>JANBXA010000734.1:32297500-32907500 GCA_030556225.1 Cricetiscus sungorus
ATCTTTACACTATTTGTACAATTTGTTAATGGTAAACTATTGTTTATGAGCACACTTTTTTGAATTTTTTGTTTTGTTTTGCTTTGTTTCCTGAGACAGTGATTTTTTGTTTTGTTTTGTTTGGCTTGGTTTTCGAGACAGGGTTTCTCTGTATAACAGCTCTGGCTACCCTGGAACTGCTTTGTAGACCAGGCTGGGCTTGAAACAGCGATTTAAGTGCAGTTGAGAAACTTCACAAGTCAAAATAAACCATTCCTGTAAAGACAAAAACAACAACAAAACCACAGGAGGCTAGAGAGATGGCTTGGTGGTTAGGAACACTTCCTGTTCTTGCTAAGGAACGTGAGTTCTGTTCTCCTGCCAGTGTGGCTTTCAACTGACCAGGACTCCAGTTCCAGGGAGCATTCTTCTGGCTTCTGTGGGTAGCAGATATAAAAGCGGTGCATGTACACATACGCAGACAAAACACTAATACACATAAAAATAAACAAATCTTAAGTAAATAAATTAATCTTCAAAAAAGGAAGGAAGGCGAGAACTATGGATACATGAATGATCAAAAAGAAAGAGAACAGAAAAAAATCAGAATCTACATAAATTAGCTGGAATTGGATTCACTGCAATCCCTGCTACTCAGGAGCTGAAAGGAAAAAAACACCAGATTAGGAGTTTGAGGCCCACTGTGGCAACACAGTGCAACCTTATCTAAATAATTAAATAAGCAAATAAGAGGAAACAACTCCTACTGAATGTGAGGACTGAATCTAACTGAACAAACACAAATTAGGCTTCCTTGGGAAACAGATACAAAGAGAGCTGGGGAGACTGCTGTGATTCCGCTGACTGCTCCTCTGCCTTTTTTGCTTGGGGGTTGAAACTAGTGCCTTGTGCTTTCCAGGCCAGCCAACAACTCTACTACTGACCTGCATCACCTGCATTCATTTTACTTTGTTTCTCCATTGTTTTTAGTCATGTAAAAGTATTTTAGCTTATATTTTAGATGTTGTCATTGGATGACAGATGCGTGATAATACTGATGAAAACTTCCAACAGAAAGGCACCGGCAAGCAGGCATATGGGTAAGTTACTTAGTGTAAGTTACTCTCCTTGTTACTGTGACCAAGTTTTTGAGACAGTGTCTCATTTAGTCAGTCTGGCTTCCAACTTCCTGTGGAGCTGAGGCTGAACTTGAACTCTGATCCTTTTACCTTTATCTCCCAGGTTCTAGGATTGTAGGCATGTGCCACACTGAAGAGGCTTAACAACGTTAGTGCAGACAATACTGGGACTAGGCCCTTACAATAACCAGGAAAAAACACAGACCGTACCCTGCAGGGAACCAATTAGAATTGGGACAAACAAGTACTCCCAGACCATTAAGAATAGCTTACCTAACTTGTATATAGGTTGCCAATTTCCTTGCAGCAATATCAGTATCAATCCCTGTTTGACAAGACTTCTGTTACCCCCTTCCTGCTCAATCAGGAATTCAGCCCCCATCTGAATCCAGAATTTTCCTCCTCTTCCCCACCCCACCGCCTTTACTCCTTAAATATCCTATCATAGCTGAGCTCAATGCTCTCCCTGATCCAACCACTGTGCCAAAGCAGACAGAGGGCAAGCTTGAGCTTGCAAAAAAGGCTCTTTGCTTTTGCATACAAACTCGGACTCCTGGTAGTCCTGGTGGTCTCTGGGGTTGTTATGACACGGCATAACAATACAAGGTCTGGCTACTCTTTTCACTGTTTATTTTGAGGTAGAGTTTTACTAAGTTGCCTAAGCTGGTTTAGAACTCACTTGGTAGCTCAGGCAGGGCTTAAACTTCTGATCCCTGTGCCTCAGTTTCTCAGTAGCTGCAGGTACAGGTTGGCACCAATAGGCCTGGCTAAAAGCTTCATTGTGAAGGAATCTTAATTCAAAGTTTATCTTACTAGTATGCTGTTTCTCAGCTATGCTTATTAACTACATTTTCTCTTCTTTTTCTTTCCAGTGCTGGCCAA
Source organism: Cricetiscus sungorus (assembly GCA_030556225.1). Taxonomy (NCBI): domain Eukaryota; kingdom Metazoa; phylum Chordata; class Mammalia; order Rodentia; family Cricetidae; genus Cricetiscus; species Cricetiscus sungorus. Next base: position 32,299,501 of record JANBXA010000734.1, read on the forward strand.
CATCGGGCATGCATTCACTGGCTCTCTGGGCTTCCTCTAAAACTTTCCTTCCACCATGCCTCTAGACTCCCTAAATACGGATGACAATGGTACGGCTGGGACAATATATGAGGCCACTGGCAGTGGGTCCACGATCTAACTACGCACAAACTGACTTTGTGGGGCCCATTCTATATGGAGAGATACCCTGTTCAGCCTAGGCACAAGGTGGGGGGTTGGGGAGCCATGGTTCTGCCTCAACAAGATGATGGGACAGACTTAGAAAACTTAGGAGAGGCATTACCCTCTCTGAGGAGCAGATGGAAGGTGGAAGAGGGGTAGTGGAGGGACTGGGAGGAGAGGAGGGAGGAGGAACTGGGATTGGAATGTAAAACACAAATTAATAAAAATAAAAAAAAGAAGCAATGATCAGATGTAGCTTCCAAGTCCTTTTTTTTTTTTTTTTTTTTTTTTTTTGGTTTTGTTTTGTTTTTTCAGACAGGGATTATCTGTGTAGCCCTAGCTATCCTGGAAATCACTTTGTAGACCAGGCTGACTTCGAACTGAGAGATCTGCCTGCCTCTGCCTCTGCCTCCTGAGTGCTGGGATTAAAGGTGTGAGCCTCCACTGCCTGGCCCAAGTCTTAAATCCTCAGTTTCCTGATGCTGGATTACAAGCATGGACTGTCATACCCAGCAGCTTTTTTCTTTATAAATCAGTCGTTCTGTGAGACTTGTTTATATCAACAACACCTGAACTAATGCCCCCATTTTTTTAAGACAGGGTCTTGGGATGCAGTCCAAGTATGCAGCCAGGAGCAATGGCACATATGTGTCACCTCAGCAATCAGCAGGCTAAAGCAGGGAGATCACAGTTTGAGGCTAGATCTACCTGCCTCTGCCTCTGAGTGCTGGAATTAAGGTGTGTGCCACCATACCCTGCTCATTCCAAAAATTTTTAAATGACTGAAGTATCTAACTATAAAATAAGTATTCAAATAAGACATTTACTGATAATATTTCATTAAATTTTTAAAAATTAATTTCTTTGGAATATATTTTTTAGTTATATTCTTATTTGCTTACTTATTTACTGGCTTTCTTTTGAAACAGGGTCTTGTCTAACCCAGGCTGGCTTATAAATCACTGTGTAGCCAGTCCTGGTGGTGCGTTTGATCCCAGCATTCAGGAAGCAGAGGCAGGTAGATCTCTGTGAGTTCAGGGTAGCTTGATCTACAAATTGAGTTCCAGGACAGCCTGGGCTCTGTTACATAGAGTAATCCTGTCTTGAAAAACCGAATCTAAATAAACAAACGATCAAACAAATAAAATAAGTCCTTTTGTAGCCAAGGAACTCCCGAGTCTCCTGCCTCTACTTCCCAAGTGCTAGGATTACAGATATGTGCCATCATGCCCAGATAATTTCAACACTTATTAAAGGTGGCGGTGCATGCCTTTAATTCTAGCACTTGGGAGGCAGAGGCAGGCGGATCTCTGGGAGTTGGAGGCCAGCCTGGTCTAAAGAGTGAGTCCCAGGACAGGCTCCAAAAAAGCTACCGAGAAACCATGTCTTGAAGAATAAAACACAAACAAAAACAAAACAAAACACCAACAACTTAAAGCAGTTCTCATCCCAAGGCCCAGGGACAATTGAAAAAAAAGGGCTGGCAGATGGGGCAGGGAGCTGTGCAAAGATGACTACTGCAAATGACACGCCAGGGCTACACAGAGAGAACTTGTCTCAAAAAACAGGACAAAGGGGCTGGGGAGATGGCTCAGCAGCTGAGAGCAGTTGTTGCTCTTTTAGAGGACCAGGGTTCAGTTCCCTGCACCCACATGGCAGCTCACAAGCATCTGTAACTCCAGTTCCCAAGGATCCACCTGCTTCTGGCCTCAGAGGGCACTGCACATATGGTATAAGACATTCATGCACACAAAACATTCATATACATAAAATAAAAAAAAATGAAATCTAACAAAAAGACAAAAAAGATTAACAATAGAACTGAAATGTTCTATTACCCAGTGACTGCGGCCTATCACATTTCAGGTTTGTGGTGACACTCTCGCTCATATAAAGTTGCTACACTAACTCACCTCAACGTTTTGAACACACAATTATGTACAGTATATAATACTTGATAATTAGTGACCATGTTATTGGTTTTATAATTATCTTACAATGTATTCCATTTTATTTTACTTTTTTGGTTTTTTGCTTGTTTGTTTTGGGGTTTTGTTTTGTTTTTTTGAGACAGGGTCTCGTTTTATCTAGGCTGCTCTTGGACTCCAGCTACCACCTCAAAGTTCTAGGATCTTAGGAGTGTGACCACATATCTGCATTCATTTTTTTTTTTAAGATTTATTTCTTTATTATGTATACAGTGTTCTTCCTGCACACCAGAAGATGGCACCAGATCTCATTACAAGTGGTTGTGAGCCACCATGTACTGGTAATTAGACTCAGGACCTCTGGAAGAGTAGCCAATGCTCTTAAACTCTGAACCATGTCTCTAGCCCCTACACTCATCTTCTGATTAACAAAAGTTTGAAGTGTGTATCACGTTACATTGGCTGCAGTCTCATAGATCTCACATTTACCCAGAGTCGTAACTAAAACAAGAAACCATGTCAGCATTGTAGAGTTGGCTCAGCAGGTAAAGGTGTTTGCTGCCAAACCTGTGGACCAGAGTTTAATCCCTGGAACCCACAACATGTAAGGGAAGAACTTGTTCCCAAAGGTTGTCCTCTGACTTCCCACACATACACAGTCAGATAATAAAAAAGAAAGACCATGTCAAATGAATGACTTATATCATCTGGGTTTGTGCAAATATACACTGAATAAACATTTAACAATGTATTTCTCAGAAGTTATCCTCACTAACAACTGACATGTGATTTTAGTTTATTTACCAAAGACTTACCCAAGTCCTAGAAATTATATTTTAATTCAGTCCATTTTTATTGTTCTGGGATAATTACATCACTGTTTTTCTTCAACTCTATTCCCCATTTAATTTTTTTTGTAGTGGGAGAAGAAGCAGTATTACAGGGGTTCATATAGCCTAGACTCTACCTCCTAAGTGCTGGGATCATGGACATGCATCTTTATGCTTTTATTTCTTCTTTAAAGAGGTATTTTGTTTGGCATTACCCAGGATCAAACCCAGGGCTTCCGGATACTTGGCAGGAGTTCTACCACTGAGCCACTTACTGAACCTGCTTACATTTCATTTAAATCCATTAAGATACAGTTTTTCATCATTAAGGTAAAAAAATATCTTTGTAATACATCTGTAGACATACCAAAACAAACAGCTCTGACAGCATTCATTAAGATTTTTCATTTATTGCTTTCTAAGTAGTTTCTCTTCACCTTTGAGTTTCAACCTTCCAATCAGCCATTCATTTCCCTAAGGCCTTCAAAGGGATGATTCCGGGTTGGAGCATCTACAGCTCAGAGGTCCAGAGAAGGAACTTATCCTCTCTATTAAAGCACCTAGGGCACCTTGCCTGCTACCAGAGGTCAATTTGACACAGGTGTTGGCACTAACTCTTCCATTTAAGTGGCCCAAAGATCATCTGGTATATAAAACATCCATTTCCACTCAAACTGAATAGGGGGATTTTTCCTCATTTCCTTGGGTTTCTCTCTGAAGAGGGGCTCTGAACTCTCGAGCCCTGCCTTGATGTGAATCCAAGAATCTGGTACACATTTATAGTGGTCTTTTGAAGAACACTTCTCTCTTCACTTATGACTACTATGTGGCCAGCCTAAAGCCTAAACCCATAACCAGGTCTCCTCTCACAGGACATCTGTTTACACCAGCAGACGCCTTTGTGGGGTAGCCTGTGCTGACTTGTTCCTATCATGATAGCCACACTCTAGGAGTGTTTCCAGTAGGAGAAAAGTTCAGTTTATGTGTCAGTCAGTCCAGCCACAAGACAGAGTTCAAAATAGACACATAGACAGCAGAAATCACTACAAATTTTACAAAGGAAGTAAAAATGGATAGGCTTCAGAGAATTCAAAAGTCTATTCAAAGAGGCCAGCTATGAAGACAGATTTTGGAAACCCATTTAGTTAGCTATATGACTTTCCAATTTGACCTGTTTCTTTTTTTTTTTTTAAGACAGAACAAAACAAAAGTGGTCCTGCCTATCCTAGAACTCACTCTGTAAGCCAGGCGGGCCTCAAACTCACACAGTTCTGTATGCCTCTGCCTCCCGAGTGCTGGGATTAAAGGTGTGTGCCACCACAGCAAGGCAGCTTCTGCAAGGGTTACTACTAAGTTCACGGTGGATAGAGTCCATTAAGGAATAGGGCATACAAAAGAATTTTCAATGCCTGCACTCAGCATGGAAATCTCTGAAAAATCTGCAGGACCAGAGGACCTAAGGCATGAGTGTTCATGTGTGCATGTGTGTATGTGTGTGTGCACGCACAAGCACACACAGGAGCTCGAGCGCTCAATATGTGTGAGGGTGTCCTCCAGGGCCAGAAGAGGGAGTTTGATTATTTGGTGCTGGAGTTAGAGGTGGTTGCTAATTGCCCAAAGTATGTGCTAGGAACTAAACTTAAGTCCTCCAGAAGAACAGCAAGTACTCTCAACCTTGAACTTCTGATCCTTCTCCTCCTATCTCCAGAGTGCTAGGATTACAAGCCTATGTCACCATGTTGGGTTTACATGGTGCTGGGATTGAACTCAGGGTTTCCTGCATGCTAGGTGAGCACTCACCCCACCAACTGAGATGCATTCATCACTGGCCCTGACATACATTTATTTTATGTGTCTAGGTGTTTTGCCTGCCCCTATGTCTATGCTCTGAGTGGTGCCTGCAAAGGCCAGAAGAGGGCATCATAGTTCATGGAATGGGTGTTGCAATTGTGAGCCACCACGTAGATATTGAACCCAGATTTTCTGTAAGAACAGTCATTTAACCATTGAGCCACCTCTCTCTGTGTCTCGTGTCTCTGTCTCTGTGTCTCTCTCTGTGTCTGTCTCTCTCTCTCTCTCTCTCTCTCTCTCTCTCTCTCTCTCTCTCTCTCTCTCTCTCTCTCTCTCTCTCTCTCGGTAGGGTTTCTTCTTTGTAACTTTGGAGCTGTCCTGGAACTATCTCTCCTTTAAACGCACTTGTTTTGGTGTTGGTTTTTGGAGACAGGGTTTCAGTGTAACCTTGGTTATCTTAGAACACACTCTGTAGACCAGTCTGGCCTCAAAGGCACAGAGCTCCTTCTGCCTCTGCCTCTGCCTCTGCCTCTGCCTCTGCCTCTGCCTCTGCCTCTGCCTCTGCCTCTCTGCCTCTGCCTCTGCCTCTGCCTCTGCCTCTGCCCTCTTGCTTGCCTGCCTCTGCCTCTGCCTCTGCCTCTGCCTCTGCCTCTGCCTCTGCCTCTGCCTCTGCCTCAGGGTGCTGGAATTAAAGACACGCACCACCAATGCCTAGCTTTTTTGTTTTGTTTTTCAGACATTTTCTTGAGGCTGGACAGCACTATTCTATTCTGTGTTCAACCTATCCTCTCATGGTAATAGTGTGTAGCAAAGTATTGGGGAATGGTGGAGAGACCTCCAACCAGTACTTCTAGGTTTTTGTAATTTGTTAGAGAAAGAATTCAGATACAATTAAAAATAAGGAATTGGTAAAGTTTATTACCAAGCAAAGATGCATATTCAAGAGGTGACTGTACGCATTCTGTGTGTATCACACTCTGCAGAGTTTGAGGCAAATTTGGGTTTTGTTTTTGTTTTTGTTTTGTTTTCCTTTTGGTCTTACTGTATAGCTCTGGCTGGCCTGGAACTCATTATATAGACCAGAGAGTTCTACCTGCCTCTGTGTCACAAGTGTTGGGATTAAAGAAATGTACTACCATACCAAAGCCTTTTTCTTTTCTTTTTCTTTCTTTCTTTCTTTCTTTCTTTCTTTCTTTCTTTCTTTCTTTCTTTTTTTTTTTTTAATGGTGTCTCACTTTGTAGCTTTGGCAGACCAAGAAATTGTTATGTAGACCAGGCTAGCTTCAACCTTATGTTGTTCCTTCTGCCTCAGCTTGTGTCACCATACCTAGGTTGGGGCAGTATTTTAAATAAGTCAACTTAATGGTGTGGAGGATTCATCAATTAGGGTGGCAAAAAAAGTGGTGTATTTCCACGTTATGGACTATTCCTTTGTTTGTATTTAATGGGGGTTTTCAGATGTTTCATGGAGTCAGATATGTGATGGGCACATCCAAAACTGTTATGCTACCAAAATATAGGAACACTGTTATAATGAAGGAAATAGCAGTTAGTAGTTGACTGTCACGTTGGTGCCAGCTGGTTTTGGCAAGAGCTTGCTTTGCATGTTTGAGTAGTTACCCGATGTCCTGCTGTAAGACAACTCTGCTGTTGCATCAGCCTTGAGCAGCTATGCAGCTGCCTCTTTATGCTGGCTAGCCGGCTTCAGTGGTAGGTAGACTTGTTTTTGGCCTCTGAAAGCATCAGACATATAACTGGTACACATTCATACATGCAGTTATTCACATATACATGCAAAATAAAAATAAACTTTTAAAACAAAACAAACTCTCCAAAAACAAAGAAGAAAAAAAAGGAGAAAAGAGGAGTGAAGGGGAAGAAAAAAAAGGTAAAGTTCTGGGTGGTGGTGGTACACGCCTTTAATCTCAGCACTCGTAGGCAGAGGTAGGTGGATCTCTCTGAGTTCAAAACCAGCCTAGTCTACAAAGAAAGCTCCAGGACAGCCAGAGATATACAGAGAAACTCTGTCTTGAAAAACAAAAACTAAAAGAAAAAGAAAAACATCTAGATTTAGTGAGAGATCTTATCTCAGAAATGTAAATGAAGAGGTTAGAGGCTAACCTCTGACTTACACATGTATCCACATATTCACCAAATCCCATGTGTATTTACACACACCCATATGAGCATGTTCATATACATATACTGAATACACACACACATGAGAGAGAGGAGTAGATAAAAGAGAGAGAGAGAGAGAAAAGAAAAGAGGAAAAATTCAAGAACAGATTGGACTACAGAGTGAGTTCAAAGCCAGCCTGGGCAACTTTGTGAGACTGTGTCTTGAAATAAAAAGTAAAAGGTAGATTGGACTGTTATGAGCATTTTCCCACCAGCTTGGTCCCAGAGCTGCTGTCAGTCACAAAATAACACAAAGAGACTCTATTAGTTATAAAGCTGTGGGTCAATGGCTAGAGCTTCTTATTGGCTAACTCTGTCTTAAATATTAATCCATTTCTATCAATCTAAGTGTTTTCACATGGTCTTATCTTACCAGAGAAAGGATCTGGACCTCTTATCTCAAGTCCTACATCTTGACTCCTCTCTACTACATCTCCCAGAATCATCCTTGTCTGCTAGTCCTGCCTATCTTGCTACCCTATTGGCCAACAGGGCTTTATTCATTAACCAATAAGAGAAACATATACACAGAATGACATCTCCCATACTCTCTTTTCTGTTTAAATAAAAAGAAGAGCTTTAACTTTAACATAGTAAAATATATAACATAACAGTTATCAAATAAGAACTATAGTTAACAATGTTTAGTTCGTTAACATTTAGCAAGATTTAAAGAAAATATTCTATCATCTATCCAATCTTTGTGAGTCTGAAGTCTTATATGTAACTTATCTTTAATCCTAACTAAGGGAAACTGTAACTATAACTACCTGTCTTCAACTCCATCTAAGACCACTGAAGGATAATATATAAACTCTAAAATTGACAGAGACAACTCGCCTGGTCAGTCAACCAAAGTTCTTCTGTAATGTTCCATGTTCAGCCTATAAGCCATAATGTGTCTGGCAAATTCCTAAGCAAATCAGGAAACTTTAAACTGTCCACCTGTACTGGAAGTTTGTCAGTCACTTTTCTCTGTGTCCTGTAGAATGTCTGGCAGACTCTTCCATGAAGCAGGAAGCACTGTAGCAGTGTCCATCTTGTTTTAGCAGTCACTTTCCTATGGTTCCTGCATGTCTACTTTGTAAAGCATATAGTTAAACAGTCTAGACAAGACCAGTATCTTGCCCAAATGGCTAGTCTTGCCATATAGGAAGCAAACTCCATAATGAGTTTCTTCAATGTCCATCTTCTTTCTGATGCAGGTGGCATTGCCAGAAGCAGTTATGTCTCAATGTAAAGAAAAACTCTAAACCATTTTAAATGACATATTTTGTAGGTCTTTGAAAGGTTTGAAGAATGCCTATCCATTTGAAATAAATCTCTGTATATCTAGAAAACCTAACTAAAGTTTTGACTATTATAGGTAACTATCTATAATATATACTAAATTATATACATATTTAAGTGAGCTATATAAACACAATACCTAAATAAGAGGAGAAATATACATACCACAACACTGACCTTGAATTTGTATCAATAAATGAAAATCCATTCTAAAAGAAAGTATTCGTTACCATACCATAATCCCCTTTTTACCTTTAAAAAGAGATTGGCTATGATCATTAACCATTTATAACCAACCCCATTTAAATGAAAACAAACATTTATATACAATCTTTGGGAGTTTGGGTTTCATTCATTCCAAACTGCTTCCTGCTGGTTGGGGACGCTGTAATACCTTGGGAATCCTAAGAAGATGCAGGAATCCTGGCTGTAGTCTGCAAGGCTGCCTTGTCCCAGCTGTTTTGAATGTCGGATCATCTAGGACACTGCTGTAGGAGGTCTTGCTTGATCAAACCATGTTAGTCTGGAAGGAATCGACAGCTGTTCATTTTCTGTGGAAACAAAAATAGAAATTTTTTTCCCCAGTAACCTGTCCTTAGACTTAAATTTTGAAGTCAAAGCATTTTTAAAATATATAAGTTGGATTAATTCAGCAGCATTGATAATCAAGTGTATTTTAGCAGTTGTTGTTCCTTCCTTAGCAATTGAGCAATTCAAAGATAACACAATAGCATACAGTATCCAGACTCTCTGTGTATTTCCATCTTTAGATGGCTTTTTTATTGCTTTCTTTCTTTTACTTCTAATTTATTTTTTCTTTTTCTGCCTCCTGAGTGCTAGGACTGACTAAAGGCGTGGGCCACCAATGCCCAGCCTATTTTTTCATTTTTTGAGACAGGGTTTCTCTGAACTTTTGTCTGTGCTGAAATTCACTCTGTACACCAGTTTCACTTTGAAATCACAGAGATTTGCTTGCCTCTGCCTCCCGAGTGCTGGAATTAAAGGCGTGTGCCACCACACCCAGTTACTTTCTATTTTTTTTAAAAAACACTGTATCCTGTTTTATTTTTTCTCTCTTTCTCCTAGGCCTACAGATATTTTAAAACACACTGTAAATCTATAGAGGCTTTTCTTTACTTTAATCTGTCTTTACTGTAAGTCTTTATCTTTCCCTGGTGTTTTATATACTAAACAAATGACATTGCTTTCCAATATGGTAGGGGTACATTTACCGCCAGCACTGGGAGCTATGTTTACTGCCTTGGTCTATGCTCCCATCAAACAGCATGCTGCCAGCTTGGAGATGTGGTCACTGTCACTGCCAGCTGTTCGTACACAGCATTCTTGCTTGGTAGTGGGGCCTCTTAAAAGAGCCCTTTGGTTTTTTGCTGCTTATGCTGAGTCAGAAAAGCTTCCTTAAAGGAACTTAAGGAGACTTGTCTCAAGTCTCTGCTTGTCTCTAGCAAAATAGAGCTCACCTGAGAAAAATGCTGCTACCAAAAAGACATGCGTGTCTCTGTTCTTTTGTTTCTAAAATCTCTTTTAAAGCTTTTGTCAAGTTTTAAGTGGAAGTTCTTAGTACCCACATTGTAAGTTCCATTTTGTTATGAGTACTTTCTTGCCAGCCTGGTGCCAGAGCCTCGTCAGTCACAAAATAACACACATAGAGACTCTATTAGTTATAAAGCTAATGGCTAGAGCTTCTTATTGGCTAGCTCTGTCTTAAATATTTATCCATTTCTATCTAAGTGTTTCCACGTGGTCTTCTCTTCCCAGAGAAAGGGTATGGACCTTTTATCTCAAGTTCTACATCTTGACTCCTCTCTACTACATATCCCAGAATCCTCCTTGTCTCTTAGTTCCACCTACCTTGCTTCCCCATTGGCCAACAGGGCTTTCTTTATTCATTAACCAATAAGAGAAACATATATACAGAATGACATCTCCCATTATTGAACATAGTACTTGAGAGGCTAAATATCAAGTACTGGGCATGTGTTGTATGCTTTTAAGTCCCATACTTAGGAGGCGGAGGCAGAGGTAGGCAGATCTCCCTAGTTTGAGGCCAACATGCATAGTCAGGACTACATAGAGACCCTGTATTAAAACAAATTCACAAATCAATTCCCCTGGTGCCCAGTAGATGTCCTGCCCATTCCAGGAGCTCATAACTATTAAATTAACTTCTAAATACCTTGGATATAGCCAGGCAGTGTTGGCATAGGCTGTTAATGCCAACACTTGAGAGGCAGAGGCAGATGGATCTCTGTGAGTTTGAGGCCAACCTGAACTACAGAGTGAGTTCCAGGACAGCCAGCACTACACAGAGAGACCAAATACCAAATACCAAACCAAACCAAACTTAAAGTGAGATATCCACCTGCCCTGCACCTGTTGCACTGACCACAACTGTTTGGGTGTGGTCACAGGTGCGGACGTGATGGGGGAAGGCTAGGTCTGGGGGCTCCAACCCCAGCTTGCTCTCTTGCTTTCTGGTCAGGTTTTGGAGAGCATCCGGGTGGTAGGGTGGCATCCATGGAATGGGAACCTGCAGCAGTCATCTGTTTTATGTGTAAGTGAATTCTCCCTGAATAAACCTCACTTACCCTATACTGAATCCAGTGAATCTTAATTCCCACACATTACAAACCTCCTTGGTTGTCAGACTGTGTTCTAAGCAGGGTTGTCCTTATCTCAGTGTGACTTTATTGTTCTGGTATACTTTCCTCCATTCTCCTTTCCTCTCTTCCTCTGTCCTCTACACTCTCTTCTTTTGTTTGTACCCCCTCCCTTGGGGGAATTGTTTTATTTTAAAAATTCTTATTTATGTATGTGTAAGTGCCTGCATGTATGTATGAGCACTATATGCATGCCTAGTGCTATCAGGGGCCTAAGTGAGCATTAGATAGCATGGTACTGGAGTTACAGGCAGTTGTGAGCCATCATGTGGGTGCTGGGAACCAAACTCAGGCTTTCTGTAAGAGCAACAAACACTACTAACTGCTGAGATGTCTCTCTAGTTCCTGCTTTTTTTTATTTGTGGCTAGGTCTCATGAAGCTCGAGTTGGCCTTGAATTTACTGTGTGGCCCAAGCTGGCCTTCCTATTTGCAGCAACACTCCTGCGTTACCCTCTCAAGGACTATGCCAAATTTACCTTTTACTTTTTGAGACAGGGTCTCACAAAGTTGCCCAGGCTTGTTTTGAACTCATTGCGTAACCCAAGCTATTCTTGAAATCTCATTATTCTTTTCCTTTTATCTTCCTATCCTTCTCCTTCTCTCTTGCTCTGTGTTTGTGTCATATATGTATATGTCCGTGTGAGTGTGTACATATTCATAGGAGTATATGTATGTGTAAGCCAAAGGTCAACTTCCCATGTCTTCACTCGTGTTTCTGGGATGAGGGCTCTCACTGAACCTGGCCTGCAGATTCAGGGAGGCCTGCAGGCCAATAAGCTTCAAGAACCAAGCTCTATCAGCTCCCTCCAACATATATATGTATATACAAGCACATAGTCTACACTAAAATGGTATCCAAAGTACTCTCAGGACGAATCCCTGCATTCTATATATTACTAACCACAAAATTTCCTATATTGAAAATTTTATTGGGTTACTTATAGGAGTTTGGATGATGGGTTATCAATAGGAGCATAAGAGATCCCAGTAGGACTGTCTAACAGAAATTTGCAACAATAGGAAGTTCTGATTTTGTATTGCTCAATATTATAGTCACTAACCATGATCCCATAGAAATAATGAAATTTTTTTCTGTTTTGGTTTTTTGAGACAGCGTTTCTCTGTGTAGCCCTGGCTAACCTGGAATTTACTCTGCAGACCAGGCTGGCCTCAAACTCAGAGATCTGCCTGTAGACAGATTTTCCTTTGGGCCACTAGCTCACAAAAATGACACAGAGACTTATATTATTAAAGCTCCACCTTAGGTTAGGCTTGTTTCTGACTAGCTCTTATAACTTAAAATTAACCCATATTTTAATCTATGTTTTTCTATGTGTTCATTACCTCATCTCATTTTGCCCATACTGCTTCCTCCAGGTCTGGCTGGGGACTCTACCTTTCTTCTTCCCAAAGCTCTCTGTCCAGAAGTCCCACCTATACCTCCTGCCTAGGTTTAGCCATTTAGCTTTTTATTAAGCCATTCACAGTGACACATCTTCACACAGTGTGAAGGAACACATTCCACATTTCTCATTTTTTGTCTAAATAAAAAAAGGTTTTGACTCTAACAAAGTAAAACTATATATAATAAAAAATTATAAGTAAGAATTACATTTACAATGTCCAGTCCATTTGCATTTAACACATTTAGAGAAAATACTCCATTATCAATCCCATCGTTATCATGGAATAATAAGGATTGGGAAAAACAGGCTGAATGGATGTTTATTCAGGGAGAAATAACTTACAACAGAGACAGGTGAACAACAGCAGGTTCCTGAAGGAGACAGACAGCATCTGGAGTCCCCTACCTCAGACCTAGTTCCCCCAGGTCACATCTGCACCTGTCCCCACCCCCAATGGTCAGTGCAACAGGTGCGGACACAGTGAATATCTTACTAAATATCATAGTCCAAAGTTTTTTTTTCTTTTAAGATTTATTTATTTATTACGTATACAGTGTTCTGTCTGAATGTATACCCGCAGACCAGAAGAAGTCACCAGATCTCATTATAGATGGTTGTGAGCCACCACGTGATTGCTGGGAATTGAACTCAGGTCCTCTAGAAGAGCAACCAGTGCTCTTACCACTGAGCCATTGCTCTAGCCCAGTCCAAAGTTTTATACCTAAGTCTTTTTGGATCTAAAAATATCTTTTTAGATAAACAACTTAAGCTTTTATGTTGCTCAACCTTATGAACTTTTTTTTTTTTTTTTTGAGACAGGGTTTCTCTGTGTTGCTTTGGAGCCTGTCCTGGAACTCGCTCTGTAGACCAGGCTGGCCTTGACCTCACAGAGATCCTCCCGCTTCTACCTCCCAAGTACTGGAACTAAAGGTGTAAGCCACTGATGTTCAGCCAACCTTATAAACTTTACATCTCTTATGTAAGTTTCTTTTTGAATTTGACAACAAGGAAAACTGTAAAATATATGTAGTCTTTAATCCCCATCAGAGACCTGAGTAAACAGGAAGTGCAGAGCAAGCACTTCCAAAACTATAGAAATGACAGAGATGGCTGCCTGGACAGTCACCCCAGGTTCCTCTGCAACACTGGGGCATCCATCTTCAGCCTACAGGCCTAGAATATCTGACAGACTTTTCTGTGAAACAGGAATCATGAAGGACTACCCCATTTTGTCTTGGCAAAACTTGGCAGTCATTTACTTTAGTGTCCTATTTGTCCAGTTTGGACAGCATACTGTCAACAGTTTCTTGCCCAAGTGGATAACTTTTGCCACAAAGAAAGCAAACTCCATATGGAGGTTCTTTGATGCCCATTATCCTTTTTTGAAATAAACTAGTATTACCAGTAGACATGTCTCACTGTCCTGAAAACCTTAGATTATTAAAACATCTAAAATGCCACATTCTGTAGGTCTTTGAAATGTCTAAAGATCAACTATCTAATATATATATATATATATATCCCTGAAAACATACCTAACATGACTATGAGTATAGATGACTAACTACTAATCTGTATTTCTGAAGCCAAGATATGTCTAAAATATATAGTCTGTTTTAATTCAGCAGTCCCTTCCACAATCCAATGTCTCTTAGCAGCTGTTATTTTCTGTTTATTAGCATTCAAAAATTTTAAAAATATCACAACATCATACAGGATCCAGACTCTCTGCATTTTCTATGTTCATGTGGCTTATCTTTTTTATATTATTTTATTTTCCCTTTAAGGAATTTATTATTTATAAACTACTTTTTCTATGATGGTCTATACCTATTTCTTTTTAAGCCTACAAAATTTGTTTAAACATTTGTTTAAACCTGTTCAGGTTTTTTTCCCCCCCAATCTGTATTTACTGAGTATCTGCAATATTCTCTTATCAGAGTGGGACAAATCTGAAACTATATCAGCCACCTGCATAGCTCAGCTTAGCTTGTGGCACTGGTGCATGGTGCTGGTGGCTGCCTCCAGCCCACAGATAATCTCCGTACACCAAGCCTACCCAACAGACCTTGGTCACCAGGAAGCTGTGTTTGATTTTGTGTTTTGAACTTAGGTCTGTGGATATATGTGGCTGGACTGTGGGTGGCATGTATAGACAGTTTTTCTTTGGGCTGTCAGCACACACACACAAAAGAGAGACATTGATTATAAAAGCACAACCTTAGCTTAGGCTTGTTTCTGACTAGCTCTTATAATTTAAATTAACCCATATTTTAATCTATGTTCTTCCATGTGTACATTACCTCATCTCCATTTTGCCCATCCTGCTTCCTCCAGGTCTGACTGGAGACTCCACCTTCCTTCTTCCCAGAGTTCTCTCTGTCCAGAAGTCCCATCCATACCTCCTGCCTAGCTATTGGCTGTTTTAAACCAATCTCAATGACACATCTTCACACAGTGTAAAGCAGTATTCCACAACATCCATCTTCTTCTATCTCATTAAAATCATGTACCACCATTGCCAGGTGAAAAATGACCTTTAGTTTAATTTAAAAAAATGTGCCTGGTGGTGGTGGTGGTACAGCACACCTATAATCCCAGTGCTAGGGAAGCAAAGGCACATCGATATCTGTGAGTTTGAGGCCAGCCTGGTCTACAGAGCTAGTTCCAGGACAGCCAATGCTACATAAAGAAACCCTGTCTCAAAAAAAAAAAAATTTTTTTTTTTTTTAAAATCTTGCTGAAAACAGGTCCTGAACTCCTAGACTCAAATAACCTCTCCTCTGTCTCAGCCTTCTTTAGCAGCCTGTACTACAAAATGATTTACTGGTTATTTTAAAATATATTTATTTTAAAGTGCTGTGGATGACAGTTGATACAATGCGTGTCTAACATGCCCAATGCCAAGTAAAACCAAGACTGGTGGCCTGGGGGTATAATCCCATCATTCTATAGCTAGAGCAGGAGGGTCAGGCGCTCAAGACACCCTCATCTACATATCTAATTCAGGGCTAACGTGGCTCCATGAGACTGATTCAGAACAAAAGACAGACCACCAGTCTAGTGTGTGTGTGTGTGTGTGTGTGTGTGTGTATGTGTGTGTATGTATATAGTTGTATACCTATATGTACCCAATGAGTTTAACAGAAGCATAGATGAGGAATTTTTATTTTTTTTAGACAGGGTTTCTCTGTGTAGACCAGGCTGGCCTCGAATTTACAGAGATCCACCTCACTCTGCCTCCCCAGTGGTGGGGTTAAAGGCATGTGCCACCACTGCCTGTTGGATTGTTTACAGGAGTGAGGCCAGTTTATTTGTGGCTCTGCTACTGCAGCAAATATCTCTTTCCCCTAGAGAATATTAGCTACAGGACAGAGTTTAGGGAAGAGTGGGCTTTGCGAACACCTCTCCTTGAAACAGGATGATTTGAGCCTGGTGGTTCCAGACCAGCCTAATCCCCATAGATTATCTCCAGGGGGAAGGAGGAGGAGTGATTCACACCTTTGATTCCAGCACTCAGGATGCTGGCTGAGGCAAGGCTGCAGGGGGTTTGACAATAACTCAGAATATATCATGAATTTCAGGCCAGTCCGAGCTAGAGTGAGATCTGTCTCAAAAAATCAAAAGCAAGCTACACCTTTAATCCCAGCACTCAGGAGGCAAAGAGAGTGAGGATCTGTGAGTTAAAGGACAACATGTCTTAAAAGTTCTAGTCAGCCAGGGCTACATAGTGAGACCCTACTTCTAGAAAACAAACACAAATTAATCAAGCAAAGTTTGTCAGGAGGCTGGCCAGACAGCTTGGCAGGTAAATGGCACTTGGTGCCAAGAGAGACAACCTGAGTTTAATCCCTTAGAGCCCACATGGTAGAGAGAACTCATTTCTACAAGTTGTCCTCTGACATCCATAGGATTGATTGCTGTGGTGTGCACAAATCCACTACCCAAAATAAAACTGCTGGGCATGGTAGTGCATGCTTTTAGTCCCAGAGGAAGAGGCAGGTAGATCTCTGGATCTCTGTGAGTTCGAGGTTAGCCTTGTCTACTGAATGAATTCCAGGACAGCCAAAGATACAAAGGAAGGAAGAAGGAAGGAAGGAAGGAAGGAAGGAAGGAAGGAAGGAAGGAAGGAAGGAAGGAAGGAAGGAAGGAAGAAAAACTTTAGGCAGGTGTTTATGGGTATGTTATTCCAGAAGTTGGGAGGCTGAGGGAAGAGGGTGGAGAGCTGGAGGTTGGCCTGGGCTACATAAATGAGACAGTGTTTCAAAAAACAACAGCAGTAGCAACAACAAAACAATAAATAAGGCCCGGCAGTGGTGGCACACACCTTTAATCCCAGCACTCAGCACTGAGAGGCAGAGGCAGGCAGATGTTTCCAGTTTGAGGCCAGCCAGGTCTATAGTTCCAGGACAGGTTACAAAGCTATAGAGAAACACTGTCTCAAAAAACAAAAACAAAACAAACAAACAACGAAACAAAACAATGAACTACTTTCAGTGGGAGGTTGCTGTTTTCTTCCCTCCCACCTGCCTTGGGCTCCTGAGCAGCTAGGGTAACAGGATTGTGCCTATTCTGGGCCAAAAGACAGACATTCTAAAGAGTAGCAAAGTTTGTTTTTATAAATCCCAGAGTTTACGATCTTTTGAATTCTTATAAGATTATATAATAGTACGAGGTTTGAATAAGAATGGCCCCCTATGCTCAGCCATGGTGCCTTTAATCCCAGCACTTGAGAGGCAGATCTCTGAATTCAGCCTGGTCAAAAGAGTGAATCCCAGCATAGGCAGGAATACACAGAGAAACACTGACTTGTGGAGGTGGGAGGCGGAGAATGGCCCCTACAGGTTGACATATTTGACAGAATGGCAGTATTTGAAAGGGTTAGAAGAAGTAAGAGATGCGGCCTTGTTGGAAGAAGTATCTCCGGGTGTGGGTTTTAGGTTTCAAAAGTCCATGCCAGGCTCCCTATCTCTCTACTGCCTGCCACACCTGCCTCCATGTTTCTCCGCATGGTGATAATGGACTAAGTCTCTGAAAGTGTAAGCAAGCCCCTAATTAAATGTTTTGTTTTTAAGAAGTGCCAGCCGGGCAGTGGTGCGCATGTCTTGAATCCCAGCACTCCCAACGCTAACTTCCCATTTTGCAGCTTTGAAAAAAATCTTAGTGTTAGGAGTCTAAGGTCGTAGGGTGCCACCTCTGGCGAAGACACGAGCATGAGCAGCCCACGTTGTGCCCCGCTGCAAAACTTTGCCTCAGCTTCCAGAACTACGTTCCGAGGGGAAACCAACAATGTCTTCAACCCGCCCGCTTCCCACGTCCCCACCAAACACGCCTCCAAGCGCCCGAACTCCGCGCGGGCGGCGAGCGTCCCGTCCCAAGCCGGCGCCTCCCGGGCTCCACTTCCCGCCACCGGGGCTCCTCCTTCTCCTCCTCCTCCGCGTGCCCGCTCGGCTGCCGGCCTCCCGGACCGAGGTGCCCGCGCGGGCAGGTCTTGGCGCCAAACGGGTGGCGGCGCTGTACACCACGGCGCGCGGCCGCGTCGGGCCCGAGGGAGGCGGGGGCTCGGGCGGCGGAAGAAGGGGCGGGAGCGAGGCGCGCGTTGCTCTCGCGTGCTCTCGCGCCGCTCGCGTGACGGGCTCTGGGTGTGCGCGAGGCTCCGGCTCCAGCTCCGCGGGGCACGGGCAGCCGGGAGCGCGCCGCGGCGAGAGGGCGTCGGGTGCGGGTGGGCGCGAGGTGCGGGCGGGCGGGAGGAAGAGCGAGTGAGCGAGCGGGCGTGCGGGCGCGGGGGGCGCGCGGGCGTGCACCCGCGCGCGGGCTCTCGGAGCAGTCGCGGCCGAGGCTGCGCTTCCTCAGCCCGACGGAGAGCGGCAGTGTCGCCCCGGCCGGCGCACGCTCGGCCCGCGTCTCCCCCCGCGGCGGCTGCTCCTCGGCACCGCCAGCCCCAGCGCCGCTCCGGGGCGGGCGGGCGGCGGCGGCGGGACCCGCGGAGCCGCTTTGTGTGCAGGCCGACGAGGGGCGGCGGCGGCGGTGGCGGCGGCACAACCACCTGACAGAGGCCCGGCGCTCGCTGCACCGTCCGCCCGCATGAGGAGGAGGAGGTAAAGCGGCGGCCGGGCTCGCGCCCTCGGCGGCGGCGGCGGCGGCGAGGGAGGGACGGAAGGGGAGACCGCAGGGGAGGGCGCGCGCCGAGGCCCGGCGGGTTGTCCGGAGCGGCCGCTCAGGCCTCGGCGGTGCCGGGGTGGCACCGGGCGGCCGAGGGATGGGAGACGCCGCTGGGCTCGGTTGCTGAAGTTACGGAACAAAATGTGAAGTGCGGAGCCGCGTCCTCCGCTTCCTGGCGCGGGGCTCGGGCCGCGGGCGGCTGGCGGGGGTGGCGGGCTCGCTGGGGAGGGGCGGCCGCGCGGCGGGGACGCCGGGGGCCCGGGGCTCGGCGCGGCCACGGTGTTCTGCTCCCGGGCGCCGGCGCCGCGCGTGGGTCCTCCTGGGGACCTAGTTTTGCGGCCTAAGCTGAACCCTCTAGGCCTCGCGTCTCCTTTCCCGGAGGGGACCGGCCAGACGGGGACCCGGCCGCTTCTCCTGGGCCGGGCTGGGGCCTTTTGGTTCCTCGCTGGTACCCCGAGTCCACCAAACTTCCGACCTAGGTGCTCGGGGCTGCATTTCATTGTGAAAAGAGGGCTAGGAAACTCCGGGCGCTGTTCGGCACCTCCCGCGGCCGCCGCGGCTGCAGCCCAGAGCCCGGTGGTTCCGGGGCTGGAGCGGGTGGGGGCGGCGGACGTCTAGCGGGATCCGAGTCCTAGAGAAGGAGCGAGTGGCGGGGGGACCCCCGGCCTCGGGGGAAGAAAGGGCTCTTCCCAGATTAGGTTTTTGAAATGAAAAAGAGGTTACAAAGTCGCCCCTTTCCCGCTGAACTTTGATTTTCTGACCGATAGAGGCCGGTAGAGGACTGTGAAAGAAAAGTTATCCCCCAGGATGGACTTCACGCAGCCGAAGCCTGCCGCTGCCCTCTGTGGCGTCGTGAGTGCGGACGGGAAGATCGCTTACCCTCCGGGAGTAAAGGAGATCACCGACAAGATCACCACCGACGAGATGATCAAACGTCTGAAGGTAAGCGTCCGTTTCGGTGATCTGCGCTCTGGACTGCTTTCTGACTCTTGGTTTCACTGGACTAGTTTGGTTTCGGCTTGGCCTTTGGAGTTTTTAGTACTAAGTTTTTAAAGATAGCTTATCGTCTTCTCTTTTAAAAGTGTAGTTCTAACTTGGAGACATGTTTAGTTCTGAAAGGACATAAGTATCATGGGAAATTTAGAAGGAGTGTGATCATTTTCAGTCCTGTTTATTAAGCATAAGAACTTACATTAAGTGGCTTGTACCCTTATGTGTAGGTAGTGATTTGCCCGGAAGGTTCTTGTTTCCATCAAATAAGATTGGTGTGAGCACAAGCAACCTTTTTTTTTTTTTTTTGATGATGATGATGACTTTTAAAAAAAATTATGTGCATTGGTACATGTATGTCAGTGTGGAACTGGAACTGGAGTTATAGACAGTTGTGAGCTGCCATGTGGTTGCTGGGAATTGAACATGGGTCCCCCTGGGAAAGCAGCCTGTGCCAGCTCTCCAGCCCACAAGCAATCTCACCCTCCCTAGTTTCTCACAATTTTTGAATATCTGAAAGCTTAACTGTGTATACGGTGTGGCTAAACTATAGGGTGTACAGAATTTTTCAAAATTCGAGCTTAAAGTAAAAAGATGTCAGTACACATGCCCAAGAAATTTAAGGACTGTATTGCAATTTCTGGGACATTTATTTTCCTTGGTGTAAATGTTGTAGTCCTTAATATCAGTGTTGTATGTTTCAATGTCTTGCATTGGTCAGTTTTAGGCTTGCTTTTCAGTAGACATATATCATGGCCAGAGCCTTAGCAAAGGAGGGCAGTTTTTGTTAGAGAATGGGCTTCAAGCAGTGATTTGTCACTTTGGGACAACTTTGATTCACCAGGGGATGTTTTAGGCATTTTAGTTGTCACAGCTGGGACTTGTTTGGAATAGGGAGACCTAGGGGTGGGGGTGAGTCCTGCTAGGAAACTGGCAGTAGTTTAGGCAAAAGATCTTAAACTTTTAAGTAGGGCATTGACAGTGGAAATGGAGGGACAAATAATGGGTCACATGAGCTGTTTGAGAGAGGCTCTCATGTAGCCCTGCTGGTCTTGAACTTAACATCTTCCTCCTTCATCCACTTTCCAAATGCTAGAGTTACACCACATCCTGTTACAATAGTGATTCTCAACCAAGTTACATTTTAAGTTTTAATTACTATGCCAAAGAGATCCATGAAACAAAAATGCCTCTGGACCTGGCATTGTCAGCAATGTTTCTTGCCTAGCCTTCCACCAACTTTTCTGCCTTGTGCACATTTTTATATGCATTGGTGTTTTGCCTGCATTTATGTCTGTGTGAGGGTTTTGGATCCCTTGGACATGAAGTTACAGTTTTGAGCTACTATGTTGGTGCTGGGAATCAATCCGGTGCTCTTAACTTCTGAGCCATCTGTCTAGTCCCTTTGTGCAACTTTATAAAATGTATTTTTAGGCTCTGATCTTAGAATTGAGTATAGTGTCTAGTAAAGGTTGTGTGTTTAAAGTATTCCTGTGGTTTAGTTTCCATTTGTTGCCTTTTTTGAAAGAATCTGTTTCTTTAATTAAAACAGACCTTTCTGTTTTCTTTCCCTTCCTTTTTACTGGGATGGAGAAGATGCATGTGTAGGCAGTACATATTAAACCCAGATCCTGCTTTACTACTGAGCTGTACACCCCAGCCTAAAGCAGATAAATCTTTTGTTTTTGAGACAGGGTCTAGCCTAAAATTTGCTATGATGAGGCTAGCCTCAAATATCCCTCTGTTTTCTCAGTTCTTTCTGCCTTTGAAGTGTCACAATAACTCAACTAAAATCTTTATGTGAGTATGTATGACTGTGTGTGTGTGTGTGTGTGTGTGTGTGTGTGTATACATGTGAAGATCCATAAGCACTTTTATGTATGTTTGTGGAGACCAGAGGACAATCTTGGGTATTATTATCATCTCTCCTCTGGTCTTTGAGAGAATGCCTGATGTCCACCTCCTTTGAGATGAGGTTTCTGGTTGGCCTGGAGTTCACCAATTTAGTTTAACTGTCTAGTGAGCATGGAGAATCCTGTTGAGATTAACAATTGTTGTGACCACATGAAGCTTTTTTGCTATGCTGGGGATTGGAGCCCAAATTCAGGTCCTTATACTTAGAAGTATCTCCCCAGCTCCCCAAAGTGAATCTTGCTACTAAAGAATATGTATTATGTAAGGATACTTTGTTAATGTTTCGTAATGTTTCATATGTTGTATATTGAGTAAGACTGAACAACTAAGAAGACTAAAGCTGTTCAATAAAATTAATATTGCACCTGTTTGTGTGTGTTTTGTCCTGTGTACAAATCCTTCCTTGGCCTCTGATTTGTGTGCTGGAATGACAGGTGTGTGCCACCAAACCTAGCAATCATCTAGTTTTGATTAAGTGTTAAAATTAAGAATATTGAAATAAGTGTGTTGTTGGTAATATATGCCTTAAACCCCAGCAATTGAGGAAGCAGAGGCTGGTAAATCTCTTGAGTTCGAGGACAGTCAAGGGCTACACAGAGAAACCCAGTCTCAAAAAACAAAATTTGAAATAGCAGGCATGGTGGTGATCACATTTAATTACAGCATTCAAGGATTTCTGTAAATTCCAGGATAACCTGGTCTACATAGTGAGTTCTAGGCCAACTAGGAGTATGTAGTGAAATCCCATCTCCAAAAGATAAATAAAATTATGTAAAAAGAATAATAAAACCTTGAATTCTTAGGTGTGAAGTCTTTTTAAAAAAATAGGGAATTTTGGGGCAACCTAGATGATTCATTAGGTAAAGGTGCTAACCCTGAAAACTTGAGTGTGATCCCTGGTGGAAGGAGAATGGGTTCCCACAAGTCCTTAGACCTCCACATGCAAGTCATGAGTATTCTCTTTTCTCTTATACACATACTAAAGTGAAATGAAAATTTAAAAAATATGACATAGATTAAATATTAGAAGTATTCTGGACTGTGTAAGGTCAAGGACAATACTGGGTTAGCTATCCAATTGTTATGGATTGGATTGTTTGGCAAGTTAAAGTTGGTACATTTTTTTTTTTTTTTTTTTGGAGACAGGGTTTCTTTGTGGTTGGTCTATAGAGCCAGTTTCAGGACAGCCAGGACTACAGAGAAACTATAAAGTCCTGGAATTAGCTCTGTAGACCAGGCTGGTCTAGAGCTCATAGAGATCCACCTGCCTCTGCCCCCCAAGATCCCAAGTGCTGGGATTAAAGGCGTGTACCATCAATGCCTAGCCATTGATACACATTTTTTATCAATTTTAGGTTTTTTGGTGGTTTTTTTTTTTGTTTTTTTTTTTTTTTTTGTTTTTTTTTGTTTTTTTTAATAGAGTTTCTGTAGCCCTGGCTGTACTGAAACTGGCTCTATAGACCAGCTAGCCCTGAACTCACAGAGATCTGCCTGCCTCTGCCTCCCAAATGCTGAGAATTGAAGATGTGTGGTTTTTGTTTTGTTTTAATAAATCACATAACTGAGACTGTCCTTGAACTTAAGATCTTCCTAACTCCACATCTGAAATGCTATGATTACAGATATATACTCCCATGCCTAAGGATTGAATCTAGTGTTTCATGCATGCTAAATTGATATCCTGTGAACTGACCCATATCCACTGCCTCTGTATCTTTTATTTCCCCCCTGTCATATTGTCTATTTTTGAGAGGATTTCATTATATATGTTCAGGCTAACCCCAGAATTCTCCTCTTATAGCCTAGGGGTTGCAAACATGTACTACTGCATGAAGTTGTCTTCATAATTTTAGGAAAAAGTGTGTCTGTGTATAAGAGCACTGTGCCTTGGTGTGCATATAGAGGTCAGAGAATAACTTGAAGTAGTTCTCTTTTTCTACCCCTTGGGTCTCAGGGATTGAACTTAAGGTTGTCAGACTTGGTTGCATTTTGTTGCTAAGCACTTTTATGTACTACTGGCTCCATAATTTTAAAGTTAGAAGGGTTCTAAAAATACCTCCCCCTAACCGATGACAAAAATTATGTCTGTGGTACCTAAATGATCCAGTAGCACTCATCAGATCAGTTATAAAGCTGATTGGTGGCAGATCCAGGGCATTGGCATTATATTTGTGTTGGTTCTGATATAGTTTGTATGTAAGGCATCTTTACTAGATATTACTAAAGATTTGTGATTTAAATTACATTTAATGTCCTATATATTGTAACACATTTGATTAAAATATTACATTTCATAT
The DNA here is from genome assembly GCA_030556225.1 of Cricetiscus sungorus. Classification (NCBI taxonomy): domain Eukaryota; kingdom Metazoa; phylum Chordata; class Mammalia; order Rodentia; family Cricetidae; genus Cricetiscus; species Cricetiscus sungorus. The sequence continues at coordinate 32,323,131 of JANBXA010000734.1, forward strand.
TTTAAATATTTAAATTTACATGTGGGAGGTGCATGCCCACAGCACATGTGTGGTGAGGTAGGAGGACAGATTTGTATAGTTGGTTCTTTCCTTCCACCTTTATGTGTTCTGAGGATCATCAAACTTAGGTTGTCAGGTTTGGCTATTGCCTTTACTCTCTGAGCCATCTCACCAGCCCAAGAGTTGCAGAGAGGGAGAGGGTGGGTAGGTAGGCTGACTTTTCTGGTCACAAACTTGCTGAGTAGCTGAGATGACCTTGAACTTCTCATTCTCCTTTACCTTCCAAGGTGTTATGAAACGGGCACACCTCTCTGCTGGGTCTACTCCAGCTATCCTCAGGTTTGCATAGTAGAGTGTTTTGTCTCTTTACTTAGCTAGCCCAGGCTGTTCTGGTACTCACTGTGTAGACCATGCTGGCCTGCTTCTGCCTCTCAAGTGCTGGGATTGCAATAGTGCACCATAATACCTGCATATAGTAAAATTTCAGTTTCTGTTTCTGAGAACTACTCTGTTTTGTTAGGTTCAGTTATGTATACTTGATTTTCTTTTGTTCCCCTTGAATATACTGGGTTCATTTCTGCTTTAATACATTGTTCACATTATATAGCCCAGTACATCCTTTTGATGTAGATGTCTAAGTTTTTACTAAGGGACGTGGTCTCTTTATTTTCTTGTATAAGGTGTTATTTATCATGGACTTCCTGGCCCAGATTTGGGTAGCTTTTATTTCAGTGTCCCTATTTCCAGTTTTAGTAGAAGGTGGCCTTTATAAATCAAAATCTAGGCTTTGTATTTGCCCATAGGATATAATTCCTTCAAGCTTTTTCAATATGTTGAGCTAGGAAATAAACTTTTAAGTTTATTTAATCAGTAAGTCAAATGACTATTTTGATACCTCCAGTGGAAATGCACCGCATAATTCTTCCTAAGCTTCCTCCATGTCATATTTAGGATTTTTTATTTTTACAAAGTAGCCCTGGTTTCTATAACATTGATAAACTTATTCATATTATCCTACTGTAAGGGCAGAAGTAAATTCACATCTATTTTTTTTTTTTTTTTATCGGTATCATTTATAAGGTTTATTTCTTCTGTTAAAGGTTGAAATGATAGGGATTTTGCTTAGGCTCTCAGGCTCCTTCTATGAACCAGATACCTGCCTACAAGATTTCCCTGCAGTTTGTCTTGCTTTATTATTGCTGTGTGTGTATATCTATGGTGCATGTGCATGGGCACACAGTGCTGTGGCATGTGTCAGAAGACAACTTTGTGGAGTTGGTTCTCTTTGACCTTCATGTGATTTCCTGGGATAGAACACAAGTTGTGGGGTTTTTAATGAGGCATCTTGCTGGCTCCATTAAAAGATATGTAAAGTACCATGTTTGCTAGTTACTTGAAATTGAAACTTTTTAGCTGCTTTCTGATGTGTGTGTCCAAAGTTATTTAGAATATTATGTTATCGAAGTACATTCATAAAAATCTTTAAAGAAAATGGTAAAAATTGGGCAGTAATAAAATGAAATTGCTTTTACATCCTTGTAGAATAATTGTTTGCCATTTTATTTTTTTAGTTTCGTTGCTTAAATTGCAGTTTCTTAATTTTTTGTTTCATGTCCCATCATTACTATCTCAGTTGTATACATTTTTCTTATGGTTTACTTTTTTTTTAGTAGACTATTATTTTTAGCGTAGTTTTAGATTCACAACAAAATTAACTGGAAGGGACAGAGTTTCCAGCTAACCCCTCATCACAGGCTACCCTACTGTGATAATTTTGTGTCCAAAAATTGTTAACACTCAAGTTCATATTCCTATATTTGCCTTATTTATTTTCCTTGGCCTCATTTATATTTACTCATGTGTAGCATGAATTTTCTTTGTTCTCAATATTAAAAACTTGAAGTCATATATTAGGGGGAGAAAGATGAAAGATCAGAAAAGCAAAGCAGCTGGCCAGTAGCTTTTTTTTTTTGAGACAGGGTTTCTGTGTGGCTTTGGAGCCTGTCCTGGAACGATCTCTGTAGACCAGGCTGATCTAGAACTCACAGAGATCTGCCTGCCTCTGCCTGCCAAGTTCTGGGATTAAAGGCATGGGCCACCAATGTTAGGATCACTAGTTTTTACCTCTACCTCAGACCAAATGGGTGATCCTGTCCTCCAGACTGCATCCTCAGACTGTCTGGTGCTCAGACTGCCCTGAGCTTGGATCTCCTCCCACCTTATATTCCTCTCTCCTGTCTCTGTCTCCTTAGTGCTGGGATCACCTTTGTGTGCACTCTGTTTTTCTTTTAGACTGGATCAATTTTGTGTAGCTCAAGATGACCTTGAACCTAATAGAGATGGGTCTGCTTCTGTCTCCTGAGTGCTGGGATGAAAGGTGTGTGCCACCATTGCCTGGCTTCTGTGGTTGACTAGTGAGGCTAGCTTTGCACTCTGATCTTCAGGCAAGCTTTATTTGTTAGATCATAAACAAAATATCACCATACTCAGTATGTTTACTCATTTAAAATATCTTTTAAATTTGGTTTTCTGTTTGGGGTTTGTGTGCGTGTGCTTGCACATGCACAGTGTAAATATGGAGGTCAGAAGACATTTTATGGGAGTTTGTTGTCTTTTTATATTGTGTTGGTTCTAGAGATTGAACTCAGGTGGTTAGGCTTAGTTGTAGAGGCACTTACCCACGGAGCCAACTTTCACTAGCATTTTATTTGATTTCTAATTTGAATGGAGACAGTCCGGTTTTGCAGCCCTAGACTACTAGCCTTGAACTTTCTTATGTTCCTGCCTTAATGCTGGGATTACAGTTAAAAACCCATCATGTCCACCTTCCTGTGTATCTCTCTTTTTCTCTCTCTCTCCCTCTCTCCCTCTTCCTCTCTCCCTCTCTGCCTCATTTTGAGATGGTTTTGGGTTTCGAACCACACTGCCCAGGCTGGCTTCCAACTCTGATCCCCTGGTCTCCACCTCCCAAGTGTAGGGTCACAGGCATGCACTACTGCTGTTTGCCACTATTTTTGTGTGATATTTGTAGGGGCTGTTTTTGATGTTGTTTGCTTGTTTTTATCTGCTTAATACAGACTAGAGTTATCTGGAAAGAGGAACCTTCTTTGAGGAAATGCCTCCCATCAGATTGCCTGTAGGCAAGTCTGTAGGTATTGATTAATGATTGATGTGGGAGGGCCTAGGGGTGATTCCACCTCTGGGCAGGTAGGTAGTCCTGGTTAGTATAGGAAAGCAGGCTGAGCAAGCTTTGGAGAGCAAAGCCAGGCTCCTTTGTGGTCTCTGCTTCAGTTTCTGCCTCCAGGCTCCCACCTTGTTCTTGCCCTAACTTTCCTTGATGATAGACTGTAAACTCTAAGATGAAATAAGCCCTTTTATCCCCAAGATGTTTTTGGTCTTGGTGTTTACCAAAGCCGTAGAAACCTGTGGCTATGAGTGTTGTATGGTGGTACATGTGTACCTGTATATGTTTGTACATTTATATGTATATCTGTATATGGAGGTCCCAGGGGTCAGTGTTGGATGTCTTCCTCTATCACCTCTCCCTCTCCTTCCCTCCCCCCTCTTCCTTTGAGACTTTTCTCACTGAACATGGAGTTCACCAAATAGCAAGATTGCCTGGTTAGTGACACCCCTCTAGGCCATGCCAATCTTCCAATGTCTGTGATTATAAGTGCCATGCCCAGCTTCATTTTATGGTGTGTGTGTGTGTGTGTGTGTGTGTGTGTGTGTGTGTGTGTGTGTGTGTATGTGTTTGCACATATGCACATGTGTGTGAATGTCCATAGAGGCTAGAAGAGAGATTTGGATTCTCTGGACCTGGAGATACAGGTTGTTAGGAGCTGCTTAATAAAGGCTGGGAACCAAACTTTCATTCCAGAAGAACAGCAAAGTCATTAAGTACTCTTAACTTCTGAGTCATCTCTCCAGACCCCTCCAGTTTTTGTTTTAAATGTGGCTGCTGAGAATTTGAACCTCCAGTCTTCATGCTCACATAAGACATACGTTACCTGTTGAGCCATCTTTCAGCCACTTCTTTTCTATTCTCCCTTCCTCCCTCCCTCCCTCCCTCCCTCCCTCCCTCCCTCCCTCCCTCCCTCCCTCCCTCCCTCCCTCTCTCCCTCCCTCCCTCTCTCCCCCCCTCTCTCTAAGAAAGGGTTTTTCTGTGTTGCCTTGGCTGTCTTGAACTCTTCCCTTCCCCCATTTGCTTAATGTTATTTGACAGTTTAATATCAATTCCATTTCTCTGTTTAAATTATCCTTGTTAATGTTGGTTGTGTTTATTTTCTTTATTTTGTGTGTGTGCACTCGCATTAATGTGATATGGCAGCAGGGGGGTGAGTGCCTGTATGCACACAGGAGTGGAGGGCAGAGGTTACTGTTAAGTATCTTCCTTGTTCCATCTGCTTTATTTTTTGAGAGGTCTTTTACTGAGCTTGAGGCTCACCTTTTTTGCTTGATTGGCTGTATGGCAAGCCCTTGAGATACTCTTGTTTCTACCAGTTCCCCACTTTTCCTTCTTGGGATTATAGGAGTGAGCCACCACATCCCAATTTTTATGTGGGCACTGGTAATCTGAATTTAGTTGTCATGCTTGTATAGTAAGCACTTTACCAACTAGGCCGTCTCCCTGGGGCTCATCCCACCCCTCCTGGAACTTAATGGCTTCTTTACTCTGTGATCATTGCTTCTGCATCCTGAGTGCTGGGATGAAAGATACATACCACCACTCCTGGAGTTACCTATGAGCTTCTTTTTTTTTTTTTTAAACTTATTTAATGTGAATAGGTGTTTTGTCTGCATGCCTGTCTGGTGACTGCAGAGTGCATTGGGTCCCCTGGTATTGGAGTAATAGATGGCTGTGAACACTTACTTGTGTGTTGGCAGGGAGTCAAACTCAGGTCCTTTGGAAGAACAGCAAGTGCTCTTCACCACTGAGTCATCTCTCCAGCCCCCTATGGATTTTTATTACTGTGTATTATACATTAGCCATTGAGAGTATCAGCTTACAACAGGGTAATCATAGAAACTGAGAGTAGACAGAAATGTTTACAGGCCATATTCCAGTGCCATGTAGTATCTGATCAAGTGCGCTATGTTTTTATTTTTACAAGTGTATTAGAATTAAAAACAAAATACTTTTGACCATTTAGGATTTTTGATATGTGTCTAGACCATCTGATTTCCTAAGCTATAATTTCTTGCTTCTCTTTCAGAGCCATCTGGTTTTCTTATAGTACTAGGGATCATTCAGCTAACCAAACCCTTCCTGTGAAATGCTCCTCAGCTGCTTTATCTGCCTGAACAACTCGAAGTGGTTGGGTGACCATCTCAATTTCAGTGTGTGGAACTAGTGGTGCATTCTATAGTAGATACATTCTTCTCATGAAAATCAAAGCCATAAATGAGCTGTTAAGGTAGAAGCAAAACAGTTGACTACAGTCTTAGGTATAATAGTGACAGGGGCACTCTGATTGCTAGCCTTCAGTGAGAGAAATAGCAGCTTGTCACTAGTCCAGAGCATATATTACAGTTTAAAAATAGAACCTTACTGTTTCATGAGTGAGGTTACATATCTGACACTGTAACTGTGAACCATTCTACTGGACCTTATTTCATCAGGGTAGCTGTGGATAGGGGCTAAGATCACAGGGTTCTAAGACTTCGGACTTCTCACCTATTAAATTCTAGCCTGATGAATTCTAATATTTAGAAACTTTTTTTTGGTTTGGTTTTTTAGGAAGAGTCTTGACAGATGGTAGAACATGACCTTGAGTTGATGATCCTTCTGCCTCAAGTTTTTGGATTACAGATAAATGCTATGCTTTAGCAACAGGGTTTTCATAGTAAAATTTGTATAAACTACAAGTTTTTTGTTCTTGCCTTTGCTGCCACATTCCTGCCCGAGAGGTATAAAAAAAGAGTCATAGAATTGATGGAGTATGACAGTTTTTGTCTGGTAATAGTAGAACTGGCACTTTGTTTCTATTATGTCTAAAAACAAGTTTTCATGGTTATGCTTTTTGTCTTTATTTTACAGTCACAAAAGAATAAGAAACATACTTGATTTAGGTCATCTGTTCATTAAAAGGCAGACTTGGTATCTGACTGAACCCAAAATACAACTTGTTCTTTTTGTGCTGTAAGGAAGAGAATATCTATGTATTGCACAATGCCCTGGCATGGTGTATTTAACCAGTAGGAACTATTCAGGGCTGAAGATGAATGAAGTCTAGGGTGGTGATGTAGGATAATGTTAAGTCATTATTGAAATGGTTGTGTTTAGCTCCACGTCATTAGGCAATAAGTAAGTCATGAGTGACTACACAACTTGGAGATTTAGAATTCATAATGAAGGTAAGAAAATAGGTTTACTAAGAGCAAATAGAAGAGTTCTAGATAGACTTGTTCTTGAAAGGAAATTGTGAGTTAATGATGCTGGAGACAAAATGATTTTGAAATGTGAGTTCTAGGTTCTACTAGGGTTTAATGAAGGTTAACCCTGATGAGGTAAATTAAGGAGAGCTACTTTCAGTAATTAAGCTGAGCCCACAAATATGAACTTGGTCTTTCTATGAAGAGTTATGAAAGCCAGAGTATTAATTGGGTTTTTGATCTCTAGTTAATTGGAAATTTGAATTCTAGTTTAGGAGCTCTGGATTTAGAAATTTTCTGAGGATTTGTATTTTTTCTGCATTCAAAATTTACCAATAATAGGTGATGCTGATAAAATTCTCTTTCCTGGAGTTTACTTTTTTTCTTATAGAGAAGAGTTCTGTTCAGTTTCTCCTTTGTATATTAAGGGTTATATAATGTTTACACTATAAGCTACTGTTTTGATACCTGGAGAGGTGGCTTAGTGGTTAAAGTTGCTTACTGATCAGTTCCCAGCGCTCAGTGTTGGTTGGCTACAGCCACCAGTAACTCCATCTTCTGGGTATCTGATACCTTTGGTGGCCTCAAGACACCCAAGGTGTGGGGCACATTCCTGTAATCCCAGCTCTTGAGAGGCAGTGGCAAGAGGATCAGGAGTTCAAGGCCAGCCTGGGCTACATGAGACTTTGTCTCCGAAAAGGAAAGAAAGGTATACTCATTTACTAAAGGATTATCCTGACTTTACAGCCCCTCCCCCCACTTCCTTCAGTGGCTCTTGGCTTCTCTGTTTGGCCTTAACTCATTAGGATGTATTGGGGATGTCACTCAGGAGAATCATTGTATTGAGGCCTCAGTTCAATCCTTAGACGCTGAGGGGAAAAGAGAACCTTGTTTGTTGATTGAATGATGTATGCAAAAGAAATCAGGCTGTAGGGGCTGGAGAGATGTCTTAGTGGTCAAGAGCACTGCCTGCTCTTCTAGAGGACTTGGATTCACTTTCCAACACCCACAGGGAAGCTCATAACAGTCTGTAACTCCCAAGATTTGACACTCTCACACAGACATTCATGGATACACATAAAATAAAAATAAATTACTGGGGGGGGATACTTCTTGTTCTTCTGGGACAGGGGTTCAATTCACATGATAGTTCACAACCATTCATAAAACTCCAGTTCCAGGAGGTCTAATTTCTGTGTCCATCAGGTATACACACACACACACACACACACACACACACACACACACACACACACACACTTATATGTGCAGGCAGAACACTCTTAATTAAATTTTTACAAACAAAAACGAGGCTCTAAAGGTTATAGATTATTTTGTTTGCATGTTCTAGGGCAGTTACATCTTGTTTTAGGAAACTATTTATTTACTTATTTTTGAGGGAGGGTCTCAGTAGCCCTGACTTTCCTGGAACTCTCTAGACCAGGGTGGCCTCCAACTTAGAGATCTATCTGCCTCTGCCTTCCAATTTCTGGGATTAAAGATGTGAGCCACCACTATACCTGACTTTTTTTTTCTTGAAATTGGGACTTGCTGAATAGGTTGGGCTGCCTGGGCAAGCTGGCCTTGATTTCATGACGTCTGATGGCTTCTTACTCTTGAACCCTGGAATTAGGTTCAAGAGGCTACCATACCCAGCTTCTTTGTTGTTTTTATTTGCTTTTCCCTGGTGAGAATCTTTCTATGTGTTGATTAGCAGCTTGTACATTTTTCTTGGGGAAAAAAGATTCAAGTCCTTTGCCTGTTAACAAAATCTTTAAGAAAAATTACGTTTGCTTATTTGTGTGGTGCACAGGAAGGGTGTACAGCTGTTACACCACATGTGGAGGTCAGAGGACAACTTGAGGGGTGTTTGTTCTCTTATGTCCAGCAAATGAAATGAATTCTGGGATTTCACTCAGGTCACCTGGCTTATTGGCAAATGCCCTTAATACTCCACACCATCTTGTAAGCCGTCCTTGCCCATTTAAGTATATTTTTTATTTTTTCACTTTTAGTTACAGGTTATACACACACACACACACACACACACACACACACACACACACACTGTACTCACCTTAATAAAAACATGATTTGCTGTTTTAATTGTGTCTAGTTTCTTTGTTTTCTTTTGTCCCTTACTTTATTGGTGTTATATCTAAGAAACCCTTACTTTTAACAAAGGTTTTATATGCCCTTGCTTCTAATATTTTTGTGGTTTTAATTCCTTGTTTTTTAATTTTTTTTTATTGAGCTACACATTTTTTTTCCCTCCTTTCCTCTCCCCTCCCACCTTCTCTCTTGCCCCCAACCCTCCCAATTTAATCAGCAGATCTTTTCCCCCTTCTAGGCAGATGCATGTATGTCTCTCTTAGGGTCCTCCTTGTTACCTAGGTTCTTTGGGGTTGTGGCCTGTAGGCTGGTTGTCCTTTGCTTTATGTTTAATATCCACTTATGAGTGAGTATATATTATATTTGCCTTTTTAGGTCTGGGTTACCTCACTCAGGATGGTATTTTCTAGTTTTGTTCATTTCCCTGAAAATTTTAGGATGTCGTTGTTTTTTACTGCTGAGTAGTACTTTATTGCATAAATGATTGAGGGACATCTAGGTTGATTCTTGGTTTTGGCTGTTATGAATAATGCTACTATGAACATAGTTGAGCAAATGTTCTTGTGTAAGTGTGCATCCTTCCTTTGGGTATTGCTGTGTCTTGAGGTAGATTCCTTTCCAATTTTCTGAGAAACTGCCATACTGATTTCCAAAGTGGCTGTATAAGTTTATACTCCCACCAGCAATGGAGGAGTGTTTTCCTTTCTCCACATCCTCTCCAGCATAAACTGTCACCAGTGTTTTTGATCTTGGCCATTCTGACAGATGTAAAATGGTATTTCAGAGTTGTTTTGATTTACATTTCTCTGATGACTAAGGATGTTGAGCATTTCCTTAAATGTCTTTCTGCCATTTGAGATTGCTCTGTTGAGAATCCTCTGTTTAGATCTATACCCCCCCTTTTTTTTAATTGAATTATTTGGTCTTTTGGTATATTTTGGAAATCAGTCCTCTGATGTGGGGTTGGTGAATATCTTTTCCCATTCTGTAGGCTGCTGTTTTGTCTTTTGACTGTGTCCTTTCCTTACAGAAACTTCGTTTATTCATTGTTGCTCTCAGTGTTTGTGCTACTGGTATTATTTAGGAAGTGAAGTCAGGGATTGTGATACCTCCAGATGTTTTGGCTATCCTGGGTTTTAAGTTGAATATTGTCCTTTTGAGGTCTGTGAAAAATTTTGCTGGGATTTTGATGGGGATTGCATTGAATCTGTAGATTGCTTTTGGTAGGGTTGTCATTTGTACTATGTTGATCCTACCTAAGAACATCTTTGCATTTTCTGGTATCTTCTTTAATGACCCAAAGTTCTTGTCATACAGGTCTTTCACCTGTTTGGTTAGAGTTACTCCAAAATATTTTATGTTGCTTGTGGCTATTGTAAAGGGTGTTGTTTTTCTGATTCTTTTTTTTGGTTTTTTGAAACAGGGTTTCTCTGTGCCTTTGGAGGCTTATTGGAACCAGGCTGATCTCGAACTCAGAGATCCTCCTGCCTCTGCCTCCGCCTCTTGAGTTCTGGGACTAAAGGCATGGGCCACCACTGCCCTGCAGTTTTTCTGATTTCTTTCTCAGCTTGTTTATCTTCTGTATATAGGAGGGCTACTGATGGTTTTTGAATATCCAGTCACATCACAGAAGGTGTTAATCAGTTGTAGCATTTCTCTGGTAGAATTTTTGGGACACTTATGTATACTATCATGTCATCAGCAAATAGCGAAAGTTTGACTACTTCTTTTCCAATTTCTATCTCCTTAATTTCCTTTTGTGTCTTATTGCTATAGCTAGAACTTAGTATTATATTGAATAGGTATGGTGAGAGTGGACAGCCTTGTCTTGTTCCTGATTTCAGTGGGATCACTTTGAGTTTCTCTTCATTTAGTTTGATGTTGGCTGTTGGCTTGCTGTATGTCGCCTTTATCCCTGCTGTCTCCAAGACCTTTATCATTGAAGGGGTGTTGGATTTTTGTCAAAGGCTTCTTCAGCATCTAACGAGATGATCATGTGTGGTTCTTTTCTTTTGGTTGTTTTTTTTTTTTTTTCTCTTTTGTTCAGTTTGTTTATATGGTATATTACATTGACAGATTTTCGTATGTTGAACCATCCCTGCCTCTCTGGGGTGAATGAAGCCTACTTTGTGACATGGTGGATGATTTTTCTGATGTATTCTTGGATTTAATTTGCCCCTATTGAGTATTTTTGCATCAATGTTGTGTCTTTGTGCGGTTTGGGTATCAGGGTAACTGTAGTCTCATTACCAAAAAGAGTTTTGGTAAAGAACTGTCTGGTTATGTTGTGTGGAACAATTTGAGGAGTATTGATATTAGCTCTTCTTTGAGTTTCTATTAGACTTCTTCACTGACACCATCTGGCCCTGAACTTTTTTTGGTTGGGAGACTTTTTATGACTATTTCTATTTCAATAGGGATTATGGGTCTATTTAACTTTTTTATCTGGTGTTGATGTAATTTTGGTATGTGGTACTTATCCAGAAAATTGTCCATTTCCTTTAAATTTTTAAATTTTGTGGAGTACAGGCTTTTTTGAAGTATGACCTGGTGGTTTTGTGGATTTCCTCAGTGTCTGTTGTTTTGTCCTCCTTATTTCTGATTTTGTTAATTTTGTTAATTTTGAATAATTCTCTCTCTGTCATATGGTTAGTTCTGTAAAGGTTGTCTTGTTGATTCTATGTATTGTTTTCTTTGTTTCTATTTCATTGATTTCAACCCTCAATTTGATTATTTTCTGGCGGCTACTCCTCCTGGGTGAGTTTGCTTCTCTAGAGCTTTCAGTTCTGTTATTCACTAGTGTGGGTATTTTCCAGTTTCTTTATGTAGGCATTTAGTGCTGTGAACTTCCCTCTCAGGTGTGCTTTTATTGGGTCCTGTAAGTTTGGCAATATTGTGCTGTCATCTTCATTGAATTTCAGGAAGTCTTTAATTTCTTTATTTCTTCTTTGACCCAGTGGTGATCCACTTGAGCATTACTCGGTTTTCATGTGTTTGTAGACTTTAGTTGGTGAATTCTAACTTGAAGCCATGGAGATCTGATAAGATATAGGGGATTATTTCAATTTTTTTGGGGGGGTATCTGTTGGGGTTTGCTTTGTTACCAAGTATGTGGTCAATTTTAGAGAAGGTTCCGTGGGGGTTCTGTGTTTGGATAGAATAAATATTCTGTGGATGTCTGTTAGACCCATTTGAGTCACAACATCTAATAGTTCCTTTATTTCTCTGTTAAGTTTCTGTCTGACAGGTCTGTCCAGTGGTAAGAATGGGGTGTTGATGTCTCCCACTATTAGTGTTTGCTACTTGATACATGATTTAAGCTTAAGTAACCCCCCCCCCCCAATGTGGGTGCCCTTGTATTTGGAGCATAGAATTGAAGCTTCATCTTGATGATTTTTCCTGTGATGAATATGAAATGACCTTCATCTCTTTTGACTTATTTTAGTTTGAAGTCTATTTTGTTAGATATTAGAATAGTTACACCAATTGTTTCTTAGGTTCATTTGATTGGACCTAACCCTGAAATCTGAGGTAATTAATGTCTTTGTAGTTGAGGTGTGTTTCTTGTATAGATTCTGTTTTCATATCCAATCTGTTAGCCTGTGTATTTTTATAGGCAAATTTAGTTCGTTGCTGCTAAGGGATAATAATGACCAGTGATTGCTAGTTCCTGTTATTTTGTTTTTGTCGTTGTTGTTGGTATTATGTGTTTTTCTTCCTAGGGAGTTGCTGCTGTAAGCTCATCTGTTGCCTGTGTTTGTGGATGTTGCTAACTTCCTTGGGTTGGAGTTTTCCTTCTAGTACTTTCTGTAGGGCTAGATTTGTGGATAGGTATTGTTTAAATATGGTTTTGTCATGGAATGTCTTGCCTTCTGTTTATGGTGATTGAAAGCTTCGCCGGATATAGTAGTCTGGACTGGCATCTGTGTTATCTTAGTGTCTGCATTGTGCCCAACTAGGATCTTCTGACTTTTGTTGCTTCCATAGAGAAGTCGGGTGTAATTCTGATAGGTCTGCCTTTATATGTTACCTGGCCTTTTTGCTTTGCAGCTCTTAATGTTCTTTCTTTATTCTGTATGTTTAGTGTTTTGACTATTATGTGGGGAGGTGTTGCAGGTTCCGACAAGTGTCCCTTGGGGTTGGGGGAAAGTAGGGAGTGGTAAGCTTTATAAACCCTCAACCCTGCCCCAAGGGAGGAGATCCACTGAGCTGGCATCTGCTGGGGTGACGGTCAGTAGGTCCACTCTGTCTCTTGTCAGACTGCTGCTGCTGTCAAGGCTGTCTGGCAAAACAGGCTGGCTGTCAGGAAATATTTACTGGTGCATGCTCTAGGCCAGCTGTCTGGCCTATTGAGGCTTAGTTATCCTATAGGGAGGGGACTTGTTTGTTTGTTTTTTGGTCTAGTCTATTTGGTGTTCTGTAAGCCTCTTGTACTTTCATAGACATGTCTTATTTTAGGTTGGGAAAGTTTTTTTTTTCTATGATTTTGTTGAATATATTTTCTATGCTTTTGAGCTGGACTTCTTTAATTTCTTATTTTTAGATTCAATCTTTCATGGTGTCCCAGATTTTGTGGATATTTTGTGTTAACTTGTTGGCTTTAAAATTTTATTTTATGTATGTGTTTGCTTGCTTGTATGTATGTGCACCATGTTGTGTGGTGCTCGAGGAGTTCAGAAGAGGATGCTGTCCCTATAACTGGAGATACAGATGTTGTGAACTACCATATGGGTGTTGAGATCAAACGTGAGCCTTCTCCAAGAACAAGTGCTTTTGACTGCTGAGCCATCTGTCCAGCCCCAGTAAAATCCTCAAATCCTTAATTCATTTTAGACACTTATGTATTGCATGTTAAGAGAATTTATTTTGGTTTTCCAGACAGGGTTTCTCTGTATTGCTTTGGAGCCTGTCCTGGAACTAGCTCTGTAGACCAGGCTGCCCTTGAACTCACAGAGATCCTCCCGCCTCTGTGGGAGTGCTGGGGTTAAAGGTATATACTCTGAAGCCTGGCAAAAAGATTTTTTTCCCAATATACTTTACTGTAACAGTTGTCAGGAATTAGATGACTGTTGCTGCCTTGGTTTATGTTTGGCTCTTCTGTTCTGTTCCATTGGTCATCACATATGTTTTTGTGTCATTGATCTGTTTTTTATTATTTGTTTGTGGTTTTAAGGTATAATTTGAAATCAAGGGTTGTAATACAGTTACTCTTTGCTTAGATTTGCTTTGGTAGCAGGGTCTTTTTTACTTTCCCTTGAATTTTAGGATTGGTTTTTCTTTTTCTGCAAAATCAGTCATTGTAATTTTGGGATTGCATTGCATGCGTAGATCACTTTGTTTTATAGTTTTTACTGTAGAAGTTTTTACCTTCCTTATTAGGTTTATTTGTAGGAGTAAACATATAATTTTTTTTTAACCTTAATTTTTTAAGTGTGTGCTCTTGGAGGGTAGAGGATAACTTGTAGGAGTCTATTCTTCCCTTCCCCCACATAGGTCCCAGGAATCCCATCAGGTCCCAGCTTGGCAACATATGCTCTTACACACTGAATAAGGGAAGTCAGATCATGACCTCAAGCGGAGTGGGAGGCTGAAGTTACAGAGGAGTGTGCTGCTTACTGGTTTGCTGACTCTGGCTTGCTCAGTTGCTGTTATTCTATGGTTCAGTTCTTCTGCCTAGAAATGGGCACAGTGGTCTGTGCCTCCTACATCAATTAACACCTAAGAAAACCTCCAGAAGCTAAATCCAATGGAGGAAATTCATCAATTGAAAGTCCCTCTTCCCAGGTGACTGTACTTAGTGTCAAGTTAACAAACAAGCAAACAGACAAACAAAAAAAACCAGTCATCGAAAGAAACCCATACTTTTTAGTTATTACAGGCTACATTAACTTCAGAAATTTCTTTGCCACTGCTGTGGTTCTTATTGGCTCCTGAGGTCTACTAGCTTGTTCAGGGAAGAAATAGGGCATCAGTAGATGTCCAAGTTGAGGGGCATCCTCTAAGTACATCAGAATGGTAGAAGCAAACAGCACTGAGCAGACCCTGCACTGTGGGTCTCTGTGGTCCTTAGGGCTGTCAGTTTGTTGTTACCACAATTGCAAATCTTAGCTGTTTTTCCTGCCACACTCTAGATAGGTAGAGTCAGAGTAGTAACTTACAGGCTGCTTCTTTCTTTTCTTAGATTGTCTTTCTGTTTCCCCAAACTTTTGAACTGTTTTATCACTTCCTTGTTGACCCCAGTCTATGTCTTGGAATATAGGTTTTCAATTTTAAATTTTGATTCTTCTCATTCAGAGTCCCACAAACGAACATCTGCACCCTCATAGTTCTTGAGTAATTTTTGTTTTGTCATCGAAAGCATTAGATTTTGTGAAATACGTTTTCTGCATATTTGCATATCTTTTTTCCCCCCCTCAAGATAGGTTTTCTCTGTGTAACCCTGGCTGTCCTGGAACTTGCTTTGTAGATCAGACAAGGCCTCAAACTCACAGAGATCCGTCGTCTTCTGCTTCCCCAGTGCTGGGATTTAAGTTGTATGGCACCACCTCCCAGCTACATGATTTTGTTTTATATTGTAATAATATGTATTATGTTGTTTGACGTTTCAGATATTAAACCAACCTTGCATTCCTGCTACAAATCCTACTTGGCCATAGTAAATTTACATATACATGTAGACATAATTTATTATTTATATGATTTGGAATGCACACACACACAACACTCACACTCTGTGTTTTAGTTTGCTTTCTATTGCTGTGGTAAGGGGAAAACAGGTTATTTGGCTTCCATCATTGAGGGAAGCCAAGGCAGCAGTAACTCAAGCAGAGCAAGAGCTGAGACCGCAGAAGGGTGCTTTGTGCTGCCTTGCTCTTCGTGGTTTGTTTTTTGTTCGTGTTTTGAGATGGGATCTCCAGATTGCTTTGAATAAAGGTGCGAGCCACCACTGCCCTGTTATACTAATTTTCTTATGTTATTCTTGTCATGTTTATAATCAGATTAATCCCTCATACTGATCTGGAAATGTCCTTTACATGGTGGGAAGAATCTTGGTATAATTAGTACTCTGAGCACTGAGTAAGTAATATTTAGCAGTAATGATACCTAGGCTTTTTCTTGTCCATGTTTTTCATTACTATCTTTCACGTTTTCAGTAGCTTGTGATTGACTAGGAATTTATGCATTTTACTTCAGTTATGTAACTTGTTAGTATTTTGTACTCTGTTTTATTTTTGTACAGGTAGAAATATTTTTCATTTTAATCTGAATTTACTAATTTCTTTTTGGTTAATATAACCAGAGTTCTTAATTTTGCTGAGTTTAAAAAAAAAAAAAATGGTTTTCTTCTTACTAGCTGTCTATGGAATTGAACCTGGTGTGGGAAAGGTGGTTCTGTTTTGTGGCCACTGTTTCCTTTCCTGATAGTCTCTTCCTTATCTTGCTTCTAGAGAATTTCCCTGTGTTGATTTTTTTTTCTTCCCCCCCCTTCTCTCCCTGGCTCTCACAGCTTACACCATAATTAATTCCATCTGTTTTCTACATATTCATACTTGTCTACTAGAATCTTTAATTTTTTTCCTTCTGATTCTTGATCCATTTAATAACAACAAAAGATATTAAGAGAAACCAACTAATGTTTTCATTTCGTGTATGAGCAAGAAGACTTTAATGGTTACTCACTTTACAAGTATAGCAAATGATACACATTGGCAATGACAAGACAGTTACAAGACTCTCAGAAAGCTAGCACACCCCAACATCTTTAAGCCTGAGGCCAGCATGGGCTATTCATAATGCGTTCTAGAACAGCCAGGGTTTTGTAGTTCTTGAGTAATTTTTGTTTTGTCATCGAAAGCATTAGATTTTGTGAAATACGTTTTCTGCATATTTGCATATCTTTTTTCCCCCTCAAGATAGGTTTTCTCTGTGTAACCCTGGCTGTCACAAAAAAGAAAAGGGAGCTAGGGTTGGGTGGATAAGCAGTATTCTTCCTTGGTCTTGCTTTATAGCTCATTGCTTTAGCTCCCACCCTACTCCCCTTAACAATGGGCTGAAACTTGGAAGTATAAGCCAAAAAAAGCAAACCTGTCTCCCCCCCACCCCCAACTGGTTTAGTCAGTGTTCAACACAGCAACAGGGAAGCAAACCACCAGAAGCACTTGTAAGGAGACAGTCAAAACTCTCATTGTATTCTGCCCTGGATTACCAGAGGGCTGTCAGGCTGAGAATTCTCTCCAAAGATCAGGCTCTACCCTTCAATTTATGGAACTCACTCTGTAAACCAGGCTGGCCTCCAACTCACAGAGGTCCACCTGCCTCTGCCTCCTAGTGCCAGGATTAAAGGCGTGAACCACCACCGCCCTACTCTTGATGCCCTTTTAATACTATTTTTTATTGATATACAGTAATTCCATTTTTTTCTTTTTACATCTTTATCTCTTCTATTGTTTCTGTGACCATCCTTGTGAATATTCTATTAGAAGTATTTAAGCTGCTTTAGGGTTCAGACATAGGTGGAATTGTTAGGTCACTTGACATGCAGATATATTTAATTGAAAACACCAAAGTGGGTTCTCCAAGTTATATTTCAGTCAACAGTAAAGTCCGAATTTTCTTTGGACTTAACAAAATCTCCCTGAGCAGATTGACAGAGTTCTTGTAGTTTACATTTTGCCTGAGTTTATGCTGGTCTTGAACTCATGATGCTCTTGAGTCTTTGCTTTTGAAATATGGATTACCAATGTTTACTACCATTCCTGGTTTCTAAGACTGAGTTTATTAAGGTATAATTAAGATACAATAAATAGAACATTTTGATGCTGGTTAGTCTTTCTTCTTGTTTCTGAGATATTAAAACAAACTATAGTATTTCCTAAGTGAGGACATCTTTGCAAATGAGTCAGCTTTTGACAGCATGGGGGAAAGGCCAAGCACATGATACAAGGGCTGGAACTTTGAACCTCCTGAGCTACCAAGAGGACCAGGGAGGCTAGAGATTAAGCATCTCACCCATTCAGCTGGTCCTGATACAGCTGGATACCAAGGTTATGAGGAGCTTCCTGGTTGGTGAGCACACTGCTGTACTAGAAAAGAGTGCCTGCCCCGAGAATCTTTAAAATCTTACTTTATACCAAGATCTTGCCTTAATGTCCCTTCAGCTTGACTGTCTCAGAGTTACAACTTTTAAGATAAAACCTATTTATTCTTCTAGCAAATTACTGAACCTAAAGGAGTTATAGGAAACCCTAGATTTGAAGCTGGTTTGTCAGAAATACTCTGTTTCCACAAGACTTGTGGCTGGCATCTGAAGTGGCAGAGGGGAGTCTGGTGAAGAAGTTTACCTTTTAAAAGTACATTTATTCATGTATATGAGATGTGAGTGCTGTTTTCCTATGCACCAGAAAAGGGAATCAGATCTCATTACAGATGATTGTGAGCTACCACATGGTTGGTGGGAATTGAACTCAGGACTATGGAAGAACAGTCAAATGATCTTAACTGCTGAGCCACCTTTTAACTTGTGAGACCTACACTAACTCTAAAAGTTATTGTTAATTGAGTGATATAGAGGACATTCATCACAGAGAATTGCTGAGCTGACATACAACTTCATAAGCTTTGATGTATAAATATATTTAAATATATGTGTATGTGCGTGTGTGTTTTTGGCATCACTACTACCATCATGATTGTGACTACCTGTCATCCCCAGGAACTTTACTCCTTTCTCCTTTAGTCTTGTCTGTTCTCTCTGTCAGACTTCATCTTACATTTTAATGATTGATACATGTAAGTGTCTCTATCATCTTCTTTTAATAGCCAGTTGCAGTCTTTTGTTTGAGCATATCATATGAAAGTATACCATTTTTGTTTTTGTAATAAGATCTTTCTATGTAGCCTGGGCTAGAGTGAGTGCTCCATGTGGAATAGGTAGCCATGAACTTACAGCAATACCTCTGCCTCTGGAGCACTGGAATTATAGGCATGTATCACCATTGCGGTCATTTACTTTTTGATGAACTTCCAATTTTGAGATTAAAAAATTCTTTTTAGAGTGTTTTGCCTGCATGTATGTCTTTGTACCATGTAGCAATAATTCTCTTTGGTCTTAATAATAAAAACTCAGAGTCAGGGGGTGAAAGCTGAAGGATCAGAGAAGTAGTGGCCAGCTCTATAGAGTTCTAACCGCTACCAGTGCTTAGTTCAAAGGAGCAATCCTGTCCTCAGACTGACTGCCCCGTTTTATATTCCTCTCTCTGCCCAACCTTACCCCTTCTTGTCTCCACCTTCTTAGTGCTGAGATTAAAGGTGTGTGACTCCCAAGTATACTGGGATTAAAGGTGTGAGCCACCACAGCTTGGCTGTTTTTCTTGTAGACTGGATCAATTTTGTTTAGACTAGATCAATTTTGGGTAGCCCAGGTTGGCCTTGAACTAACAGATTTATATCCTGAGTGCTGGGATTAAAGGTGTGTGTCACGACTGCTGGGCCTCTGTGTTTGACTAGTTTGACTGACTCCTGATCTTCAGCCAGGCTTTTATTTGTTAGATCATAAACTATCACCACAGTACCACATGTGTGCAAATGAAATGATGGAGACAGCTGGTTGCCTGGACAGTCACCCAAGGTTCCTCTGCAATGTTGGGACATCCATTTTTGGCCTATAGACAGACTTTTCTGTGAAGCGGGACTTTTGAAGGACTGTCCTACCCTGCTTTGGCCAAGTTTGGCAATGCTTTCCTTTGTGTCCTGCTTGTCCAGTATGGACAATATACTATCAGCAATTGAGGCAAAGGCAGTTTGTTTTCCCAGTGCCTAGCTTTTGTCACAAAGAAAACAAATTCCATGTGGAGGTTCTTTGATGCACATCATCCTTTTTTGAAGTAAATTGGTGCTGCCAGAAATAGAAGTGTCCCACCACCATGAAAAATCTTAGGTTATTAAAACATTTTAAATGCCACATTCTGTTGGTCTCTAAAGTGTTTGAAGACCACCTATCTAATATATCTTTGTATGACCTTGAAAACACACCTAACATGACTATAAGTTTGATAGTTATGATGACTAACTACTAACTTGCATTTCTTTATTATCCTAAATAGCTTTCAAGGACTAAAACTTTACATTTTAAAATGAGCTGCATAGGTATAATACCTTAAATATGAATAGAAACAAATATAATAAAAAATTTTTATCAAATATACAAAAATCCATACCAATGTAAAATATTTAAAAATAGTAGATTTTTTTGTTTTTTTTGTTTAAAAGTAGATTTAATAATTTGCTCTTTTATCCTATGATTTCTATAACCTCTTTCCTTTTCAGAATGGGATCCCTGAAACTAATCTCCTTTGTTCAACTTTTTTCCTTACCATGGACTAGTAACAACTTGTAACTACCCCTTCTCCCCCCCCCCCAAAAACAATGACAGATATCCATAACCCACCAAATGACCAAAAAGCCATCCATTCCACCTCTTGGAAATGTGGGCATTGTGATCTCTAGACCATTTGCTTTTGTCTGGGGGAGCTAGCTGTTGTACAGTCTTAGTGTGATAGGATAATGCAAGGCTTATCTGAAATTCTGGCTACAGTAGTTTGTGAGTCTGGATTGTCTCAGCCAATAACCTTGAAGCTATTCTGTATGCAGAATTCTATGTCCATAGTTTATCTTCAAAAAGATGGATGGGCAGGGAGGGACTCAAGGCAGAAACTGAAGTAGAGATCATAGAATAGTGCTGCTTCCTGGCTTGCTCAGTCAGCCTGCCTTGTTATTTTATCCAGGACCGCCTCCTTAGTAACCTGGCTGCTTCCACATCAGTCCAGAAAGTGCCCTATAGACTTAATTACAGGCCAATCCTTTGGAGTCGTATTATGGTTAAGATTTTTATGCCTGGGTTAGAGAGATGGTTCAGTGGTTAAGAACTCTGGCTCTTCATGCAGAAGACCTAGGTTCAGTTCCCAGCACCCACGTGACAATTTAACAACTGCTTGTAACTTCACTTCCAGAGCATCCAATGGCTTCTTCTGGCCTTTGAGGGCACCAGGGACACATGTACAGATATATGTATAGGTGAAACATTTATACACACAAAAATAAAGTAAAAATTGAAAAAAATAGTATTCTTTCCAGATGAACCTTGTTTTTGTCAAGTTGACATAAAATCTAGCTGGTGGTTCAGTATAGTAGGTAGTCTTCAAGGTTGCACCAGATGGTATCTGTTTTGTTATATTCCTTGTGTAATGTTTTCTATCATAGAGTAGGTTTGAGCTCAGTAATTATGAGGATATTATAGAAGTAATAGCATTTGCTTATTTGTATCTACGTAGAGAGGCCATGGAGAGAACCTCATTCTTTTGTGCAGTAATACTAATTAGAGCCACTGGGATATGAGCTATTACTGAAAAAGATCCTGTAGACTTATTCAAGGCTTCAGATGACATCCTTGTCATTGTGCAACCTCTTGAGAAATTCCAAGCTGCATACTACTTGGCTTTAAGCCATGTTCCCAATATTAACTTCATGTTAAATACATAGTTGTTGTTTCTAGGTGCGTTATTGGGAGAGAGGGTTTTTTGTTAGATACCAGTAGATAAAAAAATATGCTTTTTCATGAATACCTTTAAAAAGTAGAAACAAGATTGAGTCTTATTATGTAACTCAAACTGGCTTTCAACTAGCTCTGTAGTTGGCCTCAAACTCAGCATTATAATTATAATTAAAACTTGCCACCAGAAATACAAATATGTATAAAACATTTTAAATATGGTTTTGTATTATACAAAGGCCAATAGGATTTCAAGAGAAGTTTTAAGGAACCTATAAAATGAAAATGATATAAAGATGCTAAATATCTGATCAGTTGTGTATATGGGGTAGAAACCTTTTTAGTTATGTAACATTTGAGTAATGAAATCAAGCATGTTGAAATATACTTATAGTCTCAACTGCTTGAGAATCCCAGGAGTTTGGTTCTGCTTTGACAACTTAACAAGGTATCATATAAATAAATAGTTCAATGCAATCACTAATTGAAATTTTTAAGTTCTTATAAGAAAATGTGGCGTAAAACAGGTAAAGTGTCTGAGTAATCTATAAGTTAATTCTTATTTTTTATAAGTTTCTTTCTGAGTATGCTTTTCACAATTATGGTCCATTTTTTTTTAGGGTGTGGGTGTGAGTGTGCATGCCTGCGTGGTGGTTGGGTAGAACCCTAGACCTTGTGTTCTACCACTGACCTGCATATCACCAGCTCCCTTTTCCAAGACTTGTAAAAAGATGGGGAGGAGGGGCATCTCTTACTGGTTACAAAGTATCATGGGTTGATATTTTTTTTTAATCCTCTTTTACAGATGGTAGTGAAAACGTTTATGGATATGGATCAGGATTCAGAAGATGAAAAGCAACAGTATCTCCCACTAGCCTTGCATCTCGCATCGGAATTCTTTCTCAGGAACCCTAATAAAGATGTGCGCCTTCTTGTAGCATGCTGTTTGGCTGATATATTTCGAATCTATGCCCCAGAAGCTCCATATACTTCCCATGATAAACTTAAGGTAAATACAATGTTTACAAAATAACATTACTTTTATTTGTTACATGAGCATGGTTTTTGTTTATCATCAACAGATGTGGCTGATACAGAATGGGGCTTTTGAAAGGTAAAGATCAGAGCTTGTCCTGGTCTGTTCATATTTAACCTTCCTGTTAGTCTCCCAGAAAACCCAGTCAGGTGGATGGAAATCATATGTAGTGGCTTAATGATAGTTTGTGAAACGGCAGTATACTAGAATTTACACATTGAAATAATTTTTCCCCTTATAGGTAAATACTGGATATTCAGAACAACTCATTTTGCTGGTTCTAAACAATTAAAGATAGTTGCTAAAGTGATCTATTGAACTGATTTTATACTATTTTTGAATAATTCTTGGGGAAATTGTAACTTTTGGGCTGCCCTTTTACTATTTATATGTATGTGCCTTCATGAGTTTATGTTCATGTAGATGCTGGCAGAGATAGGAGGGTGTTGGATTTTCTAAAGTGAGTTGCAGGTGGTTGTGAGCTACCAGATGTAGGTGCTGGAACCAAACCCAGGCTCTGCAAGAATAGCAAAAGCTCTTATCCGTCTAGCCATTGCTCCCTTTTAGCACAATGAGTATCGCCTTCTCATCTCTTTGCATACTTTCAGTCACTTGTGATCAGCCAAAATATTAAATGGAAGATTCTGCAAATAACAGTCCACAAAGTTTCAGTTTGATAAGACTGTGATGAAGTTTGTTGTCATGAGACATCTGCTGTCTGTCACTCAGTGGCTGCCTTTGTTACCTAAACTGGAGCAGTGGCTTATTGTTTAATTTCAAGTCATCCATACTTTAATAATGACTCCCTTTATAACTTTATTTTGTAACTTTTATAACATTGTTTTATTTTATGGTTATTTTTGTTCATATCTTACTGTGACTGGTTTATAGAATAAACTATCATGAGTATATTTTATAGAAAAATTAAAGAACATGTAGATTATGAGCATCCACTGTAAGGATTACAGCAAAACAAGTCATTTTGTACCATTCTAATGCTGTTTTGAATGAATGGAAATGTCTAAAGGAAACTTGCTGAGGAATAAAGCACCATCATCAAGTCCTCTGGTCAATACCTGACATTT
Source organism: Cricetiscus sungorus (assembly GCA_030556225.1). Taxonomy (NCBI): domain Eukaryota; kingdom Metazoa; phylum Chordata; class Mammalia; order Rodentia; family Cricetidae; genus Cricetiscus; species Cricetiscus sungorus. The sequence goes on from JANBXA010000734.1 coordinate 32,346,286, forward strand.
ATTCCAAATAGCCTTTTGTCACATATCAAAATAAAAACCGTGGGCTGAAAACAACTTGCTTACTTGTCAGAAGTAGTAATGGAAAGACTCATCAAGCTTCTTAAAAATGAAGATAGTAGTTTTGCATGTTGAATTTTAGATAGTGAGTAACCAGAAGCTCTGCCATGGAAGGGAGTGTAGTAAGATAAAGAATGTGTGTTCTCAAGTGAGAAGAACTACAGTTTTACTTCCAAAAGATGTTGTTTTGTTTGTTCTAATCTTTCCCAGTCATTTAAAATAATGGAATAGGCTATCCCACAGCATTCAAATAAAGAGAATCTTTATTGTAGTTTTTAATTACTTTTATATATCCATAGCTCTATGTGTAGATATAGATATGCACTTAGTGTATTGCAAAAATGACAAATAATAGTGTCTAAGCTAATATCTTTTTCATTTTTTTATTTCTTTAACAGGACATATTTCTTTTTATTACCAGACAGTTAAAAGGTTTGGAGGATACAAAGAGTCCACAGTTTAATAGATACTTTTATTTATTAGAGGTAACAATAATACTTTATTTAACAAATATAATTACATGTAGTTACAAATTCTTAAAATGGTAATGTAAAGTGAAACTGTTTTATACATAGCTTATTTAATAAATTTTTATGGAGATATGGTTTCCTCCTATCTTAAAAAGATAAAGTATATCTTATGAAAAAGTAATTTGATATTTTACTTTCATTCCTAATCTAAAAGTGAATTTTCACTGTATCTGAAGTTTTATATCTGTATATGTCTATTTGTAATAACTCCTAACTATTGAGTACTTTCCAATTTGAGAGAGTTGATGCCTCCAGTCATGTCTTTAAATATTGGAATGATTTGTAATTTTGTGCATTAAGTCTTGTAGACTTTACTATAAACAATTCTACTTGTAAAAATTAGATTGTATTAGTTGCTTTTGTGTACTAGTTCTGTGTATATGTGATTAACCATTTTTTTTTATTTGTTGATTTAAGAATTTAGCTTGGGTTAAATCATATAACATCTGCTTTGAGTTGGAAGATTGCAATGAAATTTTTATTCAGCTTTTTAGGACTCTCTTCTCAGTAATCAAGTAAGTTTTTTAAAGCTTTTTCATTGTATGGTTTAAGTGTCATGTACTTTAATATATAAACTAAGTTCCCTAGATTTCTATGGAATTTACATTCTAAGAATATTACAAATGGGAAAATAAACAAATTCTGTTGTTTGAAAGCTGTCCTTACCATTGTTTTAATCAATTAGTCAGTTATTTCCTGAGATAGGAACTACTCTATAGCTCTGAGAGACCTGGAACTTATGTAGGCAGGTTGGCCTCAAACTTGTGGTAGTCTTCTGTCTTAGCCTACTGAGTGATTGGATTATTAAGATTGAGCCAGCATGCCTAATGTTACATTACCTCTTTAAGTTTATGGTATAGATTAATTGGTTGACTTTATGTGTCTTTTTGTGTATTTGAGGCTAGATAATATTAGAGGATCATAAAACAGTCCTTGGGATGTCCTTGAAAAATATTTGACGGTGTGTGTGTGTGTGTGTGTGTGTGGTCCTCTTTTATTTTTCCCCTTCATAATCCACTGAGTCCTGCTAGAATATTTTAAGTATTTTGTTGGCTTGATCTTGTGCAAGTAACCATAGGGCAGAGTTCATCAGTACATTAGCATCCTCTTATATCCTTTCTATCCCCTCTTCTTGTTGTCCTTCAAGTCTTGGTTGGGAGAGGACAGTGAATGGTATAGGTATTTCATTTAGAGCTGGGCACTCAACCAACACTTACTCTCAGCACTTTGCCCAGTTAGGAATCTGCATTAATTGTTGTCTACTTTAGAAGCTTGTCTGGCCAAGGTTCAGAGCACCACTGACCTATGGCTATAAACATAAGCAATTAGGACACAGTTTGACCACGTGTCCACTTAGCAAAACAACAGAAATAGGTTCGCAGCCCCAGGGGTTATGAATTTCAGAGCCATGGGCTTTTGAACAGATTTATTGACTGGCATATATCCTATGGAGTAGGCCTCAGATCTAATCAGAAAGTGGTTGGCTACCCTCATAATTTTCACTTCACTATTGTACCTGTGGGTCTTGTCAATTTTTCAGCATCCAGGTTCAGCATTTTATAATAACATTGGTGACTTTTTTCTCGCAGCTGCTTTCAAAGTACCCTCTGCCACTATGAAAGCTAGCTTTTAAGGGGAAGTTTTCACGTCAGTTCCAGCTTGATTTCTCTAAATGTCCTGCTGTCTCCAGTGGTAGTTATAGTGGGCAGTCAAGAGCAATGGAAATAGTCTGTGTTATGGGGTGTGGGGACATTCTTGAACCTCATTGAATAATAACTCAAACAAGGGTGAAAACATCTTGTCTTGAACTTACCCAGTAAGTTGCAATGGTATCACTCTATTGTAAATGGCATGAGTCATGGAACAGTGAAGCACTTCAATGAGTGCTCTGTGCATCATTTATGTGGGACAGAACAATTTAGTCCATTCACTCACTAACTTTGATAATGTCTACTTTTTGGATGGAGGTATTTATGTGTGTGTATGTATATATAAAACATATTTTGTGAAAGTGCTGGAATGGAATCTAAGGCCACTTGCTCGAGAGGCAAATGCCCTTCCACTGAACTATCATATGCACTGCTTAAACCAGCTTTTCATAGAATGGAAAACTAATAGAAGAAAAATCAGGATAGTTCAAACTGATTTCAGTCTAGTAGTTTTATTATTTGGTCATACCCCAAATCTCTGAGATGTGTTTTTAAGTATTATATTGTATGCAAATATGCCTTGTGTGAATTTTAAATTCTCTGCCACATTAAGATATGTAGGAAGAAGCAGTTGAAACTCATTTTATTAATTGTATCCAAAAGAATTAGCCTTTCAGTATATGTATCTATAAGGTTGCATTTCTAGAGAGTGCATTTCTAGAACTTTTTTCTTTGTCCTTTGGTATAATGAAGATTTGGTATTAAAGTAAACAGATTTGAAGTGGCAACGTTTGGATTGTAAGAGCTTCCTGTGGTGTTTTATTGCCAGCGAGCCATTGGAATAAGTGACAGAAACTTTTGTGCTAATTAACTTTTTGTGTATAACAAAACATATTAGGAACCCGATGGTATGAGAAGCCACCATTTCCTGACCATGATTCTGCTTGGCAGTTTGTCTGGTCTGGATTCTCTGCTGTGTCTGTAGTTATTTAACAGGACACCTGGCAACTGGTTGAAGTAATGGAACAATAAAATCACATGTCTTTCATCACCCAGCAGGCTGACCCCTGTATCTTTATACACTTAATAGGCTTTAAAATTGTCAGGAAAGGCAGGTTCCACAATACTAGAACGTGGCAATCCTTTAGTGGCTTTTGTCTTATTGGCTAAGCAAGATGTATAGACAAACCCAGATTAAAAGATTAGTCAGACAGACTCCATGGACCTTTCTAATGTGACATGCAGGAGTGGTGTGTGGGGAGAGTACTCAGTTTGAAAAGTGCTTCTTGCACAAGCATAAGGACCTGAGTTTGAATCACAGGACTCATGTAGAAAAGCTAGGCTTGTAATCTCAACACTAGATAAGTAGAGGTGGGCAGAACTTTGGGCTCTCTAGCCAGCCAGCCTACTTGGTGAGTCACAGTGAGATTCTCTTCTACCTCTCCCAAAAAGTTGGTGGCCTCTGAGGATTGATATCTTAGTTTGTCCTGTATTTAACAAATGTTCAAATGGGTTATTTGTATGCTATGTATATGTACATAGACACACCAATATATATATATTATATATAATATATATATATAATTTTTAAATATATAATTTAAAAAGAAAAATTTATAACCACTGTTTTTATTGTATCAACATTTCATAGGCTTTCCTTTGGAAATATATGATTACTATCTCCAACAACTTGTGAAATTGTTGATTTATTCCCCCCCCTCCTATAACCTTCTCCATGCAAAACTACTCCAGCTACTTTGAAGCCTTTATCTTTGTTAATTCATTTCAGGAAATTGGTTGTGATACATTGTAGAACTTTTCTTCTGGCTTTGGGTTTTGTACTTGGGGCTCCAGGCTTACCTTGATTACTATTCCAAATTCTCATAGGAAGACCAAAGATTATTCATTCTCCAAATGCAAGGAACTTTCTCACCTGCATGTGATGATCATTAAGTACTTTGGAGTTTGATTTCTGAGTAATTCTTTGCTCACTGATACTCAGCTCTACAAACTTTGTATTTTGTGTGCTCGGCTGTCTTCCCGGCTAACAGCCTGCAAGCTTACCCAGAACTGTGAAAGTTATTAAGGTCTTGTTCTCTTCCCTCTACAGTGTATGCATGATACTCAGTATTAAAACACTATTGTTTTGCTTAGTTTTTAGTTGATTCAGATACTGGGCAATTCATAGTCTTGTTACTACACTGAGCAGCAAGTTTACTAACTTGGATTGTTAATATCTCTAAAATTATTTGTTTTTGAGACAGGATCTCACTGTGTATCCCTGGCTGGCCTAGAATCCATTATGTAGATCAGGCTGACCTTAAATTCACAGAGATTGGCCTGCTTGTGCCTCCCAAGTGCTGGGATTAAAGGTGTGCATTGCCATTGGCCAGGAATAATTGTTTAGTCTCTTTCCTTTTTCTTTCTTGTACACGTTCTTTCCTCCTCTTGAGGATATATGGATCAGAGAACCAAGCACTTGGACTTGTGTGTGTGTGTGTGTGTGTGTGTGTTTATTTTTTGCATCAAGCTGAATATCAATATTCTTTAACTAATCCCGGCCTCACACACTAGATAGTTGGCATTTTGTAAAATGTGTAAGATATGTTGGAGAGTACACATGAAAATACTGTCTTTTAAACATGGTAGAAAATTATAACACTGTGACAACCCTCCCCCCCCCCCACCAACTTTTAAAAGCTTGTATGTTTTAATTCATCATTAAATGCTAGATGGGTCAATTATTTTTTGTTGTTTCAAGAAAAATTTTCACACTTTAGATAATTCAGCCTCTCAATTTTGTTTTAAATTTCTGTATTTATACTATAAAGTATAGTTATATCTTTCTATAGACTATACATTTTAAAGGGATTTCTTTATTGTGAGTATGTGAGTTTATATGGGTGGCTTCATAAGAAATTTGGGTGATGTTTGTTTAGAGTACTTTATAATTTTATCACACTAGGCCTGGGGCAGGGGAATATGACAGTTGAAATTCCTTTACCATTGTCAGCATGGTTCCTTCAGGTAGAAATTCTTTAACACCTGAGATTCTTTGTTGTACTGTGATTGGATGTAGGAGTTTATGTATGCTTAAAAGTTGCCTACCCCTGAACTGTTTTCCCACCCTTATTTTTGCGTATTTGTTCAGCTGGCATTGAGATTAATCATCCTTCTTAGTCTCCTGAGTAACTAGGATTATAGGCCTTTGCCTCTAGGTGCTTAGATTATTGTTTTAAGCTGGAGATTTTAACTGGCATGGTGGCACTTAAGGAGTACTAGGAGATGAAACCGTAGCTTGAGGTCAACCTGGGTTATGAAGCAAGATCTTGTCACAAACAAAAAGTATATGAAAGAAAACAGACCCCAGGAAACTTTGTCTTTCTATATGCCTTAATTATTTTCCCTTCTTTTTAGCAATAGCCACAATAAGAAGGTACAAATGCACATGTTAGACTTGATGAGTTCTATCATCATGGAAGGTGATGGAGTTACTCAAGAATTACTGGATTCTATTCTTATCAACCTCATCCCTGCACACAAGGTCTGTATAGTATCAAGATATTACAGATCAGTTTACTTAAAGAAACCAGTTACTGGCTTTTGCTCATTTGCAATTTTACATAATTCCAATTCTGACCCTAGAATGAGTCATATTAGTCTTAAATCTATTTGTTTAGAGATATGTTGTTAGAAATATTTAAAAGTTTTTTATTTGCTTTTAAAAAGCATGTATGAGTGTTTTATCTGTACACTATCTGTGTACAGTGCCCACAGAGGCCTGAAGAGGGCCTGGAGTTATAGGTAACTGTGAGGTACTATGTGGGTGCTGGGAATCAAACTCCTGTCCCTGTAACAGAGGCCAGTGCTCTCAACCATGGGCCTCAGATATACATTTGTAACTTCTTTTTGAGAGGTACAAGATGAATAATAAGATTGTATCTATTTCATAGTTGAGAGATGTTATAGGTAATCTTTAAAACAGTGTCGCCCCCCCCCCCAATTATATATGCCATGGCTACCATCTTTCTTAGACCCTTTAATTTTTTAAAGTACATTAGGACTTAAGAATAGTATTCATTATTTCAGAAACCCGAGATCTGAGTGTGATGGCTCACACCTTTAATACACTAGCTTGGGAAACAGAGGTAGACAGATCTCCGAGGCCAGCTTGATCTGTACAGTAAGTTCCAAGACAGCTAGTGCAACATAGTGAGGTGTTTAGGAATTTGAATCTAGGGCCTCATAAATGTTAGTTAATTGGTGTACTATACCACTGAATCACTTCCCCAGAACTTTTAAGAACACATTGATTAAACAATGAAATATTTAGCATTTGGGTTTGGGGAAGGAGCTTGTGTTTAGGATAATGTGTTTATAAGTTTGTTGACATCTTTTTTAGTTTAGTAAAGCTTTATATAGATTGGACTTGTTGAGTTCATTTGACTGGCACCTTTGTAAAACCTTGAATGAAATTCATTCAACTTTTTTTCTATTTTGGTCGGTTTGAATACTTAATTGTTCAAATGATGCTATCATCAATTCACCAATTCATTTATAGTTTTTGCATAATTTGTTTTTCAGAACTTAAATAAACAGTCCTTTGACCTTGCAAAAGTCCTGTTGAAAAGGACCGTCCAGACTATTGAAGCATGCATTGCCAATGTATGTATTTCAGTATATATTTATTTCAGAACTCTATGATTCTTGGGGTATTATGTGAATTTATTAGAATCATTCATATACAGATATATTTCTCATGTAAAAAGAAAGTTTTATTCATATAAAATATGAAAACTTACATGTGAATATGACCACATTGGAGAAATGTAACATAACCATAAAATGTCTTTAAACTGGCATGAGTGATAGATATGAATTTAAAATAAGACTACATTTCTATCCCTTCTTTTACATCTGTATTCATACTTGTCATATCCCTCTCAAATATGTGAAACTTTCACTTTGTATCTTTTCCCTCCCTTTAGAAAGAAGGGTCTCATTATGTAGCCGTGGCTGGCCTAGAACTTTCTAGGTAGAGCAGGCTGGCCTCAAAGATCTGACTGCCTCTCCCCTTTGGATCTCTGTCTTTATCTGTATATATTTTCCTCTTTGTGTCTTTTGGATCATTTATCTGAAACCCTCTTTCCTTTTCCTTCCTTCCTTCCTTCCTTCCTTCCTTCCTTCCTTCCTTCCTTCCTTCCTTCCTTCCTTCCTTCCTTCCTCTTTCTTTTTGTTTCTTTTTCATTTTTTGTATTTTCAAGACAGGGTTTCTCTGCATTGCTTTCGAGCCTCTCTTGGAACTCACTCTGTAGACCAGGAGGCTGTGTTGTGGGGAGCTGGGTTTCAAAGGGTAACCTGTTCTCTTCTCCCATCATGTCATGGGGAATCAAACCAAACTCATCTGGTTTAGGAGCAGGTGACTTCCTGCTGAACCAGCTCTCCAGCCTTATAAATAGTGTTTTTAAAACATTCATTGATAGGTAGACAGTGGTGGCGCATGCCTTTAATGCCATTATTTGGGAGGCAGAGGCAGGAGAGTTTCTGTGAGTTCAAGGCCAGCCTGGTCTACAAGGCAAGTTCCAGGACAGCCAGCGCTATAAAGAAAAACCCTATGGGGCGGGGCGGGAGGGGGGGGGCAAACTTTGTCATACACCCCCCCCCAAGCACATATACAAACATGTGCATATATTAATTCTGGTAATGGAAAAAATTTAATTAATTGAACATAAATCTCTTCTCTTTTTCAAAAGATGAAATTTGAGCCAGGTGGTGGTGGTGCACGCTTTTAATCTCAGCACTCAGGAGGCAGACGACAGGCGGATCTTTGTGAGTTCAAGACCAGCCTGGTCTACAGAGTGAGTCCAGGACAGGCTTCAGAACAATGCAGAGATACCCTGTCTTGAAAAACAAAATAAGACAGACAAAAAATAATTTGGTAAAGACAAATTAAAAAAAAATAGAATTTATTACCTTAAGTAGTAATTCTTTTACAAATTTACTCATGCACAGCCATTGCTCTTTTATGTTTAGCTCCATGTTTTAAAAAACTCTTTATTTAAAATACAAATGAGGGAGGCAGGAGGAGGGGTGAAGGGAGAATTTTGGTAAAATGAAATAAAAATAATAATAAAAAAACCACAAAATATAAATTGACACATAGTTATTTCCCTTATTGCCTTGTGTTAAAGGTTTTATTAGTGTTTTCCTTTACAAATCATCTTTGAGAATGTAACAGTATTGTAAAATTACCTTCTTATAAAAAGAGGGATTACTAAATTGCTATGTCTGTTATTAAATTAAGATTCTGGTAGGTTATCTTGAATGCCTTTTTCTCAGAAATAGCCATCAGTAGGTGTTAGTACTCAGGCATCTGTATTGGCCTGTCCTTGGTGCTGCAGCCACTAAGCACCACCTGTGCATATTCACTATGTTCTCTTTTAAAAGGGCCCTGCTTACCTTCCATCCTCCTCTCCCCCTCATCTCCCTCCCCTCCCCCTCCTGCTCCCCTTCCCCCTCTCTGTCTCTGTCTCTGTCTCTCTTTCCGCCTGTCTTTTCTCTTTCTTGCTGCTCCTGTCCCTGGAGGTTTGTCTCCCTCCTCACCTTTCCCTAATAAAAAAGCCCTCCACTTGAACTCTGTCCAGTGGCATCTTTCTCTCGTGCCACCTTTTAAAAATTGCAACAGTAGGTTCAAGATGCATTTCTATAACTATCATCCATGCTTACTTGTGTGTATACATACATTCTTTTATATGTATAGGTGTTTTGACTATGTGTATGTCTGTATCCCATGTGTGTACCTGATATCCATATGGGTCAAAAGAGGGCATCAGATCTCCTGGGACTTGAATTACAGATGGTTGAGAGCTGCCATCCTAGAGCTGAATCCTAGAAGAGCAGTCAGTGCTCTTGACTGCTGAGCCATCTCTCTAGCTCCATTTGTGTATCTTTTAAGACTGCTTTTTATTCTTTTCAAAGGTCCCATGATAAACATGAAAAATGTTCTGACTCAGAATTTATCTTGCATTTCTAAAGAAATACATATAACTTTATGGTGTTGAAATCAAATGCTGATTTGCATAGACCTGTGTTTTTAAAATTTTGAAATGTAGTTCCCAGCTGGAGAATGGCTTAATGGTAAAGAGTGCTTACTGCTCTTCCAGAGGACCCAAAAATCTCTTCCTGATATCCATGTCTAGTAGTTCAAAACTGCTTATAACTCCAAATCAGTGGATTCAGTGCCCTCCTTTTGCCTCCATGGCCCACACATAACATGAAATGTATAAAAAGGAACATTCTCCTATATGTATAAAGGAGGTGTGTGTTTGTGTAAGTGATTAATTTTTTTTTGTACTCAGGGAGGGGCCATTTGTACTTAGTTTCTTTTGGAGACCAGAAAATGACAATAGGCAGTTATCAGCCGCACTTAATATATTTTTGGGATGTAAATTGGGTCTTCTGCAGGAGCAGTCCATTCTCTTAATTGCTGAACCAAAATTTTAAATTACCAACTAACTTTCGTGTCTTCAACCTTTATTTTTATCTGAGTCAAAATGTATTTGACTTTCACTAAATCACTAAATTAAACTCAGAAAAAATAGAATAATTTTTAAGTAGAAATAAGACTTTAAATTTATTTTTAATGCTAAATGGTTGCTTTATAAGTGTCCCTCTAAATTGTTTTATTATAATGAAAATTAAGGTTTTCAGAAATGTCCTTATTTGTAACAACCAATAATCAGTGTTTTAATTCATGATTTGATAATATTTGAAAGTTTGTTTCTTGTTTAGATGACTGTCCTCTTAGATGTTAGTACTTTAGTAGGTAATCTTTGTCATTTCTTTCAGTTGTATGTGTAATGCTAAGTCAGTTTTCTTTGCATGTATATTTATAGAATATTGTTTATTTTTTTTTTTTAAGTGAAATAACACATCTTTTATTGTAATATCTCCTCTAGTTTTTCAATCAAGTCCTGGTGCTGGGAAGATCGTCTGTCAGTGATCTGTCCGAACATGTATTTGATCTGATTCAGGAACTTTTCGCTATAGATCCTCATTTGTTGTTATCTGTCATGCCACAGCTGGAATTCAAACTGAAGGTACCCTTAAGGCTTTACAGGGGAAAAATGGTGTTATTTTGAAATTTTTTTATTATTTCTAAAGGAATGAAATATGAGTTTAGTTTATCTTAGCTTTAAGACATCATAACATGCCTAGTTGTTATCTGATAGACATAGTGACACAGAGATAGAAAAGTATCGCAATACTCAGTATTTTGACTTTAAATAATATTTATGTTTAGATGCCAAATTAGTTTCCTTTATTGTATAAATAATGGGTTTAGTAATTTTTATTCCCCATCAGTATATTAGGATACACATACAGTCATACACACACTAAATAAATGCACATTATACACATATACATACTAAATAAGTAAATGTAATATTAGAAAAATAATTGATAAACCATTAATGTAGAAATTTTTAATCTTGTATTTGTGCAAAGTCTCTATAATCAGTGTATAACTTGCAGATAAGTTGTAAAGTAGGCATAAATTAGCAATAGGGAAGATGTAAGGTCATCAGAGAGCCATGCAATCTAACATGAAATCAGACAAAATTTCTCATAGTAAACAAAAACATGTAATAGTTCACATTATTCATCATAATAGTTGACATAAAATTATTTCTACTGGTAAGTAAAGTGCAGGCCTCCTTCATTGTGTCTTCTCTTTGTAGAGCAATGATGGTGAAGAACGATTAGCTGTGGTTCGACTTCTAGCAAAATTGTTTGGCTCTAAAGACTCAGATCTTGCAACACAGAATCGACCTCTTTGGCAGTGTTTTCTTGGGCGGTAAGAAAGCAATGACTTTTGAATTGTGTGTGCTTTCAGAGACCACATGATTAAACATTACACATATACCAAACCTTGATACTTGTTGACATCTGTGTAGTAATGCCTTTTGAATAAATTGTGGAACAAAGTAAGCATGAGTGTGTGTAGTGTAGTGTGTGGTTGTGTTTGAGTATGTAGCAACATTTCAAGCTTTAGTATTATTATTAGGTCTGAAAAATCTGTCTGAGTTGGATAATATATTTATAGTACTTTTTGTTTCAATGTAGTAAGCACATACTGTTTCCAAAGTGTTTTCATAGAATTATGTACATTTTTCTGTCTTCGTCTCTGTCTCTGTCCATTACGTAGTTGGATTGCCTTAAGCTCCCCCTGGAGACCATGTACTGTCTTTGAACTCATAGATAGATGTACCTGCCTCTGCCTCCTGGGATTAAAGTTGTGGGCCATTATGAACAGTTCTTTCCATTATAATCAGTTATTTTTATTTTCCTTAGAACACATTAGCTATCAGTACATTAATAGTTTCTACTCAGTAACCATTGTTTATAAACACTTTTTTATGTTACATGCTTATAAATAATTAATTTGCCTTATTGATGCTTGGCAATCTTTTTCTACTTAGTTTTAATGACATTCATGTTCCTGTGAGATTAGAAAGTGTGAAATTTGCCAGTCACTGTTTGATGAACCACCCAGATTTAGCAAAGGACCTCACAGGTAAGCTCCCTGATTCATTACACATTAATTAATCACAAAACATTTCAGATGGTGGTCTGTATCTAACTCTGGTTTTCAAAAGGAATCGATTTGATTCTAGGGTGTCTATGTCTACTTTGTAGACTAGGGAATTATTTCTGGTTTACAAGATATTTTGTAAAATAAAAAAAAATTATGTATTTGTCATTTGGAAATATTTTAGAAATCATAAGTTGAGATAATGTAAGATTTATGACATTGGTATCATATACAAAACACGTTATTAAATATACTAACATACCTATTGTGTGCAAAAAAGGGGGACTATTTTCTTGTTCATTATTCAGTTTAAAGTAGTTAAACCTACCTATTGGGCAATAGCAAATAAAAAGTTTTTATCAGCATGTTATTTATTGAAAGCAGAAGAAATAACTTTTGTTTTGATTTCTTTTGTATTATAATTTATTTAGAAATTAAAAGGTCATGCTGTTTCATATTATAATGGTATATATATCACTTTTCTTAACGCACATTTGTACTGCTTTTAAAAAAATATTTATTTTTATTTTATGATCATTAGTGTTTTACCTGCATATCTGTCTGTGTGAGGGTGTCAGGTCCCCTGAAACTGGAGTTACAGACAGTTGCTAACTGCCATGTGGGTGCTGGGAATTGAACCCAGGTCCTCTGGAAGAACAGCCAGTGCTTATAACCACTAAACCATCTCTCCAGGTCTTAATTTGTAGATGAAGTTTCAAAATGTATAACTGGTATTATACTGTCATTTGACTTTCCACCAGAATAATTATTTATGATGTGCTCTGAAGTAATAAGCATAGTTTTATGAACAGTGAAGGCTACTTAATGATGTCTAACAGGTAATATTAATTCATCTTGTATTTTGTAATCATTAATGCAGACAGTACTTAACGCTTTTGTCTTATCATTACGTAACTAGCATTTAGCTTAACTGTTTCTTTTTAATCATAGAATATTTGAAAGTTAGATCACATGATCCAGAAGAAGCTATTCGTCATGATGTCATTGTTACTATAATAACAGCTGCTAAAAGAGATCTTACTTTAGTAAATGATCAGTTACTTGGCTTCGTCAGGGAGAGGACACTGGATAAACGGGTAAGATCAGGGAGTGTTGCTTTTCCCTGATTTACTGTGTTTAAATTGTTTGCTATTTATGTCTGGTATTATAATACCAGCTGCAGATTTTCCGTGTATCAGAATAACACTAAGTGCAGAACTATTAGCTTTGTTTGATTTTTTTTTTTTTTTTTTTTTTTTTCTCGAGGCAGGGTCTTTCTGTGTAGCTTTGTAGACTAGTCTGGCCTGAAAGTCACAGAGATCTACCTGCCTCTGCTTCATGAGTGTTGGGACTAAACACTTCATGAGTGTTGGGACTATGCTCAACCACCGCACAGTGAACTACTAGTTTTAATGTTTCGTGTAGACTACCTTTGGAGGCAGGGTCTCACTGTGGCTCTCCTGATACTTACTGTGTAGAGTATGTAGGTTCTGGGAATTGTACCTGGATCCTGTGGAAGACCAGTCAGTGCTTTTAACCACTGAGCCATCTCTCCAGCCCCAAAGGAATAGATTTTACTTATAGCATTCTTATGTAAAGAAAAAATAGGTAAATGAACCAATTTGATTTTCTGCACATTTTAGTTTGCAAAAGTCGTGTGTGTGTGTGTGTGTGTGTGTGTGTGTGTACACGTACTTATTTATATTTTGCATAACTTAGGTTGATCTGTCATTCTTTCAGTTAAAAGAGTATCAAATTTCCTAAAAAGTAGTTTGCTTAATGCCTGCTAGGCTAAGTTACTTACTTTATTTTGCTGTTTCTGTCATTGGATGCAGTTAGAAACATGGACTCATAAGGAAAGGGAATGTTTTGAGCTACAGTAGTTACTAAAGAGATGAATCAGCCTTAAGAAAGATCAGACTTAGCTGGATGTGGTGGTACGTTCCTTTAATTAAGAGGCTGGAATAAGCAAAGGAATCTGAGTTCAAGGCCAGCCTGATCTACGGAGTGAGTTCTACGACAGCTAGGACTACACAAAACAAAAAGAAAAAGAGCCATCCTTGTTTTTAGGAGCAATTCCTTTATAGTGTACTGGTTTGTTTGACATTGTTTTAAAACTGTTTTCTAAACATGAATAGTTTAGGTCTGATTTTAGAGTATACCAGTATATTTTGACATACTACCAGAGGTGATCTTTATCTTCTTATTTTTAAAATAATATCTGCAAAAGAAAAGGACACTAACTTGTTTAATGGTGTGTGAGTTCATATTACTGAATCTCCTCTTCCCCCTTAACTTGCCATTATCTGTCAAGGCTCTTATTAACGTTTATCTCGTTTTCAGAAAGAAGTAAATAAATTGCTCTTCCTGGCTACATGATTGGATCATATCATTACTATATAGTTTTAGTTCAAGATTTTGGTTTAAGTTAGTTTTGCATCTATTTTAACACTTTTCTCTTTTGGAAGATGGGGAACAGGAAGTTTAGATTTCACAGCTCTCATTTCTGAGTTTGGTTCTAATTCAGAAATTTAAGAGTAAATACTGACTTTAAATCGGCTGTGATGGGGAATATCCTTCTGTGTATATGTTTCTCTTATTGGTGGATGAATAAAACGCTATCTGGCCATTAGCCAGTAGAGGGAGTAAGATAGGGTAGGAGAAGAGAAGGCTGGGAGAGAGGAACCAAGGGGAGATGGCATGTAGGGACCTGGAGCATAGGATGTACTAGGCGTTCTCTGGTAAGGTAAGGCCATGTAGACATACACAGATTAGTAGTTATGGGTTAATAATTAAGACAGCCAATAAGAAGCTCTAGCCATTGGCCATCAGTTTTATGATTAATATAGCATCTGAGTTTATTTGGGGCAAACAGCTATGGTACCAGGTGGGACAAGAAGTTCCAGTTACACAGAATGTTTTCTCTCCCTTCCCCTTTAAAATACACACTTTTTTTTTCTTCTTCTTCTTCTTCTTCTTCTTTTTTTTTTTTTTATTAAAATCATTCTTTTTGTATCCCTGGACTGGGCTGGCTTTAGACCTATAGACATCAGTGTGCCTCTGCCTACTAAGTGTTAGAATTAAAGGTGTTCAGTATCATGCCTGGCTTTATTTCCCTTTGCTTTTACAGATAGGGTCTTGGGCTGGAGAGATGGCTCATTAGTTATGAGCATTGGTTGATCCTCCAGAGGTTGAGTTCAATTCCCAGCACCCACATGGCAGTTCCTAACTATAGTCCTATGCGATCTGATGCCATTTTCTAATGTGCATACATACATGCAGACAAAACACTCATATATGTTAATTCTATAGCCCAGGCTAGCTTTCACAGCTAAAGATGACCTAGAATTCTGGGTCTCTTGTCTCTACCCATTTGATCTTGGGATTCCATGTGTGCAATGATGGGAATCAAATCTAGGTTTCTGTGCATGCAAGGCAGGCGCTCTTCTAACTGAGCTACATTTCCAGGCTCCAAACTTTTTTTAAAAAAGAATTTTATTTATTATTATCATCGGTGTGTGTATGTGTGCGCACGCACGCATACATGTGAAGTCTTAGGATTCCATGTAGGTTTCAAGAAAGATATCAGGCCACCAGGCTTGGGAAGTGCCCCTACTTGCTGTACTACCTCTAGAGTCCCAGTGTTTGCTTAAGTCTACAAAGTGAGGAAATTCACTAAAGATAAACAAGAACTTTCTCACCAACTTTGCTTTTCCAAAATTCTTGATAGTGAACTTTGTTTTTATTCACAGTTAATCTCAAGGGCATATAATTAAAAAAAACTAACACTGTAGCCTTTTGTGTATAGAATAAATTATATAGTTTACAATCTTCATTTTTACCTTTTATTCACATCAAAATATAATTAAGGAATTGAATGAAATCTGTACTTTGCTTGGTTTGAGGAGAACTAAACATTTGGTAGGTTATGTATCAGTACTGCCATGGAAAATTTCTGCAGTAGCTGGTATCTTACCAGGAGAAGTTGTAAAATAGTAAAGCAGTTTGGCAGAGCTGCCAGTGAGGAGTTCTACTGTGCTGCTTGGATGCACACAGTAACTACTGCATAGCCTAGTATAGCCATTGCAGATTTGCAGATTTGAATATAGTTTGCTTATCTCATAAGTGCTATTTTTCTAGTGGCGAGTGAGAAAAGAAGCTATGATGGGTCTGGCTCAGCTTTATAAGAAATACTGTCTTCATGGTGAAGCAGGAAAGGAAGCTGCAGAGAAAGTCAGCTGGATAAAGGACAAGCTTCTGCACATCTACTATCAAAATAGCATCGATGACAAGTGAGTGTGATAGTTTGACAACACTGCTTTTTATTTGTAAATACTCTATTTAATTTTTACCTAATTTATTTCTAAATACAAAAATAAGTTTCTGTATATTTGTGCACACAGTACTTTAATAAGATTCTTCCCAAAATTGTAAGTAGCATAAAGCAGTAAAATAAGTGTGGTCTTGGGAGTGAGGTAGGATAGAGACTGAAATCTGGCTTCTGTCTTGTAGTTTTCATTTATATTTACTTCAGGTTTATAAAATAAGGAGGAGTAATAGTGCCTGCCTTATGGGGTTGTCATGTGGGAGTAGATACTAAGCATGTGTAGAACACACAGGCCCAGTGTTTGAATAAAGCACTGTTTTGTAAACCCTCTCATTAGGTTTCTTTTTGCTAATACTGCTACAACCAGTAGATAATTTTTTCTCTATTTCTGAATGCTAGTACTTGGTTTTTATAAATATTTTACAGTGTTTTATTGAATTAGAGTGATTGATGTATGTGTCACTGAATATATATATATATATATATATATATATATATATTGCATTGGAAAATGAACTGTTTTTTTTAAATTCTGGTGATACTGAATAGTAGGAATTTAGATTGGAGATAAGAAAAGTGAGTGCTCATTTTCAGGAAGTAATTTGATGGGAGATCTTTCTGATTTTACTACATGACAGCATGGAAAAGGACCTGACCTACAAACAGGAAGTTAATTAGTTTCTTGATAATTAGCTATCTTTGGTATTACAACTTTCTAATAGTGCTACTTATAATCTGTAGTTTCAGCCTCTTGAAGATTAGCTTGTTCAGCCAAACACCTATGTTTAAAATTTAAAGCTGGGTGGTGATGGTGCACACTTTTAGTCCTGGAGGCAGAGGCAGGTGGATCTCTGTGAGTTCAAGGCCAGTCTGGTCTACAGAGTTTTCGAGTTGCAGACAAGCGAAGGCTACACAAATAAACCCTGTCTTGGAAGGGAAAAAAAAACATTTAAGAAAATGGCTGGTGTTCTGCACACATGTAATCCCAGCACTTTGGAGGCTTAGGCAGAGGTTCAAAGCAAGCTTGACCTATACATAGCAAGCCTGGGATACAAGAGACTTGTTCTATTTAAGAAAAAAAAAAAAAGAAAGAAAGAAAAAAGCCAAAACACCAATCTTTCCCTCCCCCAAAACTGACTGAGAATAAACAGGAGCAGAGCTCATATCCAAAATCCCAGCACTAGGAAGGAATGAGGTAGGAGGATCTTTATTAGTTCAAGGCTAGCCTATGCTACAGTGTGAGACCTTGTCACCTTGGAGTAGCATTCAAGTATTGTAGAACAAATGTTTTGTGACAGATTATGAAATAAGACCCAAGTACAAACGAGATGTAAAGTAACTACTGTGTCTCTCCCAAGAGAAGGAGTGACTGTGTATTGAAGCTTTTTGTTATCTGTGTACATAGCTCTCACCATTGGTGTAGGATCTTTATACAAAATGGTTAAATTGACTTATCACCTCTTAAATAGCGTAATTGTTTTTGTGTGTTTGTTTTTCATAGACTGTTGGTAGAGAAAATCTTTGCTCAGTATCTTGTTCCTCATAACCTGGAAACTGAGGAGAGAATGAAATGCTTATATTATTTATATGCTAGTCTGGATCCAAATGCTGTGAAGTAAGTTACTTTTTAGTGTCTCATACATTTCCTAGGTGGGTTTTTGTTTGTTTGTTTGTTTGTTTGTTTGTTTGTTTTTAAATACTAGTATCTGTGTCTTTGTGTGTGTTCTAGTGTTCATCTTCACTTTTGATAATAATGTCAGTAATGTGGTTTCAAGTGTTTAATCAGTCGCATCCAGATTGATGTGTATGTGTATGTAGCCAGCCTTGGCTACATAGTGATTTTAATGTTAACCAAGATATTTGAGATCTTGACTGAAGACACACATACAAGTGGACTAGAGTGCCAGGCATGCCTTTGGTCCCAGCACTCAGGAGGCAGAGGCAGGTGGAGTTCAAGACCGGCCTGGTCTATAGACAAAGTTCCAAAACAGCCACAGTTCTATAGAGAGACCCTTTCTCAAAAAACCAAAAGAAAACAAACCCACAAGTAGATTAGGAGTATAACTCATTGCCTGACATGCTGGCATGCATAAAGCCTTGGTTAAATCATTAGACACACACAATGCATAAAACAGCACAACTTCAAACTTACAAGAAAGTTGCAGGGATGGCAGAGCACATTTGCCATTTGTACATTCTATCTAAACATAAATATGTGTTAATGATTGAAGCAACATTATAGATATGCAAGCTCTTTACCTCTAAATATTTCAGAGTTATTTATTTATGAATAATGATACTCTCTTACATAACTTTTAAATGACTAGAATTTTAAAATTTGGAGTTGGTGATATTGCTCTGTGTTTAAAAATAGTTGTTGCTCTTCCAGAAGTCTGAGTACAGTTCTCAGTACCCATATCTGGCAATCCACAACTGCCTGTAATTCCTGCCTTTTGAAGGCACACATAGCATATAGGCATATAAATAAAATTATCTGTGAAAAAAATTTAATTTACTATTATACAATAATCTACTGTATTTAATTTTCCTGTTTTTTATATATTGCTCAGGGATACATTTTCTACTATCTGCAATTATATATTACATAGTTTTCTTTTTTAGATCAGTTGCATAAAAATCGAGTTGTTATGAGCAGTTTTCCCTCCAGCCTGGGCCCACTGTCATGTCAGCCTCCAAATAACACACAGAGACATTATATTAGATGCAAAGCTGTTGACCTGTTACTAACGTTTCTTATTGGCTAGCTCTGTCTTAAATATCAATCCATTTATGTTAACCTAAGTATTTCCACGTGGTCTTACCTTGCCAGAGATCTAGTTATTTTGTACAATTTGTCTTTAGTTTGGGTTCTTCTACTGTTTTCTTGTTAGATTGAAATTATGCATGAGCTAATGCTGTGGCCTTGAGACATTTCAACAGGTGTTATTCATCTTCTTTTGAAAGCTTAATGATGGAAGCTAAGGCTCCTTTCAGGGGGCTAAATCCTGCTGTTCATTGATACCATTTATATTTCTTCTCTCCCCACCCCCGTCCCTCTCATCAGGGTCTTTTGTAGCCCAGGCTAGGTTTTTAACTTGAACAGACTAACATTGTTTTTCCTGCTTTGGCTACCAGGTGCTAGGGTTACAGGCATGCTCCTCCATGCCTGGAGACAATTAAATTCTTCATTTTTCAATGTGTGGGTGTGGGTGTCCGTCCATCCGTCCGTCCATCCATCCGTCCATGTGTTCAAGTGCTCGTGTGCAACATTATGTATGTGGGCATCAGAACACAGTGTCAGTTGTCAGTCCATGCCTTTCACCTTGATACAGGATCTTTTGTTCACTTTGTAAATGCCAGTCTAGCTAGCCCTCAAGCTTCCGTCTTTGCCTTCTGTATCATCATAGAAATGTTGGTATTATTAGCATGAAGGCAGATCTTCATTTGTGTGTAGCAAATATTTTTCACTGAGCATTTTTCTAGTCTAGCATTTTTTTTTTTTTTTTAAATTTTGATTATATGTTTTCCTCCTTTCCTCCCTCTAACCACTTATGTATCCCACTCCCCTTGTCTCCTCTTGCATTCATGGCCTCTCTTTTTTACTTGATGTTGGGGTTGTTATGCTCACATGTACACATGTGTGCATGTATGTATGTATGTATGTATGTATGTATGTATGTATGTATGTATGCATGCATGCATGCATGTATAACCTGATTAGACTGTTGAGCATTATTTGAGGGTTGACCACTTGGGGCTCATCCCTGGGGAAGACTTTCTCTCCTTTCAGCATTTCTTAGTTGTTTATAGATTTTTATTAAGGGTAGGCCCCATGAGATTTCTCTCTTCCGTGTTAGCATGTCTATTGATGATATCCTTGTTCAGGTCTTTTTTAGGCAGGCCTATAACTGTTGGTAAAGCTTCTTTGTCCATTCTAAGGTTCATTCCTGGTCCTCTAGCTCATAAAATATTTTCACTCCTTTGTCTGTGATGTTCCCTATGTCCTATTACCACAGTTGTGTTGTAGATGTGAAAATTAGGGCTGGTCACAACAGAGTCCCTTGTTCTTTGCATTTTGATTGGCTGTTATTTTTTGTAATGGTCTCCATCTGTTGCAAAGAGAGGCTTCTTTGATGAGGGATGAGAGTTAGATTTATCTATGGGAGAAATACTTAGATTACAGCTAGGAATTATACGAATATAGGTAGTATGTTCACTTCATCACCACAAACCTGGCTGGGTTTCTAGGACCAGGCATGATTCTCTCTCCTTTTGAAGGATAGTGATAAGAGAGCTGTTAGTTACTAAAGAGATATGAGTGCAACACCTTGGGGCTGTTGTACCATAATAGTTGTAGTTCATAGGTATCACAGCTACATAGAACTATAGGTTTGCTTCCTTCCTTTGGAAGCTTGTGTAGCACTTTCTGGTACTGTGAAAGCTAGTCCTTAGGGAGGAAGCATCAACTGATTGTTTTAAGCAGTCTTCATCACTCACAGGTATGTTTTCCTTTGTTTATTCATTGGTGGTGTATTCCAATTTCCATATACCCTCCAGTTATCCTTTGTACTCTGAACTTTAATACCTTCTCATTTCTGTTTCTTTGATTAAACCAGAACTTCCTCTTCTTAGAATTAAAGCTTCTTTGAATGTATGACCTCCCTGGCAGGGTCAGATTGATCCTTTGAACCCAGACATTCCCTCTCAGTGGTAAAATGCCTGCGTAGTATTAAACCTCCTTAAATTCTAATTAATTGTTGCTTAAAATTTTTATGTAGGAATATAGAAGTAGCATAATTAAGTCATAAAGTTGAACAGTTTGCAGTGTTGTTAAATGTATCTTTTCATATTTATAACTGTACAGAGCACTCAATGAGATGTGGAAGTGTCAGAACATGCTTCGGAGTCATGTGCGTGAACTATTGGATTTACACAAGCAGCCTACAGTAGGTTTTTGATTTTTGTTTTAATTCACACAATGCAAATCAGTGTGTTTTTTTTTTCCAGTAGTATAGTGTAATGAAAGAATCTCAAAGTATATGAATTTACAAATGTCAGTTAAGCAGTTTTCAGAGTTAAACTGCCTTTTTAGTTTGTTTCTTTTAGTGTTTTTTGTTTGTTTCTTTTCTTTTTTCCTTCTTCAGTTTTTTAGCTCAAGTTGGTGTAGAAATCAGTATATTGCCTGGTTTAGCCTCAAGTTCCCGACAGCCTTCCTTTTCTTAGCATTTGCTTCCTGGGATTTTAGTCATATATCAGTTACTTTTCTTACTTGGTGACATAACACCCAACAATATCAAAAGGAGCCTCCAGAAGGAAGGGTTTGTTTTGGCTCACAGTTGTAAGGCACAGCCCACCTAACCAGGAATGTGCGGAAGCAAGAGCGTTAGTTGGCCGACTGAATTTCTGGTCTCAAGCAATAGTTCGTTCTACCTTAGATGAGATGGCAAGCACATGCTACCATACCTGGTTATTCAGGCTTTTAATGTTTTCCTGTTCTCATCTCTTTTCCTTCTTTTTTTCTCTTAATTTGTTGCTTTTCTACTGTTTTTGCTAATAACAGTCTCTCTCTCAACAGGCCCCCCCCTCTCTCTCTCACACACACACACACACACACACACACACACACACACACACACACACACACACACACAATGAAGAGTGAGGTTAGCCATAAATTCATCATAATTAGACTCTGATGAATTTATTTAAAGCTAAGGAATTTTGTACCTTATATTAATTTCTCTTACAGAAAATTGTTAATAAAATTGACTAGTTATTCTTTTGTTTTTTTCTTAAATTTCAGTCAGAGGCTAACTGTTCTGCCATGTTTGGGAAACTGATGACCATAGCAAGTAAGTATGTTTATTTACCAAATGAACATGTAGTAAATACCTAACAGGCCTTTTTATATTTATTTGTATGACTGTTTTGCTTGCATACATATATGTGCATCATATGTGTGCTTGTTCAGTTCCCTGTAACTGGAGTTACTCATGTGAGCCAACATGAGGTGCTAGGAATCAAACCTGGATTCTTTCCAAGAACAACAAGTACTATTACCTACTGAGCATCTTTCCAGTGCACTGAAAGCACGTTATTAATTTAAACAATGATACTATGAATAAATGGTAAAAAGACAATCCTTACTTTTGCTTATAAGAGCCATTTTTATGGCTTTCTTTTAATAGTTCACCCAGATTTACTTTGTAATATTTTGTGTTTATTTTTAATTATATGTAAGTATGTATGTCTTTGTGTGAGGACATGCACCTGGTGTCAGATCACCTGGAGCTGGTGTTCCAGGCAATTGTGAACAACCTGATGTGGTTACTGGGTTCTTTGCAGGAACAGTAAACACTTTTTTGTTAAAAATAATTTATTTATGTTTATTTTATATGTATTAGTGTTTTGCTCCCATATATGTCTATGTGAGGGTGTCAGATCCCTTGCAACTGAATTTACAGGCAGTTGTAAGATGTGATGTGGGTGCTGGGAATTGAATCCTCTGGAAGAACAACCAGTGCTCTTAACTGCTCTCCAGCCATCTCTCCAACCCCCCACCCCCCATCAGACTCTCACAGTAAACACTCTTGATGGCTACATCTTCTCTCCAGGCTCTCACCAGTGTTTTAAAGATACTTTTTGTGTAGTTATCTTTCTTTTCTAATATGTATTCTCTTCATTTTATAGAGAATTTGCCTGACCCTGGGAAAGCACAAGATTTTGTAAAGAAATTTAACCAGGTTCTTGGTGATGATGAGAAACTGCGGTCTCAGTTAGAATTATTAATCAGTCCAACCTGTTCATGCAAACAAGCTGACATTTGTGTGGTTAGTGAATTATGCTCTTATAATTTTTTCTAATAACTTGGAGAAATCTGTATTTCTTTACATATATTTCTGTGACTTTTAACTGTATGGTAGATGCTAAATAACTTAGTAATATATCCAAATACAACTACATTCTCCTTTCTTAACACTCTCAAGCCATGTTCCAGGGTGGGGAAAGTGACAGGGAGGAGGCATTAGACCTGAGTCAGAGAGACTGGTCCTAAGAAATGACCTATATAAAAAATTTTCACTTAAGAAATGGAAAAGAATGATTTAGAATGTTTCAAAGTGTATTCATACACTTCTTTTGTGTTTCAGCAGAAAAACGAAGTCTGGCAATAATTTAGTTATAGTCCTGAAGTCATACAGGATTCATTTGTAGAAGAAATAAATTTCTGTCTTCTTGCACTCCTTATCAGCATTATAGAAACTTAGGGGAGAAAACTTTATTTGTTCGTGTGTTCAGCATTTAATGCTATTATGCACATGATATACATTATGCTAAAGTTAGGCTAAAACATAAATAAAAGATTAGCATTTTGGTTACTTATTTTTACTTTTGTTCTGAAAGGGACTAGAGTTGATAATTTTTGAAGTATGTAATGAGGGATTAAAGATTATAATAGATGTTCTTACACAGTGGTCTAGGAGTATTAAACAGATTTTACTGACTGGGGAAGCTAAAGAGATGAGTGTGTAAGACGATGTGCTGCAAGGCCCACTTAGAGAAGCAGAACTCTTTGTCCAGGTGCATTCATGGACCAAGTGTCCTGGTATTTTCACCTTTACACTTACCTGAATAATTTGTTGATTTAAAGATGAACTGCTTTGGTACTCAGAATTAATAGTACTGTATGTTGCAGAGAGTCTACTTATATAATTGGATTGATGAAGTAAGATGACTTAAATACCTGTGAGAGTATGTGGTTTAAAGTTTTGCCTTTAAGGACAATGAAATGTTAAAGGACATTTTTCATGCTTTATTTCATAGCAGGGTATAGTGGCTAAGTTTCAAGTAGAGCCTATATCTCATCAGCATGATAGTGTCATCTTTGCAGGAGCCAGTGCAGGGGCTCATGATCAGGAGGTGCCTTTGTTACTAATATACAGAGCACAAAGATCTGAGTTCAAATGTCCAGAACCCATGTAAACTATGGTGCAGGCTCCTCATCGCAACACTGCAGAGGCAAAGGCAGATATCCAGTCATAGGTGTGCACATGTGCAACAAACACACATAATACAAAACCAACTAAATATCACCTCCCCCCCCCCCCCCAAACACACACACGCAGACCTGGAATCAAGGGATACTTTTGATTTGAGAGGAATAGGGATATAACTTTTATTTGAAAACAAGAGCATTAGCATGAATCCCTGGGTTGTTACACCAGAAATATTTAATATGTTTCAAAAATAGATATTTATGGGCCGACTTCCACAACGTTTCCATGGCATATTCCTATGTACATAAACACAAAATAAATAGATAATTGTAATTTTAAGAGCCTGATAATGGTTCCTGCTTTTCTCACCTTTCTATTAGCAAGTCCTGTGTAATTTGTATATATTATTTAAATCACCTTTGTAATTATGTGTAAAATAAAAACACAAGACCCTGTGAGCTGCAGGATTTAGCAGGGTGGCCATTGTACTATGTAACACTGTAGAGACAAAAGGAAATAGTTATTAGAGGCCAGCATTAGCTGTGTCTTACAGAACAAAAAGTAAGGGAGAGTGACAGCTCATGTTTATGACCCTAGCACTTGGGAGGTAAGGAAGGATTGAGAATTGGAGGCTAGTCTCTTAAAATCCTTTCTCAACAATTAAAAAAATGAAACAACAACAGATTTATATGGAATTATTAAAATAACACTGTATCTTCAGAAGTCTAAATTTATTTTTTCCTTGAATAAGTTTACACTTTTAATTTATTACTAATTTTTCTAATTTGTATTACATGATTTCTTCTTACCCAATTTGTAGATTAGGTGACAGAAATAGGTCACTATTTTGATAGTGAACACAATGTGTTAAGTATTCTAGTAGACTTGCATATGGAAGGGCATCACTCACCCCAGATGGGTAGAAACAGGTCAGAGAATGATGTACTCTAGAATAAGTGATTCCTGATATGGGTCTTAAAGGATATTCATAAACTAGATCATTGTGTCAGGAATGGTTTTACATTTATGGTAATAGTGAATGAACACTTGAACACTTATTTTTAAAAATAAAAGATGACTAGGTCCAGTGTTCCTCAGTGGCAAGCTCCCACCTGAATTCAATTCTAAACTATAATGAGAAGGAAGAAATGACTGCTGAAGGTTGTCTGTCCCCTGTCATCTACATGCAAGTTATAGAATGCATGCATCCACATAAAACACACATTAGTAATAATAAATAAAATGAAATTTAATTTAAAATGGGAGATGACGTGTCTGCGAATGGTCTGAATCAGCACCTGGTTGAAAATATTAACACAGTTAAATCACCTGGAAGACCTAGAGATAGTTGATAGAATACTGCCTTCTTTGTACTTAGAGATATTTACTTTTTAGTTCATGAATTCAGAATAGTGTAAGTAAATCTTTGTTCACATTATCAAAATTCTGGAAGCCTACATGTTTCTATTTATCTCTTCCTTGTGTTTTTGCAGTATTGAAAAGTAGTGCCATTCATACAATTTTGAGTGCAAGCCCCTCTCTCCTCATTTTGTGGTTTGGTTTTTTACACCTAGTATCTCTGGCCTAGGCTACTCTGAAGTTCCTGGGCTTGGTGCTTCTGGAGGGTCCATAGTTGCCCACAGTTGATGTATATGCCATTGTGTATGTGCTGTATAACCCCCTCTCCAAAACTTTTTATTAATGTGTGTGGGGGTGGATGCAAAGGGATGAGTAGGTCAAAGGATTCAGTTTTCTTCTACCTGGAATTCAAACTCAGGTGGTCATACTTGGCAGCAAGTCACCTTGTTACCCTTAAAAAAAGGAAAAAAATAGGGCTGGCTTGATAGCAGGTATGAGCTCATACTGCTCTTGCAGAGGACTAAAATTCAGTTCCCAGAGCTCACTTTGAGCAGCCCACAACTTCCTGTAACTAGTCCTGCAATCTTTTACTTTTATGGAGAGAAATAGCTCTGATACTGTCCTCTGGCCTCTGTGGACCCTGCACTCGTGCACAAACCCACACTGACATACATACATATGCAAATAATGTTAATTAAGAATGTAATATTATTAAAGGAAATTAATGGAAAAAAACTCAATATTCTATTAAATTATGAAATGATAAGAGAAGTTTATGCATTTGATCCCAGGAGCAAGAAGCAGGTGGATATCTGTGAGTTTGAAGCCAGCCTTATCTATAGAGAAAGATCCAGAAGTGCTCCAAAGCTACACAGAGAAACCCTGTCTCGAAAAACAAACAAAAAACGCACTGCATCCTTTCTTTTCACTGTCCAGATTTTACAGTGATTGCTTACTATGTACATTTTAGGGCCTAAAAGAATTTTTTTATTTCTTTATGGTTTTAAATTTTTCAGTGCTTTTCTACCTATAGACATTCTTATTGTGAAAAACTATGTAGTGATGAAACTTAAAGTAAGACTTTTTTCTTTTATAGAGAGAAATAGCTCGGAAACTTGCAAATCCTAAGCAGCCCACCAACCCTTTTCTAGAGATGGTCAAATTCCTGTTGGAAAGAATTGCTCCTGTGCATATTGATTCCGAAGCTATAAGGTAAGCAAGGAAGTGTATGCAGAATAGTATATGCCTTATACTTTTTATGAGTTCTTACATTTAGATTTATTATGTATGTGCTAATTTTAAAAATTCTAGTTTGTTCTGTATGATTAATAATTGAGTTTTCTTAAGCATTTTAGTGGTCTTGTTATGAAGTTATGTCTGTTTTATCACTGTGCACTTTATGTGTGAGAACAGAGAACAGAATGGAGTATTGAAAATGAGGACTTGTGTTTTTAAAACAATCCTCACTTTGTGTGTGTGTGTGTGTGTGTGTGTGTGTGTGTGTGTGTGTGTGTTTTTGTTTTTGTTTTTTTTTTTTTTGAGACAGGGTTTCTCTGTATTGCTTTGGAGCCTGTTTGGAACTTGCTCTGTAGTTGGCCTCAAACTCTCAGATATCCTCCTGCCTTTGCATTCTGAATGTTGGGACTAAAGTGTGTGCCACCCACGGCCGCCTTCACTTTTTATTTCTAATGATTTCCTTTGTAAATTTCTGTGAGTGATTCTGTATTGTAGTGGTAATTGTCTTCCATGTTAGTATACTCTATACTCTGTAGCATACTCACTGAATCTTAATGGAGATCTATCCAGATCTGAAGAAGCCACTAATTATTTCCCTTCTGTGAATCATTTTTGTAGTTGTATTAGAAAGCATGTTATGCTAGTTTTCTAGGGTTACCATAACAAAATAACATTTGGTGGGCAGGATGTATAATAGAATTTATTTAGTCATGGTTCTGGAAACTAAGTCTCAAGGTCAATGTGACATCAACATATACTTTTTTTCTAAAGCCATTCTCCTCTTTAAGACGGGAGAACAGCTTCTTGATGCTTTTTCAAATGGTCTTTCCTTTGTGCACCCAGGATAAATCAGTATCCTACTCTATTTATCTTTTAAAGATAGTAGGCATCCTAGTTTAGCCTCATCCATATGATTTCACTTTACATCATTATTCTTTAATGCCCTGTCTCCAATATAATCGCAGTCTGAGTTACTGGTGGCTAAAACCTATGAGTTATAGAGGAGCAGTTCAGCTTAGAATGTGCGTTTTACTATTATCAAATTAATTAATTCTGATCTAATTTTCTTTTTTGCAAATAAATAAATAAATAATGAATGAATGAATGAATACATGCATGCATAGAATAAGCGAGGCTATGATGGCACACACCTTTAATCACAGCACTCAGGAGGCAGAGGCAGGAAGATCTCTGAATTTGAGGTCAGCCTGGTATAGAGGGAGTTCCAGACTTGGCTTCATAGCTACTGAAAAACAAAACAAAATAAAACAACAACAAGAAAAGGAATAAATGTTTTTGTCCAAAGTTTCAAAAATGGAGATATATTATTTCTTGTAAGTGTCCTTTGATCTGTACCATTTACTTACCACTTACCCTGTCTGGTGTGTGTGTGAGATGAATTCAGGGCCTTTACTGTGCTGAGCGCATGTTCTTATCAATCAAGTCTAGCCTGGCTCTGTAACATCACAGTTTAATGGGTAGATTAAAGATAACAATGTGGTAGGAATATTAACTCTGAAAGGATGTGCAGTGGCATCAGGAAATTTCACAGGGTTCATTATGTCAGCAGATTACTATTGTTTGTGTCCCAGTGTTCAAAGTCTTCTGAAAACTGAAAAAAATTTTAGTGGCATCAGGAGTTGTTTGATCTCAGATCTTGGTTAAGATTTCTATCAGAATAATTTTATAAGAGAATCTTATGTATTAGTTTCTATGAGAAAAAAAGTGCCAGATAGCTGGGATTGGTGGCCTTTAATCTCAGCACTTAAAAAGCAGAGGCAAATGAATTCCTTTTCATTTGTGGCCAATCCGATTTACATAGTGAGATCTGGGCCAGCCAGGGATACATAGAGAGACCTATCTCCAAAAAAAGTCATTCCTTACATTTAGCCACATCTGAAGAGATATAAATAAAAGGCTTACTGTTTTGACTTAGTGAGTTTAAAAAAAAAAAAAACAACAACAACAAAAAACTATACATAAAGTACATTGTGCACTTAGTAAAATATAAGTTATGTAATCCAAACTGTGTGACTGGGTGTGTTGTAGAAAGCTCCAAAAATAAGCCATATATCTGATGATCTGATGATGAGTGGTAAAAAGTACAAATTATAAGGAATCAGCCAACTAAGGACTCCAGGAATACAACTCAGTATAGTGGCCTTGAGTCTATGGGTTACTTAGGTGCTCTGTGCTTTTTTTTTTTTTCTCCTTCCAAGATCTATAAAATTATAGCTATGATAATTACTACTTATTTAAGTTATGGAGAGGTTTATATGTATATGAATATAATTCACTAAATAATACATAAAATAATTTAACAAACTTAGCATATCTCACATTTAACATGTCTTGTCTATTATGTGAGGCTAATATTGGCATTTGTGTTAGGGAAGAAATAGCAGACAAAAAGGGGGAAAGGAGTTAAATATTTAAATAGGCCGGCACTGGAACTCACTCTGTACAGCAGGCTGGCCTCAAATTTAGACATCTGCCTAAGTACTGGGATTATAGGCAATTTGATACCACTGTCAAGCTATTTAGGTCTCTTGAGGCAGTGTCTCACTATAAATCCGTGACTGACCTTGAGCTAGGAACTTGTTATATAGACTAAGTTGGTCTTGAAACTTCCTGCCTCTGCCTCCTGATGATTGCAATTATAGGTTCAGGCTACCCACCATGAATATCTTATAAAGTAGGGTTGTAAAAGAAAATATTGGTCAGGTATAGTTTTATATTCCTTTTATACTAGTACTAAGGTAGCAGAGGTGGGCAGATCTCGGTGATTTGAGAGCTAGCCTGGTCTACATAATGAGGTCCTTTCTCAGAATACAAAGAAAAAGAAAAGATTGAGAGTAACAGAAAATTATCCATGTTAAAATTATTTAAATATGTTAGAATTACAATAGTCATTGTAATGGTGGTTGATACCCAGGAATGAAAATAAAATTAAAGTGGAAAGAGGTGAAGAGAAAGAACTGAATCACGAAGAAATAATGATGTTATCAAATATGAAAATATTTTTATAGGAGGAATGGTTATAAAGTATTATGAATGATTTTTATGTAAGCCATAAAGGTTAGGTAAATGTGTTGTCTGAATACGAGAAGGTGCTTCCCACTAACTTTAATGATTGGAATTTGATCTCCAGGATTCACATGGTAGACAAGAACCTTTTCTTCCTCACATGTGTTGTGGCATATGTGTGGTCACACACTGATATATGATAAATAAATATATGTAAAATGTAAGGGTGCTGGAAAGATAGTTCTCTTCTGTAGTTAAGAGTATATATTGTCCTTTCCTCCTCTCGCCCCTCCCTGCTTTTTTTTTTTTTTTTTTGAGATAGGATCTCTCTACATGGCATTGGTTGGCCTCAAACTCATAGAGATTGACTTATATATGCCTCCTGGGTGCTAGGATTAAAAATAAGCATTACCACCCCA
This sequence comes from Cricetiscus sungorus, assembly GCA_030556225.1. Taxonomy (NCBI): domain Eukaryota; kingdom Metazoa; phylum Chordata; class Mammalia; order Rodentia; family Cricetidae; genus Cricetiscus; species Cricetiscus sungorus. The sequence goes on from JANBXA010000734.1 coordinate 32,376,479, forward strand.
GGCTTAGTTTATATACTGTTCTTGCCAGGGAATCCATGTTCAGTTCCTAAAACCCCTAATAGACAGCTGATAACCACTACCCCTAAGACATCTAATGCCATCTTCTGACCACTGCATGTGACACATATACATAAAAAATAAAAATCAATTATTAAAGAGAGAGAAGAGACTAGATGGCAAAGGGCTCACAGAAGTTAAATGAGTACTAGAAAATCTCTGATAAGAAAGAAGGGAAAAAACTATGGCCTATGCATTTTCTGTGGGATACCAAAGGTGAATCTAGGGCTTGGTTGATTCACAAAGACTCAGGACTTGCTCCCCAGCCACTAATATGTGCTACATAAATAAGTGATATTACTTTATTGAGCAGTACACTGGTGGTTGAGAAAATCTAAGGGGTAAATATTTCCCCTTAGATTAGCACAGGCACTTTTCAAGTAAAGGAGAAAATGAGTTTGTGGCAAGTTGAGTATGTATGGAGAAGAAACTTTGGATATGTTTAATAGACTTTTGAATATTTAGATTTCATTTTTAATTTTAAGTGTATGTCTTTGTTGGGTTAGTGCAGGTGAGTAGTCCCCTCAGTGGCCAGAAAACTGTGTCCAATCCCTTGAGCTAAAGTTAGGTGTGGGTGGTCATGAGGCACCTGACATAGGTTCTGGAACCTTGATCTTCTACAAGAGTGGTAATGTGTGAGCCATCTCTACACCATCTTGTTTTCACTTTGTATGTAGTCCATTCTGGCTCTCTGCCCTTGTTGTTTTCTTCCCAAGTTCTAATACTGCAGTTGTCTACTACACAATTCAGGCTCATACTTTGTATTTTTAAAAAATATCCTTTATTACTGTAGCCAGAAGTGGTGACATATTCCTATACTTCCAGCTGTTATTGTGTAGTCTGTGCTTTGCTATGTATTGAATTAAGGCTACCCTGGGCTATGTGAGGCCCTGTCTCGGCAATAGCAGAAAGTTTTTGATTCTACAAGTGGTGTACATTAGTCCTGTCTACTCAGACTGAGTGGGAGGATCACTGAGACTGAGTTAAAGGCAAGTCCAGGTAATATGCAAAGATCCTATCTGCTAAAACAAATCATAATAACTTGATTGAAGCAATTATGGCATTAAAGGAAAAGGATTTTTTCTCACTCTGTCCCTCAGGCCCATCCCTACCTATCTTTTGAGATGGCATCTTGCTGTGTAACCATAACTAATGTGATGTTCTCTGTGTAGCCCATATTGGCCTTGAACTCATGGCAGGCCTCCCACTTTCAGTTACATACAAGCAGCACCAGTTCTTTGTGGCACAGAGGATCAAACCCAGAGCTTGATAAGTTGGGCAGTCGTTTTACCTAAGAATTACATTCCTGGTTTCATATTTGTTTTCTTTTAAATGCTACCCGTTTAGTCAGGAAAAGTAACTAAATACCTGTAATCCTAGTCTTATGAAGTACTACCACTCAGTAGATTTGACTCAAGAAGAACCAAGAGAAGTCAGCCTGGGATACATGTGAGATCTTATCTTAGAAACAAACAGGTCAGCCGCTTGGTGGTGGTACACACCTTTAATTCCAGGTAGATCTCTGTGAGTTCAATGCCATCCTGGTCTACAAAGTAAATTCCATTCCAGGACAGCCAGGGCTACATAGAGAACAAGGAAGTCAAAGGGGAAAGTCTATGCACTATCATCTCAAAAGGCATAGGACAGCCAGGGCTGTTTCACAAAGAAACTCTGTCTTGGAAAAGCAAAACAAGCAAACACACAACAAAAGGCCTAGAGATTGTGATTTTATTGATCAGTCAAGTAATACTCTATTTTATGGTGGTAAATATATTGAAAGGATAATTAATTTTCATACAGGTATGTGGTATCTAATTGCATTTGTTTATGAATACAGCATGTTTCTGATTAATTGACTTTGTTATTTCTTTGAATAGAGTTACCAATTATATAGATTATTTTGCTACTGCAATTAATACTACATTCCTTGTATATGTTCACTACTGGATATTTACATTACACTTATTTGCATGTAGCACATGTATACATAGCACCTATTTGGAGGCCAGTGAACAGCTTTGAGGAATCCTTGCCTTCCATCATGTGGCTTCCAGGGGTCAATCTCAGGTCATCAAGCTTGACCCCAAGCACCTTTACCTACTGAGCCATCTTGCCTGCCTTATCATCTGAATTTTGTTAGGAGTGAATTTTGTTAGTTCAATTATTGAACTTTTTTAATAAATTATTTTCCATATTGAATACCAACCCTAATTTCCCTTCCCTCCCTTTCTCCCACCCCAATCCCACTCCCATCCACTCAATTATATAACATTTTTATTGTTTTTATTTAAATTGGTGTCTTTATATATAGAAATTAATATTGCAATAGGTAATATTAATAGTTCAGTATATTATTTTACTCTTATTTTTAGTCAAATTGTTTTGGGGGGGCGATAACATAACAGTAAGCTTATCTATTGAGTAGTCAATACTTATGGTCTTGCTACAGAAACTTCTTTAACCATTGTCTTTTTTAAATTCTCTGTTTATCATATTTTTGTTAGGATACAGTTACTAGTCTAAGCAGTCTTACTAACTTACATTTCGTCTTTTTAATAGTGCACTAGTAAAATTGATGAATAAATCAATAGAAGGGACAGCAGATGATGAAGAGGAGGGTGTAAGTCCAGATTCAGCCATTCGCTCAGGACTTGAACTTCTTAAGGTATTTTTTACAACAATTTTTTTCTCCATTTATTTCTAAAGATTTATAATGGCATTCCTTTTAGGGTATGCAAGAGCAGGCTTATTTTACTTTAGAATATTCAAAAGATAAAATTTCGTGGTAGAAATTTACAATTTTTTTTTTAAAGTTGGTTTTTTTTTTTTTTTTTTTTTTTTGTTTTTTTTTTTTTTTTTTTTTTTTTAAATAAAACATAGTCTCATTCTATATCCCAGACTGGCATGCAGCTCTCATTTGTCCAGCTGCCTTTCAGCCTGCCAGGTACTATGATTATAGATGTCTGCTACTAGGCTTGCCTGGATATCAGATCTTATAAAATCATTTTTTGCATCATCATATAATTATTTTACATTATACAGTAGCATCTTTTTAAAAGCATCTATTTCTGGGGACTGGAGGATGGCTCAACAGTTGGATATTCTTCCAAAGGGCCCAGGTTCAATTCCCAGCATCCACATGGCACGACTGTCTATAACTCTAGTTCAGTTCTAGAGGGTCTCGACCCCTCATGCAGACATACATGTAAACAAAACCCCAGTGTTCATAATAAATACATCTTTTTAAAGGAAATCTATTTCTGGTCACTTTTTGCATTCCTGCTATACCTGTGACCGTGTATGCTAAACAATCCGGTCTTACCTGTTAAAGAAATTGTATCTGAGGTGGTTGACTAACAATTGGAGTTATATGATATCATCTGTGTTTAGCCCTAGCTGTCCTGGCTCGCTCTGTAGACCAGGCTGGCCTCAAACTCATAGAGATCTGAGGCCCAGAGTTTTAATGTACTGCTTTTTGTCCATTTTGAAAATGGAATTCACCAGTTTTTCTGTAACACAAACATACAAACAAAAAAACCTCCGTGGGCCCATTTCTGTTCTTTACTTAGGGTGTATGTAATAGTTACTTTTCAAGAACACCAAACTGGAATGCTCAATTTTCTACCTCTTTACATGACTCTTGTATCTGATACAAGATTAGTCTAGTCTAATCATTCACACATTATAGAGTTTGTAGTTATTTCTTATATAAGCTGGTATAAGTTTCTTAATGGTAGAAACAGGGTAGGGCTCATGTCCAATAAGCGAGCTAATAATTACATGTTTGTATTTAAAAGTCCACAATAATGTCTTCATTATTGAGATTTGCAATATATGAGTTTTCTGTGAGGATTTCACTTGACATTTCTGTATAGATTATCATTTTGACAGCCAGAACTGTAATTTTTGTAAACATCAATAAACCTAGAGCTTTTATTTCAAATAAAAATGACCATGCCTAAATATATGTATACACTGAGAGTACTTATTAGTATTGGAAGATCACTTTGTGTAAGAAATGAGCCTCTGGGCTGGAGAGATGCCTCAGTGGTTAAGAGCACAGGCTGTTCTTCCAGCAGACACAGGTTCAGTACCCAGCACCCACGTGGCAACTCAAACTGTCTGTAGCTACACTTCCAGGGTACCTGACAGGCATGCATGCAGGTCAAAACACCAATGCACATAGAGTAAACTAAATTATTTTAAAAGAAAGAAGCCTTCCAATTTGTCAAGAACTTGCTTTGCAAACACGAGCTCCTCATTTTGATCCTACTACCCAAGTAAAAATGCCTGGCTTGGTAGCAGGCTTGTAATTCTAGCACTGAGGAAGGAGAAACAGGATGGTCCAGTGGCTCACTGGACAGCCAATCTAGTTAGTGAGCTCCAAGGCAGTAAGAAGGCCTGTCTCATACTGAAGTTTGTTCTCAAATATGATGCCAAAATATGTGTTTATGCCTCTGTAAACATGATCGTGCATATGTACCTAAAAACACGTGAGCTGAGCACACAGTAGAAATTCTTTATGTAATTACCAGTGTGAACCAAGAGATAAAGTGATTAAGTCAAAGGTGGCATATTAGCTGTCTTGGGGAAGTGACCATGCACTATTTTCATTAGTGTCTCATGAGGAAAAGTAACTGCAACTGTGGCTGAAATAATGTAATCTGTATTCCATGTGGTGGAGCTAGCATATGTACACTATTGTATTTGTTGAAAGAAATCTCCTTTTTTAATAGGTTAGAACTGTTGTCTGTACTCTTAAAGGTGTATCTATTCCTCCAGGTTCTGTCTTTCACACATCCTACCTCGTTCCACTCTGCAGAGACATATGAGTCCTTGTTACAGTGCCTAAGAATGGAGGATGACAAGGTAGCAGAAGCTGCAATACAAATTTTTAGAAACACAGGCCACAAAATAGAAACAGACCTTCCCCAGATAAGATCGTGAGTATAATTGTAATATATGTGTGTGTGTGTGTGTGTGTGTGTGTGTGTGTGTGTGTATGTATATGTATATGTATATATATATATATATATTTATTTATTTATTTATTTATTTATTTAAACTTGGTAAACATAGAAATTAATGGGTTCAGGAGCAATAGTTCTTGATTTCTCTTTCATGGAGGAAGATGGGAGCAGAAAGATAAACTACTTTTGTGCTAATTTTCTGTCTGCCTTAGTCTCTATTCCCATCTCTACCCCATCCTATCACAATTAATAAATGTAGAGGAACAAAGTACAACTGTTTGTTTAAAAAGAGATGTCTTGAAATTTTTAGTAATCAAAAGTTGTCACAGAATTAAATATTTCACTATATTTGTGACCAATGTATCTTTCTAGTCTTATGTGTTTGTATTTTCTTTCAAACTGGCTATAAATTCAGTAGCTGTGATCTTCCTGTCCCAACAAAGAAAAATATGGCAGTTAGTTAGTGTGTTTCATAAATTATTTATTAATTGCTTGGTATTCGATAAGGGTGGTAATAATCATAAAAATTAGGTATATTTATATATTTTTATTTAGCATCTTAGGATTACATTTATGGTAAGGGTGGGAGACAGAACATGTTGATATTGTCTGTTGCATCAGATGTTCATTATATGTGCAAATAATTCATAGTAAATCCAAATACAAGATTTGTCTCATAGTAATTATAGTACATATGGACTCCTTAAGGTTTTATTAAATTAAATTTCTCTGATACAGGCAATTCTTGTCTTCAAAGAGCTTGTGGTCTGAAATGCTCTTGTTTATATACCTGTATATACAATCAAAAAGATCATTAGGACTAGGTTTAGGACATTCTGCAAACCCATGGATGAAGACTTTGTCGCAAACAAATTTTAAACTGTGTTGGGAAGTTAAGGACACAGCTTAGTGGGAGAGTTCTTACTTGGCATACATGATACTCTCCGTGGGTTAAGCCCTTATTTACCGAAGAGGAAAAAAGATGATTAACACAATAGGATATAAAATAATTAATGACATTTTCTGCTAGGCTTATAATAGTTAAATATTTTAAGACAAGAGATCTATTTTTAAAAGAATGCTATATCAAAAGGAGCATTGGAAACATAGATGTAGGTAGAATAGTTATCTTTAGAATCAAAGAAGAAAACCTTTTGTTCTTAAGAATGGTGGGGGATGAAAGAATCACAGAAAAGCAAAAACACATTATAAAGACTGCAGTAACAACGCTGATAGCAACATTGGATCATAGTACTCTAGAAAAACAAAACAAAAAGAGAAAGATTATTTTTTTTTATCATGTTAGGCTTGCCTTTAAGATAAACATTTCTTATAACTTCCGCTTGATCAAAACTGTGTTGTGGGCCTGGAGAGGCTGCTCAGCAGCCTGCACACTGCTGCGCTTGCAGAAGATCCTAGTTTGTTTCCCAGCGCTCATAATGGCTGCAATCCAAGCCCAGTGGATCTGATACCTGGCCTTCACAGGCACCTGCACTCAAGTACTCATAGGCACATAAACATAATTAAATATTTTAACATTTATTATTGGTGTATTGTTTAATGTACATATCTCTATTTAAAGTTGGGTATAAATTCAGTAGCTACTGCCTTCCTGTCTCAACAGAAAAATAGGGGAATTAAATAGTGTTCATCATAAAATATTTATTAGCTGCTTGGTAATTAATAATGGTAGCAAATTTTCTTTAGTTGGTCACCAGTATTAATAGTAGTGAGCTTTTAACCAAAAGACCAAATGGTGCTTGGGCTAGCAAGGATATTTAGACATGGAAATAGTTTGGATTTCTGGGGAGATAGGCTTGAGATGGCCATAAAAATTGTTAGAATTATAACGACAGCAGTGTTCCAGGCTGTTTTGGTTTGTGATTGAGATGTAGTACTTGTGGTCTTGATTATTGTCATTGTAGTGGAACTCTTGTTTTACCTAGGCCATTGTATTTGACAGCATCAACTTTTTGTTCTATGAAATAAAACCTTCTCTAATTGTACTGAAGTTATAACAAATATTTGCTGCCAAGTTTTGTTGCTGTACAGACTTCATTTTAAAAGTATTTATATGTTTATCTTGAAAGCTGAAACTAGGGCTGGGTGTGTGCTTCCATGGTAGTGTTTACATAGTATGCATAAATCTTCTGTGTTTGAAGGTGAGGCGAGGAAAATAAAAGAATGTTGTTACTAATGTTTTAAGAATACCTGTATGTGCCTATTTGGTAGGTTTGTATGAATGTATTTCATTCGTATACATCTTATACCATATGGTCAGGATTTATTGCTTTTTTATTATATTTGTTTTCATATTGTCTCATTAAAAGATTTTTAGTTTAATGTTTCATGTTAGTATAATGATTAAATGAATTTTTTCACTTTTAATTTTCCCCGAGACAGGGTTTCTCTGTGTTACAGCTTGGTTGTCTTAGAATTCCCTTTGTAGACCAGATTGCCCTGGAACTCATAGAGATTATCCTCTTGCCTCTGCCTCTTGAGTGCTGGATTAAGGTGTATGCCACCCCACCCAGCTTTTAAGTCAGTTTTTTGCTTTGTTTTGTTTTGCTCTTTTGAGACAGGGTTTCTCTGTATTGCTTTGGAGCCTGTCCTGGAACTCCCTTTGTATACCAGGTTGGCCTCAAACTCACAAAGATCCATCTGCCTCTGCCTCCCAAGTGCTGGGATTAAAAGCGTGCACCACCAATGCCAGGCTTTAAGTGAATTTTCATTTTTAAATTCCAGTTTTACCTTTTAATCTAGCTTCAGCTTTTCCTGTATGTATAAACTTTGGTGGTTTTGACATATTTTTATGTTCTATCTTTCTTATCCTTGCTATGGATATAAATAATAGTTCTTCCTGGGTGTTAATATTTATTAGTTGAATTAATCAATGTTAAGAACATCTCAAATGGTAGCTATATATACATGTACTGGATGATTATTAGAAAACGTTAATTTCATTTTACCTAATTGTATGTAACTGTATCTGTGTGTACCCCCTCTCATTGGATCTTTTTAGCTGCCTAATAAAACTTGGCCTTTTGCTAATGTTTTTTCATGGCTTCTTTGAAATAACTGAAGGGAATTATAAGGGAACTGGAAAATTAGGAATGTCTACTTAGAATGTAAAGGTTAATATGACCTGGGGCAAGTTTTACATTATTAATTAAGTGTAGCTATTTTAGTTTTCTATATTCATGAACTGGCTTTAAAATGAAACTTGTTTGCTTAAAATAGCCTCTGAGGAATTGTATGTCTATCAATCAAATAATTCCTAAGAAAGCCTTTTCTATCAGCACAGACCTGATTGAGTAGGGGAAATGATGAATAAGAAGAAATGTTAGGGATTTGTATGCTTCAGAAAAATACAACTGTATTATGACTTTTTTGCAGCACCTTGATTCCCATTTTACATCAGAAAGCAAAGAGAGGTACTCCACACCAAGCAAAACAGGCTGTGCACTGTATCCATGCCATCTTCTCAAATAAGGAAGTCCAGCTTGCACAGATTTTTGAGGTATACATAGAATATGTTTCCATTGATTTGTGTCAGTCTCTATAATTTGGTAAAGCTAGAGTCTAGGTTTTTAAACCTGTTTACATGTATTCTTACATTAAAATTAAGTTCTCAGAGCACTTGTCTACTTAGCACTGTATTTTCAGCTTTTAGTCTAGGTTCACATATTTTATATTGGAGAATGTTTTATATTTGAAGCTGTTCTCCTTTAGTTATGTCAGACTGTTAATAGATGGTTGAACTGCTTGCTAGGTGCCCAGCCAGTTTTGAACACTAATCTCTTGTCAGTCTCTAATTATGATCCTTGGACAGATTCTGCTTCTTGAAAGGCAGAGTTATTATTAACAACTTGAAAGGCTCTTACTAAATTGGAGATGATATAACTCCATGAACTTTTACTTTTTATTATCCAAGGTTGTTTAAAAATATCAGTTAAAAAAAAAATTCCCCCAACATAACAAATTAAATGCAGAGAGATTGAAAATAATGCAGATTTGGTAACAGATGTCTTTTATTTGGGCTATATTTTTCTCCTTTATCCTTTTTATGTATTTTTCCATTTTTATTACTGTCTTAGTTGTTACTCTTTTATAACTGTGATAAGACACCATGACCAAAGGAACTTACAAAAGAAATTATTTAATTGGGGCCTTGTTTACAGTTTCAGAGAATTAGTCCATGACCATCATGGTAGTGAGCAGAGAAGAATGGCTTTAGAGAAGTATCGGAGAACTCACATGTTATCTGCAAGTTGCAGGCAGAGAGATAGACATGTGTGCCTTTGAAACAAAGCTCATCCCTAGTGACTCACCTTTTCTTGCAAGGTCACACCTTCTAGTCCTTTCCCTGAACAGTTCAGTAACTGGGGATCAAACATTCAAACATGCGAGTCTATGGTAGCCATTTTCATTTGAACCACCACAATTACATTTCTGTAGGAGAAATAACCAAATATCTAAAGTGGTTAAAATCAATTATGATCATATCAGTAAAACAGATTGACTTGGACATGTTAAATTTTCAAGGACTGTAGAAAAATCTAAATGCTTATAAAACCAATTGGTGATTTCTTGTTTTATTTTGTTTTCATAGCCACTCAGTAGGAGTCTGAATGCTGATGTACCAGAACAACTTATAACTCCATTAGTTTCACTTGGCCACATTTCCATGTTAGCACCAGATCAGTTTGCTTCCCCAATGAAATCTGTGGTGGCAAACTTTATTGTTAAAGATCTTCTGATGAATGACAGAGTAAGTTTCTAATGTAATTATTAATTTAGAGTCGCGAGTTTAAGGTTGTCTATGTCTTTTTCACAAAAACATTTTTTCTATATCTGGTGGGAGGTTTTAAGCCTAGGCACATGCTTTACATCTTAGATCTGAGATAACTCATGTGCCTACTAGGATCAAACCCTTAGTCCCTTAGTCACTTTGTTCAAGTTTTAAAATTTCATACTGTACCCTATTAATATAACTATCACTTTAAAATTATTGTTTCTTTTTTAAAGATTCATTTTTGTTTTCAAGGCAGGGTTTTTGTGTAGCCTTGGCTGTCCTGGAACTCACTCTGTAGACCAGGCTGGCCTTGAACTCTCAGATCTTGCCTGCTTCTGCCTCCTTAATGCTAGGTTTAAAGGTGTTGCACCACCACCCAGCCATTCATTTTTTTGTTTATGTGTTTGGATGATTTGCTTGCATGTATATCCGTGCACCATATGCAAAGCTGTGAAGGCCAGGAAAAGTCCTGTAGATACTCTAGACGTGGAGATGTAGATAGCCACCATGTATTGGAAATAGCATCTAGGCTGTCTGCAGACAGCAATTGTTCTAAACCACTGGACCATCTCTTCAACCCCTACAGTGTGTTTTTAAAGGGACCTAACTGCACAGAATTAGGGTGCGTTCAAGCACAAGGCACAATTACAAATGTTTTTCTTTTTAGTGTATCATGAGCAGTCTAGAGTATTCTTTCTTGATGTTAGAGAAGATGGGGTTTAAGTTAACACCAAGTCATTCACAGTGATCCATCACGTTAAGAATGGTTTGTGTTCTTGTTCAGAAGAGGATCTACGCTTCCACAACTGGCTTGATATAAGTAGATAATACAGAGTATAAATATATAATCATATATTTGAGATTTAACACAACTTATGTTTTCACCCTTGTTGTTCAGTCACTTCCACCATCCTTTCTCCATCCCCTGGGCTAGTCTTCTATTTCGTTTTTCAAGAGATGGTCTCGCTGTATTGACCTGAAACTGTATATGTAGACCAGGTTGGCCTTAACTCTTTGTGCTGGTTCACCTGCCTCTGCCTCCCAAGTGCTAGAATTAAACATCATATTCAACCTGATTTTTAGCTTAGTTATTTTTCTTTTTTAACGAGGCATGACTTTACTATATAGGCTTGTCTTGTCTGAAACTCACTGTGTAGATCAGTCTGTCCTTAAGCTCACAGAGATCTGCCTGCCTCTTTCGTCTGAATGCTAAATCAAAGGCATGTACCATCATGCCTGTTCTAAAGAAGTTTTTCTTATATCTTTTTATTTAGTTGAGAGCGCACAGAGATCTGCCTCGTCTTAATGCTAAATTAAAGGCATGTACCTTCATGCCTGTTGTTTAAAGAGTTTTTATTATATCTTTTTATTTAGTTGAGGGATGCATCACAGGGCATATATGTGTTTGTGAAGATCAGAAGGCATCTAATGAAATCAGCTCTTTTTTTCGACCATGTGGGTCCTGGAGATTAAACAAAGGTTGTCTAGCTTGGTGGCAGATGTCTTTTCTCCCTGAACTGTCTCCCTGGCATTCATGAGAGATATTATTATCTTCCCAAATAGAAACACTCTTTTGCTCTTTATGCAATTTCCCTATAGTAGCTCCTTAGAACCTCTACATGCTGACTCTATTGATTTATTCTAGATATCTTACTGTCTGTATTTGTCCTTTTATAATCTAGCTGCTTTTCCTTGGCATATTTTCAAGATTCATTGCATTGTGGTATTAAATAAAATTTCATGTATTTTCTTTACTGCTGAAAAATACTTATTTGTATATTTCACATTTTTTCTCTTAATTAATAGTTTTAGATTGTTTCTACCTTCTGCCAATTGTAATTAATGTAATATATACAACCAGAACATTTTCTATTCTTTTGGATAAGTAACTGAAAGTAAAATTTCTGAGTCACATGATTATTCTATATTGGACACTTAGATATTTCAAGACTGGTTACCGTAGTGTCTGTCCCTTTCTAATCTTTTCACCACCTAGCCTGAAGTTTCTAGTTTCCTATTTGACCCTTGGTGTTTTGCTTTTTGAGGGAATAAATATGAAATGATGTTTTTGTTTTTTTGTTATTCGAGACAGGGTTTCTCTGTGTAACAACAGTCCTGGCTGTTCTGCAACTCACCTTGTAGATCAGGTTGGCATCACAATCACTTGACATCCTCCTGTCTCTGCCTCCCAAGTGCTGGGATTAAAGGCATGCACCACTAATGCCTGGCTATGAAATATTTTTATTATGGGTGTGGTTTGCTTTTTTTTATGTTATTTAGAATTGCTTCTGTGTGTTTACTTGGCATCTGTGTGTCTTTTGGAGAGCCATCTGCTCAGGTAGGTCCTTGTACTTTTAGTTGTTTTGTTACTTGTGAAGGTGTTAAGTTTTGGTGGTTTGGAGATAGGGTCTGAGTTGAGTTGAGCTTGAACTCTATGTGTAACAAAGGCTGGCTTTTAGCTCTGCCTCCCTCCCAAATTCTGGGATTGCAGGCATTCACCATTGTACCAGCAAGGTTTATTTATACATTGTATGTATTAAACCATTCTTTAATGCTTGCTGAGTACAAAGTAACAAAGATTTCTTCTGATGTCAGTTACTGAGTTTATAGTTTCGGCCTTGTATCCTTTTCCTTTTAGGTGATGTTTGTTAGTACTCAGTTTTCTTAGCACTATTTGTTGAGAAAATTGTTCTTTACCCACAACTTGGTATTTGTGCTTTTGTCAAAAATGGATTGACCCTTATAATAAAAGGTTTTTTTAATAAAAAGTTTTTTCCTCTTCTGTTACCATGCTCTGTAATCTTAATTACTAGAAGTTTGTAGTATGTTTTGAAGTTGGATAGTGTGACTCTTCTAATTTTGTTCACCATTTCTAAGTTCTTTTACCTATATATTTTCACATGTATATTACACACGATGAAAAAAACTAAATTTCATCAATTGTCTGTAGTCAACAGGTGAGAAGAATGGAAAATTATGGTCTCCAGATGAGGAAGTTTCTCCTGAAGTACTAGCAAAGGTAAATTTGGATAGGTATTAATGACCTTTTTGTTGGGAAAAGGAATGCTCATGGGTGTCCTGGGCTTTCTCTAGTGAGCTGCTTGCTTTATTTACTTGTTTGTGTGTGTGTTTATGGGGTAGGGGTGTGCTTACATGCTCACAAATACATGTATGTACACATGAGTCTAGGTCCCCCTGAAACTAGAGTTGCAAGTCACCCTGTTGGTGCTGGGAAGAAACTTACGTCCTCTATAAGGGCAAGTAGTACTCAAAACTGCTGAGCCCTCTCTCTAGCCCCAGGGTGCCTTTTTGGAAAATTCACTATAAATTAATATTTCTCTAAGGACTTGTAGTTGCCATTGTTTGCAGATTGTTTTTTAAGGGGGTATGAGTTGATGCTGGGAATTTAACCACACATACTGGGTTAGTGTTCCAACACTCTAATACACCCCTATCTCTTACTGGGTCAGAGTTTTGATACTGTGTACAATCTGATTCATTTATTATATGTGAGCCTATGGTATTTTGTAATCATATATTTTTATCAGATGTCCAGTAAAGCACTTACATCTTCAGCTAGCTCTTCATGTATGTTGATAACAGTAATTCAATAATTAAGACCACAAGTAATTTTGTCAACTCCATTTTCATCATGATGTGTTAAGATGAACCAGACTTGATTTATTCAGCTGTTTTCTAATACTACAATAATACAAAAACCTTTAAATATTTTTAATCAGCATAGGTTTAGTGGAGTTACATTATAATGTATAATGATTAGACCAGGATACTAAGCACATATCTTTGTATTAATAATGTCCACAATCCTCTCTGGTTGCTACTTTGTCCAGTTAAATCATTGTTAACCGTTATTATCCAATATATGAAGATGGAGGTTTTTTTGTTTTTTTTTTTTTTTTTTTAAAGACTTATTTATTTATTATATATACAGTCTTCTGCCTGCCTGTATGCTTGCAGGCCAGAAGAGGGCATCAGATCTCATTGTAGATGGTTCGAGCCACCATGTGGTTGCTGGGAATTGAACTCAGGACCCCTGGAAGAGCAGCCAGTGCTCTTAACCACTGATCTATCTCTCCAGCCCTAGTAACCCATATCTATTACTTTATGTATTGCCACGAGGCTGTGACTTACCTATAATCTGGCATGTTACTCCTTTGGCAGCCTGGTGTCTCTTCCCTTCCTCTCTCTGCCTTCATCTCCTCATCCTTCTCCTAGTCTGGTAGCCCTACTTATGCCTCCTGCCTGGCTACTGGCCAATCAGTGTTTTATTCATCAACCAATAAGAGAAACATATATACTGAAGGACATTCCCCATCAAATTATTAAATTTAAAGATTCACAGGAGCCTGGTTTACATAGTGAGTTCTAGGTCAGCCAGGGTTTTGTAGAGACACTCAAATGAACAAGTAAAATCAAGTCCCCTCCCCCTTTTTGTTTGTTTGTTTGTTTGTTTGAGAAAGGGTGTCTCTCTGTAGCCCTGGGTGTCTTGGAACTCTGTCTGTAGACCAAACCGGCCTTTATCTGACGCCTGAGTGCTGGGATTAAAGGCATGTCCCCAAAATGACTCTTTGTCTTCAACTACATCGCTGTACCAGTTAGCACCCATTCTTCTTCTCTCCTCCCACCTGCCTGACCTCTCCTAACCTCATAACCTAATGTGTATCATTTGCCTTCTCTGTGGGAATAAAGCATGTACAGCTGTGGGAGAAGTGCATTTATGTATTGAACAGAGAATGATATTACTTCTTATTGTTACTCTTTCTATCCCATTACCTTGAATAGTAAAAGATCTGCTGATAAGGATGAGTAATGTCATTAATTAAAAATTAATGAATTAAAAACAATCCTCCCTTTAATTGGAATTTTAAGTTGATCTCTTTTTTTAGCATGTTAATATCTTATAGGTACAGGCAATTAAACTTCTGGTAAGGTGGCTGTTGGGTATGAAAAACAACCAGTCTAAATCTGCCAACTCAACCCTTCGGTTATTATCGGCGATGTTGGTTAGTGAGGGTGACTTGACGGAGCAGAAGAGGATCAGGTGAGAATTCCTCTTCCTACTTTCCTTGTCCCTAAGGTTGGGTGAGAGATGCATAGAGTTAATTGCCTGACTAACTGCATGTCATTGCACTGCAAGCTTAGGAGTTATCTCTCTTGAATGTTAGTATGTGTTTGCCATTTCCAAAACCTATGAATATTTGCTAATAAACTTTTCATTATAACCATCTCTGTGTTAGTAAACATTTAGAGAATAATCAAATTATTTATTAATTTTCTACTCTTTGTAACACTAAAAAGTGTAGCAACAGATCACCCTGAAATGTGATTGAACTAGTGGAATGACTTAAGGATAATAAAACAACTTAATTGTCGCTCAAAAAAAGAGAGAATAGAAGACTGGTGATCTCAAGAAAAGCCTAGATGCAAAAAGAAAAAAGAAAAATGGATAACTTTCACTTTTCAGTGTAGTGAAATTACTGTCTCCTTTTTGTTCCTTATTTGAAAAAAAAGTTAAGCCCCTTATTTCTTTCAAATAGTTGATATCAAGAGCAGCAACAGATAATTCATGATTTCTACTTAAATTTGTGTGAGATGACACAATGCTAGTTTTTAATGCATTTATTATTTATTAAGCACTATTAGATACTAGGTACTACTGTGATTTTTTAATAACATTAATTCCTGTAAAAGTACAAAATCTGCTTGTAGAGGAAATATAGGCAATTAGTTCATTATGCTTAATGCTTTGATAAATTGAAGCAACATGCAAAAGTAAGATAAAACCCAACATTTTTTATAGTGAGTAAGCTAGGTGATTAGAGCTGGGCTGACAATAATGAAAACTTCATATTTGGCATACCTTTACAATGTTTTAAACTGCCATGTAAAGAGGTCATAGGCACAATCCATAGTGGAGCTGAAGGCTCAATACTACCGTTGACCAAGAAAAAAATGTTTTAACTGTTTGTACATCTAAACTAAGTAATGTGGTCTAAACTTAAGTAATACTCCTTTCCTGGTCATATTAAAAAAAAAATTGCTTAGTGGATTCTGTCCTCATTATTCTTGTGGAAATGTGAACTTTCATACCTTCCCTTTTATATATGTTAATACTGATACATCCATATTCTAATCTCTATATCTTTTCCTGTGAAACATCAGTTCTTTATAATTGGCTGGTATTCATAAAATGTGTGGGATTAATGTAGTCTTAATATTTATAAATGTATGTGACACAGTAAATAGATTTAAAATGATGATTGCCTTTTATTTCTTTGGTTTGTTTAAATCAAGTTTCCACAGTAAATAGTGTTCTTGACGTAAGGGTTATGGATTGTGATGGAACTAGCGTTTCTTATTATAAGTAGTTTGATTCATAAAATAAATGCTTTGTTGGGTGAAAGGTTAAAGGTAGAGCATGGGCGGAAGCCACAGGTGACTTGATTTCTCTGGATTGAGTTCATCCACACAAAGTCACTGACTTTATTTTCACATTAAGTTACCTACTATCAATCTCATCAAAAAGCAGAGAATTTCATGTGTAATGTTTATAGGAAATGTTTATTTCTTTCTGTTTGTTTATAGTAAATCTGATATGTCTCGCTTGCGATTAGCTGCTGGTAGTGCCATAATGAAGCTTGCTCAGGAACCTTGTTACCATGAAATTATTACCCCAGAACAGTTTCAGCTCTGTGCACTTGTTATTAATGTAAGTGAAAAACTTCTTTCAAATCCTTTTCTTCAAAGTTGAATGCATTTACTTCTCATTGAGTACAGACCTATTTAATATGTAGATACACAGTAGAGATTATTTCCATTGCTCAAATATAATCATTTTAAATTTTTGTCTTGTTTTTCGAGATAGGGTTTCTCTGTGTATCCCTGGCCATCCTGGAACTCACTGTGTAAATCAGGCTGGCCTCAAACTCAAGAGATCCATGTGTTTCTGTGTCCTGAGTGCTGGGATTACAGGTGTCCATCACCACTACCCGGCCATTATGGCACAAAACACAAAATGTTTTTAAGGTGCATGCGTGTGTGTAAGCAAATGTTTACCCATTTTGTGTATCTTTGTTTTTATGCTGATATAGGATGAATGCTACCAAGTAAGGCAAATATTTGCCCAGAAGCTTCATAAAGCACTTGTGAAGTTATTACTCCCATTGGAGTATATGGCAATCTTTGCTTTGTGTGCCAAAGACCCTGTAAAGGAAAGAAGAGCACACGCTCGCCAGTGTTTACTAAAGAACATCAGCATACGAAGGGAGTACATTAAACAAAACCCAATGGCTACTGGTATGTACCTAATTGTTGTCCTAGTTAGGGTTTCTGTTGCTATGAAGAGACCATGACAACTACAACTCTTACAAAGGAAACCTCTTGGGTGTCTTAAAACGGTTTCAGTGGTTTAGTCCATTATCATTGGGTATACAGGCAGACATGGCGCTAGAAAGGATCTGAAAGTGGAGAAGGAGTTAAGTTACATCTTGATTCTGCAAACAACAGAAAGTGAACTGGGACAGTAGGTGTGGCTTGATCATATGTGAGACTTCAAAGCCACCCCCACAGTGACACACTTCTCCAACCAGGCCATACCTCCTAATACTGTCACTCCTTCTAAGTTTATGGGTTTACATTCAAACTACTGCAATGGTTCACGGTATATATTAGAGGGGGACACTCACTTTCCGCTGTAGTTTATACTAAAATGGTTAACTTTATAGAATGTTATCATTATAGTTGTAGTATGTGTAGAAACTGGATTCTTGTATTGGAGTGATGTTTAGCTTTAAATAGTTTTCGGTAAATGAATGGTGATGGACTTTAATCCCAGCACTTAGGAGGCAGAGACTGGTGGATCTCTGTGAGTTGGAAGCCAGCCTGGTCTACAAAGCAAGTTTCAGGATATTCAGGGCTGTGACACAGAGAACCCCTGTCCCAGAAAAAAGAAAAAAGAAAAAAGAAAGAGAGAGGAGTTCTGGGTAACTTTTTCTTATGTAACAAATAAAGAAAGAAAAGGAAGGAAGGAAGGAAGACGTAACCAGTAGTGTGGTTTAATTTGCACACATTGCTCAGATGTTAAAAAGTATATACTTTTCCCCCCCCTGGTTGTTTCAGTCATCTACTATGTAATTTGTTTATCTTTTGGCTTTGATTTCTTTTAGGGTCAAAGTAAAAATATTGCAGTGTCATCTGAATACACATTCCCTTCTGTTTGTAAATACCTGAGAGAAAAATAGAAGCAAATGATTAGAACTCAAATACTGAGAGGGAATTTATAAAAGATGTTCTTGGTAACTAGGATTTTTTTCATTTTAGAGAAATTATTGTCACTGCTGCCTGAGTATGTGGTCCCATACATGATTCACCTGCTAGCCCATGATCCTGATTTTACAAGATCACAAGATGTTGATCAACTTCGTGATATAAAAGAGTAAGTTTTGTGTTTCCAGAATGTGAAAATTATGTTCATTCTTCTTTATTATTATTCTCATTAGAATTTTTATTCTGAATTCTTCTTTTTTATATAATTTACTTTGGTTTTGTGGTCATTGGTATTTTGCTCGCATATATGTCTTTTTAGGGAATGCTTTGCCCCCTGAAACTGGAGTTACAGGCAACTGTGAGCTGCCATGTGGGAATTGAACCATGGTTCTCTCGAAGAGCAGCCTGTGTCCTTAACTGCTGAAGCCCCTGAAATTTTCTTAATTTACTATTGTAAATTAAAAAAAAAGAAATATTTTGCAATTATTTCCATTTAACCATCTCTTTCTTATTCTTGTTTGTTTCCTTTTTATGGGTAATTATCTTTCTAAGTCTTTTTTACGTCTTTAGTTTGGTAATTTATGAAGCTGAAAATTTCTAATGGATTAGAAATTTGTTTACTGGTTTGTATATCACTTTTCTTGCATTGTGCTAGTCAAGGGAGGGAGAAGAGAGAGTATGTAAGGATGATGTATGTATGTATGTGTGTATGAAGCTCTGGATTAGAGCCCCCACATAAACCTTGCTTGTTAGCATGTACCAGGAATCTCACCACTAGATGAGAAATCAAGGTAATTCTCAATACATAGCAGGTTCAAGTCAGCCTGACACTGTATCTCAAAAACTTAAAGGGGTTAAAAAAAACCCAAAAACCTTGTTAAAAAAAAAAATCTCCAAAAGGAGGCCATAAAGAGAACAAGGAGTTGTAAGTACATGAGAGGAGTTGAAGGGAGGAAAGGGAAAAGGGAAGTAATGTAATCTAATCATATAATCTAAAAATCCTATTTCCTAAAAATGTTTTTTATTTAAATATTTTTTTATCTCAAATTTTAAAAAGGGATCTCAATAAGTATGTGTGAAATGTTCTAGGGCAAGTCTGCACATAATTACAAAACACTTGATCGAAGTATCATTTATAAATATAGTTTTACAGATGATGTAGGATGAATTAAAGGAGGCTGAGAATTGTGCATAAAGACCTCTTAGAGTTGGGGCAGTGGTGGCGCACACCTTTAATCCCAGTGCTTGGGAGACAGAGGCAGATGAGTTCCAGGACAGCCAAGCATGTTACACAGAGATCCCCTTTTGGGGGGGTGGGGGGAGAAGGACACGGCACCTCTAAGAAACTTGGAAGTAATATGTACTTTCCCCATTGCTCTGTGTTTGGCCTTCACTTGTTCACAGTATAAGATTTCTTAGGAGTACTTAGATGGCCAGGCAGTTATGGGAAGGTTATATTTCTTAATGATGCAGTAGTGTGTGTCTGCAGCTCCGATATGTACTCTAGCAGGAAATTCTCTGAGGTAACAGCATACACACATCTAGTTTTTAAAGTAGTTTTTATATTGAACTAGTACTGTGCATGAAGTCACTGGGTCACTGGGGCCAGAATTGAAATCAATGATCTTGTAGTCTTTGTTTTTCATGATATAGGAACAAATCCTTCCTCAGGAGTAAAGGTACTAGAGTGGTGATATGAACGAGTAAGGGTTGAAAATAGCTTCTTGTCAGGAACAGGAGGAAATTCAATTTGGTAACTGGTTAGCTAATGTACAGAGATAATTTTTTTTTTTTTTTTTTTTTTTTTGAGACAAGTTCTCAAATAGCCTGCTCTGTCCACAGGCTTATTGTAAAGTCAGGGATGACCCTGAATGCCTGACCTTGAAAGACCTGAAAGTGCACCGCCATTTTCAGCAATGTTAGAAGTCTTAAACTTTTTAATCAGAGATGCTGCTCTCTGTCCTAGCAGTTAAACACTTTGACATTGTTGCCAAAAACCCAAACACTTAAATTATTTCAGGTTCTGAGTGTTTTTGTGTACATGTGTACACATTGAGGCCAAAGGTTAATCTTGCATGTTGATGTTCTGGAACCACTCACCTTGGTTTTGAGACAGGGTCTCTTACTGGGTATGTGGGTCTCGATGCTTAGGTTAAACAGGCTGGTGAGGGAGCCCCAAGGATTCTCCCTTCTCTCTTCCCATTGCTAAGATTGCAAGCAAGTCACCATGCTGTGCTTTTTATATGATGGCTAGGCATCAACTCAGGCTCCCCTTTGAGTGACAAGCACATGCAGGCAATACTCCAATGCACATAAAATAAAAATAAATTATAAAAAAGAATCTTGCAAGTTAATAGAATGTTAGGATTCTGAACCCAGAGAAGTAATGAGGTGTCCACTTAGCAAGCTGAGTGCCTCAGCCTTAAACAATGTGGGAGTCTAGAGTGGTCATGTTCAAGCTCTATAACTGGTTATTCAGGCAGTGCTGCATCACACAGTTTATCAGGTGAAGTTTGTAAATATGTAATGTATATATTACATGTCTTTATTAAAAGTGTAAAATCAGACCAAGTTTTAAAACCTGATCCATCTTTTTATGTCAGTAACTTAAGCATTTGATTCCTCTTTAAAAGAAAAAGTTCCTAGAAGTTCTTTATGTATAAAATAGGGGTGATTTTAGTATTTGTTGCATTTTCTGATTTTCTGTTGTACTGCTTTGAATATCCAAAGTCCAAGCAGGTACTCTGATCTATAAGTCATTTTGGGTACTTGGTGAAAAACAAGCTCTATCCCCATATTTGTCAATTCCCCAAGTGATGTTCATGTTCATTATGATTTGAGGTTCACTCTTCCTTTGAAAACTCACTAGTTTGTCCCATTCTTACAGTTTATGTATTGAGTATGCTGTGACGAGGAAACAGCAAACATTATTTTGCAAGGCACCACTTATTGCATGGCTGGTTATCACACACAATAGTCTCATACATGTTGGTCACAAATCACAATTACATACCAGTAACATAATAACATGCTTTTCTCTCATCGGTTACATACCAATAGCCAAAACAGGGCTAAGGAAATGTGGTGTGTTAATTTGTTCATCTCAGCTGTGGGTGAAATCACATCAGAGTCTAAGTGTTTATTGAGAACCTCTATTGTCTTTATGCACTTGATAAAACTGCCAGAAGTTCTCAAAAGTAAGCTGTGTTTATTTTCAATGTTTTGTGACTTAATTTTTCTCTTGAGCCAGATATGATGACTCATAATCTTAACACTCAGGAGGGAGGGGCAGGAAGAAGAGAAGCTATATAGTGAGTTAGACATCAGCTTGGGTTGCAGGAGACCCTATCCTAAAAAATTTAAAGAAATCCACTTGAATTAATAGAATGATAGATTACTATTTTGTTTTTATTTATGCAGATAATCATACTTCTGAATAAAGACTTAGTAATCCATTAGGCAAAAAAGGTCTTCATTTATTCTCTTTAATGTGTTTTTCACTTAGGTGCCTGTGGTTTATGCTTGAAGTCTTAATGACAAAGAATGAAAACAATAGCCATGCCTTTATGAAGAAGATGGCAGAGAACATCAAGCTGACCAGAGATGCTCAATCTCCAGATGAATCCAAGACGAATGAGGTAAAATAAATATTAGGCAATGGATGTCAAAGGAAAATACATAAGCTGACTTATTTTTTCTTGACAATTATATAATAGTTTAAATAACATTGTCTATATATATAGTCTCTTACATTTTTTCAGATATTTTTAAAAGTATATGAGTTTGCATGTGTAAATGTGTAGCAAGTATGTGCCTGATACCCATGGAGGTCAGAAAGAGGAAGGGCCTCTGGAACTCAGTCATGGATGTTTATGAGTTACCATGTAGATCCACGTCTACAGGAACAAGTGCTGTTAACTCCTGAGCCTTCTCTCCACCCCCTGTTTTGAGTTTCCTTTTTAATATTCTAACACTTAGGCTGGAAGATACAAAGTGATAGACCATAGAGCAGTCTTATGTTAGAAACTTCTTTCGAGTGAACTAGAGAAAATGAATATGCTCTTGGATTGCCTTTACTAGCAGTTTGAAGAATTTGGAACTGTTTGAACTTGAATTTCTGTATCTGATGGATTTGGTACTTGTGATTATCATGTAATCATGGAACCTATGCAATTGTCCTTTTCTTACTCTAGAAACTGTATACAGTCTGTGATGTGGCGCTGTGTGTTATAAATAGTAAAAGTGCTCTGTGCAATGCAGACTCCCCTAAGGATCCAGTCCTCCCAACCAAGTTCTTCACACAACCCGAAAAGGTAATTTTCCTCTCTCTAGTTTTCTATTGCAATAAAGGTGATTTCAGTTTCAGTCAACACCAGTGACAAATACTGCATAGTTTTAAGGACAGGTTTTAATTAGGGAAAGAAAGAAAGAAAGAAAGAAAGAAAGAAAGAAAGAAAGAAAGAAAGAAAGAAAGAAAGAAAGAAAGAGAAAAGGAAAGAAAGAAAGGTTCTAAATGTATTAAGAAATTGAAGACTGTCATTCTAGGTAGGACAGTCCACCTACTATGTTAGTGCTCAGATGTGCGTCCTGAGTGTGGAAAGGGACTTTCAGATTTTAAAATGATGGTGTCCTATTTTTATTACAACAATTGTGTGTACTTGTGCTTTGGGATTTATATGTAGGACCTTGTACATGCTAGGCAAGAAGCTCCACAGTGAGCTAAAGACAGCATTTGTACAGAATGGACGGTGTTGTCAAGCAAGGTGTACACTGTGGGAAAACTGAGGCTAGCACATCATGATTTCAAAGCCAGAAGTATGGATGGATGGACAGACAGATTGAAGGCCAAAGGATGGATGCATGGATGAATGAGATAAAATGTTAGAATATTTGCATAACACATTAATAAAAGGTGTGGTATCACAGAAATTTAATCTCAGCAAATCCAGTTCCGGGACAGCCAGGCCTATTACACAGAGAAACTCTGTCTTGAAGAAACTGAAGGACAAGCAAAACAAGATGTTAGAATATTTGTAGTTATATAAATACAAACATACCTGTATGTGAAATAAAATGTTAGTTCATGAACAACTTGAGTCAGTATTCTTCTACTATGTGGGTTTCAGGCATGGTGAACAAGACTCCCCACCCCCTGAGACATTTTGCTGGCCTCGTCCATCTATAATCTTTGTCCTGTCCCGTGCCCCTTCTCCCCAGTCAGGGTTTCTCTTTGTAGCCGTGGTTGTCCTAGAACTGAAATCCAACTAGCCTCTGCCTCCTAAATACTGGGATTTAAAAGTATGCATCACCATGCCTGGCCCTTCTTTTTTTTTTTTTTTTTTTTCTATCATACTGCTTTTAATCTGGTACTGTCAAAACACTAGAATACAAGGCATATGCCTGTCTGTTGAGGTAGTGAGACTTTTTTTTAAGCAATGTAAGTAAATTTTGGTTTCCAGAATTTTAAACATTAGCTATATGAAAGGTTTTTTTTGTTAAAGAAATTCCATAGCTGAGTGGGGCATAGTGGGAAACACTTCTAGTCCTAGTTTAGCACTAAGGAGCTAAAACTGAATTTACATAACAAGACCCAGGGTGTGTTGGGTGGGGGAAGCAAAGCAAAGAAAGAAAACAAAGAATCCTCACAGGTACATTTATTTAAGCCCCATGTTCAGATTTATCACAACTACATGAAGGTACAGGTAATAAGTGAAAAATACAGTTTTAAACTATACAGTGCAACATAAAGCCATTTTCATGCATACTTCCATGTACTTTGAATGTGAGCATCTGTGCCTCTTTGCGGCGCCCCCCCCCCCCTTAAGTATTGCTGTGTTTATTTTTGAAGCCTGTCCTGGAACTAGCTGGTTTCAAACTCAACAGAGATCCACCTGCTTCTGCCTCCCAAGTGCTAGGATTAAAGGCATGTGTCACCACTGTCAGGCTTCTGTACTTTATTTTAACTCCCAGAGTATTTAATAGGGGAGAGATGAAAATTATAAGATAAAATCTGAGTTGGTCATTTGGGGTTAAAGGTGTATACCTTTAATTCCAGCACGAGTCCAAGGCTAGCCAATTCTACATGTTGAGTTTTCATGTCCTCCCCAATCCCTCATCCCCCAAAGTATAGCTTAGATATAGATAAATATAATTCAGTAAAATATCAGTGTTCACAGTTGATTTAACTTATTGACTAATTAGTATCAATACTGTTAGGGAATGTTATATCTACTTAGTTGTTTTGTGGTTTGTCTTTGTGATTTGAACATAGATCTTACAGTACTACAAATTAAACACCTTTTTTATTTCTTTAATATTTATTTATTTATATATTTTATGTATATTAGTGCTCTATCTGCATGCACATCAGAAAGTGGGATGTGATCCCATTACAGATGTTTGTGAGCCAGTGTTGGGAATTGAACTCAGAACCTGTGGAAGAGCAGCCAGTGCTCTCAACTGCTGAGCCATCTCTTCAGGTCATACCTGTTTTTTGACACAGGTTCATTATAACTTAGGCTGGCCTTAAACTTGAGATCCTTTTGCCTCAACCTCCCAATAATGGAGTGTAAACATACATCACTGTACCCAGCTCGCAAGGTTAAGTTGACAGATTCCTGTATTTGTAATAATGATAATAGAAATGGAGTATGGAGTTCCTTGGATGAGTGCCTAGGATAAGCCTGATATAGCAGCAGGAGATCAGGAACCCAACAGCTGGAATACATGAGACTGCTTCAAAAAATAAAATTAAGGTGCCAACAAATACATATTGTCTACTTTATCAGCTGAAAGTAGATTTAATACTATAGTAGGGTGTGTTGATAATACTGTGAACAATATGTAAAAACTAGGAATATAATTTATTTAAAATGTTGAAGTGTTTTTTACAGGCACTGAATACAAATGGTGAACTTACACAAATGCAGGCAAAACACTCCTACACAAAAAAATAAAATAGGTCTTGCCAGGTGTGATGGCAATGTCTTTATTCCTAGCACTGTGCAGGCAGAGGCAGGAGGATCTCTGAGTTTGAGGCCAACCTGATCTACATAGTTGGTTCTAGAATATCCAGGGCTACTTAAACAAACAAAAATGTGAAATGTTAAAAGAGCGAAGATGTTATTACTCTGCAGAAAAAGTTCTTGCCCAGTACATGCTGTTTCCTGGGGTCATTCAATAGTATACACCAGGGAAGGGAAAATGGGCCTCCTGCACAAGCACATTTGCTGCTTGTAGGGAAGAGCCTGAAAAAACTGTTTAGATGACGAAAGTGTTCCCATTGGGTTGTTTGTGTTCTTTTTTCAAAATAGGACTTTTGTAATGACAAAAGCTACATTTCAGAAGAGACAAGAGTGCTTCTTTTGACAGGAAAGGTACTACACTCTTTTGTGGAGGGGGTTGTTTAATATGTGTATTGTGTCTGCTGTATGCCCCAGATTATTAGGGATGCATTGTGGGTTTGTACAGCATCTAAGTTCTCAGAATCACTGCCACATATCTTAGCAGTGATCAAAAGCTCAAATTTATTTAAAAATCATAGTATATAATTTCATAAGTTAAAATAACTAGATAAATAAAATTTGAAAAACTGATACAGTAGATAGATTATATTTCATAAAAAGTTAGGTGATGTAAGATTACTACATTCAGTAGTCTAAGGTAACTGCATCATTTATTTATTTCCATGTGTTTTAGAGACATGCATTTTAGTTTAAGAAGAGATAGCAAATACTGCCACATTATTAAGTAAAGATAATTCATGTTTTGCTTATTTTAGAAGAGCCCAACATATTTCACAAAATTATTTATAACAATATTACAAGAGAATGGCTTAACATTAAGACATACATCTTTGCTGTTTATAAGTTTTTATGTCTTACTTTCCCTAAGTTTGTTGCTTTTTTTTTTTTGTTTGTTTGTTTGTTTTTTTTTGTTTTTGTTTTTTTTTTTTTTTTGTTATTTGTTTTCCAGCCAAAGCCTACTGGAGTATTAGGTACAGTTAACAAGCCTTTATCAGCAACAGGAAGGAAGCCTTATGTTAGAAGTGCCGGCACAGAGACTGGAAGCAATGTTAACACCAATTCAGAGCTGAATCCTTCAGCCGGAAGTCGATCAAGGCAATTTATTTTCTCAGAATTCATTTTGTTCTCTTACCTACTGCTTGGCTTACATTTTATCTTAGTTCTGAGGCATTGGATCATAGGATGGGTTTCTGTAGAAGTGGTATAAAATAGTATTAATGTGTTTAGGATTCTTTAATGTTGAGACTCAACAATGTACTGTATCTTTTCTGAGACAGGGTCTCTCCGTGTAACTCTGTTTATTTAGCCTGGAATTTGATGTGTAAACTTAACTGGACTCAGATTCCCCTGCCTCTGAAATGGATTCCCTAGTGCTGGAATTAAAGTTGTGTGCCACCACCCTGGCTGACAAAGAGTGGTTTTTGAGACTGCTTTATTATACAGTCCAGGCTGCTTGCTGCAAATTTGATGCAATCCTCTTGCCTCAACCTCCTGGTATTAGAACTGCAAATTTTAATACTAAGGTTTTTAAGATTTTACTCCCTGTGAAATTTAAGAATAATTTTAAATTGGGCGGTGGTAGTTCACACCTTTTTAACTCCAGTACTCAGGAGGCAGAGACAGGCAAATCTCTGAGTTCGAGGTCAGCCAGGGCTACACAGAACCCTGCCTCAAAAAGACAAAACAGAATAAATTAAAAAACCAATAGTGTTTAAACCTCATCATAGCACAATTAAAGATATAAATTCTAGAACATCTATTGTTTAAATCAATGGGGACTTAATACCTCCCAGGCAAGTGGATACAGAGTAGTGTGATCAATCAATAAATAAAATTGATTATTTTAATTCTGCTTTGAGAATAATACTTAAAACAATTTCCTGAGAATCTCTTGTTGGTTGGTTCCAGGCAGTGGTTATGTCTTAATTCTGTTAATGTTAAATAGAAATGCAGTATTAAAGTAAATGAAAGACCTTTGTTTTGTTTTGTTTGGCTGTTTTTCTACTAGGGAACAGAGTTCAGAGACATCAGAAACTGGAGTTAGTGAAAATGAGGAGAATCCCGTGAGAATAATTTCCGTCACTCCTGTAAAGAATATTGATACTGTAAAGAATAAGGTAAATCTTCATTTATTTGCAGTGCTGAGGACTGAGCTTGCACAAGTTAGGGCTAGAGAGACAGCTTAGCAATAAGGTACTCACTGATCTTTCTGGACCCAAGTTTGATTTCCTACATGGCAACTCAACTATCTGGAACTCCCAATTCTGGAGGCTCTGAACCCCCTGGTCTCCAAAGGCACCAGGCATACATGCAATGTAAAGATATACATGTGAGCAAAACAGTCATGCACAAAGTAAAATTTAAGAATATGTAAACAAAATTAAACAAGTAGACTTTTTCTTACAGAGATTGCTACTGCTGCAGTTTTAAGGTTGTTGTAAGACAGCAGGTTAGTGCAATACCACAGTTTATTTATATGTTTATTCCAATCTATTTGTTTGTTTGTTTTTTGAGATAGGATTTCTCTGTATTGTTTTGGAGCCTATCTTGGAACTCGGTGTTGTAGACCAGGCTAGCCTGGAACACACAGAGATCTGCCTGCCTCTTCGCCCACCCACACCACTCCTACCCCACCCTTACCTCCACCCCACCCCCCCACTGGGATTAAAGGTGTGCACCACCAACCCCCTGTTGTTTATTCCAATCTTACACTCAGCTGTGCTTTTGTTTTCCTAAAACGATTCTATATCCGTTCTCATTTGTAATCCTTCTTGTATTAATTATTCATGGTAATACTCTTTTTTCCACACTGCTACTTCAAACACTTTAAAAGGAACACATTTGAGAGTTTGGGGAAGTCTAATATCCAAAGAAGTTCACTGATGTCCAAAGTTAAGCATTACACTTTTGCTTTTATTTGTTTGATGGTTTCTTTCCTGTGTGTGTGTACATTATAACTATGTGATATTGACTTGTGTATGTATAACTTGCAATACTGGATGAAGCCAGGAGAAGGAGCTCCTGGCTCCCTGGGGCTGGAGTTACAGTCTGACCAGGAGTGGACTTAAGTCCTCTGCAAGAGTACTGATCTTCACCTCCCAGTTTTCTGTTTTTAAATATCTTGTTTTGCTGCATAAATGTCAGTAGTGTACCACATTCATGTGCCAAGTACCCACGGAGGTCAGAGGAAGGTGTTGGATCCACTGCAACTAGAGTTTCAGATGGTTATACGCTACCATGTGGGCTCTGGAAACTTAAACCCAAGAGCAACAGGTCATCCTAAACACTGAGCCCCCTCCCATTCTCTTAACCAGTGTCTTTAACAGGAAGGAAAGCAGTGAAGCTTAATATAGGAGCGTAAGTCAGATCTGATTTTAATCCTGGCTCTGCTACTTACTGGCTTGAATATTGATTTAGATTGCTTTACTTCTGGAACCTTCCATTCACTTGTAAAATGAAATTAGTTGCTCATCTCAATAGGAATGGCTTGAAACAGAGCATTTTAATACACAACTCAGGAACACCTCTTTGCCAAAATTCTTGATCTTGAAATGCAGAAACCAATAAATCTGTTCATAAATCTGCTTATTATGGTACTGTGTTCAGAATGAAGTAGGCTGGGCATAAAAAACTTGTAAGGCACATTGAGTCACATATGCTAGATTAGATGGCACCTTGTGACCTCACTAGCCTCTACCTAAAAGTATTGGAAGTTCCCCCCCATAACAATCATTTTCTTATATTTGTTTGGTGGTTGTTTTTTTGTTTCCTCATTATGTAATCCAGGTTTATCTGATGCTTGGTTTGTGACCCATGCTGTCCTCAAACTTGTACCCATTCGCTGCTCCAACCTCCCTCATTCTGGGATTATAGTATGCATCAAGCCTATCTTTTTTTTTTTTTTTTTTTTTTTTTTTTGAGATATGGTTCCTCTGTATTGCTTTGGAGCCTGTCCTGGAACTTGCTCTGTAGACCAGGCTGGACTGAACTCACAAAGATCCACCTGCCTCTGCCTCCCAAGTGCTGGGATTAAAGTTGTGCGCCACTAAGGCCGGCTTAACTAATTAGAATAATAACAGGTAAACTCAATTTGTTGCTAAATGTCATCTATGTGAAGGTCAACTTTATTCTGTCTGTCATTACTTCCCAAAGCCTGTTTTGATGAAATGGGGTTTTATTTAACATTTACATGAGATAATGTTACATTTTTTTAAAAAACTTATAAAAAGTGGGTTTCATCATTTAATTCACATCTGGGAAAAAAAATAAAAAACAGTAAATGGAGTCAGAAACTAAGAACAAAAAAGTACTTGGGAGACAGATACCCAGCCTGGTTTACAGAGCAAGTTCCAATACAACCAGAGCTACTACACAGAGAAACCCTATCTTGAAAAACCAAAAAGATAAAGGAAAGTGATAATTTAAGAGAATGTCCTTAGGTTTTTTTTTTTTTTTTTAAACCAACAAGAATGATGAGAGAGCAAGTCAGTTTTCTTTAAGGCTTATTGGTTTTTGTGTGTGTTTGTCCTGTGTACAGCTGCCCAAAGAAGACATAAGCAGGTATGGAGCTAGATTTGTTTGTTTGTTTGTATCCTTCTTGGTCAAATTAGTGCTGATCTTTGGAGTTCCCTCATCTTGTTGGCTTGATTTGTGCAGTAAACTTAAAGTTGCAGTAAGCTCAGGAGTTGAGCACTTCTTTCCATCCTTTGTTCCACACATTCTTTCTGCACTCTCTTCTGTGATCAGCCCTGAACCATGGTAGCGGAGGTGAGAGCGGACTACAACATATGTCCCATTTAGGGATGAGCACTTGATATCAACAGCACTCATTGAGCATATTATATATACTAGGCACTGTCCTTATCCTTGGAAACCTACTTTTCTAATGTAATAAAGCAATCAGTCAGAAACCCTGGCATGCAGACTCCTTTAAATTGTTTTCAAACATGACTCCACATGAAGGGGATTTGCTGCTTAGCCTGATACTCTGAGGGGAGAGAACTGACTTCTGCAAAAGATTCTATGACCTCTACACATGTATCGTGGAATGCAAGTGTACACACAGAGAATAGATAATAAAATGTAACATGCTTAAAGTACTTTCCAGGAGCTAAGAAGACAAGGCAGTGTTATAGAGCCTTTCATGCATAACCAAGACTTGAGCTTGGATCCCAGTACCCATATAATGATCCAGTTGTGGTTTCATAAGCACCTGTAACCCTCTTAGGGAGACAGTAGGGTCACTGGGATTTTCCAGCAACCAAACAAGTCAAAAAATCACAAGCTCCTGGTTTAGAGAGAGGCTGGAATAAGTTTGAGAATTGAAGAGGAGGACTCACAGTACACTCCTGGCTCTGTACACATGAATTGGATCCACATACACACAAAATTAAAAAATGAGTTTATTTTTTAAAATTCCTAATCTTTTCTAGTATGCTCCGGTATGTAAGGAATTTTGGTTTCCATTTGTTCTTGTGCTCTTGTAGGAAATTAATTCTGATCAGCCTGCCCAAGGCAACATCAGCAGTGACCGAGGGAAGAAAAGGATTGCAACAGCAGCTGGTGCTGAGAATATCCAACAAAAATCAGATGAGAAAATTGATGAGTCGGGATCTCCTGCCCCTTCCAAACCTAGGAGAGGACGACGCCCCAAATCTGAATCTCAGGGCAATGCAACCAAAAATGATGATCTAAATAAACCCACTAGCAAGGGAAGAAAGAGAGCTGCAGGCAGCCAGGAGAGCCCTGGGTGTCTGGAAGCAAGTAATGCCAAAGCGCCCAAGCTACACGATGGAGCCAAAAAGGCAGCACCAGCAGAAAGACAAATTGACTTACAAAGGTAATGTACACACTCGCCCTCACCTTGTTGAGTAACATGGAAGTGTTGACAATGCAGAGTATTCAGAGTAGGATGGTTCTTGCTTTGGAAAAACATGCTTCCCCATGTTGGCACTTCATAGGAAATAGAAAACATTTTCATTACGTGTATTGGTACAGTATATGTATAAAAATGGACAAGAGTGATGGTGCCCACCTGTAATCCCAGCCCTTGGAGGCAGAAGGAGCTAATGAGTTCAGCCCCAACGTGGACTATGAAGCAAGACTTGGTTCAAAAAAGGGAGAGAGAATAAGAAGAATTAAACTTGTTTTTTGAATTACCCCTTCGGAGATACTACAAAATGGAGGAACTTTGAGGGCATTATGCTCAGTTAAATAAACCAGTCTCTGAGGGATGTGATTCAGGGCTTTTGCAGTTTTATTTTGCTTGTTTGAAACCTGACAAGCCTTGAACTTAGGCAGTCCTTCTGCCTTAGCCTCTTGAGTGCTGGGGTTGCAGGTGTGATTAGCCACCTCTGTGATGTCTCTGCAGTAGTAGCTCTAGAAGACCAAGGAGACAGACTTTAGGAATGAGGTGATGCTTCAGTTGAGGGTGCTGATGGATATTATACTATGGTGTGAATATACAAATCCCCACTAACTGTACAGAAGGTAGTTTGCTACATGAAAATCTAAGTTGACTGTTTTCTGGAGAGCAGATTCATTTTAGATTTTGAATTTTATAACGTTTGCATGTGTAAAATGATGAATTCTAATGCAAAATTCGAAGTTTTTCTTTGAGAGAGAGAGAGAGAGTGTGTGTGTGTGTGTGTGTGAGTGATTTTGTGTGTGTGTTTTGATTTAGAAAACAGTGTTACTTTGTAGCCTTGGCTCTCCTGGAATTACTCTGTAGAACTCTGAGTCTCAAACTCAGAGAAATCTGGCTGCCTCTTCCTTATAAGTGCTGGGATTAAAGGCGTGTGCTTTAATCCACCATAGCAGCCACCTCTACCCCTGTGTGCCTGTGTATGTTTGTTTGTTTTGAGATGTAGTTTTACTGTAGAACAGGCTGGCCTGGAGATGACCTTGTAGACCATTGCCTAACTCTTGGCAATCTTCCTGCTTTG
Source organism: Cricetiscus sungorus (assembly GCA_030556225.1). Taxonomy (NCBI): domain Eukaryota; kingdom Metazoa; phylum Chordata; class Mammalia; order Rodentia; family Cricetidae; genus Cricetiscus; species Cricetiscus sungorus. The sequence goes on from JANBXA010000734.1 coordinate 32,408,556, forward strand.
GTCTTTCAAGTTTGGGATTATAGACATGAACCACCATAACTTACTTCTTAGGTTTTTTATACACAAATCCTGAAAATTCGAGCTGAAGGTATAAAGGTATATCTCAAATGATAAAGTGTTTGTCTGTCATGGATAATGTCCTAGACTTTGTTCCCAAAATCATTTAAACTTGGGTGTGATGGCATAGAAGTTCAAGGTCACTCTTGCTTTGAGGCCACATAAATAAAACAAAACAAAAAAAGAAAAAAGGTAATTTCATGTGATATTTTTAGTATATCTATGTTCTTGACCACATTCTATCACTTGAAATCAGGTGTGTGATTTTCCATTTTGTAGCATTTCACATTTTTGGTTTTCAGATTAGGATTGTGTAACCTCTTAGAGTAGCTGTTGCTAATGCAATTCTTCTGTGAGCAGTGCTTGGGGCTGAGCTAAAGGTGTGTGTTAGTGTGTTAGTGCACTGGCGCTCAACCCCTCCGTGGGCATGTGTTATCCTTGTCACAAGCTAAGGGGGCCAGTGGAGTGAGCCTTCTATCCCTTTGCTTATATGAACGAAGGTAGGATTAAACAAACACAGTATGGCTCCAGCCTTAATAACCCTAAAATACTGTGCTTTCAAGATTCAATTGTCTTAATTTTCCTGCTGTTTATATAGTTATTATAAATGCTGTGAGATTATCAATTTGCATGTTGGCTGTTGCAGTTCATCTGTATGATACTTCTTCAGAAATTGCATATGTTTCCGTAACTTTAGTAACTGTTGGATAAACATCAAGAACTTAACATAATCACATTTTAAACTAGACCAACTAACTGTAAACACATTTCAGACTTTCTTCAGAGCAAATGCAGAGACAAGTCCGCAGTCAATAGTTTTGGAAGGTCACAAACTTAGAGCAGTTGAAATACCCAATGATAAGAAGCAAACCACGATGAAAGTTGGTTAGATATACCTGAAAAGCAGTTGTCTCATCTTGTGGGTTGTAACCTCTTTGCCAAACTTTTATTTCCAAAAATATTTACATTATGATTCATAATATAGTAAAATGACAGTTATGAAGTCGCAATGAAAGTAACTATTTATTGGGGGTCACCACAACATGAGGGAATGTATTAGAGAGTTGTAGCCTTAGGAAGTTTGAGAACCGTTGATATAACAGGTACATGACATAATGCCTCCGGTGTGTGTGTGTGTGTGTGTGTGTGTGTGTGTGCTAGAAAAATTTGCCGTGAGTATATGTGGTCAGCCCTACATTAGGAGCCATTGCTAATAAAGATCAAGTCTAGCTCAGTAGCCTGTTAACACGGATGGCTGCAAATATATTTTTTAACTTACTTTGAAATATTTTTTATCCTGTGAGCATTCTATTATTCCTCTCTTTGCTGTTCCCCACCCCCTTTATCTTATTTTATTGAAACAGGTCTTAGATGTTCATCTTGGCTCTAAGTTTTGTTGCTTGAAGAATGATGTTTCTCTATGTCTATGAGTTTTCCATTGTGTGCTGGATCTGTGAGCTAAAGGCAAACTGCCTACTAAGTTCTGTGTTGAAGGTAGTGCTGTGAGTTCCAGGCCAGCCTGAGCCACAGGGTAAAACTCTTGTCTCAAAAAGCGAAAGCAAAGGCCAGTGGTGGTGGTGCACACCTTTAATCCCATTCCCGAAATATAGAGGCAGACAAACTATGAGTTCAAGGTCAACTAGTGCTCAAACTTTTTATATTTTCAAAACAATATTGAGAAACAAGGGACTGGTAAAGATGGCTCAGCCTGTAATGGCACTCACTGCCAAGGCTGACAACTGAGCTCTGACTCCAGGCCCCACAGAGCAGAGAGAACCAACTAAAGCATTAGAGCCTGATCCTGATGCACCCCATAGTAAATGCAACACATTTTTAATGTGTATTCTTGTTTTACCTACATGTATGTCTATGAGGACATTGAATTTTTTGGAACTGGAATTAAAAACAATTGTGAGGAGCCATTTAGGTGCTGGGAATTGAACCTGGGTCCTCTGGAAGAATAGCCAGTGCTTTTATCCACTGAGCCCCTATAATAAATTTAAAGATAAAAATAAAAGACAAGCACCACCACCAACCAAAAAAAAAAAAAACTAGTAAATAGTACTGATTCTTAATGTTTTGCTTATACTGAAGGCCATATTATTTCATGAGAAAGAAATTATTATACATCAGTGGAGGTGGCTAGGATACATCTGGGTTGATTAAGTTCTTCCCTGCTATTGACTAATATCTGGGGTTGATCCCCAATATACTATTAGCTAGGTAGGCGTGGTCACACACTACCTATTGTCCTCCCAGTTGGAGGCAGAAGATCAGAAGTTGAAAGTTATCCTTGGGTATGATTGGATTTTGAGGCCATGCTGGGCTACGTGAGAACCTCTCTAACAAATAAACAAAGCAGCAGGCAAACAGTCTTCAACCTTATGACTTGTAGGGAATTTAAACTTTAAAAGATAGGATAATGGATGATGGTTTTCTTCATGTCTATGTCTACCTAACATGTGTGGGATCTTGGAAGTTCAAGGATGTTAGAATTCCTAGTTTGCTCTACAGTGATATGATAGACCTACTTGCTAGGTAAGCAACTGTTTATTGGAGACAGTTGCCAAATACTGCCCCAGGTTGGCTTTGAACTTACTGTTAAGCCTCAGACCTGTGGCACCATGCCAGGCCTATCTAGAAGTTAGATAAAAATATACTTTCACTAATAAGTAAATTTCTTTTTAATGAAAATAGCATTAACATTTTTCTTTTGGGGCACAGAATGGATGAAGTCTAGCCAGTTCTTGCCATGATATGTCTCACTGGCCAGTGTGAAAGCAGCCAGGAGCTCTGTAGCTTTCACAGGGCTCTTGGACAGTATGGCATTCATCTTTAAACCCCTGGACATCCTTGTGGTGATTTTGCCTTTTAGCATTCCATTTCTGTGAAGTTAACGGATTTAGGACTCGATCTTATTCCCAAGGTGAACTGTAAAGGAGGCATAGTCTTCATACCACTGATTAATTTGTTAAAAAAATGTAAAAATATGAGGGAGCATGGGTCAAGCATGTGCAAAGCCCATGTTCCATCATGTACACTGCCTATCTATGTCATCTACAAGTGAACAGCCATAGCTCTTCAGACAGCTCCTGTTCCTCAGTAAAGAACAGATCTCATCAGGGTGTGGTTATCCCCATACCCCATAGATGTTCTACCTGTCAAAGAAATCACTGCTAACCTGTTAACTGACCCAAATTTTCCTCCTGTTGTGTTTTGGGTGGTTGGTTGGTTTTGTTTTTGTAAAGTGTGTTGTTATTTAGTGTTCTAAATTATGTTTGTTCACACAGTCTAGAAATCGAGACTTGCTTTGCTATTATAAATTTACTGTCTAATGTCTAGAAGTAGTTTTGTCCTGTAATTTCATTTTTAATTGAATTGTTTAAAAACCTGCAGTTATTCAAGGTAAATGGCTTTAGCATTGTAAACAAATAAGCACTGACCATAATACTTGGCAGCAAAGCAGACTTCCCTGTTGGCATTTTATTTTTAATGTAGCTAGTGAAGTTTCAGATCTGAAAAGTGACTTTTAGTTCGTGGCTTTAGATTGTAAGTGTGAAGCACGGTAGATGGTTCTGTTAGGTTGGTCCTTCCGTGTATTCTAACATTGTGTTCTTCTGTTCCCAAGGTAAAAAGAGACTTGTAAAGGGAGAAAATGAAGGCCAAAACAGAAGCAGAGTCCAGGTTCTGTAAAAACTTGGGTTCAAATGTTCCCAAACAGGAAACGAAGCTCACTTCAAATACACACTTTCTGCCTTGAAAACTGAAAGAAGCTAGCCTTCCTTCCTTCCTTTTTCCACAGCCACAGTGCTTTGGTGGGCATGTACAGCAGAGACTAGAGAGAGGCTGAAAGCATCTCTGTTCTCCCTCCCCAGACTTTTCCTGTGAAAAGTCAATAATTAAGCAAATTGCTTAACACTTGGTTCCAGTTCCTGCATATCTGGATCTGTAAAGGCATAATAACCATTGTTTCCATGCTGCAGTTTTCATTTAAAAAGAGTAACAGATGTCCTTACACTGACACTGAGAACTCGTCCATCCTAAAGCAACACAAGAAAGCAGGTGTCTACTGAACTGAGTTTTTATGAGAGCAGATGACATATTTCTTTGTTTTCCTTTTGGAAACTTATGTATTATTCTTTCTGCCTGTCTACTTTTCTGCAAAAAAAAAAAAAAAAAAATGAGATGTACAGATTTCTGTTCCCTGCTATGAAAAGTAATGTCGTGGCAATTTTATTCATGTTGCTTTCTGATTTTTATCAGAATGAAAAAATAATTAAAATTATTATTGATTTGCAAGTCGTAAACACTTCTGATTTCTCCCATTTTAGTTTAATATAATTTGCAATAAGTGTACATATTGTTTCATAAGGAATATCACTTTTACTCCTATGATTATATTGGAATATTTGGGATTTTAAAGGAGTAAAGATTGTCCAGGATTTGGTTTTATAATTTTTGTCACCATATTTTTATTAATAATGTAAAAAAAAAAAGGTTGGGTTTTGTTTGTTTTTGTTTTTTCTTTTTCCTTTTTATAGAAGTAGATGGACACTGGCAGCTTTGTAAGAAACTGAGATATGTAGGGTTGCTATCAACTTGCAGCATCATGCTGTTAGGAAAAAAGCATTTTATTTTTGTCTGGTAATTGGGGCTCAATTTTTAAGTTTATTTTACAGACAACTGTTACATCAATATTATTTTCCTTGGCATTCATTGTTCAACATAGATAATGTGTACACCATTTGTGTGCACATAATCATATTTAATTTTTGCATAAAATAAATGCTTCTCGATGTCCTATGGAAGTCTTTAATCTTTTTATCATACTTTCCTTTCTTAGGAATTTTTATGTGAAAGGGCTAAAGTCACAGAGAAGCAAAGAAAATGACTTCAGTCAACTCTCAGCTATCTATCTAAAATAGTGGTTGTGCCTCAGGTGGTTAGTTTTGTAGTGACCACAAATAGAATAATGAAGGCACCTGCAAGAGTGATTGAGGAGAAACTTGAAATTAATTTTTTCTCATCCTCCGAGTTTTTGCCTGCCTCTACTGTTCCTCTTAGGCTAGTTCCCAAAGTTCTAGCAGAATGTACTGCTGTGTTCGCATTATGACTTGGTCTGGATGGGATACATTAAATCATTGAAGTGTCGAAATTTCTCCAGAATAAAAATCACAGATAACATATATGCCACTTAGGTTCTCATAGATAATTGAGAGTTGACTATAAATTGGCTGGTTGAAAGATGGGCTTCTTTCAAGTGTATCTATTTTATATGTACATGTTTAGGTGTTAGAAGATGGCTGGAACAGTGGATACCAATATCTGAAACAATATTTCTTGAAAGGGCCTAAAAGTCCTACTCTTCCTGTTGCTCTTCATAACCCTCTAGAAAGTACAAAATATTGCCTCCAATATGCTGACAGAGTATCTATGCATACAGATCAGTAAGGTCCCTCAGTCAATCAGTGATGTATTCTATTTAGGAGTTTGAAGTCGCACAACTTGATTCTTAGGGCCACCAGTTTGTCACCAACAAAACTGCGTTGCTGGAATCCAGTGAACTATATGTTGAGCAGTTAGTAACAAGGTATAAGAAGGAAATTTCCTAAGTAGTATACTAAACAGGACAACAGCACCCTCCACATTTATTATGGCTCTTTGGAGTTTTTTTTTTTTGCAGCAGAACAGATTCTGTCAGGGTCTCTTCCTCATGGGTGTGTAAGCATGAGAGGACTAGATCTCTGGCATTGAGAGGGAAAAGTAAACTGGTCAAGGATTAAGCAAATTGAGAGGGACTTGTTTACTGGAAATGTGTCAGGTTTTCTTTGAAAAAGAAAATGTAAATCTCTTAGGAATTTGGTATTTACATCTCAGAGAAATACAACACAAAAGTGCAGACTTATATTTGAGAATTACTGTTAACCCTTTGTGTCTAGTTTGAAGCTTCTTGTATTTGTCTAAAACTACAAGCCAGAATTTTGTATCTCCTTTGATAAAAAGTGTGTATAATGTAAAGTAGTTTTGCATATCCCTGTGCTGCACATGGGCTGGATTTTTAGAATTTTTTTAAAGACTTTAAGCAGAACCTTGTAATTTGTGTAAATGATGAGTGTAAAATCCTTCCATAAAATGCTTAAAAATATGCACTGTTTCAAATAAAACCAAGAAATGCAGCATTATATAGAAGTGTGGAAACCTGAATGTTCATCCCCCCCCCTCATGTCAAAGGTTTATGAAGTGTGGTTGCACACTTTCCATTCAAGCCTCTGTTGTCTCTTCATGTGACTGAAAAGGAAGATACTGGACAATCAAGTCTAAAGAATCTCTGGAAATGTCAGTCTGTTCTTTAACCTAAGAACTTAACAAAGACCCTATGGCAGATGGTCACAAATGGTGGGCATGATATTTAATTTAATGATGGATAGTGAGGGGATCATATAATGGATGGAATAAGAGGTAAGAGACCATCAGGCTAGCTTTATATTTTACCTTTAATGGGTTTGTCATACTATATCTGATGTTCCCCATAGGTGGCACCTTGTCTAGTCACAGATTCTAAAGGTGAAGAATATGTCCTTGGGGGTACACTTACACTGAACTTTTTCTGATTATTATTCTCCAGACAATACAATATATATTATTTAGCACTTCAACAAAAATGTATATTATTTAGTATATGATTAGCAAAAATCACAATGAAGTAAAAGGGAGGAAAGGTGTCACTCATATATGACCACTACACCCTTTTATATGGGCCTTAAATACTTATGGGGGGGGTTACTTATGATAGGCCTCAGCCAATCTCTCTGAGGGACAGATGTATTGATCCTTCTTCTTTGTCTCCATTTCAACAAGTCTACCAGCTCTTGACAGCAACACTTACTGCCTGCTCATCTAATATGGTCATCAGGGTGCATAACTTTAAGAATTCCATCTCTGTGTTCCATTCCTTTTTTCCCCCTTCTTAGTTTATTCAGTGTGGTTTTCATTTATGGGTGTTTTTCTTGCATGTATGTTTGTGCACCACGCGCATGCCTGGTGTCCTTGGAGCTCAGAGGAGTGTTAGATCCCCTGGAACTGGAGTTGATTGTGAGCCCCCGTGTGGATGCTGGGAATCAAACCCAGGTCCTCTGCAAGCTCTTAATCTCTAAGCTCTCTCCAGCACCCCCAAGCCCATGTAAGTACTTTTTGTTTGTTTGTTTATGTAGGATCATGCCCAAGATATCCTTAAGCTCACTGTAGCTGAGGTTGATCTTGGAACACCTAATCCTCCTGCTTCTACCCCTAAAGAGCTGGGATTGCTACCCCCACCCAAGCCTTAGACTTCTACTTAGACACCAGAGCTTTAAGTTTTTACAAACACAAACATGCTGTAAGAATGATAACCTGGTTGGGTTGTCTTGCCTAAAATTTGAGCACAGATATACAATGTCTCCTGTATAAGCTTTTTGGGCCAAGGTGATGATCAGGATTTCAGGTGGGGACATTTCCAGATGATGTTCGTTCCCTTGTCAATACTTGTGACTAAACAGCTGACTTTCTCCACTTGGCACTTAGTTGCTCCTGTCATTATCTAGCAAAGACTATATTCCAAAAGAAATCCCTTCTCTTTGTAAACAGTATTGTTTTCACTGTTTCTGAAGGAACTTGAAAGAGAACTAACTGGAGTTGGTATCTAGAAGGGGCAGCCTAATAACAAGGCCAGAATCTGTTGCATTGGATGGGTATAGTGGTGTACACCTTTAATCCCAGGAGGCTAGCCAGGACTACGCAGTCAAGTCCCTATTAAAAAACGTTGAGGAAGGCAGTTAGGAACTGATGTGATAGTAAAGTCATATACACTATCATGATAAGGTACATGGAGTTTATTCTCAATTTGGTAAGCTGTTTTGTACATCTGTTATCTTAAAAAATAACACGACTCCTAGATATCCCTCTGAGACTACAGGGGAATGGACTACAGTGTGAGTAGCAGGAATTGGTTTGCTTTTATTGAATGCAGTATCTTCTGAGTCTTAGGCTGATAATGAACCTAGCTATATAGCCAAGAATGACCTTTATATGGATTGTTCTACCCCTCCAGCCCTAATGCTGGGTTATAGGCCTGCACCACTACACCTTGTATTGTGCATCACTGCAGTGGAAGCCTAGGCCCTTCTAAGCTGAACTGTCATGACAGTAATTCCTAAAAGATAAGATTTCTGCTAAGAGTAATGAAACCTTCTTAAATGGATGGTGGTAGATGTACAAAAATATGTATTAGATCGTTGAATTATACACTTAATTTTTTCTCTAATTTTATTGAGGTATAATTAAATGTATTTTTATTTAAATTTGAAACAAACTTGTTTTACAATTAAATGTATTTTTAGTGTATGTACTGAATTACATACTATGATTGGACTGGTCGGTAGTAGGTGGATTATTTCTCGGGAAATCTTAAAAGCGTATATACACATATAACACATTTTTGGCAGTTCTGGGTATTGAACCTTGGGCTTCAAAGTTTCTCTCTGCCCCTGAGCTACACACTAGCCTTCACAAAACTCAACACACAAAGCCAAGCCCACATTTCTTCCTTATGTTGTGGTCTGGTTGCATTCATTGATTAAAAACACCATTTTTTGTTTTTTGTTCTTCCTTATTTATTTTGGTTTTTCGAGACAGGATTTCTCTGTAGCGCAGTTCTGGCTGCCCTGAAACTAACTTTATAGACCAGGCTGGCCTCGAACTCACAGAGATGGCCTACTGGCACTGGCCACTTCCAGGCTTAACTAGAAGCTTCATTTCATAAGGAAGTTTGTTTCCTTTAGTAATTTTTTGTGGCCATTTTCATTGACTTGACAATTCATGAGAAAAAGTGGTTCACATTTTAACTGTATTATTGGTTCCTTAACACCTCAAATAAGACTCTTTTTACTTGTTTTTCTGTAGTTACCTCTTTAGTTTTCTGTTCTCCTTAAATACAATACACATTCTACTGCCAATTCTTGCCCTCCGCTCCAGTCAACACCAGTACAGTGCATTACCTGGTACCTACCTGGTCATCTCTCCTAGTCCAGCCTCATACTGACTTCTGGAAAGCTACCATTGGACACTCTTTAGCTTCCTAAAATTTGCCATATTTTTATTCTAAATGTATTATTTGCATTCCTTAAACTTTATTATTTTGGATTGAGGGTTTCTATTTGCTTCAGACAGGTTCTCACTGTGAGGGCTATTATGTAGCCCAGGCTGCCCTGTTGAGTACTTTATTCTTGGATATGCAGTCAGTGGTTATTATGTGAGTCTGTGTAGCCCAGGCTCTCCTTTCAGATGCTCGAATTGCAGGGATATACCTCTGTATTTCAGGGAAGTTAAAATTTCAAGGCTTCTTCTTACTGTACTGATCATGGTCATCAGTACTTGGTGCCATTCTCCACCCCCACCCCCCGTTATTTTTGTTTGTTTTTTGAGACAAGCTTTCTCTGTGTGTCCTTGGCTATCCTGGAACGCACTTTGCAGGCCACTCTGGCCTAGAACTCGCAGAGATACTCCTGCCTCTGCCTCCCGAGTACTGGAATTAATTTCATATGCCACCACCACTGGGCTACTCTGCACTATTTTCAAAAGTCTGGTGAACATTCTTGTTTACATAGCCATTTCTTTTTCCTTTTCTTGGAACTGGGGACTTGAGTTCAGGGCTTTACAGATGCTTGCCAAGAGCTTAGCAGCCCATCGTCCCGAGTGGTGTCTGTCTGCCTTATGATGCTACAATCACACCCAGGGCCTTGTATAAAGTGTGTGTTGTATGGCTTCCTCCCGTCCTCCAGTGATTTGCATGTATGAACTTAGCTTTCGTACTGAATCATTTTGAGCAATACTTTCATAGAGATGATCTTCCATCTTTTGCTCTCCCTGAGGCTTAACCTCCAGCACTGTAGAAACTATGACTATGGACTAAGGAGATAGTTCAGATGATAAAGTACTTGCCTCACAAATGTGAGTTCAATATAAAAGGCTGGATGTGACATCACAATTAAAATCCCAGTGCCGGGGAGATAGAAACAAATGGATTCTTGGGCCTGGTGTAGCCTGGCCCAGCCTGCAAGCCCCAAGTTCCAGTAAGAGCCAGTCTCCACAAACAAGGGGGATGGCTCCCATGGCCAAAATAAACATGCCAAACACATGTACAGACCAGCAACCACGTGGGTCCTCATTTTCATGCTGTTACTGTGATCTCTGAGGACTGTGTCCATCTGTAGACAAGTCCCTTGCATGGTAAGACCCTAAGTCTTACAATCACCTACCTGCTTAGACAACAGGAAGTCTGACTTTGGGCCAACTCTCATCCCAGTGTTGCATCTTGGAGCAGCTGATTTGCCAAGCTCCTAGGTTCACTTGCCCACTGCAAACAGTTACATTGTCTTTCCATCTATTCATTCTTTGGCGATGTTATTGCAGGTGGCATAAATATAAATATCTCTTCAAAGGCCTCACAGGTACCATCATTCCTACACCGAGGACAGGTGCCAGCATGCTATTACTAAGCCATAGCCATCCAAGCCACCAATTCATGCTGCTTAATTTTGTTTTAGGTTTTTTTTTTGTTTTGTTTTGTTTGTTTTTTTAACTTGAAGAGCTATAGATTTTCGTATCAATCCTTGCATGAAGATGCTGAGGACAGACTCAATTGGGAGAACCAGAAGGGGTTTGGGGTTTGGTATTGTTTTACTTTTCAAACAGAAATATCTCCCTGACTAGCCTAGAACTCTGGTGATCCTCTGCCCAGCCTCCTGAATGCTGGGCTGAGTTATTCAGATAGGTTTGTTGAAGACTAATACAAGCACATACAAAAAATAATTGAAAAGGGTAGTAAAGAAACACATGTGAAGTATAGTAAGAGGTGATCACTGAAGGCTTTGGTTTGGGTGGGAGTCAGGGTGCACAACTGGGAATGGAGCCCAGTGCCTCACACATGCTACAGCTACCATGAACTCCTGTGCCAGCCTGCTTTAACAACTGGCAAATTTCCTTGTGCTCCCTATCTCCTGGTCCTCACATCTCTCACTACTCTTCCAGGCTTGGCCTTCCCTTTCCACTATCTCATTGCCTGTTCTGTCTACCCCTTGCTCCAGCTGACCTCACTATTCGTACAAAAACTTTGCTGAGCAGGCTTGTGGCTAAGCTATGGGGCACTGGGGGAGGTTAGGAAGGTTAAGGTTGATTGCTCAGTTCAGATGAGGAACTGAGCTTGAGTCCCAGCACAATTTTTTTTAAAAAAGAAAAAATTCCAGGCATAGACACATACCTGTAATCCCAGCAATGGGGACGAAACCAAGTAGCATCAAGTCCAGGGAGCCCTTCTCAGGATCCTCAGTGTCATCCAATCTGCAAGGTGTACCCATATGCACATGCATCGAACACAACAATCCTGATGGGAAGTGCTTTACCACTACTACTCTTAGTATTTGAAGCATGGTGTGGTGTTGCACCTCAATTCCCAATGCTGCGATTGGAGCTGTGTGCTGCCAAACATCGGACCTTTACAGATGAGGCAACACAAAACATATCTAGACATAGAACAGGATCAGAAAAGCTTGGCTTTTTATGACAGGGTCTATCTATGTATCTAGTTCTTGTGAGCCTGGAACTGTACAGACCAGGCTGTACAGACACATCTCCCTAGCCCCCTGCCTCCTGGGTGCTGAAATCAAAGGTATCCACCACCAAGCTCAGTCATCTTAATATAAAAAGCTAAGTTTAAAATCCAGTACATACCACTACCATCTAGAGTCTTCACAGTACCATGCAGTCTTTGCAGGACTTGTGTGTTTATATGAAAACTGAACCTCAACCACCAACTAAAGTGGAGAACTTGAAACCCTGGGACAAAGCTCAGCCAGAGCCAGACAATGCCCCAAGTACAAATAAGCAAGTCTGACCAGAAACCTACATCCTTTTCAAGTCAACGACCTGAAACAATTTGTAAATCTATTAGCACATGCATCACTACCAAAACCAGTGAAAGCATCTTTGTGTTTCTGGCTTAATAGAAAGGCTTAATTCCTTGTTCAGAAATAACACATAAACCACATGTGGGGGGATGAGGGACAAGAAGTGCATGCATGTACTTTTAAGAATTCCCAATAAGGGGGAAAATTCAACATCTTTAAAAATGTGTTTATTCTTTTTTTTTTTTTTTAAAAAAATTCAGTTCGTATACAAAAGTGTTTCGTAGTTTTTAATTCTCAAGACAAACACCCAACCCTCCACCCTGCAGCCCACCCTGCTTCAATGGTATTTCTGGTAACCAGCCCATTTTCCCCTTACAGGAAGTTAATGGCTCAGAATAGACCCTCCTACAGAGTTTACCATCACTAACAAACTGTTTATAGAGATCTAAAGAAGCTAACAAGCAATGTTCTTTCCCAGTGAGGTTAATGAAAATCCCTATAATGGCAGTAACTTCCAGCACACACCACAACAAAGCACCATCAATTGCTGAAAGCTAAAAAATAGATATTTTCAATAATATTTCATTTTCTATTGGAAAAGTCTTTAAATTACATTAAATAAGTCTCTTTTCTCCCAAAGAAATTGTCTAGCTTTTATTATGATGCCTGTAAAAAGTAGGTGACAGAAAGCAGACACGATCAGAGTAACAGCACAGTGCAAGCACTGGATCCACTTGCCGCTGAACCAGACAAACCTGTGCCACACCTGATCAGACAGCAGCGTGGTGGACGAACCAAGCCAAAGGTGACACAATCATGACACCTTGCAGTGATGATTGCAGACTTCTGAGGTCCTAGCTATGTAAGAAAGCAGGAACAAGACATGACAGGCAAGGGAGACACCATCATTCCCCTACCTTACGTAGTGTATTTGTAGTGTGCATTTCAACAGTGCAAACAGAGTGTCACTATATGTAGAAAATGGAAGTCATGCTTGAGAAAAGGCAATGCAACAGTGAGAACTTGCCTCATCAGTAACACCACCAGACTGATGGATATGCATTTACTTCAACAGGGACTGAAAGATGGAAATGCAGGTTTTAAACAATTCCTTCGAACTAGAAAAAGTGATTAATACAGAATCATTTTGCCAAAGCCCATAAAATAAACTGTAAACAGACACCTTTTTTCCCTATCTAAACACTGGTTCCATCTATGTATACAATATACCTGACTCTACTATTCTCTGCCCAAATTCATCTTAAATCCTTATATCACCAAAAACTTCATTTCTAGTGTTGCTGCACTGGATTTCAAGAACATCCTACTTGCTATCCTGATACACTTACAGTCGAGCTCTGCTTTTCACATTGGTAAACAGCTCATCAGCCGAACCAGTAAAATAATGTGCTGCATTTGTAGTGCATAAGGAGCAAAGCTTGCTGCCAGTTCCTTCCCACAGACACTTCAAGATTTTTGCATAGTGCTAAATGCCACCAACAATCATGAATATAAAAAGCTTAAAAAAAAAAAAAAAGTTTTAATCTCATTTCATCAGTTACACTTCTCAAAAGCAAACTACTCAAGATTCCAAACATTTACAGATGTTTGAAGATGATGTGTTCAAGTAAACTAAGAAACCCCAAAGAACACAAACTTGGGGCAATGGTTAGTACCAGTGTGCCTTAAATATCTACATCCTGTGTTCGAAGTCAAACCTTTCTGTGATCGATCCCAACATGCTTATAACTAAGTTTCCTATTAAAAGTCAGGCACAGGCTCAGAAAGAAAACTGGATTGTGTAAAAGTCTATTAGAGAGGGTCAGTGATTTGTAGTAAATCTGCATGCTCTAAATGAGATCTCACTAAAATTACTGGGGAGGAAGATGCTCCCACAAGGTCTGTGGAGCCCTGGCTGTAGTGGAACTTGCTATGTAGACCAGGATGGCCTCAAACTCACAATAAAGCCTGGGGCTCAAAGCATGTGCCACCAACCCAGGCATAAATATTTTAGGACCTTGTAAACTGTAAAATTCTCAAATGCAGAATTATAAAAATAATTTCCCTCAGGATTCATTTTACTAAGCCTGAATTTTTAATATTTCAATTTTAATAAATTTCTTAAACATATTTAATACCAGAATTTAAAAAAAATGAAGCTTTTTGTTTGTTTTTGATAAACTAAACCTACCAGCAGTTGGGGGGAAAATTTTAAAAAGACAAGGGGGAAATATACCAGAAAAGGCTCTCATCATGTTAAATGAAAATGAGGACAAATCTCAAGCAGTTTTGCTTATGCAACCCGGGCAGCCTTGAACTCATGGTACTGGTACCCAAGAGCTGGGATCAAAAGAGAATTTGCCACCACCCCCAACTGAAAATTAAGTTCTACAAAGGCCTTACTTATCAAGGAAATCTGTGAAACCACATACTATACGTCTCCAATTTCCTGGGGGCTGGGGACACTTCAGTGTGTTTAGCACACACAGGATGGAACCAGCCTGAGGCCTGTGTTGGGGTGGGGTGGGGTGGGTATTTCAAAGCAGGACATATAGCTGCCTCCAAGAGCAAATTGGACAATGCTTGACTCTAGTCATCTGAGTTATTTCCTATCTGTGTCTAACTAGAAAATATTCCCTGACAATACAGGCAAAGGGTAAAGCCCAAAAGTATTTTATATTTCTAAATATCCAAATATTAGTGTTACCAAGCCACCACCACTAAAAATAATCTTTCTAGTCAATAATGGAGCTCAACTGCCCATGATTTCACACAATTCCACCTAACCTCAGAATATAAAGAAAAGTAAAAAGTCTTAGCTATTTAAAATAAAAACTTGTTTCCTTTGGCATCTTTAGAAAATAAACTACAGCAATAAAGGATGAGGCTGCAATAGGAAATGTGTGCATCTGCAAACACAGAGAACGACATAGCAGCTTGATTTAGTGTGCAGGAACAGCAACCCTAAGAGTTACTAGTAACTGAGAAATCTTACAAATTCCTGGAAGAACCTTCACATCTTTAATGTTAAATATTTAATGGTTCTTTTATTGCTTGTAGTATCAAGATTATTGAAAAGTTAAATGAAGTTATGCTGAGTTAATAGGTTCAGAAAGTATTTTCCAAACATTTTGACTGTAAGATGAAGAACACTTCAAGAAAACTTTTAGAATATGACTTTAAATAGAGAGCCTTACTTTAATTCATTCTGATTTCATTACATTTCTGTTATTTATGCATTAGTCCTCAAAATTCATAGTTGTATCTCCTATGTAACAACTGCCTATATAAATTCACTTGAACCTTATTAAGATGGTTAAATTATGTGTTTGAGTTTTCAAAACAAAAAGTTTTCAAACTTTGGAACTTAGAATGAGATGTGATGGTTAATAAGAATAGGAAGTCTATGTACAAGAGAAGGGAAAGTTTCAATTCTCACATTATTAGAAACATCATAAAGAAAGCTAGATTTATAACACACCCCTATTCCTATGTGCATCTGAAGTATGTACAATGAGACACAACAGCTTTTATGTGTCAACATGGGGAGTGCAAGAAGAGTGTCTGATAAAAGGAAACTATAAAGTCCCAGTTAAACTGGATACTACTGCAAACACCTGGCTGAATCCTTCAAGTTTCCAAAGATTTCATCAGTTTTAATTCACTGAAAAACTAAGTAGGGTCCTCTTAAAAATCTGGGAATACTACAACATCAAGTGGTTACTTCTTTTGTAAGAGAAATAAAACTGGCAGCCCCATTTTTACATTATTACTTACATAGTGAAGAACTCAGACAAAACATTTCAAACCTATGACCTAAAATGGAACAAGGAACACTTCCTCAGCACGTTTCCCACCAAACACAGAAAAATTCACCATAAGAATTTTAGCTCTGGATGGTAGCAGGGAAAAAAATAAGAATGTCCCTACCTGTCCACAGGGACCAAAAGGCTCTGATTAGGTCATTTTTAAATCCAGATAAATCTCAAAATTCAACAATCTCCTAACGCTTAAAAGAGTGTTCTTTTCAGCTACCCATCCTAAGAAGTCAAATACAAGCATGCAAGTAAATTCACAGGCACAGAGGATCCATGTTCAAACGCTTAAGGTAGCTGTGATGCAACAGGACAATGTGAGCGGGCGACACTCAGTGTTAATCCTAGTTATTCAACAGCACCCTGAAGCAAACTCGCTAGTCTTGTTACACTGCTAAACACTAACGTAGCATGTTTTCTCCATGGTTTTAGCTTAGCTCAAAGAGTTTTTACACTATTAAGAAAAAAATTAAAGTATTTCCCCTTTTTAAATTTACACAGACGTTTAATTAGCTTTATTTACAGAGCAGGGAATTTTTCTTTTGCAGTCTCCAATGGTGCCTAGATAACATCATTAGGCAAGAATGCCAGTTGAAAAGAAATTTATGCAGAACCCTAAAAATAACAGATGTTGGTGCTCCTCAGGAAGAGGTGACAGTGGCTGGCAGCAGTCCCAGGCCTCAGTTACTCAGAAGCAGCTCCGTTGCAGTCTCTACATCCCATGATTTTGAAGACAAGGCCACTATTACTGCATTCTGTAAAAAAGAGGACAAGAGCAATCACATCTCAAGGAAACACTAAGCTCTAAAAAAACCACACTAAGGATTGCATTGAGAATCATGCGTTCTTTACTCTACCAGTGGCTGGAATCAACAAAAAGAATCGTTGATTTCAGTAACAAAACACTATTAACCAAAACTGGATTTTTTTTTTTTTTTTTAAACATTGCCAGCCCACCAGTCCCAAAGACTCAAGGAAATCAAATCAATTTCCTCAATTCCTCAATTCCTCTTGTACTTACCCTATCAAAGCCCATAGCACACAGGTTTTCTATTTTTTTGGTGTATTCTGGACTAGAAACTGGTGCTCCAGCATACACATGTGCCCAAAGTCGAGCTGTCTGCTTGAACATTTCAGGATTTTGTTTGTACTACATGGAGGGGGAAAAAATGATTAGCATGACAATACAGTGAGAGTTACCATAGCAGCTCAACTAAAGAAATACATTTTTATCTATGATGGGACTCGTTTGGGCTGGGGCTGTGGTGATCAGTGAATGGTAGTGCTAGCTGAGTCAGAAGTTCAGTTACCAGCACCCCATGTGACAAAACACAAACTGTAATTTGTGTTCCACTGAAGGTGAGTCATTCAAAAAATGAAGCTTTGTGAAAATAAAGGACAAAGTTAATACATTTAAAACAAACATCTACTAATAAACGTTCTAATCATGGTATAGTAAATTACACAGCTGCATAAAATCAGCAGCATGTGAAATGACATGAACATTGCTAATAAATATAACCAGCTATGCTACTAGGCCAAGCTCAAGGTGAGATGCCTCTCTTTGAACTGTTCTGTGTAGTATTCAAAGTAAACCCAACACTCAAAAACCCTAGCTTGTATCGCCCTTTAGGAAAATTTAAAACTCAAGAGTCCTTTTAGACAGTAAGATTTGTCACATAAATTTGAAAGAGATAAGATAAATTCATTTGTAAAAACTGTCAATTCATTTAGTATTTCCTTTTTTGTTGTATTTTCTAGACAGGGTTACTGTATACTCTGTATAAGAGTCCTGGTTGTACTGGAACTTATGTGGTGGACTAGGCTACCCTCAAACTCACAGAAATCTGCCTGTCTGTCTCCCAAGAGCTGAGATTAAAGGTGTGTGCCACCTCCTAGCCACTTAATATGTCTTATCAAAGTACCAATTTTTATTTACATATGCATGTAAGTGTATATATATACATACATACATACATACATACATACATACATACATATATTTATATATATATATATATATATATACATACATATAAGTGAGTACAGTGCCTAACCAATTGGTTTGAGACAGGGTCTTACTTTGTAACTCTGCCTGGTCTGGAATTTACTTAGTACAGCAGGCTGGCCATGAATTCACAGAGATCCACCTGTCTCTGCTTCCCAATTGCTGGGATTAGAGTACACCTCCACACAGGCTGGATCTGGGGCTCAGGGAAAAGGTCAAGCAATTCCTTAGGGTGCTTTGATCATCCAGGGCGTGTATACAATGGAAGAAGAACAAGAGTAGGATAGAACAGATCATATTTAAATCATAGAAAGTGCACTAGGGAGGCAGAGGCAAGTGGATCTTTGTTGAGTTCAAGCTCAGCCTGGTTTAGAGTGAGTTCCAAGACAGACAGCCAGGAGGACTAGTACACAGAGAAACCCTGTCTCAAAATGGGGATAGGAGTAGTCATAGGAATAAAGAATCAACTCTAAATATAGGGAAAGAAGAGAGAAGTATTTCATAAATTGAATGAACATGTTTAACAACAAAAATGCTCAGTAAATCATACCCAGAATACTTTAAAGTAGAGGCTGGCAAACTACTTTAGAAATTCTAGTAATTTAAACTTTTCAAGCCACTGTCACTGTAACTGGATAGCAAAATAAACACATGTATATGACTCTGCTCCTATAAAATAACATTGCCCAAACCAGCCAGAGTGAATGTACCTTCCCTTACGGTTAGAGACATTAAAGATAAAAGGAAAAAGTTCTCCATTAGACACAAATGAAAACCATTGCAATGCCACTACTGTCTGCCCCACTTCTGTGGTGGGAGGTTATTACCATTACCACCAGGAAGAAGCCAAGAAGGCATGGAAAGAGGGTTACAAAAGTGCACAAATGGTAAAGTGCATATGGTAAATGCTAACTGTAGAATCTAGACAGTAGCTACACAGGCACTCACTGAGGAATTCTTTCATACATTAAGAAAGAACATCTATAATATATCCAATGAAACCATTTCCAAATTTAGTCCGAATATTAATGTTCATATGCTGACATCAAATATTAAAATCCATATACACAGGTCTAAGAAAGTCTTTCAAAATCTGCCTTCTTACCTGATTCGCTACTACTGCATCTTGGGGGTCATCTGGTTCTGCAGCTGCCAACAGTGCTTGCAATGACAATAATACCGTGCGCAGAGTCATTGCTGCCGCCCTGTATTTAAAAATAGAAAAACATCCTGTTTTCTGAATTGAAATGAGTTAACTAAGTGTGTGTGTGTGTGTGTGTGTGTGTGTGTGTGTGTGTGTGTGTGTGTGTGTGTGTGTAATTGCCAATTTTTTCTTACAATGAGCCTATTTCTAAGGCAATTTAAATCATTGCATCCTTATCTGACCTTACTTTTCTCCTTGTTACTTCTACCTCTCTTGTAAGCTCATCTACTGGCTCCATTTTTAATTTATTCTCTTCTTAAACAAAATATTTTAGATTTTATGTGTATGAGTATTTTGTCTCCATGTGTGTATGTGCACCTAAGTGCCTGATGACCATGAAGATAGTAGAGGGCTCTGGATCTCCTGGTACTTGAGTTACAGATAATCATCAACTGCTGTCCTGGTGCTGAGAACCAAAGCCAAGTCCTCTGCAAGAACATGTGCTCTTATCCACTAAGCAACCTCTCTAGTCTCTTACCCAGATTTCTTAATAAACAGATAAAGTTATTAATATTAATGTAACCTGTGGGTTTTCTGAAAATTTTGTTTTTAGTTGTAAGAATATTTATGTATGTGCATGTAAGCACAGGTGCCTACAAAAGCCAGAAGCAGCTGATCCCCTCCAGCTGGAGCTACAAACAGTTGTATGCCATCCAACATAGGGATTGGGAATTCAACTTGGGTCCTTCAAAGAACAGTACATGCTTTTAACCACTGACCCACCTTTCCAGCCATCTCTTTTAAGGGCATGCTAAATAAAACAAGCACATAAATTACCTTTTAAAAGTTCCATAATAAGCCGGGCACTGGTGGCACATGCCTTTGATCCCAGCACTGGTGAAGCAGAGGCAGGTGGATATCTATGAGTTCAAGGCCAGCCTGATCTACAGAGCTAGTTCCAGAACAGGCTCCAAAGCAATAGAGAACCCCTGTCTTGAAAAACCAAAGGGGAAAAAAAAAGTTCCACAATAAGTCGGTTATATTCCAAGATATAACAAATTTTTGTTTAAAGAATCATCACTTAGAGTTGGAGAGATGGCTCACAGTTATGCATATGTACTGCTTTGGCAGATGACTTGAGTTTAGGTTCCAACACCCATGCTGGACAGCTCACAATGGCCTGTAACTCTAGCTCCAGGAGATCTAATGCTTTCTGGCCTCCTTAGGCACCCATACATATACCCACACCAATACATATATCTAATTAGTAATAAAAATAAATGTTATTACTTAAGTAATGCTTCTTAATATACTTACAACCTTGGACTTTATGAAGCAATTATTTGTTTAAAATTTGCTTTAGTAATACTGAAATGTTAATGAACATAAAAAGTACAAAGCTAATATGTATAAAACAGTATAGTCTTCTGAGGCATTGAGTTGTCAGCCTGGGCCCTATTGAAGGCAAGGCAGTCTACCACTGAGCAACATCCCTAGCCCTGCCTCTGTCCCTAGTGTATTCTATTTTTGACCACACAAATCATCAGTCTTAATCAGCTTTTTCTAGTTGAACTACTAAAAACAAAAAACAAACAAACAAACAAACAAACAAATGCTAGGGGCCAGTCTTATCTACTGAGCAAGTTCCAGTAAAGCCAGGGCTACACAGTGAGACTGTCTCGAAACAAAGCAAACCATTGACTATTTTCAGTTTCCATGGATAATACACAAGGCAATCCTAAATGTTTAGGCAAAAACCATAATTGATTAGAAACAGCATGTGTTAAAGCAGTCAGCTTCATTCAATGTCCCTCCCTCCTGACTAGAAGCATCAGCAGGACTGGGGCAGTGTAGATGACTGCTCCCTCCTGTCTCCCTCCCAAGCCCCAGGACTTTAGGACTGTACTACTCATGCTCAGCTGATGCTTAGGAACTTAAATGAAAATCTTCACGACACACCTGCTCAATTAGGAGCTAGGAATATCTGACAAAAGATAGTATTTGAAAGGAGGTTGGTGATAAAACAAACTGATTTAAAAAAAATGAACAAATGAATAAATAAGGATGCATGAACATATGAAATTGGGAAATCATGGCAGGGAATATTCCGGGAGTTAAGGGGGAGAAATGAGAAGAGATATAATCATATTTCAATGAGTACATATATGAAATTCTCAAAATAAAAGAGAATTAACTTTTTTTTTTTCAAAGTAATACTAGCCAGGTATGATGGATGGTACACCCTTAAATCCAAACACTTAGGAGGCAGAGGCAGACAAATCTCTGACTTTCATGCTAGTCTGGTCTTTATATTGAGACATGGATGGATGGATGGATGGATGGATGGATGGATGGTAGGTAGGTATGTTCAATGGCACTGAAATAATTGCTATAAATACCAAACAAAGCCAACTTAGCCAACACTAAAAAACTACAAAAACTTTATCTTTGGTGGCATTAACACATATTGATTTTATTATTTATCTATCTATCTATCTTATCTATCTATCTATCTATCTATCTATCTATCTATCTATCTATCTATCTTTATTTTTGAGACAGGGTTTCTTGTGGCTCTGGAGCCTGTCCTGGAACTAGCTCTTGTGGACTAGGCTGGTCTCGAACTCACAGGGATTCACCTTTCTCTGCCTCCCGAGTGCTGGGACTAAAGGCATGGGCCACCACAGCCCAGCTTAACACATATTTTTATTGTTTTATATTAATCTTTAAAATTAAATTTGTTAGGGTGAAAAATTAAGTATCTGAAAACCTTGTATTTTATTCATTCTTATCACAAATGGTGAGCTTTTCAGGATTTCATGTGTAAAATTAATTTTATTATAGGAAATACTAAACTGCAAACAGAAATATGAAATTTCTAAATGTCTTACTTTGGGGACATCAAGTTGGCATAGCAGGCAAAGGACTTTGTGGTACAAGGCTGACAACTTAATTCTATGTCCAGAAAGAAAAGGTGGAAAGCAAAGACGGGTTCCACAGGATTGTGCTCACAATTCCACACATGCTCACACACCACCTACACACAGCAGTGAATTTCAGATAGTATGGCACTGGCCTGACATGAGGCCCAAAGTTCAGTCATCAGCAAGGAAAAAGAAAAAAAGAAAGGAAAAAGAAAAAAAAAGAAGAAGAAGAGAGGAGGGACAAATAAAGCATGCCACAGAGCTTGGCAACCTGAGTTTAACCCCCAAGACCCACATGGTGGAAGGAGAAAGTTGTCTCCTCAAAGTATACCATGTCTGTCACGCGTGCACGCGCACACACCCTCAAAGTATACCATGTCTGTCATGCACGCACGCACGCGCACTCACGCGTGCGTGCGCACACACACACGCACACGCACACGCACACACACACACACACACACACACACACACACACTTTAGTGATACTGCTGAAAATGGCCTAAGTAGAGCAGACTGAGAGACTAAGAGGGCACAAGCTACTGCAATCATCCAGGAAAAAAAAAAAAAAAGACTGTGACTCAAAGTGACAGTAGGAAAGCTATTTGTAAGACTGCAAATTTTACCAACAGATTTATGTAGACAGGGTACACGCCATCAGAAAAAAAAAAAACCAAACCAGGTGTGATGTTGTATGCTTTTAACCTGAGCACTTGAGGCAGATTGGTAGATCTCTGTAAGTTCAAAGACAGGATGGACTACAAGTTCTAGGCTAGCCAATGCCACACAGTGAAACTGTCTCAATTTAAAAAGAGGAAAAGAAAAGAAACTCTAACATCATAATGAGGTTTCCAAGATCATAACTGAAGATGTACAACTGCCATGAGCTTAAATGAAGAAGACTATGGAAAGAAGCAAAAAGGTTTTTTTTTTTATGTTTACTTACGTGTATAGCTATGTTTTGCCTGAAGGTATGTCTGTTTACCATGTGTGAGCTTAGTGCTCCTTAGCTGGAGGAGGGCACTGAATGTCATGGCACTACAACATGTGTGTGCTGGGATTCCAAGCTGAGTTCTCTAGATGAGCAATCTCTCCATCCCCAAAGGATTTTTTTTTTTTTTTTTTTAAAGTTAGTATTTCACTATGTATGTTGGCTGGAGCAACTTGGCTCTGTAGACTAGACTGGTCTCTAACAAAGACCTGCCTGCCTCTGCCTCCTGGATGCTGAGATTTAAAAAAGGTGTGCATCCCCAACTTCAGAAATAGCAGTTTTAGGTTGGTTGGTTTTTTAACACACTTAAGATGTTTATTACATAATTCAAATACAAAAAATAGACATCAACATGAGCTTGGAGTATAAGGAAGATTTTTATTTGCCTGGCAAGATGGCTCAGTGAGAAGAGGACCTTGATGCAAAAACTTGTCAAGTTTGATGGTAGGAAGGGTACAAATACAAGAGGTTGTCTTCCACCTCTCTCCATGCTCTATGTTCTTACATGTGCACACATACATATTTTAATGTGAAAAAATGTATACAGTCAACAAGGAGGCTAAGATAAAAATGGAAAAATATGAAATTAGAAGAAGCAAGGATGGAGAAGAGTCTAGAACTGATTGCCCTGCAGCATACTCATGTGCAAAGACCTGGAAGACACACGAAAAACAAGCAGATTATGGAGTGGGAACAGGAAAAGAAAACTAAATAGATGTCCTGAAAGGAAAACAAAGAGAACATCTCCAATTATGCTAATATGCACTGGCATCACAGTGACATGCTGTAAATAAAATGTTGTAAAAACAAAACAAAACCATGAGACCAGGACTTTTAAGATCCTGCCCCCCCCAAAATAAAATAAAATAACAAATTAAAGAGTGATTAATCAAATATATTCTAAAATAAAATCAAGAAACTTGATAGAAGAAACCAAAACAGGAATCTACCCTGTTCACAGTCAAATAAACCAAACTGCCCATATACTAAATGTCATTACTCCAGTGTGAGTGGTCTCAAACATCACTTTCTTTCCCTTACAGAGTTAAACTTGAAATACGTGAATGCTAATACATGACTTCTGTAAAATTGGTGCTCCATGTATTCTTGCCTATGGTACCATTTTCCTTTGGTGAAGTCACACACTTTTATTTCCCTCCTTTCAAAGCAGGGTCTCATTTTGTAGCACAAACTTAACAGCCACCCAAGTGCAATAATTACAAGTATATACTACTTTACTCAATTTCATTTTATAATTCTGGACGCAGTTTCTTCATTAATAAAATCATGTGCTAATTATGAGTAGGAACATTCTATGGCTAAACCTACTCCAGCAGATTAATTATTGCTAACATATACCAGGCTTCACCCTAAAGATATCACATGAAATAACATATTTAATTCTCTCAGGCCAATGAAATAAACATGAACGTCATCTCACAAATTAGAAAGCTAGTAGCCACACAAGCAAACAAATGGAAGAAGGGGGATCTAAAACTGAAAGCTACGAGAACTTTTAAATACTCAATCACTACCAGGAGCAATGAATACACTCTGAAGTGCAAGGCAGGAAAGAAAGCTCCAGTTCAAAGACCAGCTTGAGCGCAACAGAAAAACCTTTGAAGCAAAAACAAGCAAAACAAAACAGTGTACTTGTGCATGCATTTGCACCAATGAAATACTTCAACAAGTGGAGGTGCTTGCTGCTTCCCACCAAGACTGCTGCTAACTCAATCCTGGGGCCCAAACAGTGCAATGTATAGACGTCTGCAGGCTGTTGTCTGACCTCCATAGTGTACTGTGGCAAGCAAAATCAGCACACACACATACACACTTACAAAACCAAAACCATACAAAGAAAATAACCAGGCAAATGAAATGTAAGAAGCCTTATGCAAAAGAAAATAAATTAACTGGTGACACCTGAGAGTCTTAACTGTATTCAGTTAATACAACTTTGAACAACATTTGCCTATATTTCATCTGGGTGAAAGATAGCTGTGTCAACTTACATTTTTAGTCTATTACAAATACATTCCTTAGATAACAAAATAAGAAACCCAAGATTTTTTAAATGTAAAATTAGTATCTGATATTACCTTTAAATAGCTCTCATGGTATCACTCAAAATATGCTTAAGAGAATTTATAACCTACTCCTGAAGTATAACTAATTCTAGAGAATTAACACACTTAACACTCTTGGTCTTAGTTCTCCTATGTGACAGAGGGGAGAGAGCAAATTCAGAAGTCTCTTACCATTGATCTTTCAGGATATCCAAACAAATAGCCCCTGTGACGGAACTAATATTAGGATGCCATATTTTAGTGATAAACCGGACCTAGAATACAAAGCACATTGAGTTTTTAAGTAACAAGTGGAAAACAAAACAACACAGAAAGCCAACATATAAAGGTAAAATAGAACTAGAAGAACATGGTATCACACAAGAGAAATGATACACTTTTATGACCTATTTTTCCAAGGAGCCATATAGAAAGCAAAGCTTTCAGTAGACCAAAGGTCAATGACATATTTTAAAGCTTTGATATACATTCTACATTCAAAGACCCCTAATTATCAGATGTTTACACTGTACCTAGTATTAAGCTAGATATGAGAAATAAGACTATAAAATCTAATAAAACAGTATGTATAACCAAATGAAAACATTAAATGATACCTACCCAAGTTTAAGGTAATGAGCAAAAACAGGCTTAGAGAAAGATGGATGCATTTGTACTAACAGCTTACAATGCCCCAATTTTTTCTATACAAGTTATTCTCAAAAATTATTAGGTAATTCTTTGGTAAATATTTATTAGATTTATCAGAGAAATCAGATAAATATTTGAGGTCTACTATTATATGTCAAACACTAAAAAGAAACAATCTTAGAGTTTAAGAAAACTAAAATCAAGGTTGGCATGGTAGCCGACATCTTTAATCCTAGCACTGGGGAACCAGAAGAAGACAGAGCTCTGTAAAAGTTGAAGGCCAGCCTGATTTGGCCTAGACTATTCATGCCATCCGGGGGCTACAAAAAAAATAAAAACAAACACTTCCACTGTATTCAATGACACCTACCTTCTCTCAACAACTCTAAAGAATGCTCATTCCTGGTTTGGATTTATTTGTGACAGGCTGGCTCATTCATCTGGTGTAAGATCATGTTATTAGCCTGACTTTAGACCACAGCTCAGGTCTCCCATCAATCCCATATTCTATGCTCTGCCTCAGTATCACAGTCAAGGGTTTTTGTTTTTTTGGCCTGAACTCTTTTGTGCCATTTCTTTTCTCAGCAACATTCTTCTATACACTCTTCCCCTGAGCTTAAGTCATATTTTAGTATCCTTTATTTCTCCCTATACCATATAATTGACTTCATAGCTATAATTTCTGCATTGTCCCATCTTTAATAAAAGGTTCTGTGTCCACCACCTGCTGTAAAATCTTCAGAGTCTAAAGTACCTGACACTGCATACACTTGCTATTATGGCAAATTTGTTATCACAGAGATGAACAAGAGCTCTTTCAAATAAAGACAAAATCAAGTAGCAGGTCTTATACACAGTAACCATTTCTTTTTGTTTGTTCATTTGTTTTTCCAGACAGGGTTTCTCTGTGTAGCTCTAGTTGCCCTGGAACTTGCTCTGTAGACCAAGCTGACCTCGAACTCAGAGATCATGCCTGTGTATATACCGTCACGGCCAATCATTTCTTTAAAAAAAAAAAAAAAAGAAAAAAAAATTCAGGGGGCTGGAGAGTTCAGAGTACTGGCTGCTCTTCCAGAGGTCCTGAGATTCAATTCCTAGAACCACACGGTGGCTCATAACGATCTATAATTTGATCTGGTGCCTTCTTCTGGCAAGCAGGCAGAACACTGTATAGATAATAAGTAAATCTTAAAAAAGAAAAAAAAAAAGAAAAAAAAAAAACAAAACAAAAAAAAAAAAACTCAGACAGGCATTGGTGGCAAGTGCCTTTGATCCTAGCACCCGGGAGGAAGAGGCAGGCAGATCTCTATGAGTGCGAGGCCAGCCTGGTCTACAAAGGGAGTTTCAGGAAAGGAAAGACTCCAAAGCAATACATAGAAGCCTTGTCTCGAAAAACAAACCAAACCAAAACAAAAGCTCCAAAGCTACATAGATAAACCCTATCTTAAAACACCAGAAAGAAAAAAAATTATTTTTACTGTGTGCTCATGTGAATGTGCTCGCACATATGCACACATTGGAACTATACTTGTATGGGTCCCCAAAAAGGGGTGTCAGATCTCTTGGAGTTGGAGTTACAGGAAACTGTAAGCTGCCTAAGATATGTGCCCAGAACATAACTCAAGACTTCTGGAAGAGCAATAAGAGCTTTAACATGAACCATCCAGCTCTCCAGCAAGCATTTCTTTGCAACAGATTTAAGTGCAAAAATGTACAACTTAATAGCCAATCAATAAATTAAGCTCATAAACACATCAAATAATCATTCAACTTAACAATGTATCAAGGAAAGCATAATATCCTGTAATGTCTAATAATTTGAGACAAAGTCTCACTATGTATCCCTGATAGGTCTGGAAATATGTAAATAGATCAGGCTGGCCTTGAGCTTAAACTCAAATGCCTGCCTCTCATGAGAGGATGAAAGGTGTGTTCCACCATACCCAGCTACTCTGTAATCATCTTAAGATTTACTTATTTATGTTAACGAATCTATATCTGTAGTATACTTTTATGCCAGAAGAGGGCATCAGATTCCACTTTAAGATGGTTGTAAACCACCAAGTGATTGCTGGTAACTGAACTCAGGATCTCTGAAAGAGCAGCCAGTGCTCTTAACCTCTGTGCCATCTCTCCAGCCTCTATTCTGTAATCTTAACAGTGTTTCAGCCTTTCTGAACTAAGGTAACACAAATAGGTCAACATAGATGGATAGGCCCTCACCCCTGCTTTGGGAGATAAGAGTCTCACCATATAGCATTGACTTGCCTGGATCTCTAAGAGACCCATGTGCCTTGGATCCCAAAATGCTGGAATATAACACCATTCCCAGCCTGTAAGACTCTTAAAAACCAAACAGACAAAAAACAACTTGTTTTGTGGTGCCTGACAGTCTGAACTCAAATCCCCACCCAGAAAAAGGTTGAAAGTGAGAACTCAATCCAAAAGTTGTCCTCTTATCTCCACATGCACAATTTTAGAGACCAGTACAATGACAAAATGAAT
This sequence comes from Cricetiscus sungorus, assembly GCA_030556225.1. Taxonomy (NCBI): domain Eukaryota; kingdom Metazoa; phylum Chordata; class Mammalia; order Rodentia; family Cricetidae; genus Cricetiscus; species Cricetiscus sungorus. The sequence goes on from JANBXA010000734.1 coordinate 32,436,656, forward strand.
GCTTTTTTGATTCACATTTTACTTTAATGACAAACACACTTAATGTGATTGATAGTACTCGAGTACTTCAATACAGTAATAAAAACTAATAAAATATAAAAATAATAATAAAAATAATAAATTCAAGTCTTTATTTTTACACAAAAATGGTATTAGCACCGTGTAAGAAATTCAAAACTGGGTGGTGGTGATAGTGCACACCATTAATCCCAGCACTTGAGAGGCACAGACAGGTGGATTTCTATGAGTTCCAGTCCAGCCTATTCTACAAAGCCAGAGCTATTTATTATACAGACAAACCCTGTCTTGAAAAATAACAAGAAAAAAAGAAAAAAGCAAAACTCATTACAGTGAGTGTTCAACTGCTACACAAAAAATCTGAATATTGTATACACAGAGGGAAAAAATATTACAAAAGAGAAGTGAAAGACATTGATTAATCAGCCATACTAGTGACAGTTATCAGTATTATTCTATCTTCCCACCATGTACAACCTCACTCTTTAATTCAATAAATATACAGCTCCTTCTTCATCACGCTAGACACCAGTTCACAATTCCATCATTAACTTTGATGAAAAAAACTTCTTAAGAAAATTATATTTATCCACAATGGAAAATACTTCACTTAAAGGGAAGAAAGAACTGTATTATTTAAAACAAGCAGAACTGCACTTTGAAGATTGGTACTGGTGGGCTGGAGAGATGGGTTATTGGTTAAGAAGAACACTAGCTGCTCTTCCAGAAAACCCAGCTTCAAGTCCCAACACCCACATGGTAGCTTACAACTGTCTGTTATTCCAGTTCTAGGGATTGGACACCCATACACCAACAGGTATGATACCAATGCATATAGAATAAAAATAAATCTTTACAAAAGATTAGTATGGATATTTAATACTCAATTTCAGAGCTGGAGAAATGACTGAGTGGTTAATAGAACTGGTCATTCTTCCGGAGGACTAGGCTTCTCAATTCCAAGCAGCAAGTTGTTTGTTTCATTTAAAAAGTAAACTGTGGGTTGCCAGGCAGTGGCGGTGCACACCTTTAGTCCCAGCACTCGAAAGGCAGAGGCAGGAGGATCTCTGTGAGTTAGAGACCAGCCGGCTACAAGAACTAGTTCCAAGACAGGCTCCAAAGCACAGAGAAAACCCTGTCTCGAAAAACCTAAATACATACATACATACATACATACATACATACATACATACATACAGCATTTAAAGAAAGCCAAAGGTTCTGATCTTTACTGTTTTATTTTCGTGTATAAGGATGTTTTGTATACATGTATGTCTGTGTACCACAAGTATACCTGGTGTCCAGGAAGACCAAAAGGCACAGGATACCATGGAACTGGAGCTGCAGATGATTCTGAGCCATTATGTGGGTGTTGGGAATCAAACCCAGATCCTCTCTAAGAGCAGCCAGTGCTCGTAACGATTGAGCCATCTCCCCAGTTCGAATACAACTATTTCTAATTCTAATTCCAGGAGACACAAGACAGTCCTCAGACTTCCAAGAGCACATACATATATGCAGACAAAACCATACACATAAAAATTTAAAATGTAAAGCAATTACTACCTATTGTACTACCTATTTCATATATTAAACAGCTATGTTGGCTAGTCCAATAGTGAGTTGCCCATACTAACTGGAGGCTCAAACAGCTAAATCCCCAGTGCTACGGAATCTAAGTCTAAATTATTTTTACTACCTCAAGAAGAAATCCTGGGGCAAAGCATTGGCCTAGTAGGCACAATCCCCATGTTCAACCTGAACATAATAAAAAATAGCAAAGAAAAGAATGAAAACAATGGGCTGAAGACATGAGGCAGTGAGGAAAAGCTACTGTACATAAAGACCTGGGTCTGTCTGTCTGTCTGTCTCTCCCCCCTCCTGTCTCTCCCCCCTCCCCCCCCCGCCCAACACACACAGGTGAGGTAATACTTTGTTCTTACTCCTTCTGCACCAGAATCTCAGATAATCAGTCCAATATCCTAACATATAAACTAACAAATCCTAGACAATCTAGATGCTAGTTAACCTCTTAGTCCAAGTTCTCTCACCTGTAAGAGCTAAAGGCCATTACAAAAAATGAAAAGTCAGCACAAATGACATCACCTAATACTGAAAATGCCGTGACTATAAAGCCTGCTTCTTCCTTCCCTTTCATTTCCATTTGGGAAAAAATACAATATTGCTTGAGTCTAGGAGCTCAAGTCCAGCACAGGGAAAGCCCTTCTCAAAAACAAAAACCCACTAGGCATAGTATCATATACCTTTATTCTAAGAATTTGGAAGGTACAGGCAGGCAGATCTCTACAAATTCCAGGACAGTAAAGGCTCTGAAGTGGGACACTATCTCAAAACAAAAACCCCACAGACTGACCAGATGGCTCAGAGAACAAAGGCACTTGTTACCAATCCAACTTTTACAATCTGAGTTTGATCCCTGAGCCCCAAATGATAGGAGGAGAAACAACTCCATTTGTCCTTTAACAAATATCAATGTGCAAACACTGACCCACTTGCATTTACAGAGTGTTGGTGCATACATGATAAATAAGCAAATAAAATTTTTGTTTTTGTTTTTTCGATACAGAGTTTCTCTGTGTAGCCCTAGTTCTGTAGACCAAACTGCCCTCAAACTCACATAGATCCAACCTGCCTCTGCCTCCCCAGTGCTGGGATTAAAGGCATGCACCACCACTGCCCAGCATGCAAATAAATTTTTTAAAGTCCACTCATGTGAATGGATAACCAAAGTGGAATATGTACATAAAATGAATAAAACACTCAACATGAAAAAGGGGAAATTTTGACATGTTACAACATGGATAAACAGAAACAACAAAATGTTAAGGGCAGAAACCAAAGGACAAACACTGTGTGATTTGTCTTATACAATGAACCCAGAAGAATAAAATTGATAAGACAGAAGGAAAAAAAAAAAGAATAATGGTTTTTCTTTGCTTTTTTTTTTTTGGGGGGGGGCCAGTATTTTATTTAAGGTGTCTTTTATTATGTAGCTCTAAGCTGTCCTGGAACTCAATATGTAGATCAGGTTAGCCTAAGACTCACCTGCCTCTACCTCCCAAGTGCAAGGCCAACCTGATCTATAGAGTAAATTCCAGGATAGTCAGGATGACACAAAGGCACTCATATAGCATGTGCCTCCAGCTGGGATTAAAGTATATCCTACCACATCCTGTTAAACAGTAGTTTTTTAAAACCTGAAGTAGGGCACTACAGAATTATTATTTTATTTAATGAATAGACATTTTTGCAGTAGATGCTTATTGGTACAAAAACTTTGAATATATACTGCTGAATAATGCATCTAAAAATGGCTAAGGGGACTGAGAATGTAGATCTAGAGTGTTTACATAGAATGCAGAAAGTTCTGCCTGCATTCTAAAACAAAAGAATCAGCAGTTCAAGGTCATCAACAGTATGTAACTAGCCTAGACTTCTCTGACTCCAATCAATCAAAAGAATTAAATTGGAAAATTTTATTTTACACATATTTTACCACAATTACAAAAAGAAAAGCAAACTCCCCTTCCCCTCAAAAGTCAGGCATATCATAAAATAGATGTATATAAGCAACAGAGTTAGATGCTCCAAACTCATCCTGGAGTACTTAACTGTGGGTGAAGCTAAGTGGTAAAATATTTGTCTAATGTGCCCAAGGCTACAGGTTCAATGCACAGCAACAGAAAACAACCTGGAATTTTCACTACCATATTCCTTTTTATTTGTATTTTGGTTCTGTGTACTTTGTTGGTTTTGTTTTCTCTAGGTCTCTGGTACAGTGCCATAGAGCCTCAAACTCAGTCCTTGAGCTATCATCTCAATGTTGAGGTTATAGGTTCCTATCTATTTTTAATCAGAAACAACTAACAGGTTGAGTGATGCATTCCAGAACATTTCAGCTGCTATGATATTAAATCAAGGACATTACACTATCAAAAGCTATAGATAAACATAGGAGTAATAATGCTACTGAAAGACATATATGAACTGGAATAATATTTATGTCATCATTAAATAAATTTATAAAATACTGATGAGATGTGGGACAGCTCATTATTTAAGAGCATTTCTTGCTCTTCCAAGACCCAAGTTGTTCTTAGTACCTACAAATGGCAGTCTCAGAACTGCTCATATCCACATTACAGCTATAAGGGATACCTTTCTCTAGCCTCCATGGGCACCCATACACATTTAATATATTCACATTCACACATGTACACATTAATATCTTTAAGAACAAAAAATACAGTCTAAGAAAGCTGATATAGGCCATTAAATCCAGCATTTAAAAGGCAAAAGCGTAGTTGAATTTCTGGGAGTTGAAGCCAGCATGGAGTTCCAAGAAAGTCAGAGCTGTACAATGAGACACTGTCTCAAAAAAGGGGAGAGGCAAGGGTGTAGAGTTGGCTCAGAGGTTAAAAAATGTTTAATGGAAGGCTGTCAACATGGCTTGGGGATTAAGGACACTGGCTTTTTTTTTTTCCATGAACCTGGGTTTGATTCCCAGCAACCACATTGCAGCTTAAACCCAATACCTAGGGATGCCCTCTTCTGGCCTCTGTAGGCATGGCATCACACAGTGAACAGACATATGCAAGTGAAACACTCATACACATTTCTAAAAAATAAAAGAGTGCTTGCTGCTCTTGTAAAGGACCCATGTTTTGTTGCCAATATTGTCAGGCAGCTCATAACCACCTATAACGCTAGCTCCAGGAAACTCAACTAAGTCTTCTTCTGGACTCTTAGGTGTCTGCACTTCCATGTGCACATATCTACACAGAGATACACAATTAAAAATAAAACATAATCTATTAATTTCTTAGCTGGGTGTGATGGTGCATATCACCTGGTCTACATGGTGACATCTTGCCTAAATAAATAAGAGCAGAAAATCTATTAATTTTTAAAAAAGATTTATTTATTTATTATACAGAGTTCTGTCTGCATATATATCTGCAGGCCAGAAGAGGGTGCCAGATCTCTCTACAGATTAGGTATGAGGTACCATGTGGTTGCTGGAAATGGAACTTAGGACCTCTGGAAGAGCAGCTAGTGTCCTTAACCTCTGAGCCATCTCTCCAGCCCCCTAAATCTATTAATATTTTAAAGTGAAAGCTGAAAAAGAAGTATTTGTTGGGCACAGTTTACAAAGATATATTACTTTATTCATAGCTCAAAAGAAAACTAGAATTTCAAATAATATGTGTAAAGAAAGACTCAAGTGAAAACAATAGAAGGCACACAAGAATAAGAACCTATCTACAAATAGTAAATAATCTAGGCTAGAAAATGAGATTCATGTATAGATGGAAAGGATAAAAGCCTAAGATGGACAAGAAAGCTAAAATCCAGTTGTGGGAAGCCGTAAATGCCAGGATAAGGAGTTCAGACACTATTACCACTCTTCTTTAGGAATATTTATTAAACAATGAATTAGAAGGGCAAAGATGGACAGTTGATCATGTAATAGGCAAAACAAGGAGTAATAACATAGAATGCCTAAACAATGGTTTTAAATATTAAAGTATAAAGAAATTTAGTCAAAAATCTAAGTTTAGGCTAGGTTTCCTTGTTATATACAATCGGAGAGTAACAGTTAATATAATGACTTCCCTTCTACAATGTGAGCACCATAAAAGCAGAGTGTTAAGCTTACTGATAAATTCTTTGGCACACTTTACTTATTTTTTTGTTTGTTTGATTTTTGTTGTAGTTTATTTGAGGTTTTTCTTTTGGGCAGTAATTCAAATAAAACCCAAGGCCTAGTATATGCAAGGAAAATATTCTACCAATGAGCTAGCTAACCCCTGATCTTCAATTTCTAAATGAGTGTAAAATATATACTTCTTTAAATAACTTTTATTTAAAACAAGTAAGAACCTATCTCTAAATCAATAATACAGCTAATTATCTGAAGCTAGTATTTGAGCCATTATGATATGCAAATTGTGCTCCAATATATAGCCATCAATGGTTACCATCAAGTAAACTTTGCTTTTCATTCTAACTTCAAAAGCAAACCATTGACCAATGCCCATGTCCATTAGAGTTCTTCATACATAACTCAGAATGTTGTAATTTTAATAAGTACTAAAATGTATTGATATTCATATATTACTAAGGCAAGTCAAGAAATACAAAATATTTTTAAAACTCCATGCATAAAAACAGGGATACAATACCTTAGGGGGATTAAATGGATATGTTTCTGGTATTTTTATCTCTAGTTGATATCTTCCACCTAAAAACACCAAAAAAAAAAAAAGAGAGGAAAAACAAAACAAAAAAAGAGAAAAAACAAATTTGAGAATGCTGATCAACTCAAATATGTGAAACCAAATACACTAAAAGATGTTTCAAAATATGTATTATTTTATACTGAGAAAATTAAAATCCCAAAATAAAATAACCAGAGTCATGATTTTATAAGAATACTTATTTATAAATTTATAAAATTCTCACTGTAATTATACTAATTAACAGTAACAGAACTAGAGACACATTAACTCTACAGACAAACCAATGTCAAATATTTCATTAATTAGTAGCATAAGGTTCAGAGGTCTTGTTTTATCCAGTCCACCTAGTAAAAAGACACTAAACAGGAAATAGAAGATATTAAAAAAAAAAAAAAAAAAAAAGCAAGGATTTAAAGGATAGACAGTATAAAGACAAAGGACAGATACGTCATTAACAACAGGGAAACTCTCTTAGCTAGTTCTCTCCAAAGTCTTGATCTTTCCATTTATGCCCTTAATCAGGGCATGGTGTCAAATACCTATAACCCCAGCACTTGGATATTATAGAAAGAAGAGAACCACCAGGAGTTGTAGCACAAATTTTAGTTGGTCTTAATATTAAAAACCCAGAGACATATATTGGGGTTAAAGCTGTAGATCAGAAAAGCAAAGTGACCAGCCACTAGAGAATTCTCACCTCTACCAAAGCTGTTTCTCTTTTAGACTAGATCAATTTCATGTAGCTAAGGTAGGCCTGAATTAACAAAGATCTGTCTCCTGAGCGATGGGATTATAGGTGTGTGCCACCACGGCCTGGTTTCTGTGGCTAACTAGTGTGGAAGCTGAGATTAAAGGTGTGTGCCAACCACTGCCTGGCCTCTACAGATAACCAGTGAAGATCTGAGCTTTGCACTCAGATCTTCAAAAGTTTTGTTATTTGTTAGATCATAAACAAAATATCACCACAGAGAGTTGGTGGCACACTTCTTTAATCCCATCACTCTTGAGGCACAGGCAGGGGGATCTCTGTAATTTGAAGTCACTCTGGTCTGGTCTAGAGAGTGAGTATCAGGACAACCAAAGTTACACAGAGAAACTTTGGGGGGGGGGTGGAGGAAAGGATCAGGAACCCAAGGCCAACCATGGCTTCATAGAAAGTTCAAGACTAGCTTGGGCTACATAAGACCTGTCTTGAACAAAACTAAAAGAATCAACTTGTGTCCCTAAATTTAATGTCAACATTCTGTTTTAAAATTTCAAAATAAAATCAAAGAACAAAACAAGAAACAGGCATAGGACACAACACTATCCTCTTCCTAGAATTTACAATGTACTGTCAATAATTTATATAAACAGAAAACAGCATTCTGTTGCTTCTGAAGTTATCTTGAACAACCACAAGTTAAACAAACATTTTAAAAAGTTCTTTAAAGAAAGAAAAATGTAACTAGGTTCTCACAAATGAAGTATTCAAAATGAACCATGACTATGTTCCTCATCTCTGAAGGAGAAAGTCTTGCAATAATGAGACTGAATAGTAAGATTCTAGGTGTGGTGACAGCACGTTGCTACAATGCTGGTCTAGTACACAGTCTAGGGAGGCTAGGTCTCCTGACTCAAAACCCTGCTGACACAGAGTGGAGCATTCAAGGCCAGCCAACCTAAACACACCTCCCCCAACCTGCAAAATTCTACCTCTAATGAACCTCCCAGTTCTAGATTCCATGATCCACTAATATAAAAGACTCACTATTTAAAAACAGGAAATAAAATTGGGCTCCTGAAATAAACATTAAACTAAGTAAATTTTCTACTGATAATCAAGGAATGAACTAGTTTAAGGACAAAACTAGTCATAATGAGTTAGTTACTTAAGTTAGAGATTTCATTACAATATTATTCCTTCATATGAATGTGAAAATTAACACAGTTAAGTGTGCTAGTGGCATTATTATGATCAAACATTCAGCTCTTGAGAAATTCAACTAGTGAACTGTTGAATCTACCCTTTCCACTGTTATGAATGTATGCACATGAATCTGACCCAAAAAAAACAAACAAAAAAAAAAAGAGCATTTCACCAAAATGTTCTTAAAGCAACACCCACCTCCCTTCCCATGAAAATCCCAAAGTTTAAGGATAACCTAGCCTTGGAATTTCAATTTAAACTTGAAATTCTCCTGCCTTAGCTTTGCAAGTGCTGGGATTACAGAAATGCAACATCATGCTCAATCTTCAAAAGCTTTCTGATTCCAACTCTTTTTGTCTTACAACTCTTTTTGGTAGAGTCCCCTCTATTAAATAACATATGAATTAAACAAGAAATATGAATCAAGAACATATGGTAAAAATGAAATATAAAGAAAAGCAATCACAACAAAAGAAACAGGTAAGAGAAGGGTACTGAAAATAACCCTGTAAATATGGAGATGACCATTTATATTATTATTACAAAAACAGGAACAACGCATTTAGCTTGAATACTATGTAGACTCATCTTTTTCAGTAATTTACTAAAAAGGAGAATAAAATGACACAAGGAAGTGGCTGCAACACACACACACACACACACACACACACACACACACACACACACAAGAGCCTTGTGCCTACACAGGTCCTTCTTTTCCCTAAAGATTCTCTTTTTCTGACTAAATTTCCAAGTGTCATCTTTATTATCTGTCACAAAGCTCTTCTTTCTTAAATGCTTAAAACGATTTTTAGGAGTAGTTTAAGAGACCAGAAATACTGTTAGATTGTGAAGTTCTTAAACTCTTATTGCTCCTCCATGTTACATTGTTTGGTCATGACATACAATAATTTCCACTTGACAAGGCATGTGAGAAGTGCATCATTAAGTGATCTCACCTGTCAAATATAATAGCCTATTTAAAGCAGAAAATTGTTGCTGGGTACTACAATCTCAAGGGCCCACAGTCACACAAGTAAGCTCCACAACTGAATATCTAAGGGACTTTTATAAGCATTATACACAACAACCTTCAATATAATTTATTTTACCTCTTAAGGATTTAATTTTTATTCTATTATGTTTTACGCTGCTTTATTTTAGAGAACAGGTCTTGCTATATATGTTACCTACGCTAGCCTTGAAGTCTTAGGATCAAGCAACTCTTCCTCCCACCCTCCTAAATAGCTAACTACAGACATGCCACTACACACAACTTTAAGAATAGTTTCCAATTATTAAACATTCAGCAACTTTTTCTTTTCTCCTGCAGGATTGAAACACACCTTCTGTAGACTAGTAATATCTAGGACTCAAGTATCCTAGGGTGGCCCTGAATTCAGAGCAATTCTCAGCCATCCAAAACCTAGGGATACAAGCCTTGACCCACTATGTCCAGAGAAACAATTGTGAACTTTAACTTCCTCAAAAGAGAAGAAAGGAAGTGGATGAGATTACTGAACTGTCCATTTAAATTCAACAAATTTGAAAGAACATTTATACAAAAAGAACTAAATTAGTTCTTTACCACTAAGTTGTTTAGTTAAAAGTTAAGAAAACAGAGTAAATGAACTGCAATATGGTAATTTTCCATGTTTATTCTCCTTGACAATCTGGTTATTTTTAAGACTGCATAAAACTGCCTTTTAATGATAATACAGATGAATATTTTATAAGTAAACTTTTACTTTAGCTTTAAGTTAGACAAAAACAAAAGCAGGCTGAGGAAATACAGCTCAGAGTAAGAGCTTGCCCTGGACATGGCCCTGAATTCTATTCACAGAATGCCTATCTCAGCTCAAAAAAAAAAGGACAAATGAACAAAAAATATCGAAAGGAAAAAGCAAACAACAAAAACCCCATATCCTCAAAAACAAAACAATCTTTCACCTGTGTTTATAATATTCAGAAGGAAAAGTTTATGACTTAAATGGTACTTTTTCTTCAAATACTGCTGTAACAGTTTTATGATAAAAAGATCTTAAAATAAGCTACTGTCCAAGCACAGGCCCCCCCAAACATAGGAAAACTACTAAAATTTTCTCTTATTTTGAAGCACCTGCAGAAATAAATACTTAAATAACTTGTTTCTGGAATGTTTTAATTAAGAAAAATTTCAAGTTCATTTACTCATGAAACATGGCTAAGAAGGTAACAAACATTCTAGCCACTGAGCTTAAGAAGTCCCTGTGTATTTTAAGTTTGCTCGAGAGCTCTAGAATAGAAATACTATTTCTTGCATTTTAAAGCTATCTAAACAATTTCAAAAAGCACTTCAGAAACAATTATGAGGTTAGGGATGTAGCTCAATTTATAGCTGCTTGGGAACATGCATTTGATCCTTAGTACCACAAAAAAATAATGAAACAAAAACATTATGATACCTGCCATTTAAAGAAGCTAGGAGATCTAAACAATATGTGTTACTAAGACATTTGATTTTTATAAATATAATTAAAATCTTCTAATATCAAAAGAACTAAATAATTCAGGTGTGGTGGCATACACCTTTAATCCCAGCAGTTGGGAGACAAAGGCAGGCAAATTTCTGTGAATTCAAGCTCAGCCTGGTTGACATACTGATTTCCGGGACAGCCAGAGCTACATAGTGAGACCATGTCTTGAAGGGGGTGGGCGCTGAGGGGTTAGGGGTTGGGGGTTGGGGATTGGGAGAGAACATGTACAACAAGCCAGACGTACTAGTAAGTATGGAATGTTTAGCAATATAAATTTTTCTTTAAAATTGGTGCCCCAGGCATAAGAGCTAAACCCAGCAGCTAGAAAATAGAAGCAGGGGAAGCAGGAGCTCAGAACCAGCCTCAACCAAAGCTGCCAGTCCAAGGACAGCTTAGATCACGGAAGAACTTTTCTCAATAAATCAGACAGGAGCAGGGAGAGAGTTGGTGGTTAGAGAGATGAAACCCAGGCTATAATCCTAACACTTAGCAAAGTGAAGCAAGAGGACTACTGAGAGTTTGGCTAGCTCAAGCTACAAAGAAAAGCCCTGCTTCAAAAAATCAAGAAAGAATTTATAGTGATACTATAAATTCTAGTATCACTATTAAATTTATAGTGATACTATAAAAGCCTAGGATCTTTTAAGGTCTTGAATGAAAACAAACTTTGCTAAGAATATTGGGTTTTTCTGAACTGAGAGCACTACATTTAAAGAAGCCATAAGCACCCTTTCTAATACTTGATGAATCCTGATTTAATCAAAAGCAGAAAGCTATTTAAAGCATAGGCTTTGAAGTCAAAGGCAAGCTAAATCCCGCCTGTTCCACTTAACATGTTTGACCTTAGACAAATGACTTATCTCTAAACTAAAATTTGTCTATTAAACAGGATTGTACTTACCTTGTAAGATTAGGTGAAAACTGAATACAAGGAAGAGCTACCACATAAGGCCACATGCTTTCTATTATACAAACACTTAAACAGTTATTAATGCACTATGCAAAAGCCATGGTTATCCTACATGACCCAAATTTGCAATAATACTCATTAATGAAGATTTGTCTAAAAACTCCAAATACTACAGTTTCTTCCTTTATCATATACTTAATTCCAGATAAAGAGCTAAAAGTCAAATTATGAACATGGAAAGTAGCAAAGCTATTTTCTTTTTTGTATGTTTTAAATAATCACTCAAAGTAGTTTTAAGTAAAGAAAATTAAGTATCTAAAAATCTACATAATTAAGTAACCAAATGAAACATGAAATGATAGGAAGGGGAAGCTTTAAAAGCAAAATCATTATCTTCTTAGTCAAAATGTTAAGACAAGATTTGTTACTAATCATATCAAGGGTGTCTGAATAAATCTAAGTTCAAGGCTTAACATTTTAAATTTAAGCCTGTTATGCTATAAAATGTATGGCTACTTTAAACAACAGAATTGAGAACAAGATAAAGAAAGAAGCTTTATGGCATAGCAGAATATGGAATGCTAAATTCTAACCTACATAACCTGTAACCTGGATCTATGAAATGTATTTGGAAAAAAAATTTTTTTAATTAGCTAAAACTCAGTATGAAAAATTAGCTAAGGGTCAAAATTGATCATTTTATAAACTGCATTATAACCTAAGCCAAATAAGATTACCTTCCATGAATTTTATAGATAGATGTTCAAGATTACTGACTCAATCTTTCAGACAAGTTCTAATAAGCACAATATTTTGATACAGAAAAAAGTACTTGCCTTCATATGGTGTGTCTGGAGGTCCTGCTATTTCTCCTCTTAATTCTGTAAAATTCTCATCTACAAGATCTACTTTAATTTGATTTTTGCTCGTCTTAAAAATAAACAGAAAATAAATGTTAGTTATAGCAACAAGAAAGCCTACTTTAGAATATTACCTATTAAAAAATTAAAAACCCATTTTCATGTTTGATTATCTACTTTAGTAAAACAAGTCCAAGTTTTTCTAAAACCTAAGAAAAATTAAATAAACATATTTTCAATAATTTTAATAAAATAGTACCAATTTGAACAAGAGCGCAAATTGCTTGCTGACCTTATTTATTACAGACAAATTATTTAATTGGCCAATACAGTGCATGCTATTCATCTGCAGTTGATTGCTAAGATACAGTCTCTACACTATCTCTACACTACACTATCTACACAATCATAACAAAATGTATGGTTTAGTAAAAGCCATTTAGGCCATAAACTCTCACTTGAATTAATCATAGCAACTCTAGATATTTGATTAACTGACTAAATTACTATACCACCCACTGCAATGATAAACACTCTAGGCATAGCATTCCTTTCCATGGTAAAAAGCTTAAATTTATTACTAGTGATTCAATTTATTTTTCTGGTTCATTTTAATGCCTTATTTTTATGCTCCATTTACTTCAATGACAACTACCTTCTGATTAAAATAAACTTACTTTAAACTTAACTAAATCTACTTATTTTGTACTTAATGCTTTAAAGTATTTTTCTTAACCTTGTGACAGCCCATCCTCAAGAGCCATCTTTAATAATTCATAAAAACACCCAATGTGATTCACATTAGCATTCTCTTTTAAAGGTTCTACCTGCCTGTAAATGAACTCTCTCCATCTTATGCTTTTCTTGTTATTTTACTAGTCTACATACTAAACACTCATAATTTACCAGTTTTCTCAATTTAAAGATAAACTGAAATGTACAAGGTTTTTAAATTTGAATTCCGTATTTTTACATAAGTAACATGTCTATATTTATGAAAGAAAGCTTAACAAAAAATTTAATAGTAAATTTGTTGGTTTTTATGAGCACCTTCTGAATGGACAGAACAGCAAGAATGACTATTGTTTAAGGTCTTCAACGTTTTATTTTCACCTCAAATAAAAATCATCAATCAACTTTATTTTGTATAATAAATATTTTTAATATAGAAATAGTATATAACTCGGAATGCAGGTTTTTAAGTTTTCATCACTCATATTTGAATGAAAGCACAGGTATGGAAAGCATCTAAAAGCATCCTAGTTTCTTTCATCACCTTTTTTCTATCTGAGATGACAGTATCTCATTTTTTTTTTCAAAATATTTTTGTTCAAAAGATTATTAATGATAAATACACACAAGACGCTAGGAAATTTTGTTTATGTGCCACCATGCACACATGGTATTGAGGATCAAAGCAAGGCTTTGCACATACAGGGTTTAAGCACTCTACCTAGCTGAAATACATTACTAGCCCATAAATACTACATTTGTTGTTAAGACTATGGGTGTTATGAGTATATAAATGCCTGTGCACCACTTGCTTGTCTGGTGCTCATGGAGGTCAAGAAGCTATTGGAGCCAGGTGGTGGCGGTGCATGCCTTTAATTCCAGTTAGAGGCAGGCAGATCTCTCTGGGAGTTCATTGCCAGCCTGGTCAACAGAATGAGTTCTGAGACAGGCTACACAGAGAAACCCTGTCTTGTTAAAGGGATGGGGTTAGGGAGGGGGAGATGAGGCCATTAGATGCCCTGGAACTGAAGTTACAATATGAGACATCATGTACGTGCTAGGAATTGAAACTAGGTCCTCTGGAAAAGTAGTAATTGCTCTTAACTACTAAGCTATCTCTCTGGCCCAATTATTATATTTTTAAAAAGAAAAAATTTTCAAATACACCTTACTTGCACTTATTCTAAAATAAAAATTTAATCCAAATATCAAACTGACATGGTAGTGCATGTCTATAATCTTCAATGTTAAAAATGCAGCAGTATGAGGATCACTTCAAGTTCAGGGGCAGCCTAGTCTAACTACACATCAAGTTCCAATCCAGAGGAACTTCATGGACAGATCATATTAAAAGGGGGTTGGGATATGCAGCTGCAGATAGCTCAGTGGTTAAGAACACAGTTCCCAGCCAGCATCCACAGGGTGTCTTTCAACTTTTAACTCCAGTTCCAAGAGACAACACTACTAGCCATGCAGGTGGTTCACAAACATAGCTTCAGGCAAAGCACTCACACACATAAAATATAAACAAGAGGCCAAATGTGGTGGTGCTTGCCTTGAATCCCAGCACTTGGGAAATAAGCAGGCAGAATCTCTTTAAGTTCAAGGCTAGCCTGGTCTAAAAAGCAAGCTCCAGATCAGCCAGAGGTACAGAGAAACCCTCCCTCAAATAATAAAATTAAAGCATAGAAGAGAAGGGAGAAGGGAGATAAGACAACTATATAGGCATGATAGAAAGTATTCTACTGTCAGAACACAGGTCTATGAATGAAGCTGAGTGAGAATTCTGAGAGCTTTTAAGAAAGACTTCTGTTCCTCCAATACACAAATTGGAATGTGCCTTTGTGCCCCTCCTAGGTGTAGTAAATAAGAATGGGTTTACTTCAGATTACCCATAAAGTTACTATTATTATTCCAAGCAGGGGTTGTCTTAGTGACCTCACACAGCTTGAACTAAAGTGAATTCTGCTCACATGACTTTGCTTAACCCTACAAATACATTCAGAATATAAACTGTCTGGTGTCCTGAATAAAGTTGGCTATTGCATGAGACTTTAGTCTACCCAAGGTTCATTCCACCAACTAGAGCAGTAACACTCTGCCACTGAGTTGCATCCCTCCAGCACTGGTATAAAGAATTTATTCATTTAAACTGGGCATAAGTAACAAATGCTTTTAATCCCAGCACTCAGGAGGCAGAAGCTGTTGGATCTTTATGAGTTTTGAGGCCAACCTGATCTATAAAGGAAGCTAGGGCTGTTAATACAGAGAAACTCTCTCTTGAAGAACCAAACAAAATAAAATAAAGAAATTATTAATTTTAAATCCAGCATGGTAGTTCAAATTTATAATCCCAAGCACTTGGGAAGCTGACAGAAGAGTGTTCTAGTGAGCTTGAGGCCACACTAGCTAGACAGTGAATTCTATGCCACCCTCAGCTGTGTAATGAGAATCTGTCTGAGAGGAAGAGAAAGTACACCAGCAAACTGAGGGAAGAAAAGAATTTGATTCTCCACAAGTTGTTTGAAATGAAAGATTTTTAAAGCTTAGCAGCTACCATTTGTTAAGTTCTCAGTACCCATGGCTTCTCCCAACAAGTCTCACCCTGTCCCCTACCCTAAACCTCTCCCTCCTCAGGAGCTGAGTTTCCCAGACCCTCTCTTCGCTATATAACTCAGATATTTTGGCAGTGTGCCCTTTTGGTTTCTTGACTCCTGGCTGCCTCTGCTCCTGGATCTCTTAGTCTGCTTGCTCCTCCCTTCTCTTCCTCTCTCATCGCCCCCTTTTATCTGCTGATCATTTTCAGTCCGAACCCTTCCAGATCCATCATATCTACAATAAACCCTCTTCTCAACTGTACCTTGGAGCAGACATGTCCTCCTTTTTTCATTCATTATTTTCTCAAAATTTAATACACAATTCCACAGCCCACATTGTTTACCTTAATAAGCCAAGAATTTTACCTAACTTTTTTGTTTGTTTTGGGTTTTAGTGATGGGGATCAAGCCCACAGTGCTTTGAACATGGTAACAGAATTTCTACCCATTACTCCTATAGTCCATAAACAGATTTTATTTTATTATGAAATGTTCCCAAAGGAGAGTTGACATGAAAAATGAGGGAGTAAGACATAATAGGAAGACAGGCAAACACATTATTAAGAACAAGTTGTGCCAGGCAGTGGTGGCACATGAGAGTCAGGCGGATCTCTGTGAAGCCAGCCTGGTCTAAAAAGAGAGTTCCAGGACAACCAGGGCTGTTACACAGAAAAACCCTGTCTCGAAAAACGATAGATAGATAGATAGATAACAAAAGAGACTGGCAACATGGCTCAGAGATTTAAGACACTTGCTGCTTTTGCAGGTGACCCAGGTTTGGTTCACAACACCCACAGGGTGTTGTAACTCCAGTTCCAGAGGATTGGTGCACATACATACGCAAGCAAAGACTCCTCACACTACACATATTTTTGCTTTTGTTTTTTGCTTTTCAAGACAGGGTTTCTCTGTAGCTTTGGAGGCAGTCCTGGAACTAGCTCTCGTAAACCAGGCTGGTCTCAAACTCACAGAGATCCACCTGCCTCTGCCTCCCTCCCTGCTGGGACTAATGTGTGCACCACCAACATCACCGGGTCACATAAATATTTAAAAAAAATTTTAAACACAAAAGCAAGTACTATGGTGAAATATACCAACACTAAAATATTTACTGTCCCACTTAACCCAGCATTCCCATTCCTATAAAACAGCCAGAATATCATTCATTGCCAGTTTTTTTAGCTGTAATAATTATGCAAATCACAGCAGAAATAATAACAGCAAAAAGACAATAATACTGTGGAATAATTTCTTTGTAATCTATGAAGATTTGTCACTGTGATTGGTTTAAAAAACAAGATGACTGGCCAACAGCTAAACAGAATAAGGTTAGGTAGAAGAGTCAAGCTGGGAATGCTGGGAAGCAGATGGGCCAGATGGAGAATGACTCAGACACACAAAATGGGATAGAGGTAAAGACCACGAGCCTCAGGACAGAACAAGATTAATAGAAATGGGTTAAGTTGTAGGAGCTCCAGGACAGTCTCCAAAACCACAGAGAAACTCTGTCTTGAAAAACAAACAAACAAAAAGTTGTAGGAGCTATTGACCGAGAGTTTATTAAGTAATATTAAGTCTCCATGTATTTATTTGTGAGTTGCTGGCAAAGCAGAAACTTCCAATTGATTATACAACTGAAGGTTAGCTTCAAGGATCATCACATAATACAAAGGAATAAACCAACAGAGGCACTAGAATAAAAGTAAACAGGAAGTAGACAGCTCAGTCAGTAAAGCACTTGCCTTGGAAACTCAAGGACTTCAAACAAATAAATGTGATAATGATGGACATAATGACTGTCATGGTTAATTCCTGGGGAGGCAGAGATGGGTAGATCCTAAAGTTCACAGGCTTCCAGCCTAGGCTGCTTGCCAATTTCTTACCCAATGGTAGACCTTGTCTCCAAAAGAAATAAATAAATAAAAACCCAAAGACTGATGATACCTAAAATTGTTCCCTCAGTTCCATTTGTGCAAATGCATGTACACGCACGCACGCACGCTCTCTCTCTCTCTCTCTCTCTCTCTCTCTCTCTCTCTCTTCTCTCTCTCTCTCACCAGCACATGTACATGGCTGCATTTTCTCTGTTCCTCTTTTATCACAAAAAAATGTTTGGAATTTATCACTCATACTAGAAGACATAAGCACATGGGAATGGGAGTATGGGGTCCATATAGCATGTACAAAAGCCTCTGGCTCAATCCTCAGCACCAAGGGAAAAAAAAAAAGCAACAGCAACAAGCTGAACAAACAAATCAACAGCTCAAATTACAGAGCACACTGCTGTCTCTCAAACTGGAAAGGCAGAAAAATATAGATCATAAATTACCAGGGCAGAATCTCATGAGGTTCACTGTGGGAACTCACACCACTTTATACATCTACAGTGATGGTTGCATTACTGTAGACATAAGACATAATTGCACAAATATGAGCAATTAAAAATTCCTAGGAAGTTCCCAAGTTATCTATTTTTCCTCAAAGACCAGTCCTCTAAAGGACATATAGAACTCCAGCAGGGGAAGAGAAAGGTGGCTATAAGTCCACAGTATTCTGACCCATCATCAAAAGAAACCACCCTGATCAAATTAGTGAGAACTTGTGTGTCAAAATAAAACATAAAAGAGGGCAGGGTATGGATGTAGCTCTGTGGCACAACACTTGTCCAGCATGAGAGAAGCCCTGTGTTCAATCTCCAGGACTATCAAATAAAAGAGAGTAATAGTGTCATCAGAAACAATTTTGTATAGTGG
This sequence comes from Cricetiscus sungorus, assembly GCA_030556225.1. Classification (NCBI taxonomy): domain Eukaryota; kingdom Metazoa; phylum Chordata; class Mammalia; order Rodentia; family Cricetidae; genus Cricetiscus; species Cricetiscus sungorus. Next base: position 32,455,214 of record JANBXA010000734.1, read on the forward strand.
TTCTCAACCTGTGGGTTGCAACCCCTTTGGGGGTCAAACAACCCTTTCACGGGAGCCATGTATCAGATATCCTGTATATCAGATATTTACATTATAATCCGTAACAGTATCAAAATTACAGTTATGAAGTAGGAAGTAATGTTATGGTTGGTGGTCACCACAATATGAGGAACTGTATTAAAGGGTCACAGCATCGAGAAGGTTGAGAACCACTGATCTAGTAAATGAAAAACTTTCATAAGATATTTTTGCACATAAAAAAGAACTTTTTAAATGTATGAGTGTTCTGCTTACATGGCTGCATGCACACCAAGTTCATGTCCTGTGCCTGCAGAGATCAGAAGAGGGCATCAGATCCTTTAGAAGTGGATAGCTGTAAGCCACCACACAGATCCTGGGAATCAAACCCAGATCCTTGGCACAGCTAACAATGCCCTTAACCACTGAGTCATCTCTCCAGCACCATGTGTACATTTTATACATTCTCACAAAAAGCACATAGACAGGATGTGTTTCTGACAAATATTAATTAAATACAAAGCCTCATTCTTCTACTGTTTGTTTTTTTTCCAGACAGGGCTTCTCTGTGTAGAACTCACTCTGTAGACCAGGCTGGGCTTGGGCTGGAGAGATGGCTTAGCTGTTAAAGCCAGGCTCACAATCAAAAATATAAGACCAGGCTGGACTCAAACTCAGATTTGCCTGTCTCTACCTCCAGAATGCTGGGTGGGATTAAAGGAGTGCACCACCACTGTCGCATTTCAAACCCTCATTCTTGTGATAATCTCCTTGATTTTTGTCAACAAAAATTATACCTTTCCCCAAAGTATTCCATTGTTCCCAGATTCCCATTTGCCTTGAATTAAGTTCACTGTCTTTAGCACTGCAAACCCACCACATGGCTTCATCTCAACATGAACATTCTGATCACTTTTTTTCTCATCACTTTTAATATCCTCACTTTTCTCTTTGGTTCAGATTCTAGGGACATTTTTTGTTATTAATACTCTCTTACAAAATGCTCTTGATAAATCTGATGTTTCCTTTTCATGGTACTCATTGAAAACCCCTAAGCTAGTTAAACTCATTTCCCAATTAACTAAAAACAAAAACAAAAACTTTTCCTCTCCCCCCCAAAGGCACCACTGCTAGAGAAAACAAAACTACTGTTAACTGGTCTGTTAAAGTGCAGACTGAAAATCCCAAATGAAACTTAACACTGTTCTATGTGTCTGTTTCTATTAAAGATTAATCTGCCCATTTTATCATGAATACCGCCCCATCCCTGTTTGTTTTCAAAGACTTTGAAAGTTCCCTAGCAATCTTGTTAAGAAAAAAATTCTAATTACTCTCTAGCATAATCAAATTCTCCTACTCACCATTATCTGCCAGAGTTCTTTTCAAAGCTCTCTCAAGCCTAACTTTCCCAATTCTGTATGGCCTCTCTTCTTAACTCTCCTGTTAAGCTACACTCCTAATGCCACTTTCTCACCTCATCTTTCTGCAACCCATTCCAATCAGACTTCTATCTTCTCACCTTTCCAATAAAAAACTCCAGCAAGGACACCAATGGTTAACTATGTTGCAAATTCAATGGTCATTTTCCTTTCAGCAGAATAGCAGGCCAATTTCTTCCTAACACCCTTTTCTTGGCTTTAGTGACACCACGAACTGCTTTTCTTACTTAACACAAGTATTAACTCACTCTATCCTCTGTTAGTTTTCCTCAGCTTCAATTTCAATATGTGCTGACAACAAAGACCAGAACTTCATCCTAAAAACCTGTATTTTAGGCCATTTTACACTAAGGTTCCCCAGTTAAGGCTTTAAATATATCACCTCCTTACCTTACCTATGTCAAATCTCTCTCCAGATTTTGCCTCCAGACTCATAAATCCAACTGCTTGCTTGCTATTTCCATCAACATAAACCTAAAAAGGATATAGCAAAATTCTTGCTCTTTGCCATCTCACCTATCTCAAAAATTAGCATCTTCACTAATTATTAAGACCAAAGACTTGGGTATTTTTCTAACCCATCAGATTGTGTTATCTATACCTCTTAAGCATATCCCAGCACTACTACTCTTCAGCTCCCTACTCAACTCTAACCCAATTTACTATCGTCTCTTTTCTAAGTAACCTAGACAGTTTCCAAAATGGTTGAGTTTTCCAACCCTTTCTCCATAGCAAGTTAATGACTTTCCTTTCTCAACTGGATAGGACAGCATAATACTATGGTGACAACACTTGAGACAGGTAGGAAGATCTGCAATTCAAGGCCAGCCTAGTCTATACAGCAAGACCTGATTCAAGAAACAGACAACCTTGGTAGTGGATCAGTATTTACCCCTAGTATATGAATGGACTTTGGGAGCCCATTCCACATAGAGGGATACTCTTTCAGCCTAGACACATGGGGGAGGGCCTGGGCCCTGCTCCAAATGATATGACAGACTTTGAAGACTTCCCATATGGAAAGCCTCACCCTCCCTGGGGAGCAGAAAGGGGATGGCATGGGGGTTGGTGGGGGGAACAGGGGAGGACAGAAGGGTTCGGGAACTGGGATTTGACATGTAAAACAAGCTTGTTTCAAATTTAAATAAATTTTTTTTATAAAAAGAAACAATGTCCCCTTTCCTTTTTCACTAATGAAACAGTGGTTTTAACTGGGAATCAATGTGTTCCATCAAAATACATTTTGAACATTTTTATTTTTCTGTGCATAGGGTAGGGATCATGTGGAGATAAGACAATTTGTAGTAGATAGTCCCCTTCCACCATGTGAATCTCACAGATCAAATTCAGGTCATTAGGCTTGGCAACAAGCACCTTTCTTTACCTGATGCAACATTTTACCAGCCCTAAATTATATTTCTTAATTTTCTTTAATTCAGTGGTAAGAACTTTAAAAAAGTAAAGCCAGAAGTTATTGAAAATAACCTCTGAGAAAGCTGTTTGAAAGAAGCAAGCTCAGCTGTCTTACGACTTTCCCTGATTTACTTCAGACACCTTGTCTGGACAACCACTTTGAGAATTTAAAAACAAAAGGTACATCCTTAAGGACTGACTTAAGCTGGGCATGGTGATGTCTTTCTGTAATCCCAGCACTCAACAGGCTGAGATAGAAAGGTCATGGTTAAAGCCAGTTTGGAAGAAATAGGAAAGCCACATATATAGCTGTATCCTACCTCAGAAATCTAAGATTTTTAATCTATATATAATGCTAAAACCCACCTGGAACACCTCCTTCAGACTTCCACTGCTTACCTAATTACTACTATCTTGTTTCTTGTTATATTCAAAAACTCAAATCTCAAGAGCAACAGTTCTCAATCTGTAGGTCATGCCAGCAGATATTTACATTATGATTCTTAACAGTAGCAAAATTAGTTATGAAGTAGCAACAGAATAATTTTATAGTGGGGGGGTCACCACAACATGAGGGACTGACTGAATTACAGGGCCACAGCATTAGGAAGGTTGAGAACCCCTGAACTAGATCCTTTTTCCTCAAATACCACTCCCATTCCCCTCTCCAACAAAAAACACCCAAACTTAGTCTTTTCCTTTAAACCCTCCAATGGTTTCCACACTCTCTTAAAACATCTGAAGTGGTCTGGATCCTACCACCCATTTCCAAGCTCACCTTTCATCCTTGCACACAAACCCCTAGCTTTGAGTACTCCTTTGAGTACTGACCTTAACAATGTCAAATCCAAGGGCTATGTAGTAAGACTACCAATGCCTACCCCTGCTAATGCCTCAAAGCATTTAAAAAGGGGAGGGAAAAGCAAGATATGGTGGTGGCCTTTAATACCACAGCACTTGGGGGACAAGAGGCAGGTGGATCTGAATTCAAGGCCAGCCTGGTCTACAGAAGGGCTACCTGTCTTGAAATAAAAAGGACGACGACAACAACAGGGCGGGCAGTGCTCAGCACTTGGAAGGTGGAAGGAGAAATTCAAGGTTACCCTCAGCTACACAGTAAAGTCAAGGCTGGCCTGGGATATAAGACCTTGTCTTAAAACAAAAGGAGATGTAAATGACAAAAAGAAAAAGGAAGCATCTCTGTGGTGGAATTACAGATAACCTTTACTATCTAAAGCAAACCTGTAACTTTTATATTTACAAACACTGACTAAGTAATTAAACTGAGCAAGGTGAGCCCCTGCTTTTAATCTCAGGATGCAGAGGCAAGCAGTTATGTTTACAGTCTAGTTTACAAAGCAAGTTCCAGACCAGCCAGGGATACATATGAGACTCTGTCTCAAAAGGGAGGAGTGGGGAAAGGAAGAAAAGGAAAAGCAAGGTAACTAAATGGATTTTTTTTCCATCTTTAGTTATGATTATCAGCTTTCTATACACAGTTATATGTTAGCTAATCCTAACATATAACTAAGTTTTTTCAAATTTCCCTCCAAGTATGGCAGTGTAAAGGTTATCCCCAAGGAACTCTCTCCCTGAGCTTAAATTTAATTACTCAACCTTACACTTCCCTTAAGCTATACACACACATTTAAAATTAGCTGTTCAGTATCTCACCACCTTTGTAGGCCAAAATATACTCTGTAGAGCATGACAACTTCTATTTTATTAACCACCTAAGCAGTATTCAATAAATATCTGCTGAATAAATGAAAAAAATTACGAAGATAAACAAAAGAACCCAAAGGGATACAGATGATGTCATACATACTACATAGATTCCCCTTGAGATCTTCAAAGGGGAAAACAACAAAATAAAGCCAAAACAACTTCCTTTTGACCATCTTGCTTCCTAGTTTTTGACCTGGACATTCATTTTCTAAATAGAGAATTCAAATAAATCAGTAGTCCATATATGGAATAGATGTGCAACTTGACCTGGAGAATATCTAACAATTTTACACTTCCCGTAGTCTCAGAAGCAGAACCAAATATATTACTTTCATGATGATGGGGATAAGCTCCCTCAAAAGCTTTAAATTTATTCAGGAATACAAATGTCTCCTACTTACTACAATGTGCCTGAACAGTGGAGAATGGAGTATCAATAAGCTAGGTCTCCACAATTTTTTGTTTATTTTGGTTTTTGAAACAGGATTTCTCTGTGTAGCCCTGGCTGTCCTGCCTCTATAGACCAGGCTGACCTCAAACTCAGATATCCACCTGCTTCTGACTCCCTAAGTACTGGGACTAAAGTTGATCATCAGCACACCTGGCATATCTCTTTTTGGGACACATGGAGGATAGTGCACCTCCTCTTAAGACAAAAAGTATGACCAAATCCAGAGACATAAAAGAAGAAAAAAAGAAGAAGGAGAAGGAGAAGGAGAAGAAGGAGAAGGAGGAGAAGGAGGAGAGAGAAGGAGAAGAAGAAGAAGAAGAAGAAGAAGAAGAAGAAGAAGAAGAAGAAGAAGAAGAAGAAGAAGAAGAAGAAGAAGAAGCAGAAGCAGAAGCAGCAGCAGCAGCAGCAGCAGCTGCCGCCGCCTGACAGATGGGGCATGGTCCACACACCTTTAATCTCAACATCCCAGAAAGAGGCAGGAAGAAAGTTCTAGAGCTGTTCTATACAGTGAGTTCCATGCCAACCAGGACTACACAGTATACCTCACATGGGGATGAGGACTGACGTGAACAATCACCTAGGGCTGGGAATATTAACTGAATAGTACAGAACATACCAGAAATACATAAGGCACTATGTTTGCATGGAGATGTCTTAGGGGAGCACTTAGGTTAATTTTGAAACCAGGCATGGACAGCATAAACCCATAACCCCAGCATTCAAAAGACTGAGGCTAAGTTATAAGCTATTTCTCATTCAAAAGGATGAATGTATGAAAACTGTTGTGGGATATTTTATGCTGTGTGAAAATATGTAATAAAAAGCTGAATGGCCAGTAGTTAGGCAGGAGGTATAAGTGGGACTTTCAGGCACAGAGAAGACTATGGGAAGGAGAGAGGGAGAGTTGCCAGCCAGGTAAGGAGGAAGCAGCAAGGAAAGTATGGAGAGATGAGGTAAGGAAGCACTCAACAGAACACAGATTTTAAAAATACAGGTTAATTTAAGTTATAAGAACTAGTTAGGGCTAGGTGATGGTGGCACACACCTTTAATCCCAGGTATTGGAAGGCAGAGGCAGACAGATCTCTTGAGTTCAAGGCTACCCAGATCTACAGAGCCAGCTCCAGGACAGCCACAGCTACAGAGAAATGGAGGGTGAGGGGAAGAGTGGAGGAGGAGAGCACTACTTTTTTTTTTTTTTTAATCCCAGGAGGGTTAAGATGAAGCTCAGCTGGTCGAACATTTGCCAAGCATAACAAAATCCTAGGCAGAAGGATTGAAATTCAAGGTCACCTTCAGCTACAGATCAAGTTTGAGGCCAGCCTATGATACAAGAGACCCTGCCTCAAGAATGAGTGCAGAGGGGTACACAAAAGCAAAGTGCACCTATCAAAGATCTAAAGCGATAACACTGTACAATATCAAGCTATTACATTCTAGGAACCTACAAGATGCTTAAGAGAAAAAGATCCTAAGAATTTTTAGGGAGTTTTCTAGAAGTCTACCAAAAACAGACATAGTAAGTACAATTAATAATATATTGAGTGCATTAATGAAGTCTGACAATGACATTAGAGAATAGGAGTAAATTGAGGGTTCAAGAAAGACTTATCAAGTGGCAATTTAGTCAGGCATGGTGACACATATAACCTATAATTATAGTGCCTGGAAAATGGAAGTTAGAGGATCAGGAGATTCAATACCAACCTTGGCTATACAGTATATTCAAGGTCAGCATATTCTACATGAGACCCAATCTTCAAAAACAGAGGTAGCATTTATTTTAGGATAAGTTTCATTTATTTCTTTTTATGAACCAGAATTTCATTTTCTTGTTCAGACAGGTTTTTTTTTTTTTTCTTTTTTCTTTTTTGGTTTTCTGAGACAGGGTTTCTCTGTATTGCTTTGAAGCCTGTCCTGAAACTTAATCTATAGACCATGCTGGCCTTGAACTCACAGAGATCCGCCTGCCTCTGCCTCCCAAGTGCTGGGATCAAAGAGGCATGTGCCACCAACACCTGGCTCCGATAGGTCTTAATCTCTTGGTTCTGATGATTTCTTCTTGCCACATCCCAACCTCTTGGGTGCTGGGATTATACGCATGTGCCCCATACTTGTCCTTAAGTTACAGAACCAAAGTACTGGCAGGCTGTGGTGGCCAATGCCTTTAATCCCAGTATTTGGGAGGGGAGGGAATGACTACGAGTTGGAAACCAGCCTGATCTACATATTGAGCTCCAGGAGCAGAGAGACCATTTCAACAAAAACAAACACACAAAAAAGCAAAGGATTGGAGTAAAGCAAAGACTGGCAAACTGAGCCCCATCCCATTAATCCACATGGTGGGAAAAGAGCCAAACCCTGTGAGTTGTCCTCTGATCATCACCCCTCATACACACACACACACACACACACACACACACACACACACACACAATTTATTTTTAAATAAGGGAAGGGGCTAGTGAGTAGTCTCAGTGGTTAACCCATATGAAAGTAGAGAACTGACTACCACAAGTTTTCTCCAACCACACTACATCTGCTATGGAGCACATACAAACACATTAATAAATATGGAGGGTGGGAGATGGACCCAAAGGCTTGGTCCAGATCATACAGCTCAACTAAACAGCAAGCAGTTCAGTACTATTCAAGCTTTGAAACACAAAGTCTGAAGTTTATACAATGATTAAAGTGTAACTCTGAGCCCTGACAGTAAATAGGCCAAGAAAGCTATAAAGCTTATGACTATGAAATAGGCAGCAGAGAACATAAAGGAAAATGGCAGTACAAGACCATATTTAATTCTTCTATATTTTGTTTATGTATTTTTGATAAAAGGTCCCAGCTGGTCTGGAACTTGCTGTGTAGACCAGGCTAACCTTGAACTTACAGAAATCTAAATCCACTTGCCTCTGTCTCTCAAAAGCTTGGATTTTAAATGCATGCACCCCTGCCTTTTTTATTTTTAATTACATATACAAGTGTGTGTCTTTGTGGTCCATGTGAGTAAAGTGTCTAGTAGATACTCCGGAACTGGAGTTAGAGAAAGTTGTAAGCAGCCCAAAGTGGGTGCTAGAACCAATCCTGGGAAATCTGCAAAAGCTGTAACTACTCTTAATAGCTGAGCCATAATACAAGTCCCTACCTTAATTGTTTGTGTATCTGTGTAATCTACATGGAACTAACAATCAATATCAGGTATGTTCCTCTAGGACCTCTACTTAAGTTTTTTATATTGATTTGTTCATTTATTTTCTGGAGGAGAGATGCACCTGTGTCATGACACCAGCATGTGGGGGTCAGAAGACAATTTGCAGGAGTCAATTCTCTACTTCCACTAAGTGGATCAAATTCAAGAGATCAGGACTGAAAGCAGGTGCCTTTACCTGCTGAGCCTTCCTGCCAACTCCTCGCCTTAATTTTTGAGCCGAGGGCCTGTTCTCAATGAACCTGGAGTTTGCAATCTCAGACTAGCTAACCAGCAAGCCCCAGGTATCTGCCTGCCCCTGCAACCATCCTCAGTGTTAGGGTTACTGAGGCAGTCCACTGTACTGGCTTTTCCATTAAGTGCTGGGGGTCTCAACTCTCCAACGTTGAACAGCCAGCACCTTATCCACTGAGCCATCCCCTAACCCACACTTAATAAGGCAAAGGTGGGACAAAGCTAAGAGAAACAAAGCCAGTCATAAAAGAACCAATTAAATGTAGTAAGATAAGTCAACTTCACAAAAACAGAAAAGAGAACGGTGACTGTCAAGGATAGGGGGAAGAGAGAGGAGTGTTATTGAGTACAAATTTTTATTAGTTTTACAGGTTAAGACAAGTTCTGGAGAAAAATAGTTGTAATGGCTATTGCACAACAATGTAGTAAATCTACTTAACACCACTAAGTATATATCTAAAAGTGATTAAGCTGGCAAACTTTGTTAAGTCCTTCATCAGGGCAGGAGGTAGTACTGAGATCAAACTTGGAGCCTTGCACATACCAGGCAAGTGCCCTACAATTGAAGTGTCCATAGCTATATACATTATCATACTTCCAAAGAGTAAATTAAAAACCTTCATAATAGGAAATATCAGATATATATATATATATAAAATTCTTAGTAAAAAAAAGTGATCTCAGAAAGACAAAAAAAAAGAAAGAAAGAAAAAAGAAAGGAAGGAAGAAAAGAGAAAAAAAGTAAGAAGTGGAGAGAGGAGAGATAATTTCTTTTGGGGGGGGTCAAGGGTCAAGACAGGGTGTCTCTTAACAGTTCTGGCTGTCCTGAAACTCACTTTGTAGACCAGGCTGGCTTCAAACTCAGAGATCCCTGTTTCTGCCTCCAAAATGCTGGGATTAAAGGCACCCACCATTACCACTTAGCTCAGGAGGAACATTTTCCTCAGTTTATAAATTGCCTCCTAAAAGAGATTAACACCTTGAAGCCCATATATCCCTCACTTTGACCATCTGCCCTAGGAGCTGTTCCCACATGATGACAGAGCTTTTAATTTTAAAAAATGAGGTAAACTCACATAAGCAGTCACTAAGGAGCTAAAAAGATGGCTCATTGAGTAAAGCACAAAGGTTAGCACCAGAGTACAAATCTCCAAAGTCCATGTAATGCAGTTCAAGTGTCCCTATGGTGAATGGGAGACGGAACAGAAAATCCCCTAGAAACTTTCAAGTCTCTCATAAAACACCAAAAAAAGAGACATCCTGTTTCAAACAAGACTTCGGAATGGTGGAGACCAACACCTGAGGCTGGTTGTCTGTCCTGTCCTCTCACTGTGGTGTGTCTTCCCCATGTGAGACCCTGTCTCAAAAAAAGAATGAAAAGAGCTAGAATCAGTGTTCAAAACTTCAGTAGAAAAGCCAGGACCTAAAATCTAATTATATAAAGTCCACACAATTATTAAATTTACTACTTTACAATCTAAGAATTAATATCTCTGCCTCCTGGCAAGTTTAAATTCTCACATAAAGTGGGGGAAAAGAAAAACAATCACCTAATATTAAAATGGCACTCTCTTTGCACTTTTAATGCATTGATTTTATTAGTATTTATTATTACTATGAAAAGAATATTCTCATGGAACATTGACACATTATGTTTGCAGTAGACAAAATTCATTGTTCACTATTAACTACCTTTGTGTCACTGACCAATAACCAACTTCTTTCGACTTGTTTTCCAAGCTTTTTCTCTTTTTTTTTCCAAGACAGAGTTTCTCTGTGTAGAACTGGCTGTCCTGGAACTCGCTCTGTGGACCACGATGGTCTCCAACTCAGAGATCAGCCCGCCTCTGCCTCCCAAGTGCTGGAATTAAGGCATGTGCGGCATCCACCACTGCCCTGCAGTTTTCCAATCGTACAGGTAAGGAATTCATTATTGTATCTTTGGGCTCTTAAAAAAACAAAAAAACAACACAATAAATTTTAACCATTTCTAAGTCACTATTAACTATAGTAGATTTGGGTTTATTTGTGGTTTTGTTGCTATGTGGCTTTTGAGACAGGGCCTAATTTAGGCTGGCCCTAAACCCCTAATCCTGCCTCAATTCCCAAATGCTGGGGTTATAGGCATGTCACCAAACCTGGAGAGTTTTTGTTTGATGAGAATGGGTCTCTCTCTGCATCTCTGGCTGTCTTCCAATTCACAATCACCCTGCATTCTGACACCAGGGATGCTTAACATTGAAAGCCTAGCCACTGGTGCATGAGTGGAGGTTTTCAATTTGTTTTTGTTTTTGTTTTGAAGAGCCCTCTGAAACAGCTTAACAGGTAAAACTTGTCTGCAAGCCTCATGACCTGAGTTTGATTCCTGGAGCCCACAGTGGAAAGAATCACCTTCCCAAAGTTGTCCTCGGACCTATGAACATAGATAGATGACAGAAAATTTAAAATTTCTAAGGGTATTTTTTAAAAAATCTTCAAAGTTGAATCTTTTACTCAAACACACTAATCTGTGCTGTAAGGAATCAGAAACGGTGGGTATAGTGACACATGCTTTTCATCCCATCACTGAGTAAGCAGTAAATTCAAAACCAACAGGTAGGTGCATGGTGGCACATGTCTTTAATCCCAGCACTTGGGAGGCAGAGTCAGGAGAATCTGTGAGTTCTACATAGACAGTTCCAGGACAGCCAAGACTATAGAGAGAAAGAGACTCTGTCTCAAAAAAACAAACAACAACAACATTAATCCCAACAGGTCTACAAATCATGTTTTAGGTCAACCAGGGCTACATAGTGAGACCCTTTTGAGATATTTTTCTTTTAAACAAAATGAGAAAAGTAACTGAAGGTAGGATTCCTATGGTACTGCTAATGATCTGTTTCTTAATTTGAGTGCCAGTTATACTGTTTGTGTAGTTTACTTTGATATGGAAAAGGGTGCTTATTCCCAAATACAACAAACACAATATAATTTCCCAACTATGTTGAGTACAGAAGAACCACAGACCTTTCTGTTCTAAACAGGTACGTCAATCTCTCTTCCCCACCCCCTCTCAACTGTCTGTGCCAACAAGTTAGCTGAAGTCCCTCAACTCTTTTTTGAATCCAGTCCACAAACCTCTTCCATTCTCATACCCACAGAAAACCCATTTTTTTACACCTTTTTCTCCCTACTCCAATAGAAGCCATAGTCTTACAAATGTTAGGCTCTCTCCCACTGAATTGTACTCCTAGTCCTGACCTAGCATTGTTACCTACCCTTTATTTACTACTCTACCATTCTAATCAGAAAATCTTTTGAGGTGTTGAGATCAATATGCTCGATATGTTCATAGAAAATAAAGATATACTTTACGAAGCAGTGACATGTCAGGAAAGCCAAGATGCATCTAAACATTTCCCATAGACCCAAGTCTCTCTTTTGCAGTACCGAGGATAGCATCTGAAGCCTCCTAACAAGCAAGGTAAGTGTTCAATCACTGAACACATGTCCAGTCTCAGTCTTCATGTAAGAGTAAAGTAAAAGTCAGGGGTAGTGCTGTATGTATTTAGTCCCAGCACTTGGGAAGAAGAGGTAGACAGTTTCTTTGAGTTCAAGGCCAGCCTGGTAGTCTACAGTAAAGACTATCTCAAAAGGGGGGAGGGGGAAAGCAGGCAAATAAATCTCTGAGCCAGCCTGATACAAAGATAATTCTAAAACAGCCAAGGCTGTCTCAAAAAACAAAAATGAGAGTATATGAGAGAGAGAGAAATCCAACAGTATCACTTGTACAGACTTTTGTTTTTAAACCAGTATGTAAGGCTGCTGTGTTCAGTTCACTCCAAAAACCTCATAAAGCACACTAAATAATCCATACAAGACTGTAGCTTATGTAAGTGAAGGAAAATTCTACTCTTGCTGAGCAGTGGTGGCACAGGTCTTTAGTCCCAGGAGGCAGAGGCAGGCAGATCTGAGTTCCAGGACAGCCATTGCTACACAAACAAACCTTGTCTTGAAAAACTGAAAAATAAAAATCTACTCTTAAAAACTGTTGGACCAGCCTGGTCTAGGACAGGCTCCAAAGCTACACAGAGAAACCTTGTCTCAAACAGCCAAAAGAAAAAAAGAAAAACAAAGAAATTGTAGGACTTCAAGCATATGTACTCAGCGGAGGAGTACTTACCCTACAATACATAAAGCCTGCATTTGGTCATAAGCACTGAAAATCTGTTAAAAAATTTTTCCAAATTCTAGTTAATTACATTTTCTGTAGATAACTTTACCTTTTTAAGTCAACACGGAGAGAAGGTGGGATATGGCTTAATGGTAAAGCTTGTACCTACAATGACCACACGCATGCACATGTGCACACACACACACACACACACACACATGCACAAGGAAGGGAAAAAGCAGGGGGAAAGAATTAAAGGGGAAAATAAACTTAAAAGTTCTAAAGACAAAAGATTCAACCATCCTTTGGGTAAACACTATACACCTTATATAGTGAAAATCTTATGGGTTCTTCAAAGGAGTTCTGTCTACAATAGTAGTTCTTACCAATTGATAGTCAAACTTGACACTACCAACAAGAGTAGTAGGTTTAGTAGCACTAAGGGCACACAATCTGGAGATACTCATAAACACCTTATGATGTAAAGGAGAGCCACTCAAAAAAAAAAAAAAAAAAGCTCAAAACTTCATCAAATTTCTAGGGACTTATGGTGGCACATACCTTTCATCTCAGGAGGAAGAGGCAGGTTGAGCTCTGTGAGTGAGGCCAGCCTAGTCTAAGTAATGAGTTCCAGAACAGCTAAGGACTAAAGAGAGGAGTTCCTATCTTGAAAGAAAGGAAAAATGAAAGGGGTAAGGGAAAGGAAGGGAAGGGAAGGGAATAGAAAAAGAAACTGTGTACTACAGAAATCAAAACACATTCTTTTAGAAGTTTGCAAGTTACTTTCATATAAGATAATCTAGGCCAAACCAGATCAACTATAGTAAATATAATAAAATTTAAAATCATGAAAGACTAAATACTAATGAAAAACTTCATGAAACAAACTTACTTATACCACAGATTTAAACATTCCCTTTGAGAGTACAAAATATCAACAAACTATAACTAAGAATTATAAAAAAAATAAAATCAACAGGTATCATGAGCATAAATTTAAACCAGATATAAATCAGATGCTACACACTGATTTAAGGGCACTTTGTATCACTGAACTTCAAATTTAAAAATACCTTATATTGAAATTCAAGTAAACCTTTGCTTATAGGTACCAATTAATTTTATACTAACATTAAATAGTGCTTAAATGCTTTAACAAGTAATACAAAGCATTACAATAAAAATAAGGCCCAATCTTGATAATTAAAAGTATGCCTATCCTTACTATGTCATGACAGTGTAGTACATATTAACATAAGCAAATCCTAATTCTAAAGTTATGTTTGCAGACTTTAACTTCACTGAACCTCAATTTTCTCATCTAAAAAAACAAGAGATCTAATTCAAAGACCTGTTGCTATGAATTAGCAGTAACATATAAACAACAGAAGAGACATTTTGTAAATGGCAGCAGCAATAACTGGTAGCAATAACACAACCTATAAATACACTAACGCATGGCTTAATTTGTTGACCCTCACTAAGTCACTTGACTTGACATAAACTATAATGTATTTTAGGTACTAGGTTTTAGGTAGGTTTTTATTCTGAGCAACTCTGAACCACTACTTAACATTCAGTCATAATCTTAAGTATCTAACAGATAAAAGGCCCATCTCCAAATAGTACTTTATGAAAATAGTACCATTCACATGACTCAAAATCCATAGTATGACCAGTCATGCAACTTCCCCCACAAATAATCAGTTTTACCAATTTTTCATAAATCCTTTCACAGTACTGTACTGGCAAATAAAATACACATCTTCCCCTTTGACACAAATGTGAGTGCCTCTCCATAGTACCTGGCTATGTCTTTCACGTTTATGTTAAGTGCGTCTATTTTAACTAATACACTCAGCAAATGACCATTTACAGCCAATTCCTATGATCAGATTCAACGAATGGTAGCTACCTTTGTATTTTTTGAGATACAATCTCTCTATGTATCGCTGGCCATACTGGATAGAACTCAAGAATTCTGCCTGCTATTTTCCCACCACCACCCAGTGCTGGGATTAAAGGCATGCTCTGTCAAGAGTTATCTTTACAAAGATACTTAAAAAAAAGGAGCAAGCCATAAATAAGTCATTAGATCCACCAAAATTCTTAAAACACCAGCATATGAATTAAACCTGGTACATTGGAGATTTACATGAAGTGACATGCTGAAATAATTACTTCATCAGCTATTCAAAAGATTACATTTATATTACTTAAAGAAAATATATAGATTGCACTATGGGTCCTTCATTAAGGTGAAAATTAACCAACTGCCTACCTATGGAACTGAACATACATAAAATAAAATATTGATCGAGGATGAAACTATCTGTTGTGCTTTTTATATTACAAATGTTTTTGTTTTTTTGAGACAGGTTTCTCTGTGTAACAGCCATGGCTGTCCTGGAACTCACTCTGTAGACCAGGGTAGCCTCTAACTCACAGAGATCCGCCTGCTTCTGCTTCCCAGTGCTGGGATTAATGGCTTGCCCAATTTACAATATTAAATTTTATCTTATCTTTTCCTAGTATCCTTTGCAATTTACTTTCCTGGATTAAGTCCCTGCTAGGTTTATAAAGACACTGTTCCTAAAAAAAATTGGACAATTCTTTAATCTCATATATGAGAGTGAACTTTTATTTGCATGTGTGGGCCCTCAGGTCATCAGGCTTGGCAGCAGCATCCTTTACCCAAGGAATATCCTCAGCCCATCATTTAAATAGAAAGTCATATCACATAAAGCAAAGGATATATGGATTTTCAGGACAGTAACTTGACACTTTTAAATAAAGAAAGCATTTAAGACTTGCATAACCTTATTGTAGGAAAAAAACATGTTTTAGGCTACTGAAAACAAAATTAGCTCTCATCTTTCACTAAGAATATCTACAATCCCAAAGTACATTTGCTAATTAATGGAAAAGTTAAAATCACTGTTAAAATGTGTGTGAATACAAACATTCACAGTTTCTACATTGTTCCACAAAAATTACAAAGTCATCCTTCCATTCAGAGTTTTGGCAAATGAATACATAGGTCAGAGTTCATGCTATGTAAGACAGTTCACTACTTTTTTCTTAGTCTGTTCACTTCGCCTGCTAATAGTCACTTCAATTTTAAGTAACTTTCTACAAAATATGGATAATTATCTGCAGACTTGGCACAAATAATGATAAAGGGTTTGTAAACAATTACTCATATACTTAAAATGCCTCATTTTAAAAATTGTTATTGACATTATCAAAATACCATGCATATAAAAATATATAGCGCTGATTATTGGACAGTGAAATGTGAACCTTAAGAGAAATAATTATTGTCAGAATTTCCTTGCTAAATTCAATCACAGAAAATCTGGGATTTTTGTTCACTCAAGTCTGAAAAATTATACTATTACTTGAACAGCTGAGTCAAATTACTAAATTACTTTCAATATTTCACATAAGTATGGCCAGTATTAATATATTTAAATTTTGAAGGACTCACTGGTAGCTAGTCTTATTTTTTAATATGCTATTTTGTGATATATTTTGTGTTAGAACAAACCTAACTCAGTAATGAGCTACAACAATGTTGTATCTGATGAAATCTCTTGTTTTTAATAGGCTAGGCCTCTTTTCAAAAGTAAGACTTAAGTTACCTATAAGGGACATCATAATGAAGTTTCACAGTACACTAGTCACAGAGGCATTGCCCTAAGAGACTCTGATATTAGTAAACAGTATTTTGAAATAAGCTATTCATCCACTTCATTATTTTTTCCTAGTTCAAATCATTTTAACAACTTGCCTTTCACTAGACAAAATAGCTAAATGTCAATGAGGCCTAGTTACTGGTGGAGTATGTGGAAAAGAGATAATTATCTAATTTGGAATTCATTTCCTATATGTAGTAAAGATTGCTTCAACACCCCTTCCAAATACGATAGTGACCATTATGTCCCCAAGGGTGCCCCAACACTACTACAAGTGAGTAACTGAATGTCCTCCTTTCGTCCATACCTAAGGACTCTGCAGGCTCCTTCCTCAAAGACAAGACAGCAAAGGCCTGGCAAGCAATACCCAGAGCACCCCCTAAAAGTGTGGGCCTGTGAGGTGCGCTGCTGCCGGGGATCTAGTTACTATCTTTCCCCTTCCCCCAACCCACTTCCCGGGTTTTCTCGGCCTGCTCCTTCCCCACCCCAGAACCACACATCCAGATGCTGCCGCCGCCTCGGGCTCTCTCCAGAGCGCACGTGTCCCCGACGAGTGCTTCTGCATCTGCCCCCCCAAACCCTGTCCCTCCCCAGGCCGGCCGGCCGCCCGCCCGCGAGACCGTCTATCCCAGGGCCCGGGGAGGGGAGGGAAAGGCGGCAGGAGGAGGAGGGGAGAGCGCCGCTTCCCCATCGGCGGAGAGGCGGCCGCAGCGAGGCCAGCCAGGGCGCCGGGGTCGCGGAAGGAAGGGCCCTCCCGCCCCGGGCTGAGATGGGGGTGTCCGGTAGATCATTTCTGACCTCCTCGCTCTTCAGCACCTCCTTGAACTCCCGCTTGATTCGCTGCACCGCGATGTTGGCCATGTCTCTGCCCGCAGCTGATTCGTACCCGCCTCCTCCGCCACCGCTACGACCACCGCCACCGCCGCCACCTCTTCCTCCACCGCCTCCTCCCTCAGTGATTCAGACCCGAGCACACGAACGCTGCCACTGCCACCCCTGCCGCCGCGTTCCCCCTCAGTGTGGAATCACCTCCGCGCCCGGCCACCAAAATGGCGCCGGGTCCGCGCATGCGCACCACGCTGACCCAGGCGGGCGGCGCAGCCGCTCCTGTGGTAGCCCCATACGTCTCAGCAGCGAGCCCGCGCCGCGCCGCGCGTCTCAGCCGGGGCTTCGGCCGCGTGGCTCCGCCCTGCCGGCGTCTGGGGCGAGGAGGGTGCGGCTTCCGCGCCGGTTAGCGGGGTCTGGGCCTGGCCGGTCCTCCCCTGCCCCTCCGCCCCTTATCCCGGGAGGCTCGGACCGGAGGTGGGAGCCCCACCTGGCGGGATTCCCCGGCCCCACCCGGCCTGAGCCCGGCTCTATAACTCTGCCAGACCCAGAGCCCGCGGGCTTGAGGTGCCTCCCTGTGTCCAACCGAGGAAAAAGCTATGCAGGAACTCGGTCCTGCCCAGCGTCCGTTGGTAAACCCCCCCGGGAAATCCACTGCCGTAGCTTTTGTTCTGGAACCATGATAACGCAGCTATTATTCGGTCATCTCAGGTATTACAGACACATTGAGGTTGTGTAATGGTTGGATCCCACGGGTTGTGCCTGCTACAGGTATTGCCAGGGAGAAGCCTGTGGTTGGTTTAAGAACCAGAAGTTAATCTTTGGCCTGTTTAGATAATGAATGTTGAGCTGTAGAACTAACATTGTTTTTAAAACTTGATGTACTTCAGAATCCCTGGAGAGCTTGTTAAGATTGCTAGGCCCTATCCCCATTGTGTGGATGGGCCTAAGGATTTGCATTCTTAGCAAGGTCCCTGGCTGCCTGTTTTTCAGCAACCACGCTATGACAACGGCTGAATTAAGCATATGAAATTCTGTTATGATTATAGTGAAAGTTGGAGAAATAGACACTCCTTAGGAGGACGAAGGAGCTTTAGACCTACAAAGGTGTTTGGCACTGGTAGAGTTCAATAAGCCGTGAGTATACTTGAATGAAGAAGATAAACGAGTAAAATGTTTTTAAGTGAACAATAATATTGGAAGGCGATTTGAAAGTGATCAGTAGAGTTTAAAGCAAATACTATAGTTTGGGTACTGAGACGTACTTTGAAATAACGTTTAGAAATAATCAAAGCGTTGCTTTAGGAGTATGTTTCATGCATTTCTTCACCTAATCAATCACTTGAATATTCTAAGACTAATAGGAGCTGTGTGGTGATCCATCCACACTTGCAATCCTAGAACTCGGGAGTCAGAAGCAGAAGAATCATGATGTTCAAGACCAGTCTGAGGGTGCTGCAAGAGGCGAGGAGGATTTTTTTTATTCCTAGTTCTGCCCCATGCCACCTCCGTTGTCAGCTATGATTCCCTCATCTGTGAAATAAGGAGGTGCTTAGACTTCTAAGAGTCCAAAATTCTGAAACATCTCAATATTTCCCTGCGCAGACATAAATTATAAAAACTCTTGTAGCAGAGCCCCCTAGTGGTTATAAGGTGAGTCAACTATTACAACTAAAAACTACAAAGAATTTTTGCCATGGTAGAAATCTAGAAATCCTGTAGGTATTTGTGCCCATACAAGTTAAACCACTTCTTTTTGTTTTGTGTTTTGGTTTTTGAGACAGGGTTTCTTTGTATGGCTTAGGAGCCTGTCCTGGAACTAGCTCTGTAGACCAGGTTGGCCTTGAACTCTCAAAGTTCTGCCTGCATCTGCCTCCAAAGTGCTGGGATCAAAGGCATACGCCACCAACGCTCGGCAACTTAAAACATTCTTATCACACTCTGCTTAGCAGTAATTAAACGGGGGGCAAGTCATAAAAGTCTGATAATTTCATTGACAGAAAGGGACTTAGTAATACCGACAATTGAACCCAGGGCTTGTGCATGCCAAGTATGTGCACCAGGAGCGGCCTGCAGCCCAGCCATGCTGTGCTGTGTGTTTATGTTTAGGCAGGTTCTCATTATACAACCCAGTCTGACCACAAACTAAAGTTTTTCTGACTCAGCCTCCCTAATGTTCAGACTACAGTCAGACACCACCATGCCAGGCTCAGGTTTGTGAATTTTTTTAGTGCCAGTAATCGTCTAACTACAAATCCCCCTTTTGGAATTCATTCTGTTAACATCCTAGAGAACCAAAAGGATGTGATACCTGAGTAACTTCATGAGTAGTATCATAGCTGTGTTAGTGTGTCAGTTTTGACAAAGCACCATAGTAATTTACAATGTTCACATTAACAGAAGGTGAGTCAAGAACATACAGAAATCTCTACTACTATTTTTGCAGCTTATCTGTAAATCAGTAACTCTAAACTGGGCATGGCACCATACTCCTGTAACCCCAGCTACTTGGGAAGCTAGGACCAGGAGCCATAGAGCAGCCTATAACTCTGGTCAAGAAAATGGAATCTCTGGTCCGGGTGTAGACCCAACAATCCAGCTGAACTAGTTCAGTCTCTTCAGCTAAGGAACCACCTTCAGCCATGCTAAAGAGATAGGCAATGTGATTAGTTCATTAATGAAATGTTGTACTTTTCCTTCTCAGAGTCTGTGCCAGGAGCTGAGCTTTGGTAGGTTGTAGGGCTGCCCGCTCTTCCCAGTTACTCAGAAAAGTTAAATTTTACTTTTCTTCTGTCTGCTAAACATGCTTTTCTTTTAATACTTGGACTCTTCCCCACCCCAACATTTTGGGCTCCCTTATTTCTATAACGTTTCCCACTGTCCACTGTGTGGCTGCTGATTTTCCATGTGCCTGACATCCACGTCATCTTAAATGGCCTCTCCCCCCCCCCCCCCAAATCTTCTTCAGCTAGCTGCTGAAATTTAGAGCTGGCCTGGCTTGGGGATTTTGTTTTCATTTTGTTTTTGTTTGTTCTTGAAAAAATGTCTCACTGTAGCTTTGGCAAGCCTGGATATCAGTGGCAGACCAGGTTGACCTCAGAAAAGATCCACCTGCTTCTGCCTCATAAATGCTGGGATTAAAGACACACTTTTTTTTTTTTTTTTTAAATTATCCTTGTTTTCATTTGAGTCCATCCTTAAGTTCTTTTTTTAATGAGACTAAAAGATCCCAAAGGGTGGTCCCAGTAATATCAAGACCTTCACTCAGGCAGGAGAAATGGCTCAGAGGTTAAGAACACTGGTTTTTCTTCCTGAGGTCCTGAGTTCAATTTCCAGCAACCATATGGTGGCTCACAGCCATCTATCATGAGATTTGGTGACCTCTTCTAGTGTGCAGGCAGACATACAGACAGAACACTTTACATAATAAAGAAATCCCAAACACTAAGGAAGCAGAGATATATGTGGATCTCTGAGATCAAGACCAGCCTGGTCTACAGAGTTCCCAGACAGCCTAGGGTACACTAACCCTAGAAAAAAATTAGTACAAAAGAAAGAACTTAGTTAGGTGTGTGTGTGTGTGTGTGTGTGTCATGGCATATGTGTGAAGGTCACTGAGACAATTTAGGGAGGCAGTTCTTTTACCATTTGGGTCCAGGGATTGAGTTCAGTTCATCAGGTTGGTGGTGTTAGAAATAAATTTGGGATTTTAAAAAAGGAGCCCACCATTATCACTGAAGTCTCTAGTCAAGGAAACTTTTGACCAGTAAGGTGTGCTTAGAAGCATGAACACACAGAGACAGGAAGTGCATTTAGTTCATTCTGACTCAGGTACTGACTGCCTTTTCCTCATTGGCTGGCTGGGTCCCACCTCCCAATGGTAATATACTTGGTATAAAAGGAATTGATGCACAGGAAGTGAAGGAAAGGGAAAGAGATGTAGGCCATCAAATTCCTGGAATACTTCAATCCTTGGACTTTGTGTAAGTAAACAAAGGAGGGATTAATACATTTGCATAAAGTCTTACTAGGTGGGAGAGGGGATAAAAACACTTGAACTCCTTGTTGTAAACACAAGTTGTATGGTATTTTGTAGAAAAAAAAAGACTCATATTTGATATTTCTACTACAAGCAACTACCCACTGAACCATCTCACCAATCACTAGATTTGCCCCAGTAAACTAGTTCCTTTAGGATCACCTTAAAAAATGTCTATCAGCAGGGCAGTGGTGGTATACTTCTTTAATCCCAACACTCAGGAAGAGGCAGGCAGATCTTTATGAGTTCCAGGTCAGCCAGCCTGAGCTACAGAGGTACTCCCAGGACAGCCAGAGCTGTTACACAGAGAAACCCTCTCTGGAAAAACCATCCCCCCAAAAAGTATCAATTCCTCAATAATGCCTTTAAATTATGAATCCATCAATTGGATCAATATATTGTTAGTTCAGAGCCCTCATGATCCAAGTGCCACTCAATGATTGGGTCAACTAAATGGGGACCAAGTCTTCTAAACATGAATATTTTCAGAGATATACTTCATGCCCAAGCTATAGCAAACACTATGAGATGCAGTCCGTATTAATATATCACTATTTATACTGCAGGAAAGATTACATTTGCATATGTAGTGTTTTGTGAATTGTTAAGTAGTACTGGAAAATTATGTAAGCAACTGAACAATGGTAGCCATCCTTGAGAAACAAACTTTAGTATTTAGGGAAAGAAAAGTAGGTTAGGGTGCACCTGTGAGTGCTGAGCCTGACAATTGAGTTCCATCCCCAGAACACACAGGGTAGGGAAAAACTATTCTTATTTGTTACTGACATAACAAATTTGTTGCACACATAACACACACAAATGAATAAAAAAAGTAAGTGAATGCTCACGATATGCCTTGCTGTATTAGTGCATTTTTGTTTATTTGAGGAAGGGTCATGCGAACTCACCTCCAATTCTTAATCCTGCATCAGCTTCCCAAATATGGGGATTTTAGACATGTGATTCCACACTGGCCTTGGATATTCTTTTGTTTTTTCAAGACAGGGTTTCTCTGTGCAGCCTTGGCAGTGCTGGAACTTGATCTATAGACCAGGATGCCCTCAAACAGATTCACCTGTCTCTACCTCCCAAATTCGAGGATTAAAAGTACACCACCACCCACACACACCTCCAAAGTCCCAGTGTTGCTTGTTGCTCCTCCCTCATTGTTCATTGTTTTTTCTTTTTCTTTTTCTTTTTTTTTTTGTTTTTTGTTTTTTGTTTTGTTTTGAGACAGGGTTTCTCTGTCTTTGACAGCCCTGGAACTCATTCTGTTGACAAAATCTAAGATAAAGCATTTGTGCAATTGAGTTGTGAACTAAAAGCTAGCCTGGTTTACAGACAGAATTCCAGGACACGTGAAGCTACACTGAGAAACCCTGTCTCTGAAAAAGAGAGAATCAACACAGAATGACTGTAAAAGAAAAGAAACTACCACTATTAGTAGTAATCTAGTTTAAGGATAGTATGAAAGAATATCCATTAATTACCTGAAAACATTTAAAATTTTATTTCCAAAGCTTTAATCCCAGCACTCAGAAGACAGAGATGGAAAGAGCTATGAGTTTGAGGCCAGCCTGGTCTACATAGCAAGTTCCAGGACAGGAAATTTTAACTGTTCTGCTGAGAAGGTTTTGATTTGAAATATATAGTTTAATTCTCCACTAAAAATAGACGACATAAGCGTGTAATGAGTATAATTTATTCATTACATGTATGTAGCATGAGTAATGAAAACCCAGAGACAAATACTGGGGTTCAAGCTGAAGAGCAGAAAAGCAAAGCAGCCAAGTCACCAGAGAGTTTTTACTTCTACCAAGGCTGGGGAGGTCCTGTCCTCAACATGGCTGGAGACTAATTGCCATTGAATTCAGCATGAGACACTGAGCTATCTTATATACCCCTCTAGCAATGGAGCTAGACTGATTTCTCTTTTAGACTGATTCATGTAGCCCTGAGTCCTGGGATTAAAAGTGCCACCACCTCCAGGATTCTATGGCTGTGGCTAACTTTACATTCTTATCTCCAGGCAAGCTTTATTAGATCATAACAACATATCACCACAGGTGTATTCATTTTTCAGTAATTTCTCAATTTTAGTATTCTTCTAACATACTTTATGCATAGCCATATAATTTACATGTTCTTAAATGGTTTATTTTTATTTTATATGCATTGGTGTTTTGCCTGCATGTATATCTGTGTGAGAGTATTAGATCTTCTGGAACTGGAGTTACAAACACTTGTTAGCTGCCATGTGGGTGCTGGGAATTGCACCCAGGTCCTCTGGAAGAGCAGTCAATGCTCTTAACCACTGAACCTTCTCTCCAGCCCTTAAGATTTACTTACTAATTAACACTATAATAAAGTGTTTTGATATGGTTTTGTTTGTTGTGATTTTGGTTTCCTTTTTTTGAGACTGGGTCTCTGTAGCTCTAGACTGGAACTCACCATGTGGACCAGATTGGTCTCAAATTCACACCTGCCTCTGCCTGAAAGCTGAGATTTAAGAAACATGCCATCATACCCAGCCTCATATAGTTTTTTTTCCTTTTTTCTATTTAAATTAGAAACAATCTTATTTTATATGTCAATCCCAGTTCCCTCTCCCTCCCATTAATCAAGCAAAGTTTGTCAGGAGGCTAGCCAGACAGTTTGGCAGGTAAATGGCACTTGGTGCCAAGACTGACAACCTGAGTTTAATCCCTTAGAGCCCACATGATAGAAAGAGAGAACTCATTTCTACAAGTTGTCCTCTGACATCTATAGGATTGATTGCTGTGGTGTGCACAAATCCACTACCCAAAATAAATAAATGAATGTTAAAAAAAAAAAAAAATGTAAAAAGACACAAAAAAAACTGCCGGGCGTGGTAGTGCATGCCTTTAGTCCCAGAGGAAGAGGCAGGCACATCTCTGTATCTCTGTGAGTTCGAGGTTATCCTTGTCTACCGAATGAATTCCAGGACAGCCAAAGATACAAAGAGAAACCCTGTGTTGAAAAAGGAAGGAAGGAAAGAAAGAAGGAAGGAAGGAAGAAGAAAGAAAAACTTTAGGCAGGTGTTTATGGGTATGTTATTCCAGAAGTTGGGAGGCTGAGGGAAGAGGGCATATATGTGAATTCAAGGCCAGCCTTACTACAGAGTAAGACTCTGTCTCAAATGAATCTTTGATGCCAGTCTTCATTGCCAACTTGACTGGATTTAGAGTCATCACAGATGTTTCCCTGAGGGTATTTCTAGAAAAGTTTAACTGAAGAGGGATAATCCACCTTGAGTGTGGGTGGGACCATTTTGTGAACAGAAACCCAAAAATGAATAAAAAGGGGAAAGTGAGCCAGGGTGATGGTACACACCTTTAGTTGCAACACTTGGAAGGAAGGAAGGAAGGAAGGAAGGAAGGAAGGAAGGAAGGAAGGAAAGAAGGAAGGACCAAACCTGGCAGTGATAGAGCTGGCCTTTAGTCCCAGCACTCAGGAGGTAGAAGGTGTGTCTCTGAGTTCGAGGCCAGCCTAGTCTAGAGTGAGTTCCAGGACAGCCAAGAGTACACAGAAAAACCCTGTCTCAGAGAGGGGTGGGGGGAGGAGAGAGAGGAACATAGCATTCGTCTTTCTCTTGTTTCCTCCTCTTCCTAACTGCAGATGGAATTTGACCAGTTGCCTCATATCCCTGCCTTTCCTAAGATAATGGAATATATATATTGCTTTGGTCAGGTATTTTATCAGTGAGAAAACTAGCACAGTTTCATTATGTAAAGTATAATGCATTGCCTGAAAGTTAATAATTAAGGTTGGAATAAAGAAGCTTTCTTGCAAGCCCTGCATCTTTGGGGCTGATAAGGGAGTAATGGGGTGCCTTGAGAGTACAGAGGTTTCTTGGCTCTGTTGTGCTTACCTTGAGAGGCTGGCATCCCAGAAATTCAATGGCCACCAAAGCCACCTAAGCCAGGGTGGTCCAAATATTTGCCTCCTGAATTCAAAGAATGAAATTCACAGACCACAGAGGGAAAATTAGAAAAAGAGTTTATTATATGGGCTTAAGGGAGAGAAAGAAGGAAGAAGGCAGAAATCCTGTGGAGCAGGAGGGGTCTCCACAAATGGCACACCATTGAGCCTGACTGCCCTGAAGGTAATAGGTGCGGGAAGGGGAGGAGGGATGAGCATGGCTTTGGCATTGTCCTCATTGTGGTTTTCAGTGAAGACTGTTTCCTTGGTGAAAGGAGATTAAGGAAAACCAAACCCCATTCCTGGCATCTCTAGCCTATGTCCATGGTAAAACTAGAGATTTTTTTTTGGCTTAGGCACTTCTAGCATCTCTGGTGTCTGGCAAGGACAAGGCTATGGACATATCAGCTTTTAGCCAAGAGAGAAACTAGTCACTTTACTTTGGGGGTCTTTTACCCAGAACTGCCTAGCCAGTGTCTATCTTCTGTTCCCATCAATATAAAAATATTTTTAAGGTACTAAACACACTAGTTCTAGATTCTCCCAAATAAGCATGTGAGTCTAATTCATTATCTGTGTGAAGTTAAGAGAAGCTGTTTTATGATGTCATCTGTATCAAGCCTAGCTCTATATCCGTATGGGTAAAACTGTTGTGTAAATGGCTTACCTTTTCTGTGTTGGCTTGTAATGAGAGGATTCCCTTTGACCAAAGCGTCATAGCTCAAACACAGAAATCATTGTCCTAGAGGGAAAAAATAAAAGTGTTTCAAAGTATAAAAATAAAACAAGGCAGAAAGAAATCAATAAGTAATGAAAAGAAATGCAAAGGAAATTGTAACAATATTTTCTGTTGTTGTTTTGAGACAGGTTCTCACCATGTGACTCGGGCTGTCTGAAATGCACAGAGATCCACCTGCCTCTGCCTCCCAAGTGCTAGGATTAAAGGCAAGTGCCACCAATGCCCGACTGAATTTTTTTTTTATAGTAGGCTAGGATTTTATCCTAAAGTGGCCATGACAGGACAGAACTTCTGGTCTGAAGTGGGCATAGTGTCTCTGGCTTTTAATTCCAACACTTGATAGACCGGGACAGGAGGTTTGCTGTCTCAAAGCCTGAACTAGATAGTCAGTTCCAAACCCTACCTAAAAAAGCAAAAGTAAGCTATGTGTGGTGCAGCACACCTTTAATCCCAGCAGAGGGAGGCAGAGGCAGGAGGATTTCTTATGAAGTTTGGGATCAGACGAGTCTATAGAGAAAGTTACAGGCCAACCAAAGTTACACAATGAGACTGCTTCCACCATAGCATATAGTCAAAGCTGCCCCAAAGGGAAGCTCAAGCATGTGGTCTTCTTTGAAGCTCCCTGTGTAAGGAAGGTCCTCTCAGAAAACATCTTGATGTCGAAATTAAACTGGCAACAAAACATTATCACCTAGTGCTTTTGACACTGACCTGAGTAGGTATACAAAATAAAGCATCGTCAGAGGCCAATTCATCTCTGTCAGTTGGGGGTTGCAGAGATTCAGAAAAAAGTCTGTCTCATATGAAGGAGAATTGTGAAAGCTGTGTCTAAAAAGTCTTACTGACCAACTGAAACCTCAATGCCTGGAGTTTGGAATGTTGCACTCTAGAACATACTTAGAATTTATCTTGGGCTATCTTTAGCATCCTAAGGGGCACACCACTGTGTCAGACCTAACATCCTGATAATCAGATAAGAGCCTTTGAAATGTATTTACTTGGCAGAATCCTATCTCCACCTTGGGGGCTACAAATGTTATTAGAGACCTATAGCTTTCTCATGTTTCCACCAGTGTGTTTTTTACATGCCTTGATGTATTTCTTTGTTCTGTTATAAAAACTCCATGAAACTTCTTCCAAGGTAGAGATCCAAATCTATGTTCCTGGGCCATGGGCATTCTCTTTTGGATCCAGAATAAACTCTTATTCCCTTTAGATGAGAGCTGTGTGGTTTTTTGTTTGTTTAGTTTAGTTTTTGTTTTTCATGGATACTAACTGTGCCTTTTTTATACCTTACCTGAAGCTTAAAAATCACATCAAGACCCAGGTGTTGGTGGTTCACGCCTTTAATCCCAGCACTTAGGAGGCAGAAGCAGGTGGGTCTCTGAGTTTGAGGTTAGCCTGGTCTACAGAGTGAGTTCCAGGACAGTCTCCAGAGAAACCCTGTCTCAAAAAAAAAAAAAAAAAAAAAAAAATCACATCAAGACATCAAGTGCCACCTGCCACCTTTATAATGTAAACTGAACAAGCCCTGACACATTCAGGCTCATCATTGTAATCTTGTGAATTCCTTCTCCATGACCTTGAGCTGACCGTACCCAGAAACATGCTTCTCATCTTCCCTTCTTATATGAATATTTGTGGGCAGGCCAGATAAGTCTTCAGGGTTCCTTAGTTGGAGAAAGCATTGTTTGGGAACAAACACTGTATGCTGTGTTATCTCTTGGGTGTGCTTTGCTTATGTGTGTCTGTGTTTCTTGGGATCAAACCGAGCATTCGTATACATGAACCTATGGGGACATTTCACATCCAAACCTTAACATAACCACCAAGCAAACACTGTACTTCCCCCAGCCCCCTCTTACAGCATTTTGTGTGCAGGACCATAATTGGTGTCATTGCTGGTTAGCCTTTATACAATAATAAGCACATACTTATAATAATAATGAATAGTAAGTGATAATTTTGAGCATATATTTAAGAAGTTCTAATTTTATTTCACTTGAAATGCAAATAAATCCAGTTCTCATCATTTGGGTATTCGTGAAGCAGGTTTTGTGTGTTTTCTTGTTTGGGTTTTTTTTTTTTTTTTTGGTTTTTCGAGACAGGGTTTGTCTGTGGTTTTGGAGGCTGCCCTGGAACTACCTCTTGTAGACCAGGTAGGGCAGGTTTTGTTTTTCAGCACATATACTGGTACACTTTGGGTTTTTGAGATAGGGTTTCTTGGGACTCACTCTGTAGACCTTGCTGGCTTCTGCCTCCCAAATGTAGGAATTGAAGATGTGAATCATCACCATCTGGCTTTATTTGTTTGTTTGTTGACAGCTTGTTTTCTTAATAATAGCCATCTTGACTGGTTGAGATGGAATTTCAATATTGTTTTAATTTGTATTTCCTTGATGGCTAAGGATGTTGAACTTTTAAATACCTATTAAGACATGGTTTTGCTATGTAACCCTGGCTGGCCTGACACTTGATACATAACCCTGGCTAACCTGACACTATCTAGCAGGTATGATGCTTGCTATATAGAGCAGCCTGCCTGACACTTGTTAGGTAGCCCTGGCTGGCATGACACTTGCTATGTAGAACAGCCTGGCCTGAATTTTTAGTGATCCTAGTGCCTCTACTACATGAGAATGAACATTATTTTCTTAGGTTTATTGGCCATTTGTTTTTCATATTTTGAGAATTATCTGTCCCCTGGATTTACCTATTTATTAAATAGATTGTCTCAAATCTTCACATTTAATTTTAGGTATTAATCTTCTGTTAGATTTTTAGCATTTTTTTTTTCTACCACCCTGTAGGCTGTTCTTCATTTTACTGTTTCTCTCTTTCTTTTTTTTAAAGCTTTATTTCTTTATATTGTATACAGTGTTCTGCCTGCAGGCCAGAAGAGGGCACCAGATCTCTTTACAGATGGTTGTGAGCCACCATGTGGTTGCTGGGAATTGAATTAGGGACCTCTGGAAGGGTAGTAAGTGCTCTTAACCTCTGAGCCATCTCCAGCCCTTGACTGTTTCTTTCTTTGTACAGAAGCTTTAAAGTTTTATTCAGCCCCATTTGTCAACTTTTGGTTTCATTTATTTTGATTTGTTTGGGTGAGTTTTGGTTTTTCTTTTGTTTTGCTTTGTTTTATTTTTTGAGACAGGGTTTCATTATGTAGCTCCACCTGATCTGGAACTTGCTATGCAGACAAGGCTGACCTTGAACTCACAGAAATCTGACTGTCACTGCCTCCTGAGAGTGCTGGCATTAACAACTTAACACCATTCATGACTAAAAATTTTGGTTTTGCTTTTGTTTTTGAGACAGGGTTTCTTTGTATAACAGATCTGTCCTCGAACTCGAATGGTAGACCAGGCTGGCTTGGAACTCACAAAGATCCAATTGCCTCTGGCTCCCTGGTGCTGAGATTATAGGCAATTGCCACTACCATGAAGCTAAACTTTTCATTTATTTTATTTTAGAAACTCTTCAATTTAACAAGTTCATGCATGTATACAATGTATCTTGACCATACCTACTCCCAACTCTCCAATTCCCTCTGACATCTCCCAGAATGGATCCCTACCACTTAATGCCCTGTCCTGATTTTTGTTTGGGTATTTTGCTTTTTTTGGTAACCTACTGGGTTCAGTTAGTACTGGCTGCTGGATTGTTGACAAATTTTCTTGGATTGATCTTCTGCAGGTGTTATTCAGGTAGCCATAAGTTCATGTTTGGGAGATAGCATTTCACAGCACTTGTCCCCATCCTTTGGTTCTCTTGGCCCTTTCTATGATCCCCTCTGAGCCTTGGAGGCAGGGGTGCGGGGGTAGGGGTGTGGGGAGGTTGGGGGGTGGGGGTTTTGATATACAAATCCATTTAGGGCTGAACACTCTACCATCACATGTTCTAAGCACTGATCAACCATCTGTCTCTATATTATGGAAGCCAACTTTTCCTGCTAAGACTGAAAGCAGCACTAATCTGTGGGTATTAAACAATATTTAGAAGTCATTCCCCTCCTTAGCCATTTCCCCTATCCACTCACCTCCAGTTTTACAGAAATAAGAGGCATGAATTTCCTGTTGTAAAGCAGGCCTAAGAACCAATATAAAAAAAAAAAAATGATTGGTTATCTAATTCCTCATAACCGTTATACCATGATTGCATCAGTAATCCATTTTGTCTGGCTGGTAGGTATTACTACATTATTCAGGGTCCTGTGCTGGCAAGTCCAATGATATGGTTTTTTTTTTTTTTGTTTGTTTGTTTTGTTTTGTTTTTCTAATAGCCTGTATAGCACCTTCAGACACTAAAAACTAACCCATCAGGGAGAAAATTTTCTTGTCAATTCCAGCTTGATTTCTCTTTAAGTCCTAGAGCCAAAGTGTGTTGTATCTACAGTAGTTCTGTCCTACCGTCTAGTTAGAGCAGGCAACAGAGCTATCTAGTTCCATGTCAACCTGACACCAGCTAGAGTCATTTGGAAAGAGAACTCCAAATCAGATAATGTCTCTACTAGATGGGCCTGTGGGCGAGCCTATGCTGCATTTTCTTGACTGATGATTGATGTGGGAGGGTCCAGCTCACTGTGGGCAGAGCCACCTCTGGGTGGGTGGTTGAGTGCTCTAAGAAAGCTATGGGTAACAAGCCAGTAAGTGGCATTCTTTCATGGATTCTCCTTCAGAGAGAGACTGATGTGAAAATTTAATCAAAATAAACCATTTCCAATTGCTTATGGCCGTGGTGTTTTATCACAACAAAGGAAACCCTATGGCAGTGACCAAGAGCAGTGGAAATAGCTTGTGTTGTTCTGGCATTTCTGAAGCTTCCCTAATCAATAACTCACTTAACACTTAAGATTTTCATTTCATAATCATGCTTCTGAGGAAAGCATTATCCAACCATGCAGAGTACCTATATTCAAATGCATTTCAATAATATATATATATGTGTGTGTGTGTATATACATACATACATACATACATACATACATACATACATATATATATATATATATCTTACAAAAGTGGGGGAGGTGAGATAGCTTACTAGGTAAAGACACTTGCCACCCAACCCAACAACTCAAGTTCAAGCCTTGAGACACACATGGTGAAGAGAGACAACCAACTCTAACTAGTTGATCTCTGACCTTCACACACTTGCCATGGCACATATGCCTGCATGCACACACACAAATAATTTAAAAAACAGCACCTGCCACATAAGTCATTAGATCTTTTTCTTTTTTTTTTTTTCCTTTTCTTTTTTTTTTGGTTGATGCAGATCTGGTGCTTGAGTTTATGAATGCATTTGCCACACCGTATCCACAAGACAGCATTTCACAGCTCTCCTCCCAATCCTCTGACTCTTACATTCTTCCTGACCTCTTATCACTAATGTTCCCTGAGTCTGGTGAAAGAGTTAATGCAGATGTCCTATCTGGGGCTGAACAATCAGAAGTGGCATATTCTCAATCTTTGACCAGTTAGGAGTCTACATTGACTATTTCCCACTACAAAAAGAAACTTCTAACCAACATTAAAAGGAGCAGTAGTGGGGCTGGAGAGATGGCTCAGGGTTAAAAGCACTGGCTGCACTTCCAGAGGTCCTAAGTTCGATTCCCACCCATCTCATAGTGGCTTACAACCATCTATAATGAGATCTGGTGCCCTCTTCTGGTGAGCAGGCATGCATGCCAGCAGTATACTGAATACACATGATAAAAAAAATAAATCTTAAAAAAAAAAAGAGCAACAGTAGTTTATGCAGTGAATTGCTGGCACAGCAGTACAGAGTTCAAAGGTAAAGTTCTGAAATCCTTCTGGTTCTAGCAGGTTCCACATGGTGCTATGTTCAGTATGTATGTCACATTGGAATTTTGTTTGTCTTATTTGAAATGGACTTCTATTATGAAGCCCTGGCTGTCATGGAATTCTCTACATAAACTCTGCTGATCCTGAACTCCCAGAGATCCACCTACCTTTGCCTCCCAGGTGTTGTGGTTAAAGGCATGAACCATCAAACCTGGCTCTGTTTATTTTATTCTTCTGTGTACATATATGTGTGTGTATAGAAGTATGTATGTACATGCATGAGGAGGCAGAGGTCAATATTGGATGTCTCTCTCAATTACTCTGTACTACTGATCTAGCTACCCCTGCTGGCCAGCAATTTCCAAGATTTTCCTATGTCTCACAGGGGTGTGAAAAGCTTTCATGGGTGATGGGGATCTGAACAGCAATCGCATTACTGAAGGTGTCACTTCTCCAGCCTCCAAGATATATATAGTTTTTTCTTTGTCAGGATTTCTCTGTATTGTTTTGGAGACTGTCCTAGAACTCAATCTGTAGACCAGGCTGGCCTTGAACTCATAGAGATCCACCTGCCTCTGCCTCCCCCACAAGGTATTTAAAATCTTGTGAATAGGATTTTTTTCCTGACTTGTTTCTCAGCATGTTTGTTTTGGTATGTGGAAAGGTTACTGATTGTTGTATGTTGATTTTTCTTTTCTTTTTCTTTTCTTTTTTTCTTTTTTCTTTCTTTTTTTGTTTGTTTGTTTGTTTTCTGAAGCAGAGTTTCTTTGTAGCTTTGGAGGCTGTCCTAGAACTTGCTGGTCTCGAACTCACAGAGATCATCCTGCTTCTTTCTCCCAAGAGCTGGAACCAAAGGTGTGTGCCACCACCACCCAGCTGTATGTTGATTTTTCATCCAATTCTTTGCTGAAAATGGTTTCAATTACAAGAGTTTTCTGCTGAAACCGGGTTTTGGTGGCACACACCTTTGGTCCCAGCCCTCGGGAGGCAAAGGCAGGAGGATCTCTGTGAATTCAAGACCAGCCTGTCTACAAGAGCTAGTTCCAGGACAGTCTCCAAAAGCTACACAGAGAAACCCTGTCTTGAAAAACCAAAAAAGAAAAAGTTTTCTGCTGGAATCTGGGGGGGAGCGTCTTTTAATGTAGGCTCAGATTTTTTGACTTGTTCCTTTCCTGTTTGTATCCCTTTAATTTCTTTCTGTCTTACTGCTCTCTATAAGACTTCAAGCATCATATTATGTGTAAGAGTACAGAAAGTGAACACTTACCTTGTTTCTGATTTCAGCAAAAATACTTTGAGTTTTTTTATAATTACTATAGTGCTGGCTCTAGGTTTGTTGTATGTATTGCTTTGTTTTATTTTCTGATGTATTGTTCAAATGTATTGTGTGTTTGTGTGCATGGACCTGCTACAGTTTACATGTGTAAATTAGAGAACAGCTGACAGCAGTTGGTTCTCTCCTTCTACTATGTGGATCCTCAAAATAAAACTCAGGTCTCAGGCTTGGTATAGGCAGTTTTACCTGCTGAGGTTTTCTTGTCATGTTAAGGATCAAATCAAGGGTCTAGTGCATGCTCTCTACCACTGAGTTCCATTCTCAGAAAGAGCACTTAATTTAGATTCACTTATTGTTTGTGGAATTTATACCTTATACCCTGTTTTCATTCTAAAATCTTACAAGCCATTTATCTAATTATCATTTCCAGAATCTTGCCAAGGACAAATGT
The DNA here is from genome assembly GCA_030556225.1 of Cricetiscus sungorus. Classification (NCBI taxonomy): domain Eukaryota; kingdom Metazoa; phylum Chordata; class Mammalia; order Rodentia; family Cricetidae; genus Cricetiscus; species Cricetiscus sungorus. Next base: position 32,488,637 of record JANBXA010000734.1, read on the forward strand.
GGTAATGAGCTTACTGGGTTTTTTTTTTCCTTTTTAGAAAATAAGGACATTTGTCCATTTCTAGTCCTTTTTTACCTATCCCATTCCTAACAAAGACACTACTGTAACATTTCAAGTTCTTTAAGCAAACCAGATAGGTAAAGTTTTACCAGAGGTGTACATGTTCTCTCGTCCTTGCTATCTTGTACTTAATTTCCCTCCTTACCATGCAGATCTTACACCTTCCAATTTGAGGAAGATTATTTGTGATAGATGATGGAAGCCCAAGTAAGAGCTAATTAATTTGCTCTTTTCTGTCATCTGTCATCATTGTACCTTCTGTTCCTGGTCTGTGTTGCTTAGAACATCAGTTTTCCTGACATTTGCATATACTGCTAGAAAGTGCTATTATTATAGCTAGTATTTCTGGACTAGCCTACTTAAATGCATCACAGTCAGTTTATTAAAGACCTTGCTTTAAAAATATCTCAGCCACTCCAAAGTATATCTACTGTTGTTCTCTTGTGTAATAAAGAATAATTATAACTCACAAATATTCTATTTTATTTTATAATATTTATTCTAAAATACAGAGCTTTAGACAGTAATTACACCTACCTTATTAAAATGGAGTCCTCTAAAAATGGCAGGAACAAAAAGAGTTCTACCTCTCAAGTACAAAATAATAATAACTTAGGAAAAAGGCAAGATTTTGTTTGTTTTTTTTGTTTTTGTCTTGTTTTTTTCAAGACAGGGTTTCTCTTCATTGTTTTGGAGCCTATCCTGGATCTCTGTAGATCAGGCTGTCCTCGAACTCAAAGAGATCTGCCTGCCTCTGCCTCCCCAGTGCTGGGACCAAAGGCATGTGCCACCAATGCTCGGCTGCAAGATGCTATTTAAATAGTGGAAAATTTGTTATAACATTTTTTTCTCTTTCAAGTAATTAATTCTCTTTGGGGAGATAAGCTCGCCTTACATTTTACCACTTGATCTGAATTTTCATACATTGAATTGTGTAGCGCCCATGCTACGATCTGTTCCACGAATCCGGAGAAGGCCTAGAGATTGAAATAAAGACAAGACAGCAGGTCATTCGTTCAATGGCAATGTCGGAATGCCAAATGCAGAATGCCGACTATTGAGGGGAAAGAATGGGCTTAAATACTGACTTACAGCACAGTGGAAAATAACAGGAATTTTAGGCTTAGCTCCTCCCCACGAGGTGTGTGTTGTCACTGGATGTGTTGTCATGAGGTGTGTGTTATCAAAACGGGAAGAGTACCAACAACAGCCTTGGGGCAAGGGATTGTTAGGAAGAAATCAAAAAACTTAAACTCTATGTTTAATTACATCATTTATATAATTTCAGATCTCAAGGGGGCATCCACAGCTGTCTCTTTCCACGGGCATCTTCAAATTTAGCTGCTGCAGAGACTATGCATGATACGTTTGATGTTTAATTTCTTCTCTACCCTCCCTAAGTTTTCTTAATGTGGCAGTATTTTCAGATCAGTTTGGTAAACTGTTCAGAACAGTTACTATCTATTAGCCCTTCCTTGCTCTTAGGTTATAACTGGGTCAATATCTGCCTTGAAGGCACTAAAATCTAGTTGCCAGATAGTTATGTCAGTAAACAGGATAGTAAGGAAAAAAAAAATCCAGTGCAGTGTGTGATGTAGGAACTATTGGGGGGGGGTAATATCCCAGGAGGGTCTTTTCCTACTGTCAGTTCAGAAAACTGCTGGAGACTACAAATGTATGGCCAGAAAAATGTCTATTTTGTAGGGTTTTAGAGGCTAGGTCTCACTTTGTGGCCTGGGCTTGCTTCAAGCTTACCATGTAGCCAATCATGGCCTTGAACTTCTGATCCTTTTGTCTCTACCTCCTCAATGGCCTATCTGGTAAGGATATCTGAAAAGATGAATAGGAATAAAACAAGCAGATAAGATAGAAAAGATATTCCAGACATGCAAAAAAGGTTTTGTTGTGTTCAGGAAACAATGAGGTAACTGAATGTAGCCAGGGTTTTTTTTAGAATGTACTATGAATGGCCTCCAACCTAGTTCCCAATAGTCTTTCTTACCCTTTGAAGCCTCATAAGGTGTGTCTTCACTGTCAACATTTCTCTCATCATTTTGGTCTTCCAAGCTCTAACTACAGTGGCCTCATTGGTTCTGCTTGCCATTCCAGGTCTCTAGCCTGAAAACCCCCTAACATTCTTTCCAAGAAAATCCAACCCAGAGGCCAACTACCAACTGATCAATTTATCTCAGTGTGGATCCCACTCCTAGTACCAGTTTTCTGTACTCCTGTCACTTTTCTCTTTACAGTCCCAAAATGTTTTACCAATTTAAGGAAGGAAGGGCTTATTTAGGGTCATAGTCCATTGTGGTGAGATTTAACAGCAGGGGAGGGTACCTTGGTTGGTTGGAGCCAAGGGGTGCCACAAAGTCATGCCATGCAACAAAGCTCTCATTAGAGGTTTATTGGTGGGGGTGGGGTGCAGAGATGGCCTCTGAGCAGAGCTGAAGGAAGAAAGAGAGTGGGAGAGAAGACACTTGCTTTCTATAAGGGGATATAGCATATACACACAGGGAAAGTGTGTGACTCAGTGGCAGCAGTAGCCACAAAATGGTATCTTGTCGGCTGCTGCTGATACATCTTGCTGTGGCTGGGCCCCCGAAGAGCAGACCAGTGTAAATGCCTAAATGCTGTCAATAGTTGCAAGAGCAACTCTACCTGTGGAGGCAGAAGTGTGAGACAGCAGTCACATTATATCTAGCACTAGGAAGCAGAGAGATGAATGTCTGTCCTCTGCTGGTTTCTTCCTATGTCCCCCTTTTATTCAGGGCTGGTCTGTAGAATGGTGTAACTCACATTCAGAAGTGGTCATTCTTTCTCACTTAAACATTCCTGAAAAAATCCTTGCAGACAAACTTATTAGAGCCCATTCTATATGGAGAGACACCTTGGTCAGCCTAGATACAGGAGTGTAGGGGGTGGGGAGGGCCTTGGTCCTGCCTCAAATGAGATGATGGGACAGACTTAGTAGACTTCCCAGGGGAGGCCTTACAGTCTCTGAGGAGCAAATAGGAGGTGGGGGAGGAAGGGGGAGGAGAGGAGGGATGGGGAATTGGGATTGGAATGTAAAAAGTAATTTTAAAAAAATTGGGCCAGGTGTTGGTGGCTCATGCCTTTGGTCCCAGCACTCGGGAAGCAGAGGCAGGCAGATCTCTGTGAGTTCTAGGACAGCCTGGTCTATAGAGCTAGTTCCAGGACAGGCTCCAAATCAATACAGAGAAACCCTCTCTTGAAGAAAACAAAACAAAGCAAAAATCAAAAAGATTGATATAAGTGAGAAAAAATCTTTACAGACACACCCAAAGAGGTATCTCCTAGATTCTAAATCAAGTCACGTGGACAATGAAAATTAGCCAATTAGCTATCACAAACCACTAAACAGAGGTTTTGACTTTTTACCTCTGAAACAGGGATAAAATTGTGCTTATAAAAGTAGTGAAAATACAAAATATAAATTGTTATTTTTGTAAAACACAAGAAGGCACTATTTTTCTTTAGACACAAAAATTAATAGAACACAAATTTCTTGTATCTGAAATTTTTCCTCTAGCCCAATTTCTATTCCAAGACATAACAAAAGTACATTATGACAAAATTTTTCAAGTGTACATTTCTACAGTGTACTCAGTGGTAAGAAGAAAATGGAAAAGGAGGAGTGCTTAGATAATACTGAAAAAAAAAAACCTGTAAGTACAAAACAACAGGGACAGAAACAAAAAAAGCTGTGGGACATGATGAAGATGAAGAGAAGGGGATAAAGGGAACACAGCAAGGCAAAGCAAACTTCTTTCATACAGTCTGTGGGAACTGCTTTCCTTGCCACAGCTTTTGGCTCTGTTATACTGAGAAGCACTCATTTCTAATTACTCAGTGTTCCTCTAGCTCTGAAATGGCTCCTTTTCCAGTCTGTGTCTCAGTTCTTCTTTAAGAGGAGAACACTAGAAATGCATCAGGACACACAGGAGGGAGCACAAGGATGAGGGGCTGGAGACTGAAGGGTTATGCAGAGCCACTTTGAATGAGTGGGTCAGTAAGAAGCAAAGCAGACAAATGCCCCATTTCGTGCTTCAGAGATAGTGTCTGTCTGAATATGCACTGGATGAGACTTAGGAGTTGAAGGGGTACTGAGTGTTGGGAAACTAACCTGGCATGAGTTATTTGACCTGATGTTTTTTTTTTTTTTTCATTTTATTTTTAGTTATTTGGTTGTTTGGACAGGATATCATGTATTTCATGGCTTTGAACTCCCATGATAGAGGAAAATGGTGAACAGCTGATCCTCCAACCTTTACCTCCTAAGATCTGGGACTATAGGACACACAACTAGTGCTTGCTGGTTTTTTGTTATTATATTTATTGTATGTATGTACTCATCAGTACATCCTGGTACCTGTGGAGGTCAGAGGTAATTTTGGGAGTTAGTTGTCTCCTCCTGTTCTGGGGGTCTGAGAAATCTAACTCAGGTTTCCCAGCTGGTCAGAAAGAACTTTTGTCCACAGAGCAGCACAATGACCCCAGTGATGGATTTTTGTTTCTTTATTTTTTGTTTCATATTTTAAAAAATGTGTATGGGTGTATGTCCATGTGACTGTGTGAGTATAAATATACAGCTGTTCACAGTGGCCAGAAGAGGAGCTCAGTTGTCTGAAAGAACAGCAAATGCTCTAAACTTCTGAGCCCGCTCTCTAGCCCACTTGATGTGTATTTTAAAGACTTAAAAAGACACGTATACCCACATACTATGCACACATAATAAATAAATGTTTTCTGGGCAGTGGTGGCGCAGGGCTTTAGTCCCAACACTCAGGAGGCAGGGGCAGGTGGATCTCTGTACACCAGCCTACATAGAGAAACTGTCTCAAAAAAAAAGTTAATAGGACTTGAATTTCATTCACCACGTCTCTCTCCCTCCCCACCCCCACACCTTTCATTCTTGACAAGTCAAAGAAACTAGGGAGAGCCAGAAAGCTAGCTGTTTAGGATATGATTTAGGTTTAAAGAAAGAAGCATCCTGATATCTGTTACTCTTTGTTGATCAACTTGGGAAGGAAACAGGATTTGAAAGTCACTGACTTGCCCAAAACAAATAGTGTATGCTTTGTTCATAGCTGTGTCTCAGAATGTGGGGACAGTCGTGGTTGGGATCTCAGGACATTATGTGAACTGTGTCGTAAAGAGAACTCAAAATATCCCATCTAGACAATTGAGCATTATACTGGAGGTCAAAACACCTGGTCAGAAGAGTTTCTCAGTAACCCCTCCTCTGCCAAATGGAGTTTTCAGCAACCAAGTCCTACTTCCTTTTAAGGCTTTTAAAAAATGTGTGTGTTTGTATAGAATGGGGGAGAGGAGACTCAGGACACAGCTAGTGTCCTGCTGAGCAAACCCTAGTCCTTTCTTTGTGCAATGAGTGACTTACAGACAACATCAATAAGTGCTGATTGAATGGGTGGACAGGAGAACATTATCCTGGAGTTCAGCCTTCAGACCACCAACACCCTTCATTCTCTCTCGAGCTCTTTCTGTTTCCAAACAGTATGGGCTAGACTTGAACTCATTATCCTTCTGCCTAAAGCCTTGAAGATTTAGAATCTGGGATTATACGTGTGCACTCCCGTGCTACCTTTTTTTTTTTTTTTTTTTCTTTTCCTTTTCTCACCTCTTACCAGGAGGAAGGAGAGATCCATGGGATACAATTTGATGAAGCTGGTTCCCATCTGAATTCCTGGAGAATTTCTATCGTCAGTGATTCTGTAATGTCCTTGAGCACCTTGGAGGGACAGAAGAGAAATCACAAGGAACTCATTAACTGAACAAGATTCTCATGATGACTAAGAACACATTGTTCAGTGTGAGTTTAGTGGCTGACATCTTTTTAAGGGAAGGCCTTAAGAAGTAGACTTATATACTATCATTGTGACTGCACATCTAGTTAAAGCTCAGAGTATTACTATATTACTAGAGACCAGAGGCATTGTTGGCCTTTGGTGGAAAATCCCACACACATACTTTTTTTAAATGGGGATTTTTGTTTGTTTATTATTTTGTTTGGGAGTTTTTTGAAATAGGGGTTTTGTTTTGTTTTTGTTTTTCTGAGACAGGGTTTCTCTGTGGCTTTTAGAGCTGTCCTGGAACTAGCTCTGTAGACCAGGCTGGTCTCGAACTCACAGAGGTCCAGCCTGACTCTGCCTCCCAAGTGCTGGGACCAAAGGTGTGGGCCACCAACTCCAGGCTTGAGACAGGGTTTTATTAATATAGCCCTAGATGGCCCAAAACTTGATATGTAGACCAGGTGGCCTTCAATTTACAAAGATCTGTCTGCCTCAGCCTCACAAGTACTGGGATTATGTGCCACCATGCCTAGTTTAAAAATAATGTTTGTTAGCATATAACTCTCTTAAGAGCAACAGATCAACATTGTTACAGAACATAGTCAATCTTAGTGATGTGTGTTGACCTTTTTCTACTCTTAGAGGTTCTGGTTTGAAACCGCAGGGCCTGGACTAGGATTGATTAAGGAAGTTAGATCCAAAGGAAAACAGTCTTTTCGCATGGTGGGGAGGAGGTTGTTCACCATAGAGAGGGGTTGAGTTGTAGTGAACTAGAGGCTGGGGCTGCTATAGAAAAGGGTTGGGCCAGGAGCATAGTGCTTTATATTAGAAATAAAGGGAGGCCAGAGAGGATTGGCAAGGGACTCTAGCATGTTTTCCCTTCAGGAAGTTCAAACTAGAAGTTAGGTTAACCCTTACCTCTTCTTTACTGTATCTCTCTTTTGTAAGTAATTGTCTAGTGTTCTCTTCTGACCTCTGGAAACACCAGATAGGCACGTGACACATATACATTCATGCATATGAATTTATATATGAAACACTCATATATGTGGAGGCTGGAGAGATAGCTTCATGGTTTTTTGGGTTGTCTTTATTTATTTAGATTTGTTTATTTTATTTTTTTTTTTTTACCCAAGGTAGGGTTTCTTTGTGTAATAGTCCTGGCTGTTCTGGAACTCACTGAGATCCACCTGCCTCTACCTCCCCAGTGCTGGGATTAAAGTCGTGCACCAACACTGAGCTCCAACTCTACAGTTAAGAGTACCTGCTGCCCTGGAAGAAGGTTCTGCTTTGTTTCTCAACATCCACATGGTAGCTTATAACTATAACTCTGCTTCTAGGGGATCTGAACTCTCCTGGAACTGTATACACATGGTACAAACACTTGGGCACATACACATAAAATATTTAAAAGCAAACCATGTACACATATCCTTTAAAAATAGTTTCCTGTTCTAACCACATTATTTATTTAGAGGTAGGATCCTGCTTTGTATCCATAGCCAGCCTGGTCATGAGAGAGAGAGAGAGTTCCAGGACAGGCTCCAAAGCAATACAGAGAAACCCTGTCTGGAAAAACAAAACAAAACAACAACAACAAAAAAACTCCCTAAATCTTTTCCACAGGCAACCTAATGGAGAGACATTTTCTCATTTAAGGTTCCTCTTCTCAGATACCACTAGCTTGTATCATGTTGAAAACAAAATCAACCAGGACACTCACTGAACCTAAAGTTCACTGATTCTAGGCTGGTTGGCCAGCAGCCCATCTGTCCTCACGGTGGTCCTGTTGTCTCACCCCTTCCCCACCACCCTGTAACTGCCTGCGCTGGTTACAGTGCCTGACCTTTACATGTGTACTGTGGATCAGAATTTAGGTCCTCATGCGTTCGTCATAGCCACTTTACCCCCTGAACCATCTCTCCACTTGTCTTTTCTATGTGTTTTGAGGCAGGTTTCCACTATGTATCCCAGGTGGATCTCAAATTCACAACCCTCCTGCTTCATCCCCACAAGGGTTAGAATTATAGGCATTTGTTACTATTCCTGGATCCTATTGCATTTTCTGCAAGGTGGTGACATTGAAAGATGCTGACAGAAGTAGTTTGAGTGACTTGACTGAAGAGGAAAGAATTAAAGTCCAAGGGCCTTCACTAGAAAGTTTTGTTGTAAGCCAAGCATGTGGTACCTGCCTTTAAACCTAGCACTCTGGAAGCAGAGGCAGGTGGATCTCTGTGAGTTTGAGTCCAGCGTGGTCTACAGAGGGAGTTCCAGGACAGCCAGGACTACACAGAGAAACCCTGTCTCAAAAAAACAAGCAAAAGCAACGTTTTGCTGTGGAATGTATGTTGTAGATGGGAGTGATGTCACTGGTGGATAGTAATTCAGGATGAAAAGCAGGAACTAAGAGAACATGTTTTATGGAGACAGAGACAACAGAATACCATGACTGAAACAGGAAAGCACCCAAAATGACATAGACTAGTGAGGAACTTGATGCAATTAGTTCTTCAAAAGTGCCATCGTGGGATCTACTTCAATGTGTGTATCTGCTTAGTGAACTGAATACAACAGATAAAGGCTCCCACTCAGATTGGCTAAACACTAAAGACAATACTTAGTTCACGAGTTCTGAATCAACCCACAGTGTTCCCAGTGCCATTTTCTATAATCCTCTGAACTCTTTCTTCCCCATGTCAGTGTTTTTTCCTTAGGCTGGTTCAGAAGAATGTGCCAAAGGGAAGCTGGCAAGATGGCCCAGGGCATAACAGCCTTGCCCTACAAGCCTGAAGACCTGAGTTCAATTCCCAGAGCCTATGGTTGGAGGATAGTACTAACTCCCAAAAGTTGTTCCCTGACCTTCATATGTTCATTGTGGCACACAGTCGCCTGCCCCCTCACACGCCACATCACACACACACACAAGCACACACACAACCACACACACACACACACACACACACACACACACACACACTAAAACATGTATGTTTTACTGAAAAGAATGCTTTTACTCTTTTGGCCTCTCCCAGCTGCCCACGACTAAGTTGGGGGACGTTTTTTTTTCCTCCTGATCTCACTCTCTCTTAGTGACTACACTGGGTCTTGTTCAGGCCAGCACTGACCCATTCCTTGAGACCAAAAGGAATGATTGTGCTCATTTAAATCAAGGTAGGGGTTTTGGCCAGAACCCATTGACAATGAAGGGGACCCTCAGAATCAGAGTGGAACAAAGAAAGTTAGCCACAAAGCCCAGGAGAGTGAGTCTAGAAGGCAGGTGGAAATGTGACTCTACAGCAAAGAGATACAGAGTTGGAGGTCATTTGCATTGACGTTAATGTGAAGACTTGGGAGAATCTGAGATTATTTGGATCAATAGTGTTTTGTGAAAAGAACAAGAAGACAGAGGAACAGAGGGCCAGTTGTGGGAGATGGGAGACAGCAAAGGTGAGATGGGACCAGAGAGGCAGTATTTGTGGAATCAAAATACAGCTACTTGTTATCTCTAAATGTTTAAAAAATTATTTTTTTGTTTGTTGTTTGTTTGAGACAGGGGAGATGAGTCAATCTAATAAGTACTTGCCTTACAAGCATAAAGAACTGATGTTCAATATCCACATTTTTAAACAAGCCAAAGTAGTTCAACAAGATGGCTCAGCAGGTAAAAGTTCTTGCCTATAAGCTTGAGAGTCCCACAACAGGAAAGAACTACCAGAGATGATTCTCTGGCCTCTGCATGTAGATTGTGGCAAACATGTGCCTGCCTGGATTCATATGTACACATAACACACACTAATAATTACTTAATCAAAAAATAATAATAAAAGCCAAGTGTGGTGGTATGTGCTTGTAATCCCAGTGCTTGGGATGTGAGCACTGGCAGATCCCAGGAGCTCACTGGGCAGCCAGCTGAGCCTACTTTGCAATTCCAGGCCAGAGAACCTGTCTGTCTTTTTTATTTTATTTGTTTGTTTTGTTTTTTTGTTTTGAAAGTAGGTGGTGCCTAAGGAAGGATGTTGTACATTGTCCTCTGGCCTCCAATATGCATGTGCTCCAGAGCACACCAGCATATGCACATATTTGTGGGGTTTTGTTTGTTTGTTTGGTTGGTTTTTTTAGTTCTTCAACTCTGTAGTTCTTTGTGGGTAAATGCTCTCCCTCTTATTTCACTTTCTCCATCACAATATCCTTCCAGGTTTGTCTATTTCCTCTCTTCTTTAATATTTATTTATTTATTTAGAAACAGGTTTCTCTGTGTAGCTGGAACTCGCTTTTCCTCCTGAGTTCTGAGATTAAAGGAGTGACCACCACTGCCCAGCATCCTTTAATCTTTAAAAAAAATATTTATTTTAATGTATTTTTAATGTGTGTCTTTGTGCATGTTAGCATGCCACGACTCATGTGTAATCAGAAGATAGCTTTGGGGAGTCAGTTTTTGCCTTAGACCTTGCTGAGGCATGGTCACTCTTGTTTCTGAGACATGAACCCCAGGCTAGCTGGCCTGGGAGATTCTTGAGAGGATCTCCTGTCTCCACCTCCCAACTCCCTAAAGGACTGCTGGTATTTCAAATGCATGACACCACAACTGGCTTTTTGCATACCTCCCAATAACCCAACTGAGCCTTCTCTCCAGGCCTTTATTGTTTTGGAAGACAGGGTTTCACTGTGTAGCCTTATAAAGCCTTGCCTGGCCTAAAGTGTGTAGATTAGATTGTTTTTGAACTCATAGAGCTCCAACTGCCGGCCTCTGGGGGGCTGGGATTAAAACCAGGCTTGGCCATGGTGGCCCATACCTTTGATCCCAGCTCTTGGGAGACAAGCTGGGTTCAGTTCCCAGCATCAACGTGGTGACTTGTAACTGTCTAATTCCAGCTCCAGAGGAATCCAACACCTTCTGGCCTTTGAAGGCATGCACAAAGAGCAAAACTCTCATAGGCATAAAAAAGTTTTTGTTGTTGTGTTGGTTTTTTGTTTTTGTTTTTCTAGACAGGGTTTCTCTGTGCTATAACTCTGGCTATCCTGGAACTCAGAACTGGATTTGTAGACCAGGCTGGTCTTAAATTTACAGAAATCCACTTTCCTCTGTCTCCAGAGTGCTGAGGCTAAAAAGCTGTGCACCACTTTTGGGAATTTTTTCCCCCACTACTGTCACCGACTACTTTGCACTATTCTTTAACCCTAATTAGTTTTAGAGGACAAGCTCTGACTTTGGGGACTAGAGGCTGTCTCAGTCATGAAAACCTGAGTTCAGGTCCACAACACTCATGGAGCTGAAGAGATGGCCCAGAGGTTAAGAGCACTGGATGCTCTTTCAGAGGACCTGAGTTCAATTCCCAGCACCCACATGGTGGTTCACAACTATCTGTAATGAGGTCTGGTACCCTCTTCTGGCCTGCAAAAATATATATGCAGGCAGGACATTGTACACATAATAAATTAATAAATCTTAAAAGAAAAAAAAAGCCCATGGTGGTACATGTCTGTAACCTTAGAGCGGTGGAAACAAGTTTTGTGGTGTGCTGGCCCACTAGTCTTGCCAAAGTGGAGCTACAGGTTCAATAAGAGACCTGAAGACACCTGGCACCAGCTTTTCTTATAAACAGAAATACCACAGTCAGTTTTAATCTCTTTAATCCCAGCACTCTAGAGACAAAGGCAGGCAGCTCTCTGGACTGTGCAGAGAAACCCTGTCTGGAAAAACCAAAAACAAGCAAACAGGAATACCTAGACTTTTCATACATTGCACTCAGACACATGTATTTACACACACACACACACACACACACACACACACACACACACACACACACACACATTTCTGACTTTGAAGTCAGAAAACTGAGACTTTATGTTCCTCAGTTGTTTCTTCTATAAAACTTTATGATAATGCGTGTTTTTGAGCCTGAAGCTCACTGTGTAGATGAAGGCAGTATCAAATTTGCAACAGTTACTTTGCCTCTATTTTACCAAAGCTGGAGCTATTGGCATGTATCTCCAAACCAAGCTTAATAGTAATGCTACTAGGAAAATTACATAGTATTTCTGACACAGGTCAAGCATGACACAACAAAGGTGCTGTGATGACGATGACAGCTGCTGAGTCTTCAGTTTCACTGTCTGACCTTAACTGTTCTTTTTATTCTTTTTGCAAGTAGTTGGTAGACAGAATCATTCATAATTAAAAAAAAAAAAGTTATTGCTCAGTGTGATTTCCAGTATCTGAGAGGAGAACTACTTAGCATAGCCAAGGACTGAGTGTTCTGCTTCTATGTCATGCCTATTCAGGCCTTCACCATAGTGTGTCTTTGGCCTTCCATTTCTCGGTAGTTTTATGATTTAATCATTGGAAATGGCTGCCGGTCTTATGTTCTTTAGTAGTGTCTGTCTTTTGAGGGAGGTCACCACTGTTACAGGTTACCAGTGTTTTTTTATAATTTCAGGATAAGTTGTACTTGCTTTTGCTCTGTACTTTTAAAATATTACCAGATACCATCTTTTTTTTTTTTTTTTCATTTGATCCAAGTGATCTTATACTGTCCCAAACTTTTCACCCTCCTATTTAGTTTACAACAAAACACTGAAAATTCTTCCACAGGAGGTTTCTATTTTCTTTTACTTTCTTTTTTATGTATGGGTGTTTTGTCTACTTGTGTATCTGTGTGCCTCTAAAGTGTCTGGTATCTAAGGAAGTCAGAAGTGGGCATCAGATCCCCGGGAACTGTAGTTAGAGATGGTTGTGAACTGTCATGTAGGCTCTGGAAATCAGTGAGGGTCTTCTGAAAGAACAGACAATGCTCTTAACTGATGAGTCATCTCTCAGCCTTCTCCCCTCCCCCCCACACATATAACACACACACACACACACACACACACACACACACACACACACACACACACACACACATATTTTTGTTTGTTTTGGTTTTTCCAGACAGGATCTCTCTGTTTAACAGCCCTTGTACTAGAACTCACTCAGTAAACCAGGTTTGCCTCGAACTTACAGAGATCTGCCTGCCTATGTCTCTGTAGTGCTGGGTTTAAAGGCGTGCACTACCACTGTCAGGTAAGCTCAACTTCTTAAAGGTTCCACACCTTCTGATGCTGTGGATCAGGAGACCAAGCTTTTAATTCATAAAGGCCTTCTGAAGGCAGCCCAGAACCAAACTATAACTAAGGCTAAAGAGTAGATGCAGCTTCTTCAGGAAAGAAGAGATTTTATCACTGCAAAGGCTGCCTCTCAGTAAGGACTCCAGAGTGGCCAGCCATGCTAGGCCCCTTGCCTACTCAAAGTAAGATGTGGAACCAGATGCAGTTTTTCTTTCAGATCAGAAATCGCTGGTATCTACCCAGAATGCTTTGGTGAAGCACACACTCTAAACTGGAGTCTTGGCCAAAGTGTTTTGTAATTTGCTCACTATGTAGGAATATTCCTGCAAAATATGACCTCAACAGCTTAGCTGAAAGCAGGTGTAAAGCATCAGAGTGATAGACATTAATGACCAGTGTTAAAAGGGTAGTGTAACCTAAAGCCACAGTAACACCTCACAGCCAACGGCTTGCACAGTAACATTTAATCAAATGCTTATGCCTTGACCAGGGTTTGGTTTGAGAACTTCAAGAATGCCATTTGTTTATCCTTGGCTTGCTGAAAATAAGTGTCACAGTATATATAACCCACTGTCTTGACTGAGTCAAGTCCTTTACATTTTTTAGGAACCAGAAAATGGCCAGAAGAGGGTCCTGGACTGTAGTTACATACAGCTGTGAGCTGCTGTGTGGGAGCTAGGAATTGAACCCAGGTCTTCTGGAAAAGCAGCCAGTGCTCTTAAATGCTGAGCCATTTCTCCAGCCTCAGTTATCTCTTAACTTAATAAGCCTCTTTCTTCACATTTTGCCTTTGCAATGCATTAGCTGCAGAAAGGTCATTCAAATGTATAGGTTTTCACATTTTAATTCTTTGGGTATGATCATGTGTTACTGGAAATTTGGGGGAATCCCTTCACAGTTGCCATATTACTGGTGAAATTGGGATTCCCTTCTGTGGTCCTTAAAAGGATTTAAGAATAGACACAGAACAAAGTTCAAAGACCAATTAATTAGAAATTAGAAGAACCCGGGTGGTGGTGGAGAGGAGGCAGAGGCAGGTGAATCCCTTGTGAGTTCCAGGATGGCCAGGGTAATTTGTTCCATATAGAAACACTGTCTCAAAAGACCAAAAACAAAAAATAAACCAAAAAAAATCTTTAATCTTAAAAAAAGTTCCTGGGCAGGCAAGTGAAGAGGTAACCTACTTCAACATCGAGATCACCTGATGCCACAAGAGGACCGGCTTTCTACCAGACTTGAGTCCCCATACACACACTGGAAGCAGACTGTGGTCTCCATGGAGGACTACCTAACAGAGGAGATTGGCAAGGAGACCTTTGGCACCATTGGCATGAGGCCCAAAGCCAAAAACAATCTCGACTTAGACGTTACCTGGATTTCAACGGCCAGCTATATGAGCTCTCTTGCTCCACTGACTACCGCTTGCACTGAGGAGGCATCAGGCTGGTCCTCCTGCAGAAGGCGCTCAGGGGCTGTGCTTGGGGGAATAGAAGGGTACATCACAACTATGTTTTTCATACCTTTTTTTCTTTTTAAAGACTTATGTATTATTTATACAGTGTTCTGTCTGCATGTATCTCTGCAGGCCAGAAGAGGACATCAGATCTCATTACAGATGGTTGTGAGTCATCATGTGGTTGCTGGGAATTGAACTCTGGACCTTTGGAAGACCAGCTAGTTTCTTAACCACTGAGCCATCTCTCCAGCCCCATAACTTCTGTTTTTATATGGTTGCATTTGAGCCAATACATCCTCAGCTGACCAGTTAAAAAAAAAAAGATGCATAGCCTTCTGAAATTAAAAGATCTGTGATCAGAGGTTGATGCTAGATTACAGATCTTCTCTGGTTTCAATTCCATTGACATTTTGTGTGTGTGTGTGTGTGTGTGTGTGTGTGTGTGTGTGTGTCCATCCCTGTGCTAAGCTTAAACACAAGACTGTTTACAAGTTACACCAATACTCTAGCACTGATTCACATCTTCAGCCCCAATTGTACTCTATATCAAGACCTTTGTACCATCTGCCTACCTGCCTTTATTTACCTTTGATACATAATAAGAAATTGCCCTACCCTCCTTGAAAAAACAAACAGGTAGTTCATGAAAGAGTCTAATAAAACTCCCAGAAGTCTCCTACTCCTCCCTAACTCTACTTCCTTCTCTGTTTAACTTAGGAATTGTTGCTAGTTTTTCCTTTTATATTATAGGTGAAGCAAAAATACCTTCACAATTTAGTCAAATAAAGGCATAATAGCTAACAATAAGTGATACTTAAAATTCTCCTATAATGCTTAGGGACCCTTCATCATTTACATTTGAGATCTGGGGAGCAGTTACCGCATATACAGCCCCTGCCCAGGACCTGTGTTTGGTTTCCAGCATCCATGCTGGGTAGCTCACAATTATTTGTAACTCCAACTCTACAGGATATGCCCTCCTCTGGCCTCTGTGGGCACCTGTACTTACATGTGTACATACAAACATACATAATTAAAAATAAATCTTAGCACTGGCTGCCCCTCCAGAGGTCCTGAGTTCAATTCCCAACAACTACGTCACAACCATCTGAGACTTGGTGCCTCTTCTGGCATGTGGGCATACAAGAAGATAGAACACTCATACATAAAATAAATAAATAAAATCCTCAAAAAATTTTTACATACCAATCTGGATGTGGTAAGACTTGTAATCCTACCATTTGAGAATGGTGAGGCAAGAAGCTCAAGGAATTCGATATTACCCTTAGCCACACAGCAAGTTTGAAAGGCCTTATGTCGACCAGGCTAGCCTCAAATTCATGGATGGTCTACCTACCTTTGCTTCTCAAGTGCTGGGTCAAAGGTGTGAGCTACCACAACTTTGTTTTATTTTATTTTATTGCTTTTTGAGATAGAGTCTCTCTACATTACTTTGGCTGTCTGGAACTTGCTATATATGCTGGCATCAAACCCACAGTGCCTCCCAAGTGCTGAGATTAAAAGTTTACATTACTGCCTCCTGCTTTAAGACTGTTAATTTAGCTGGGCAGTGGTGGCACACACCTTTAATCCAGCACTTGAGAAGCAAAGGTAGGTGGATCTCTGTGAGTTTGAGGCTAGCCTGGTCTACAAAATAAGTTCCAGGACAGGCTCCAAAACTACACAGAAAATCCCTGTCTTGTCCCCCTCCCCCAAAAAAGACTTAGCTTCATAAAAAAGGGGTGGAGCCAAGTATGGTAGTAAATGTCTTTAATCCCAGCACTCAGGAGGCAGAGACAGGCAGATTCCTAAGTCTGAGGCCAGCCTGGTCTACAGAGTTGAGTTCCACGGCAGCCAGAGCTATTACACGGAGAAACCCTATCTTGAAAAAGAAAAATACATATATAAAAAAGAAAATGAAGAAGGATGTGTGTATAAAGATTCTATGAGAACACAGCAATAAGGAAACTGTAAATCAGGAAGATTGGCCTCATCAGAAGCCAACCCCTCCAGCTTTTTGATTTTGGATTTCCAGGATGGCCAGGAATACACAGATACCTTGTCTCAAAAAACCAAAACCAAGGCGGCACGTGCCTTTAATTCCAGCATTTGAGAGGCAGAGATAAGAGTGAAAACCAAGATCTGTTTAACTATCAATCTGGACCAGACTTTTGGGAATCTAACGCCAGGTGGTTCATTGTTAGCATATTTAAAACAGCACAATTTGGGAAAAGGTTTCCTAGCAACAGTCACTCCAGTTCTGGTTGCACAATAAAGCTTAAGGTGTGACTACATAGAGACTCTTACAAAGTTCATGTGACCGTGAGGGTGAGCTCTATGGCTAAGGCCTAGAATCTAGTGTAGTCTCAACTGATAACATAGAGGTCTGCAGTACATAGACATCCCACTAAGGATTGGATAACAATCTAGCGGTCGAAGAGTCTGGGATAATCATTCTTGGGAATTTGGGTGAGGTTTGACTCTACAGTAAAAGGTGGGTGAGGTCTGCCTCCACAGATAGAGAAAAAGTCGGGACGTTGTTAACAAAATCCACTCCTAGCCTTCTGGGCAGCAAAACGGGTATTTTATCTCCTCCATTGAGAAGAGGCCCCTGTGTGGTGTGTTTAGCATTCCTGGTTTTCCTTAATGCTTCTTGGTGACTACAAGGACTTCTGTGTCCCCAACACACCACCACTACCTCCACCATCATCCCCACCAGCAATTTTTTTGTCTGTGATTTTAAAAATATTTATTTGGGGGACAGGTGTACATGTAAAAGCTGAAGGACACATTTTGAGAATTAGTTCTCACCTTTCCTACATGACTGGGGGTAGAACTGAGGTCTTTAGACTCAGCCATTTCATCTTCTGAGACATTTCACTTGCAAGTTCTCAAAATATAGCCCAGGTTGGCTTTGAACTCAATATCCTTCTACATAGACCATCCCTAGATTACAGGTTTATACCATCATACCAGTTCATATGAATATTTTCATGGAATTTGAAATATTGCCAAATTGATTTTCAAAACATACTTCCCAATTTACATGTCTACCAGCACCAGTTAAGAGTACTAATACCTGATATTCTTTTTAGTACTGTTTCTCTTGGGGCTAGGAAGATGCTCAGCAGTTTGCTGCTCTTACAGAGGATGCAATTTCAGTTCCCAGCACCTACTTTGGGCAGCTCACAACCTCCTGTAACTCCAGTTCCTGGTGACCAAACACCACCTTCTTACCTCCACAGGCCTTGTACTAACATTTACATACCTACACACAGACACATGTAATTTAAAATACGTATAATTTAAAAAATTATGAAAAATAAAAATATTTCTCTAATGGAGCACTCAAGATTGTTTTAAGGAGCTGGAGAGATGGCTCAGTAGTTAAGAGCACTTTTCCCTCTTCCAGAGGTCCTGAATTCACATACCAGCACCCACTTAGGTGGCTCACAACTGTTTGTAACTTTAGCTCCAGAGGACCCAATGTCTTTACTGGCCTCCATAGGTACACAGACACACCCCAAACATACACACACACACACACACACACACACACACACACACACACACACACACTATACACATAAAAATGTCAAATAAAACAATGAATTGTTTTAATTTTTACTTTCTGTTTAATAATATTGGAGATTTTCAAATATTAGTCATTTGTATCTTTTTTGCATGAGTTAAGTTTATGCTGTATAAACTATGCATGTACTAAAGTCTACCTTATTGATTTGTGCTCCTATGCTCCCATATTACAGTGTCACTCCTTTAACAATATTTGTTCCAATTATTTTCCAGTTGATTTTTTTTTAATTTGTTCATTTGAGACAGGGTTTCTCTGTGTAGCCCTGACTGTCCTGGATCTTATTCTGTAGACCAGGATGGACTCAAACTCAGAGATTCACCTGCCTCTGCCTCCCAAGTGCTGGAATTAAAGGCGTGTGTCACTATCACCCAGGTCAGTTGATGTTTCTTTAATTCTAAAATCCATCCAAAATTATGCAATCTATATTCTTTCCACCGTGGTAGAAATTGAGCTAAATTATACATAGAACCACATCCATATCCTTTTATAAAAATTCAATATTTATATAGTTATTGAGGTGTTTCACTGTATAGCCCTGGCTGTCTTGGAACTATATTGACCAGACTAGTCTCAAACTCACAAAAGATCTTCTTCTGCCACAGGAGTGCTAGAAATAAAGGCATATGCCACCATGCTCAGTTACATATACTTTTTTTTTGAGACAGTGTTTCTCTGTATTGCTTTGGAGTCTGTCCTGGAACTCACTCTGTAGACCAGGTTGGACTCGAATTCACAGAGATCCGCCTGCCTCCCGAGTGCTGGGACTAAAGGCATATGCCAGCAACGTCTGGTACTTACATATTCTTTTTTATTTATTACAGTTTATAAAGACTGATTTTTAAAATCCTGGAAAAACTTATACAGGATCCCATACAGACTTCCGGTGGTAAGACACTGTGATAAGATGTTAGGCATGATGGAGGAGGTCTTTGTGTATGCTGTGAATATATGTTTCTCTTATTGGTTGATGAATAAATGCTGATTGGTCATTAGCCAGGCAGGAAGTATAGGCGGGGTTACCAGACTAGAATTATGGGAAAAGGAGACAGACAGTGAGTAGAAAGAGATGCCATATAGCTGCTAAGACAGCAAGGGGTTTAGGTATCACCAATAAGCCATGTGGAGAGATACAGATTAATAGAAATGGGTTAATAATTAAGAGAGAGCTAGCCAATAAAAAGTGTAAGCCATAGGCCAAACAGTAATAATATAAGCCCGTATGTGTTTATTTGGGACTAAATGGGACCAGGAGGGACAGAGACTTCTGACTACATTCAGCAAGGATGAAATCATCTGGGTGCTGATTTGCTGAGAAGAGTCAAAGCAGTACAAACGTAGGAAGGAAAATTAAACATTAGGAGTGATAAGTATATTTTGTCTTTTAGGCTAACATCAAAACTATCCTTTTATAGCACATGAACTATTACTATCTTGCTTGCTACTGAAAGGCACTCTAACAGTTACAGTATCACTTGTAAACGCTGTACCCTTCATACCTGTGCTAACACTAGTATGTCTTTAAATTTAACCTCTGAAAGTTCATACATCCTTAGAACAAAGCCAACAATCTGAATACTATTGAAGTTGCCAAGGCCATAGCAAGACTCACCTGTGATGCTCCTGATTTAGAAGCTTCCTGAAATAATATTATGAATATGCTGATTGATTATTGCATTGACTGCTACAGCTGCAACAGCTAGAGTGGCCCTTCATAAAGAATTCAAACTGCTGAGTTCCTGAGACTGGCATAAACATTCAATAGAACTCTGGACTGAACACAATAAAATAGATAATGAAATAGATGATTTGAGACAAGCTGTTATACTATTAGATCAGTTAAAATATTAAAGGAGCAGAAAAATTAAATTGTGATTGGAATGTTACATTCTAGTGTATTATACCTTTAAAGTTTAATGAAAGCAAGTATGATTGGGAGAAGGTTAAGATGCATTTGATGGGTCACCCTAATTCTTCTCAAATGGTGTTGTGCCCAACCTGGACCAGCAAGAAAGACGCAACTCTGGGAAGATCTTCTTCATGCAGTTTATTCAGGATCTTTGAACAAGCTTCTTCTGCCCCCAGGGAAATGCCCGCACAGGCTTAAATCCCCTTTTGCTGACCAACCCCAGTGAGCTACGTGGACCCTGCAGATAGGCTACCCTAACGCGGAAGCAAACAGGCTGAACAGGCTTAACCAAATAAGGACTTGTTTATGCCAGAGAGTGCTCACCATCAGGAAGGTGGAAGGCAGAAGCCAGTTCCATCTTTAAGGTGCGGCACTTCGCAGCTCTCTACAAAATGGTTTATGAATTACCACAAAAAATTGAGGAAACTGTTACAAACAAGTGACCTGATATGACAGAAATAGATGTTATGGAAAGCCTTGCAGATATGATAGCTTCTTTCAACTCTGTGAATCACTTTAAGAGATTTTTGTTGTTGTTGTTGTTTTAGCAAGTATAACTGTTGTGCTAGCAATAGTAACCTTCCTTATTTGCTCTAAAATACTTTGGTAGCTGTGCATTGGTGGCGCACATCTTTAGTCCCAGCACTTGGGAGGCAGAGGCAGGTGGATCTCAGTTAGTTCGAGACCAGTCTGATCTCCACCAACGCCCGCCCTGCTGGCCTCTGAACTCTTATCTGAGAGTTTCCTAGGGTTTCAAAGCCTATGCAAAACTTGGCTGGGGTGGTATCCAACAAACATTGTCCTTTTGGGAAGCTCAGTTAAGATGTTTTGGTTCATTAATTGCAATGAAGAGTTAGTTGTCAGGCAAGTTGATGGGACAAAGGGGTATACTGTATGACACACCGAAGCCTCCAATGCCATCAGGGACAGATGAAGTGATGGAGAGGCAGGAGAGGAGAAGCAGAGATTTCTGTTTTGGGTGTAATTTTTTGTTCTGTTTTGGTTTATTGTTTTTTTTTTTGTTTGTTTGCTTGCTTGATGACTTTGTTTTTTTTCATGGGGGTACAGCAGGGATGAGGGGAGGATCTGAGGGGACAAAGAGGTGAACAGAATTGGGGTGCATGATGTGAAACCCCCGAAAGAGTCAATAACGTTAAAAAAAAAAAAAAAAAAAAAAAAAAGATGTTTTGGTTAAGGAAATTGACTTGCTAAAGGTGTGAACTGTATAACAAAAAAAAAAAAAAAAAAAAAAAAAAAAAAGCCCTTTGCTAAGCTGCAGTGTCCTCAGTCCATAAGAGGCTGAGCCTCCTGAGTCCCCTGTAGCTGGAAAGGCTAGATCCATCCTTAAAGTGCTCTGTGCCTTCTTTCTATGGATCAGAGTGAACCTGAATGAATCCACTCCTGATTTACAACAATGAAACAGTAGATAACAAGTTGAGGAGTCAGGGCAGTAGTGGGGCATGTGCTTGGCAAGTGGATGCCTGTTTTACATCTTTTTATTTTATTTTTACAAAGCCTGCACTTTATTCTGAAGATAAAAGAGAACAGAAAGAAACCTTTTTACCCTCGTTTTTTGAAAATGGATTTAGAAATTCTATGTCAGGAGTTCCCATCCCCAACCAGGTGCCTAGAACAATCTTCCTGCAATCATGTTTGAAAAAGACAGAAACATGTTCCTAGCAGTTGACAGGATGCTTCGTTGTAGCCGTGGTCCAGGCAGAGGCCACTCAAGCCTTTACAGAACTGGACTGGGCCCTGGGTCAGCCTCAGACCTGGCTTTACTATCCCATGTGTACCTCTGAAGTCTAGCTGACACTACCTTAGAAAGTCTCAACTGGCGTGCAGGCTAGGAGGCCAAAGAGCAGAAGTTCCCCAAGTGCCTTTAGCGCTCCACTTTTCTCCCAGGCTAGGGCTCACTGTCCTCAGCATTGAATTTCTAAGGATGCCAACTGCGGAAGCTGGCTGTTAGGGTCTGCTCTGGCTGAGTTCAGTGGAGGTTAGAAGTGTAGTGATGGATTCTATTTTTTTTTGTTGTTGTTGTTTTCAAGATAGGTTTCTGTATAGCATTGGCTATCCTGGAATTTTCTCTGTAGACCAGGATGGCCTAATACTGCTGCCTGACTCTTCCAAGTCCTGAAATTAAAGGTGTGTACCACCCCTGCTTGTCCAATTTTGTTTTTCTTTTGTTTTTTGTTTTTGTTTTTGTTTTTTCGAAACAGGGTTTCTCTATTGTAGCTTTGGAGGCTGTCCTGGAACTCACTCTGTGGACCAAGCTGGCCTCAAACTCAGAGATCCGCCTGCCTCTGCCTCCCGAGTGCTGGGACTAAAGGCGTGTGCCACTGACACTCGGCCAATTTTGTTTTTCTTAACTCAGCAACTGAGAAATATTGAGGGCTTCTGTTTTTGTTTTTAATGGGATGGTTTCTTCAGTGAATTTTTGTAGTTACAGTGTGTACGAGTAAGACAAAGCTCCAGAGTTTTTAGCCGACGGTTTTGTAACCTTACCAAATATGCAGGTCCTACCTCATTAGAAAACAGAAATTATGAACCATGCAGCCGAAGGCAGACTGGAAAGCACTGTGTTTAAATGGTCATGCTTTGTTCTCTCTCTCTCTCTCTCTCTCTCCAACATATTAGGGAAAAAATGTACTTCCATGTGGATATTTTCTGAAGTCCTTTTCTTTGTCCAGACTTTAGATTCTCAGAATAATTTTTATCTTTGTGTTTACTTATCACAATACTCTTAGCTTTGTCCAGAGTTCCTTGAAGTCGCTGAATACACCTGCATAATTAAGGCTTCCACAACTCCTTGCAGAGATGCTCTTGTTTACCAGGCTCCTCGCATCTGTTTCCTTTCATAGTTTAGCTATCTTTGGATTGTTGAACTACTATTTCCTAGCCTCCCTAGACCAAGGACGGAAACAGTGCTACCCTCCTTTGGTCTCTGTCCCTCTCTAAGCAGGAAGCCAAACCTACTTTTTATAAAAATTGAGACAGATTCTATATCGCACTGGCTGGCCTCGAATTCACATTACGCACCCCCCACCACACACACACACTCCAGGGTTTCTCTCTGTATCCATGGCTGTCGTGGAACTCGCTTTGTAGAGCAGCCTGCCACTGTCTCCCGAGTGCTGTTGCGTCACCACACCGGGCTTCTAACTCTTTTAACATTAACGCTGAACTTCCTTTAGGTCTGCCTTCCGGTCCAAAACTGTTCGGAACGTCACCAGGATCGCTCAAACCAGCACGGCTTCTGTAATCTCTCGAGCTCCGATTTTCACGTGGGCCACCACCTCCGCAGGTACTTCGGGTGTCTGCAGACATGAGTTCACGCGCGCCTCCATCTAAGTGTGACTGAACACTGCGGCACACGGATACACACGTCCGTCAGACGATACGGAGCACGGAGACTACGCGGGACGATCCGGCAGGCGGGCAGGCGAGGCGCCCTTCCTTCACAGAGGCGCAGTCTCACCCCTCCCCACCGGAACTACCTCCTCCTCCGCGCCCGGCGCGCCCACGCACGTCAGCGCTGACGCTCGGGAGCCGCCCCCCTCTCCCACGCAGGTGGCCAGCGCGACACGCGCATGCTCACTAGGTGGGGTCACGGGAGGCTGGGGCGCTGCCATCTGTTGCGCCGCCCTCGCGAGCCGGCAGATCCGGGTCTCGTGGCTAAGAGTGACGTGGTCTGTCGAATCCAAACAGAGGGGAGGAGGTCGGCGGCCAGCAGCAGCGACAGCGGCGTCCGGAGCGCTCCCGGCTGCCACCCTCCCCGCCCGCCGCTTGTTTGGGCGGGTGAGTGTCCCCCTGGCCCACCGCCCTCCTCGGCGACCGTCTTGGCGTCGCCACTTCGGTGCCCGCGCGCTCCCGGGGACCGCTGCGGCAGGGAGGGCAGCTCCGTCTCGGCGCTGCACCCAGGAAGCCCGCGGCCACCGGCCGGGCAGTCTGCAGCTGGGCTGGACGGGCACCTGCAGTCTGTGCGGACGCTCTCACTTTCAGGGCCCGATAGGCAGCGTGGGCGTGCAGGGGATTGGGGACAGTGACCCCGAAAGCCGGGCGGTGGCGTTTGCCTGGTGGGTCCGAAGAAGCCACCCGGACGCGGCCCTTTGTTGTGATGTGCCAGAGCCCTTTTTATTCTCCATTGTGTTGTGGATTTAAAAGATTCCTCTTTTCTGTTGGTTCTGTACGTGGAGCCCTGGCTGAAAATGGGCAGGTAGCAGCACCGTTATTGAAAGGAATTCAGGGCGATAGCCTAACAGTGGTTTGAGATCCGTGTCGCTGCTTAGAGCCGAAGTTTTCCGAAGTGACTGTTCAGACGTTAGGATTTTAGCTAAGATGATACTTGGCTAACTGTAGAGATGCAGCAGGATGCGTTTAGTTGCCCCAGTTGGAAAAACCGAGAATGTGGCCTTAATAATGGAATGCCTTGGGTTTGCATCTGGAGCGGCGGATGAGCTCCAGCAAACATTTATACCAGCAAGTATTTATACCTGCATTTGTAGAAAAGACCCTCCCGATTTTGTGTCGTGTTTTCAGAAACTGCTAGCAGCTATTCGTACAAGAATTTGGAAAAGCCTGCAGTTTCCCATGTGTTTGTCTGGAGACGCTTCGGAGGCGTTCTCGCTGCCCTGTGTCTGATGTGGAGGTTAGGGGAAGCAACTGCGTGCTCCTGCTTCAGGTGACTGACTCACTGCTCACGCAGATTCCTTTAGTGTAGTCGCCCTCCGTAGTCAGACCAGAAACGAAACTTGGGTGTCCCAACGTGGTTTAAAGAGGGATATCTTCCCCTCTCCAAGATCCTCAGTTGAAGTGTTTCTGTGGTAAGCAGCAGGAAAGAACGACAAAACTATGTGATTGCTTTCCGTCAAATCTGGGAAGAATTCTTAGGAATTTAGATTCCTTCTTTGAAGGATGTGCCCTTAGGCATTAACGGACCAGTTATCGAATCTTTTCTCTTGTGTAGGTCATGGCTTTTTTTCCTTTCCTTTCACCTTACTAGGAACCCAGTTGATATAGATAAAGGGAATTTTTTGCACTTTCTCTTTTTTAGATTAAAAAAAAGCCTTTATACTATCCTAAAACAGTATTTTCGCTTGTATGAAATGTTCTTTTCATGGTTGGAGAAAACGTTGATAGAAATACATGAGGAGAAAAAAATAGGAATCCTGTCTCTCAACTTGCCAGATGTTAATACTTTTGCATTTATTTATTTTATAAAATATGATATCATGCTATCATACTGCATTCCCGCCCCCCCCCCTCTAGTTTCACTGTGTAGGCCCAGCTGTTCTGGGAACTCACTCTGGAGATAGGCTGGCATTGAACACAGAGATCAGTCTGCTTCTGCCTCTTGAGTGTGCCACCACTGCCCAGCTGCATGTGTGTTTTGTTTTTTAATTTTTATTTAATGTGTATGGGTACTTTGTCTATATGTATGTATGTCTGTGTACCTTGTGCATTCCCGGGTGCCCTAGGAGGTGTTGAATTCCTGGGTTTGAGTTATAGGAGGTTATGAGCTGCCATGTGGGTGCTGGAAACCCAACCCAGGTCCTCTGCAAGATCAGCTAATGCTCTAATCCCCATGCATTTCTTTTTTTGTTGTTGTTGTTTTGTTTTTTGCTGTGCACTTAACATAGTGGCACTTTTTCCTCCCTCCCTCCCTCCCTTCCTCCCTTTCTCCCTTCCTTCCTTCTTTTTTTTTTTTTCTTCTTTTCTGACAGGGTTTCTCTGTGTAGCTCTGGCTGTCTTGGAGCTCACTCTAGACCAGGCTGGCCTCAAACTCTGAGATCTACCTGAGTGCTAGGATTACAGACTTGTACCACCACCTCCTGGCAACTGCTATTTAAAAATTTTTACTCATTTATTCATTTTTGCAGCTGTGGACTGTGGACCTTTTAGGGTGAAGTCCACTATGTTGGAAAATCAATAGTTTTTTTTCTCCTCCCAAAACAGTGTTTCTTTGTGTAGAAGCCTTGGCAGTCCTGGAACTGGCTCTGTATACCAGGCTGGCCTCGAACTCACAGGAGATCTGCCTGCCTCTGCCTGGCAAGTGCTGGGATCAAAGGTGTGCACTGTTGCTGCCACCACCAGGCAGCAATAGCTATTAATGCCCTGGTGTTGAAAGTTTCCCTCCTGTGTGTCTCTTTGGTGATATTGTGAGATTTAAGAAATCAATAGACATAGTATGAGGTGTGAGGCTTAACTTGCTATACTCTCAAGGCAGCAAGTGCAATGTGGAATTTGAGAAGAATCTTATTTAGTAGTTCCACACAGGTAAATTTAGGTATAATCCTCAGTTATATCATGCTCCAAAAGATGAGTATCTGTATTCACCCCAGCCATGAGACCCTGGAGGTATTTACTTAGAGCACTTAATGTATTTTGTTAGTTTAGTGTATGTGCCATCTGGAGCAGGGTTTTTGTTGTTGTTTTGTTTTTAAACACTAACACCAAAGGGGAATGCCCTCTTCAACACAGCTTCAAAGGCTAAGTACCATGAAGAATCCTAAGTCTGCTAAAGCCAATTTGGGCTGATGTCTCATAAGCTTTTCTAAGACCTATAAATCTCTATTGTCACTTATTATCTCCTGAGTAATTAATTTCAGATGCTCAGTACACTCTGACATGGTTCTGTCTTCTCTCATTTTTACAAGACTTTTTGTTTGTTTTTTGAGACAGGGTTTCTCAGTATTGCTTTGGAGGCTGTCCTGGAACTAGCTCTGTAAACTAGGCTCGTCTCAAACTCAAGAGATCTACCTGCCTCTGCCTCCTGTGTGCTGGGACTAAAGGCATGCACCACCAACGCCTGGCTATGACTTTTTTTTTCCCCCACAAAAGTTTTACATTGTGAAATGTGCCCTTGAGAGTGTGTGCGCGTGCACACCAAAGAAAGGCAGAAAAGGGGGTTGAACTCCCTAGTGCTAAAGGAGCTAAAAGTGATTGTGAGTTTGGTTATGAGCTGCCAGACAAGGGGACTAGGAACCAAACTGGGGTCCTCAGGACAAGTAACAAGTGCTCTTAGTGGCTGAGCCATGTCTCCAGCCCCTTTAAATAATAGCACTTAGTATGTGTACTTTCCTCATCCCTGGTGCTACCAATTTTGCTAGACTATCACCATCTCTTATGTGGTCAACTTCCTGGCCTCTCTCCAAGTTCAGCTGTGTATTGTGCATTTATCCCATCACAGCCTCAGAGATTCCTTAAAATGTAAATGAGATTCACACACACTCATACTCTTTAAAGTATCCCATTCAGAGTAAAACTGTACCCTGGCATGGTAGATTGCACCTTTAACCCAGCATTCTTGGGAGGCAGAGGCCAGCCTGTTATCAGACTTGCTAGTCACTTCCTATTTGCCCTTGCCTTCTTCTGTTCCCATTCTTGTGTTTCTGTATTCTACCTGGTCCTGGGCTGTGGAGATTGGCCACATCAGTGTAGTTCTGCTTTCCATCCCTTTTTGTTATGTCTGATGCTACTTTGTGAGCTACCTTAAGGTCTTTGGCTTCAGTATTCTCCCAGTCTGCTTTGGCCAATCCATTTCAGTCACTCAGGTTGCAGTTCAGATGTTGGCTTTTCAAAGAAATTGCCCCATTTTTCTGTTCTTTTAAAAATTTTAGTCACAGCATTTACTACAACATGTTTGCCTTTATTGAGGTTTTTTTTTTTTTTTTTTTCCTGCTTCATACTGGATTGTGATGGTATACATCTTTAATCCCAGCACTCTGGAGGCGGAGGCAGGCAATTCTATGAGTAGTTCCAGGCTACTCTAATCTACAGAGCAAGTTCCAGGACAGCCAGGGCTACACAAAGAAACCCAGGGGTTCGGGAAGATTCTTACACTGACAGTTCTTCAGAATTGTATTACAGGAACTCTGTTGGTTGAATAAATGAACTTTTGGACATATCTATGCTCTTCTTTAGACCTATTCTTTCTCAGAAGGCTAGCATTCAGCAGCTTCTTATAGGACAGTTTAATCTATTTGAGACCTATGGGACCTTGGAGAGGTAGGTTCCTAGAATCTCCCTGGCCCATTTTTCTTTGGTACTTTGACTTGAACCCAGGTCTTTGTGCATTGCCTACCCCTGAGTTACACCCCAGACTTTGGCTATAACTTTTTGTTGTATTTTGTGGAAGGGTTTTTATGTAGCCTAGGGTGGCCTGGACTCATCTTGAACTTCTGATCTTACTTTTTCCACCAGGCTTTGGTTTCTTTGGGGCGGTGTCTTGGCTCCACAGCTAGGGCTGGCCTTGGTTTACTGGAAGTCTTCCTGTCTCTTTCCCCAGAGGTTTCCCCAGTGTAATTACAGACATGAGCCACCACACCCAGCTCCAGATTTGTACTTTCAACAAATCCTTTGGGTGATTTTAATTTTAAGTTAAAGTTTGAGAATGTTTCTTTTTTAAAATATTTATTTATTATGTATACAGTGTTCTACCTGCATATATCCCATGTATCCCTGCAGGCCAGAAGAGGGCACCAGATCTCATTACAGATGGCTGTGAACCATCCTGTGGTTGCTGGGAATTGAACTCAGGACTTCTGGAAGAGCAGTTAGTGTTCTTAACCACTGAGCCGCCTCTCCTTTTTTTTTTTTTTTTTTTTAATTGAGAATGTTTCTTTTTTAATGTCTCTTTTTCTGGAAGATAATTCTTTTATACTAGTTCTGATTTGGGGGAACAGAGTGTGTTATATAATGTTACTATGCAAAATATTACTCCTACATTTTTCATGTAGTTCCAGAGTAACCTACATGTAAGTTTTCCTACCCCCATCTTAGAGGAGAGGACACTGAAACATAGTGAATGGTTGAACCCCGGTTCTGTGCTCCCTGAGCTGGTCTCGCTGCTTGTGAGCTATAGCATTTAGATCTGTACACACAGATTTCACTAAGCTGGGTTATTAATTATTATTATTAAGATGTTTTTATTTTTATTTCATGCATATGGGTGTTTTGCCTGCATGCATATACACTATGTACATGCAGTACTCACCAAGGTCAGAAGACTGCACTGGATCTTCTGGAACTGGAATTTTTCACCATGTGAGTCTCAGATACTCTACAAGAGTGACCAGTACTCTTAACTGGTGAATCTTCCCTCCAGCCCTAGGCTGGGTTTTAGTTATTTTAGTATTTTCTGTCCAATTTACAATTTACCTGAAAGATATACTGTTTTATGATTTTTTTTTGTATTTTAAACATTTTTTGTTGCTGTTGAATTTGCCTGAAGTTGTAGAGTTAGAAGACAATTTTTAGAGACACTCTAAGCATGCTGCTATTTCTGACTAGTCAGGATGCTGAGAGAGGAGAACCATTTGAAACAAACATGGGCAGCATAGTGAGGCCTTGCTTCTAACAACACAAAACAGCAGGAACAAAAACAAAAATCTTCCAGGTCTTCTTGCTTTGGTCTGAGAGTCTACCAGGCTAGCTCGAAGTAAGTTGGGAGTATTTTCTTCTTCCTTGTGTATTACTTTATAGTCTTCCCATCAAAAAGATAGCCTTGTTGTTAGGTCATTTATTACTACATCTGTTGATGTGTCTCATCCTTTGGACTGCCTTAGGATAAACAAGACCCTTTGCAAATGAGGGAGAGAAATTACATGTGACTGCTTAGTTCATGTCTAAGACTTCAGCACAGACAAGGACTGGTGTTCTAAGTCTTCTGTCCTCTTTCTGTTGGGGCTTAGGTCACACATGCCATTTACAAGCTGTAGCTTCACTAGGGACCTTGGGCTTCTATTAATAGCCATGTATTTCTCCCTCTACCTCATGTGCTTGTTACTGAAAAATTACAATGGGCTTAAGTGACATTTAAAACCAACTGTGGTCCTGTAATCCTCTCAGAAGTACTTGCATTTTCCATGTCTCTTAATTATCATTTTTATTTTATGACTGGATGTTTTGCCTGCATGTATATCTGTGCACCATATAAATGCCTAGTGCCTGAGGAGGTCAGAAGAGAGCATCAGATCCCCTGGAACTAGAGTTACTGATGGCTGTGAGGCACCATGTGGGTTCTGGGGAACAAGACTGGGTCCCCTGGAAGAGCATCCAATGCTGTTAACCGCTGAGCCATCTCCTGCAATTTCTGTCTGTTTTTGCTTTATGAGAAAGTCTCAGTAAAACCCATGATAGCCTCTTACCTCCTTCCTTCCCTTTTCTGTCAGTGCTGGGAATCGAATCCAATGCCTCTTACAAGTTATGCAAAGTTATGTTAAGCTACATGTTAGACCCACTAAACATGATTTCAACTGGCTTTATACTATAAAATATTTTGAATAAAATCACTTGAAGTCTTCAGTTTATTCTGAGCATAGAAGTAATTTCCATACTTAACAAGTAATACCATGAAGAACCATGTTGAGTTAAACTCTGAAGAATTATAATAACCATTTTAATTATAAAATGAGCCATAGCAGAGTATGGAGACACATCATTAATCTCAGCACTCAGGTGGCAGAGAAAGGCAGATTTCTGAGTTTGAGACAAACTTGATGTACATAGTGAGTTCTAACCCAAGCAGAACTGCACAGTAAGGCTGAAAAAAAAGAAAATAATATTGGGGCTGCAGAGATGGCTCAGAGGTTAAGAGTACTAACTTGTCTTCCAGAGGTCGAGTTCAATTCCCAGCAACCACATGGTGGCTCCCAGTAATCTGTAGTGAAATCTGGTGTCCTCTTATGGTGTGCAGGCAGAACACTGTGTACATAATAAAGAAATAAACCTTAAAAAAAACTGGAGAGATGGCTCAGTGGTTAAGAGCACTGACTGTTCTTCTCAAGGCCCCGGGTTCAATGCTACATGGCAGCTCACAACTTTCTGTAACTCCAGGATCCAACACCCTCACACAGACATACATATAGGCAAAACACCAATAAAATATAAATAAATTTTGTTTTGTTTTTCAAGACAGGGTTTTTCTGTGAAGCTTTAGAGCCTGTCCTGGAACCAGGTCTTGTAGACCAGGCTGGTCTTGAACTCACGGAGACCCACCTGCCTTTGCCTCCCAAGTGCTGGGATTAAAGGCATGCCCCCCCCCAGCATAATTTTTTTCCTTAAGTAATAGTAAATTAATAGACAATAACCCATATTTAAAACATTTTAATGACTAAAGATGGAACTAATCATAATTCAATCTGGGCAGTATGCATGCACTGGGATATGCCTAGAAAATCTAGGTGAAAGTTTCCATTAGAAGCCGCCTCTGAAGAGAAGTCTTACTTTCAGTTTTTTCTTTTTCTGGAGTGGCAGGATGAGGTATTTGAAATTTTTAAATTTGAAATATGTATTATTTTAAAATAACAGAAAATGTATATTTTTTCTAAACCAACATTCAGTTGTATAATGGAGCTTATATACACATATTTAATAATATTTTTAATGGCAGTGCTTTTATTTTGGAGAAAGTTTCCCCCTGTTGCTCTTTTTCATATGGCATTTTCATTTCCCTTTTTGCTTTTTTTTTAATTTTGGTCACAACACAGATGTGTCAGCTTTGTGCAGGGGCATCGTGGAGCTGCTTTCCGCTTGTCTGTGCTCGCTGACAGTGCAGCATGGGCAGGGCTCCTGGGATTTCACACCTAACCGTGCTTCTCATCAGGGTGTGGGTGCAGCACGCATCTTCCAGAACTTAGAGGTCAGTGCTTTGGGGGCTAGTGCCTTCTGTCTTCCATGATAGTTGGGTTTTGTTTGATTTGGTACATTTGTTTTTTTCGAACAGGGTCTCCCTATGTATCCCTGGTTGTCCTGGAACTCACTATGTAGACTAGGCTGGCCTCAAACTCACAGCGATTGTCAGTGTCTGCCACCACCATTCTCAGCTGTCATTATATTTGATAGAGCTCAGTAATTCTAACACACCTATTGAATGATACTTTTTTTTTTTAGCATTTGTGTGTAACATATCCACTGTAATTACAGATATCTAGTGTAGGGTTTTTTTTGTTTTGTTTTTCAAGACAGGGTTGCTCTGTAGCTTTCAAACCTGCCCTGGAACTCAATCTCTAGAACTGGCTGGACTCAAACAGTGATATTACTGCCTCTCCCTCCCAAGTGCTGGGATTAAAGGTATGTGCCACCACCGACTGGCTTAATTGAAACGTTTATTTGGCCATTTATGGTACAATTTTTCCCCCTGTACCTTGACCAAGTAGAGAGACTCTTGGAGAATGTACATGAGTACAGTATAGCTGAGAAAAGACAAGAAATCAGTGGGGCTTCAGGGTAGGTGGCCCTCTTTTTTCCCTTCCTTCGTGTGCAGAAGAATAATGTCCATGATCCCAGGAGAGTGTAAGCAGTGTAAGGCAGCTTACAGCTGAAGGTTAGGTGACATCCACGGAGTCTCAGTTCACAAAAGACTCCTAAAAGTTCTCCCTTGATGTTCACACACTCCTCTAGAGTGAATAGTTACCAGTCCTGCCTGAGATAGACTGAAGACACCCAGGCTAAGTGCTTTATCCCTCTCAATGATGCTGATAACGTGAACTCTTTAAGATGTTCTGTGTGCTAATGCTTTAATGGCTTGGTAAACTGTCTAAATCGATTCCTGGAATGAGTCAATTACAGGGAAGGATTAAAAAGTCATTTTGAGCTGGGTGATGGTGGCGCACGCCTTTAGTCCCAGCACTCAGAGGCAGGCGGAATTCATGTTCGAGACCAGCCTGGTCTACAAGAGCTAGTTCCAGGACACCCTCTAAAACCACAGAGAAACCCTGTCTCAAAAAACAACAGTAACAACAAAAAGTCATTTCTAAAAGGCATTCCAGGTGGTGGTGGCGCACACCTTTTGTCCCAGCAGAGGCAGGGGGATCTTTGATGGTTTCAGGGCAGCCTGGTCTACAAAGTGAGTTCCAGAACAGCCAGGGGGGACTACACCGAGAAACCCTATCTCGAAAACAACAACAAAAATACCCAAAACATAAAGGCAGTGTTGAAAACATAGTATGATCCAGAATGTCTGTGTTTCCTCAAAAAGTGTATTTGAAACCTTGACTGGCAGCATGTTAATATTAGAAGGAAGACTTGTGACAGAACCTGGTGCGGAATCCCAGCACTTCACTGTGAACGCAGGAGGATCGGCAGCTCAAGCAAGGCGGTCAGTTCAAGGCCAGCCTGGGCTACATGAGACCCTGTCTTAGCACCTCTCCCCCACATCTCATTACACAGGACGTTAGAGAAGTTTCGCTGCTTCTGTCTTATGGACATGGCCACTGTAAAGGAGGCTCAGCCTCCAGAGTGTGAGTGATTGTTTTTTTTATAAACCCAGGCAAGTGGTATTTGCTGTAGCAGCTCAAACACACTAAGTGAATTGGAAGCAAGATGGGTTGCTACTTCAACAAATACCTAGATGTGAAGTGGCTGTGCACCTGTCCAATGCATAGAAGCTTAGTTTAGGTTTGAAAGTGCACAATAGTAAGCTTCCCTGTTGGCAAGTGCAACCTTGGAGATGATTGTGGTGAGGGCTGAGGAGAGAGCTGTTGATAAACCTCATTCTTAGAGAATATGCTTGAGTAGTCCTATTCTCAGCCTGTGTGTGTGGAAAGCAGTAAGAAAGCTTGGCTGGGTTTGGGAGAGTACAGGGTATGGCAGCCAGAGCTTACTTTTTTGTTTTGTTTTGTTTTGTGCTGGGCATTAGATCTCAAGCTGCCTTTTGATGAGGACATGGATGATCAGGTACCTTTCGCAGATAGATGACCACAAAAGCACTTTGGAAATTATGAGGCTGCCCTTCCCATCGTTCAGAAGGTCAAGGAACAGATTGATACAAGCTCATGCTTTCAGGCTCCACATGGACTGCGTGTTCTGTGGAAGCTTTCCCTTCATGGGTAACAGTAAATCCTGGTAGCTGCACACTGCCTGTCACAGGTTCATATCTGTAGAACACTTTGCCTCAAGATGAGTCATATACTGAGCCTGGCCCTTGTTTGGATGACATCCATTCATTTAGTAGTCAGCTTCATGTTTGGCAGGTACTGTGCCACCGAACTACACTCTCAGCCTGATAATACTTTGAGAAGTGTTTGGCTTTTGAATTCATTCATTTATTTATTTATTTTCATTATGATTATTGTTGGTGGTGTTATTTAGTTTTTTGAGACAGGATTTTTCTGTGTAGCCTGGTTGTCCTGGACTGGCTCTATAGATCAGGTCTCAAACTCAAAGAGATCTGCCTGCCTCTGCCTCCTGAGTGCTGGGATTGAAGGGGTGCACTACCACCACTCAGCCCAGCATATGGGAGTTTTATTTGTTAGGTATGCTGTGTTGATGTGTGCATGTGTATGCAGGTACTCAAAGGCCAGAACAGGGTGTCGGATCCCATGGAGGTGAAGTTATGAACCACCTGATGTGGGTGTTAGGAATTGAACTTGGGTCCTTAAAGAGCAAGATATGCATTTAACTGCTAAGCCATCTCTCCAGATTGTAGACTTTTTTTTTTTTCAATTATATTTTTGGGAGGGGACTGGGAGTGAGCATGAATGCCATGATGGCCTGTATGGATGTCAGAGGATAATTTGAGAAAGTTTGTTCTCCCACTACACAAATCTGAGGATCAAACTCAAGAGTGTCAGTTTTGGCAGCAGGCCCCGTTACCCAACTGAGCCATCTGAGACAGAACTTGACTTTATTTTTGGACTTTTTGAGACAGGGTTTCTCTGTGTAATAGCCTTGGCTGTCCTGGAACTCATTCTGTAGATCAGGCTGGCAAACTCACTGGGATCCACCTGCCTCTGCCTCCCAAGTGCTGGAATTAAAGTTGTGTGCCACTAACGCCTGGTTTGACTTTAGACTTTTGACCTGATACAGGAGTAAGTATTGGTGGATATTAGAATAGAATGAGGTATTTTGTATTTGAGAAGGACATAAATTTTGTGAATTTTGGGAGTGGGCAGGGGTAAAATGCTACCGTGTAAATGTGCCTCCTTTCATATACTGAAAGTTTAATCA
The DNA here is from genome assembly GCA_030556225.1 of Cricetiscus sungorus. NCBI lineage: Eukaryota > Metazoa > Chordata > Mammalia > Rodentia > Cricetidae > Cricetiscus > Cricetiscus sungorus. The sequence goes on from JANBXA010000734.1 coordinate 32,523,541, forward strand.
CAAGTGTAACAGGAGATGATTAGATAATGAGGGCAGAGAGCCTCCACAAGATGGCTAGTGCCCTCATCCCCAGAGCTTGCCCTTCCTTACCATTCAGTAATGCAGTGAGAACTTACCATTGATGTCCAGAGAGCAGGCCCTCTCCAGAGGCACAAGTCTGCCATTACCTGACTGCCTTGGATACCTGCACACACCTGGCCTACACACACAGACAAACAACGTACATATAAATAAAAAAATACATGTTTTAAATAAGTTAAGCCTAACAGAAATGGGCTACAAGGAAAATAGTAGTAGTTATGTGTGTGTGCATTTTGAGCTTTTTTGCTCAGGTTGGACTAGTGAAGTAATGTGTAATATTTATTTGAACAGTCGTTTTTGTGTGCTGGGATGAAATTACATTGTGTTAAGTAATTTTAGTAATTCAGCTGCCCATTGGTTGTCTTATATATCTTTGTGTAAACTTTTCTGCCTGTTCTTAGGGTCCCTAAGGATTTAATAGTGAACTTGTTTTTAGGAAAGGAGAAATGAGAAGGCTGGAGGCCCTCTCCTGTGTGCTGTGTGGTTTTGGGCAAGCCACTGAAACTCTGAGGACCATAGTTCCTTCCTCTTTATTTTAGTGTTTTTTCTCTTTTCTTTCTTTCTCTCTTCCAACACCCCCCCCACCTTTAAAACTTACCTGAGACAGAATCTTCTGCATACCCTTGGCCTTCCTGGAACGTCACTATGTAGCTCAGGTTGGTCACCTTAAATGTATGAGGTACCGCCCAGCCAGTTCTTTCTTTAAATAGGTAGGTAAGAGCCTGGGGATGCAACTTGGTCAATAGTGTGCTTGCCTAGCCTGCATGAGGCCCTAGATTTGATGCCCAGCACTGCACAACCAGGGCCTTGTAGTCCACAACTGTAATCCCAATAATCCCAACACTTTGGAGGTAGCAGTAAAGGACCAGAGAAGTTCACGGCTAGGTCTCTAATTCCAGCACTCAGGAGACAGAGGCAGGTACATCTCTGCAAGTGTGAGACTAGCCTGGCCTTACATAATGAGTTCTAAGCCAGCCAAGACTACATAGTGAGACCCTGTCTTAACAAAAACAAAAGTGGAGAGAATTGCTATGATAGGGTCACTTGTAAGGTTGTCATTTACTGACTGTACTTGAAAATTGGTAACTTTTTTTTTTTTAATTTTTTTTTTTTTTTTTTTTTTTTGAGACAGGGTTTCTCTGTATTGCTTTGGAGGCTGTCCAGGAACTAGCTTTGTAGACCAGGCTGGCCTCAAAATCACAGACTTTCACCTGTGTCTATCTCCTAAATGCTGAGGCTAAAGGTGTGTGCCACCAGCACCCAGTGAAAATTGGTAATCTTTACTCTGAATTTTGCTACATAGTGCTCCTTCAAACATCCTTCCCAGCCACTCTGCCCCTTTGTTTCTTTATATTTCTATTCACCATTTGCTTCTATGCAACTAGATGGTTCCTCTCCTTTCCACCTGCTTTACTCTCTACGTTTTCAATAATATCTGCTCTGAAATCAAGAATACTTTTGAAGGTTGGGGCTTCCTCCCCTTCCCCCAAGACAGGGTTTCTCTATAGCCCTATGTGTTCTGGAACTCACTCAGTAGATCAGGCTGACCTTGAACTCACAGAGATCCGCCTGCCTCTGCCTCCTGATTGCTGGGACTAAAGGCATGAGTCACCAATGCCCTGCCATTTTTGGTGTTTTTAAAATGTAAGAATACTGGGCATGGGGATGCACACCTTTAGTCTCAGCCCTCTGGAGGCAGGAGCAGGCTGGTCTCATTCTAGGACTGCCAGGCTACACAGAGAAACCCTGTCTCCCAAAACACAGCAATAGGTAAGAATGAGGTGTGTGTGTGTGTGTGTGTGTGTGTGTGTGTGTGTGTGTGTGTGTGTGTGTGTATGTGTATTTTAAAGTTGTGTTTATCTGCCTGTGTTTGTTGAAGTTAGGACAACTTGTGGGAGAAAGTTCTTCCACAGCATAGGTGCTGGGAATTGAATCCTGTTTGTCAGGCTTGCTGGCAGATAACAGTTAACTGTTAAGTCACTTTGATGGCCCAGAGATAACTTTCTTTACTGACCAGTGTTTGGAGTATTACAAAAATGTATAATTACGATTGGTTGCTATGATAGGAGTCAGGGAGTTCTAACTCCTAGGCAAAAAATAATTGATATTTTAAGTATATGATGGGTTTATTTTCTGGATGATTGAAACCATTTTCTGATGGTTTTGGTATAGCTTTAGCAGTTTTCAACAATGTAGGTGTGTGCATGCAATGCAAGAACCAGCAGATCCCTGGAGCTGGATTTACAGGCAGTTAATGAGCTGCCAGACCTCCATGCTGAGAACAGAGGTCGGGTCTTCTGCAAGAATCCATCTTCCGGCCTTCTCAGTGTTGTCAGTGCTGAAGACCAAAACTAGGCCTTGTGATTGCTCTCGGAGCAAGCATTCTTTCCCCCTTGTCTGCATCCCCAGCCTGGCCCCACACCCCCTCTTTTTGGGGAGACAAGGTTCTCATGTAGTACTTGACTGGCCTAGAACTTGCTTGAACACAGAGAGCTGTTTGCTTCTGTTTCTCAAGTGCTGGGATTATAGGCAGGGTCTCACCATGTGCTTCTTAGCTGGCTTGATGACCCAAGTTTGAACCCCAGAACCTTTGAAAACAATATTGGATGAGTAGTACACATCTGTAATCTCAACACTCCTAAGGCAGAATGGGAGGTAAGTGACAGGAGAACCTCTGACCTAGAGCTGCAGTACGGAGTGTGGCATAAACTAGAGATTCTGCTCCAAAACAAGATGGGGCTGTGTGAGAGCATATTAGATAGTAAATTCTAGAACTAAACAGTCTGGTAGTCATGTACTATATACATCATTCTGTGCCATCGTTCTACCACTGAACCAGTGTTTCCCATCATTCTGAATAGCACAGTTCAACCTCACACCTTCCTTTCCCCTCCCACGCAAGAGATGAATTACCCCTTTGTTTCAGTGTATCCACACGGTATATGCTACTTGCTTGTTAGTCAGTATTCACTATCTACTTATCACAACTCACTGAGTATTAGTGCTTGTGTTCAAGAAAACTGTATTTAGCTTTAATAAGAGGCCTGAATGCAAGAGAGTTTCCTGACAATTGGAAATGTGGAGAAGCTGTAAAGCTAGAAAATCTCAATTTTATAAGGAAAGAAAAAAAAAATGCTGATGTCAGTAAGCTCTGTGCCATGAGGTTTTCTGTCTATAACATCTTAAAGAAGAAAATGAAATTCGTGTTAGCTGTGCTATCATAGCTCAAAATTTGAAAAAAAAAGAAAAGAACAGAAAGGCCATGGCTCATAAAACACTTTGACACTTTGAGAGTTGTATCAGGCTTTTCTTTTAGGCCACCAACAGCTCCCAAATCATGACACTGGAGACTTAGCTTGTTTTGTATGATCAGCCTAGTTTAGGCATGTTTCTGGCTAGCTTTTTACATTCAATTAATCAGTTTACCTTTATCTACCCTTTGCCTCGGGGCTTATTACCTTTGTTACTTCTATATATCTTGTTTGTTTGTTTTTCAGGACATGGTTTCTCAGTGAAATAGCCCTGCCTGTCCTGGAACTTACTTTATAGATCAAACTGGCCTCAAACTCAGAGATCCACCTGCCTCTTCCTCCTGAGTGCTGGGATTAAAGTCATGTGCTACCAGCCTGGCTTCTGTACATCTTATTTTCACACTTCTCTCTGCCTGCCTGCCTGCCTGCTTGCCTGCCTGCCTGCCTTTTGCACCTGTGTGTCTCTTGTTCGCTCCTCCTTTTTTCTCTCCTTCCTTTTTCTTACTCTTTGCCCCAGCCTAGATTTCTCTCCTATTTATTTTCTCTGCCTGAAAGCCCCGCCCATCCTTTTCCCTGCCTAGCTTTTGGCCATTTAGCTCTTTATTAGACCAATCAAGTGCCTTAGGCAGAGAAGGTGAAGCAAATGCAACACATCTTTATATACTTAAACACATATTTGCAATGCTAAACAAATGCAGCATAAACAAAAATATCACACCTTTACACAGTTAAAGTAATATTCTGGGACATAAACAAATGTAACAATCTTTGCCCAGTTAAAATAATAATCTACAACAGAGAGCCAGATTCCCACTTGTTAAGATTTGTTATTTGTGTGTGGTGGTGTGTGTGTGTGTGTGTGTGTGTGTGTGTGTGTGTGTGTGTGTGTGTATGTATATGTATATGTATATGTGCTCATTCAGAAATCAGAAGAGGGCATTAGATCCCCTGAAACTGAAGTTACATGTGGCTGTGAGTTGTGGGTGCTAGAAACCAAATTCAGGTCTTCTGAAAGAGCAGTAAGCTCTTAATTACTGGGTGGTTCACACTCATAATCCCAGCACATGGGATCTGAGACATGACAGCCACAAGTATGAGATTACACATAATGAGTTCCAGTCCAACCTGAGCTACAAAGTGAAGCCTTATCAAAAGTAACAAAACAAGCCAGTTGGTGATGGTGCACCCCTTTAATCACAGCACTTGCGGAGGCAGAGGCAGGCAGATCTTTGTAAGTTCAAGGGCTGCCTGGTCTACAGAGTGAGTTCCAGACTGCTAGGGCTGCAGAGAAACCCTGTCTCAAAAAGTCCCCTCCCCCAAAAAAGGGAGAAAGAAAGAAAGAAAGGAAGAAAGAAAGAAAGAAAGAAAGAAAGAAAGATAGATAGATGTAGATTGTGATATAGTTGTCCCTAGAGATAATGGCTCTGGTAAGAGAAAGTTCCCTGGTGCTATAGGGGCTGGTGCTATAGCTCAGTAGTACATAATGCAAGTGCTCCATCCACATAATAAAAAATAGAGGGCCTGGAGAGATGAGTCAGCAGTTAAGAGTTCTTGTTGCACAGTCATGGAGACAGGAGTTCAAACCCCAGCACTCTTGTGACAAGGTTGGAATCTGGTATGTCAGTAATCCCAACTCTGAGGAGGTCAGAGTCAAATTATTGCTGTCACTTGCTGGCATCCAGCCTAGCAGAGAAAATGCAACCCAGATTGAGGGAATGATTCTCAAATGGATTAAGCAGAATACCAGAAGAGGAAACCCAGTACCCTCTTATGGCCTTTGTACACAAGTACACACACATATATACACAAGTAAGTCTTAAAAAAAAAAAACTGAATAACTTGGAAACCTGTGTAGACTAGCATAGAGCTCAAGTGGTCCTTTTGTCAAATAATTCAGATTAGGTTCATGTTGTTCTCTCCCTTATGTCAGAGGGAATTAAACTGTATAGTGAGAAGTATCATTGTTTCTCTCCCCTTGACACATAGCCCATAGGTAACCAACTATAGAGTGCTTTTAAAATAACAAGACAGTCTGGGTATGGTGGTACACCCCATTGAGCCCAGGAGGCAGAGGCTAGTGGATCTATGTGAGTTCACAGCAGCATGGTCTAAAGACCAAGTTCTAGGACAGCCAGGGCTACACAGAGAAACCAAAAAAAAAAAAAAAAAAAAGGAGAGAGAGACAGAGACAAGTCCCAAAAAATCCCTAAGGTTTAAGACTGTTTCTATTTATCTCTCCATAGACAAGTATCCTTCATATATTATTGTGGCAGGGTGGCTTACAATATAGTGCTTACTGTTTTAAAGTTTTTAAACATTGTGTGTGTGTGTGCATGCATGTGTGCACACTGTGGTACATGTGTACAGGTCAGAGGACACCTTGTAGGAGTCACTTCTCTCCTTCTACCATGTGGTTCTCATGAATTGAACTCAGGGCACCAGGCATGGTAGCAGGCACCATTACCTTTCTAGCCATCTCATCATCCCAGCATTAAAAAACAAGATTTATTTTACTTTATTGGGGTGTGTGTGTGAGAGAGAGAGAGAGAGAGAGAGAGAGAGAGAGAGAGAGAGAGAGAGAGAGAGAGAGAGAGAGAGAGAGGAATGTAGGTCAGAAATGGGCAGGCATCATATCTACAGGGTGCTGGGAACCAAACTGGTTCCTTTAGAAGAGCAGCAAGTACTCTTAACCAAGGAACTATCTCCAGTCACCCAACATTTGGTTTTTCAGTAATATCTTTCACTTACATGCATGTGTAAATAAGAACATGTATACGAACATACACATATGTCAAAATATAATTTTATTCAAATAGTAAAATATATAGGAAAATAAGGGGGAATCATTGTCTGAGCACTGGAATGATGACCACTATGCTTATTTCAGTAATATCCCTTTCTTCCCGTCTAAATTCTGGGTGTGTGAAAATCCTGCATACTTTTTAAGGCCTCAACCACAAAAATTTCACATTGAACAGGGAAATTTCTAACTTTCTTAAGAGGAAACAAAGTCTCAATGTTTCTTTCTCTCTTTTGGTTTTTCGAGACAGGGTTTCTCTATGTAGCCTTTGCTGTCAGCTCAATATTTGTCTCAGGTGGAGCAGGGAACAAACATTTATTAAAGAAAGTGAATTAGGGAAAAGTCTAAAACGTTAATGAAAATATAACTTGCAGTCATTTGGGGGTGCTTGGAACTGAGTGTATACCCCCCCTCCAAATTGACCAGACTGGCTTTGACCAGACAAGCCCTCAACCTGGAATCTTCCGGCTTAAGCTTTTCAAGTAGCTGGGGCTATGCCTTGGCCACAGGCTCTGCTCCTCTAAAAGTGTTTTGAGAAGACTCTCATCATGTAGCCCTGGCTGACCTGGAACCCACTCTGTGAAACTAGGCAAACTGAACCCACATTCTAGGCCTGAGTATTTGTTTGTAGTGGTTGATTGTAGATTGATTGACAACACTATAAAATTTCCTCACTAGATATAGAATCAGCATGATTCTTTTTGTTTGTTTTTCTGTGGCTTTGGAGGCTGTCCTGGAACTAGCTCTTATAGACCAGGCTGGTCTTGAACTCACAGAGATCTGCTTGCCTCTGCCTCCCTGGTGCTGTGACTAAAGGTGTGCACCACCACCACCCGGCCAAACAGCATGATTCTGTCTATTCACTCTTGTCAAATGTTACAAGGAGATGTCTTGTTGAGAGAGGCTGGCCAGCTAGCTCTGCAGCAGTGGGGATTGCTTTGTCTTCTTGACAGCCAGGCAGCATCATTTTGCTGCATTGCCTTATGACAGATTGTCTACAAGTAGATGGGCTTGAGAACTTGCTGTGTATACCTAATTTTTCCTTTATACCACATGGACTTTGTCAGATTGCTGTCACAAATACTAACTTCATTAGGAAAGTACTGACATTATAAGTTAAATGCTTAAAATTGAGAGTAGGGATTTTTGAAGTAGCCATTACCAGATTGTCACCTCAGGGCCATTTTTATTTATGCCCTTTATGCTTACGTGAAATTTCTTCAACTTTCCTAGATTATTTTGAAATTTTTTAATGTGTGCATTTTAACTTTTTAAATAATTTATTGGTGTGTGTGTGTGTGTGTGTGTGTGTGTGTGTGTATGTATGCGTGTGCGCGCATGCTTGCACCCTTTGGGACTTATGTGCATCATATGTCTTTGGGTACCCAAGGAGGCCAGAGGGCATTGGGTCCTCTGAAACTGGAGTTACAAGCAATTGTGGGTGCTGGGAACTAATCTTCACCCTCTGCCAGATGGTACGTGTTCTTAGCCACTAAACCGTCTCCCTGGAGTGTACCTTTATGACTTAGGTTTCTCTGTGTAGCTTTGGAGCCTGTCCAGGAACTGCTGTAGACCAGGCTGGCCTTGAACTCAAAGAGATCTGCCAGCTTCTGCTTCCCGAGTGCTGGAATTAAAGGCAAAGGTGTGCACCACCACCACCACCACCACCACTACCACCCAGCTGATTTCTTTTGTGACTATTTGCATCTCATATCAAGATGACCTTGAATTTTTTATAGTGATGCAGAGTGACAGCATTTACTGCCATGTGACACCACACATGTGGGATTCTGGAGATAAAACCCTGCAAGCTGTGCAAGCCCCACTATCAGTGGAGCTGCCTCAGTTCCTTGTTTGCACATTTTTGGGAAACAAGTGGTGAACCTGGTTGTGTGCCCAAGGATTAGGCCCATTCCTTTGTTGCCTACTGTCAAGGATGTCTGATAGAGGCAAGCAGCTTTAGCAACAGGAAAAGTCAGAAAGCAGAGTATTAAAGGACTCCTTGAGGCCGAGGCCCTGCATCTGACTCAGTGGTGTCTTTAGTCCTGCCCAGCATAGTGCAGTTTCTTAACATCTCTGAAGCAAATGTGAAGTGAAAATTGTTGCATTGTTCAGCTTCGGTTACATGTTGACAGTCTTGTTTCCTAGCCAACACTGTCCTTTCTACTAAAAGAGAAAAAAAAAAGTATTTGTGTTTGTTTCTGACAGGGTTTCTCTATGTACCAACCCTGGCTGTCTGGAATTCACTCTGTAGACCAGGCTGGCCTTGAACTCACAGAGATCCTCCTGCCTCTGCTTCCTGAGTGCTAGAATTAAAGGCATGCACCCCCACACTTGGCAAAAAAAGGTTATTTTAAGATGGGTACTGTAAAGCGTGTTTACTAGTAGAACACTCTGTAGAAGTATTGTACTATTAAGGAGTGTCCTGGCCTAGAAATGTTTCTTCTCGGGCTGGAGACATGGCTCAGGGGTTAAGAGTGCTGCCTGTTTTTCCAGAGGTCCTGAGTTCAATTCCCAGCAACCACATGGTGGTGGCTTGCAACCATCTGTAATGAAGTCTGGTGCCCTCGTCTGGCCTGCAGGGATACATGCAGGCAGAACACTGTATACGTGATACATAAATAAATCTTTTAAAAAAATTGTTATTACAAAAAAAGAAATGTTTCTTCTCATCTATAGAAGCTAATCATGATGAGCATAAATTAAGACCTCAGTCTGTTTATACATTCCTGGCACATAAAGATATAAACTTCAAGAATTCCATAGGGCTGGAGAGATGGCTCAGTAGTTGTGACTGTATTTACAGAAGTCCTGAGTTCAATTCACAGCAAACACATGATGGCCCGCACCCTCTTTAGTGGGATCTGATGCCCTCTTCCGGCATAAAGTTGATAGAGCACTCATGCATAAATCTTTAAAAAAATAAAAATTTCATAAATTTTTTTCGGTGAGTGCTGTTGCTTGAATGGTGATAACTGAGATGAATTCTTTGGGAGGAAAGACAGGCCAAATTGAATTTTGCTATTAAATTTAAAGGCTGACTTGAGAGCTTGTTTACATTTGTGATGGATTGTCCAGGATACAAACAAGTCTGTCTTTTCCTCTGCTAATGCCAGGCTGGCCTCAAACTCACAGAGATTGCCTGCCTCTGCCTCCCAGGAGCTGGAATTGCATTTTGATATTTGAATTTCATTTTCAGAACATCTTAGTGCAGCTGGATGTGATGCACACCTCTGGTTCCAGACTAGGGAGGTGGAGGCAGAAAGGCTGGAGTTGACAATCACGCCTGTATGTCAAATAACAGACCAACCAGCCTGGGCTGTAGAAGACCCTGTCTGGAACAAACAAAAAATATTAGCCAACACTTCATTAGCTGAAGAAGATTCAGCCAAGAGGAAGGAAGGGCTAATATTGTTACAGGGCATAGCTTAAGTCCATACCAGCACAATGGGAAGAACAAATTTAATCTACCTATAAAGGTAGATTATATTCACTTTGAGTTTACTATTTCTGTTGCACACAGTTCATTAAGGATAAGGCTGACTCCCCCACCCCCTAACCCCCTTTTTTTTTTTTTTTTTTTTTTTTTTTTTTTAAAGATGTGGATCCAGAGTGGCTCCAGACAGTGTAAATGAGCCAGAGTTTATGCATAGTGCTTGTAGATTTGGAGGGCTGCTTGCAGGCACCTCCACTTCTCCTTCCACTTGGTTTCTACAAACAGGGTTTAGATGGAAAGATACTTGCTGAGAAACAGCTTGCACAGACTGTCCACAGCTTGGTTTCAGGACAGCTTAGACATGTCTTCAGACCAGCCAGTGAGATGGTTCAGTGGGGTAAAGGCTAATGGCCAGGTTCCATCTCTAGAACCCCAGGAAGGAAGGAGAAAACCAACTCTAACATATTCCCCTCTGACATCCACACATGCATAACCCTCTCCCCCAATATATTTTAAAAGATTTATCTCTGTTATTTTAAATGAATGTATGTCTCTGTGGGTGTGTGTACATGAGTATAAGTGCCCACATAGTTGGTAAGAGGGTGTCTGCTCCCCTGGAGCTGGAATTCCAGTTATGTATCACCCAACATGGGTACTGAGAATTGAACTGGGGTCCTCTGTAAGAGCAATATCTACTCTTAACCCCCCCAAAACAAACAAACAAACAAACCCCTGAGAGTCCTCAAATTCCCACACTGAGATGCAATTATTTCTAAAAGCTATATATTTTCTCTCGTAGCTGTACTGTTACTTACTCATTTACTCAGAACCACACTGATGAGGCATTTTGGACTACCATTCTAGGCTTTTAGAACATTTAAGTGAATATTAAGTGAAGTTTTTCCTGTTTTGAGCCTTGGAATATATAGCTTTATACAGGGTGAGGTCCTGGTTCATTCTCCAAGTGACACACTTGGATATATAATTACAAAACAACTAAATAATTTTACTAGGTTTTTAAATTTTTTTTATGTTTGTTGGTGTTTGCCTCCATGTATGTCTGTGTGAAGGTATCAAAACTCCTGGAATTGGATTTACAGACAGGTGTGAGCTGCTACATGGGTGCTGGGAATTGAATCTGGGTCCTCTGGAAGAGCAGCCAGTGCTCTCAACCAGGGAGCCACCTCTCCAGCACCACTAGGTTTTTTGTTTTGTTTTTGTTGTTTTGAGATAGGGTTCCTCTGTGGCTTTGGAGCCTGTCCTAGAACTCACTCTGTAGACCAGGACTGGTCTAGAACTCACAGAGATCTACCTGTCTCAGCCTCCCAAGTGCTGAGACTAAAGGTATGTGCCACCACACCAGTTTTTTGATGCATGAAGTTGTAGTCCTTTTTGATAACATTTTTTTCTGTTTTGTGTTTGCCTATTGACTTATGACATGTTCTTTGCTCATTTTTTTGTTAGGTTGCTATTTTCTTTTTTTGTGTGTATTAAGGGATGGGTTGGGGTTGAGACAGGGTTTCTCTGTGTCCTGGAACTTGCTCTGTAAACCAGGCTGGCCTTGAACTCACATATTCACCTCTGCCTCCCAAATTCTGGGACTAAAAGTACATGCCACCACCACCACCCAGTTCTAAGGTTTCTGTTTTCATTCTGGTTAAGTTGTTGGTAATTGTCTGCCTTCCTTCCTTCCTTCCTTCCTTCCTTCCTTCCTTCCTTCCTTCCTTTCCTTCCTTCCTTCCCCTGCCTCCTCCTCTTTTTTAATGGCTTCTTTGTTTTCTGTCTTTCTACATGTTTCCCAGTTATTAATGTAGTTATACATGGGTCAGTTTGTGGACACGTGTGATTTTTTTTTTTTAACTTTAAATCACTTGAGTTGTAAGGGTTGGAGATAGGAAACCAGCTCTCCTAACACCATTTATGGAATAATTTATCATCATCCCACTTCAATATACTGTGATCAGACCCTATTTATTTCTACACTGTACATTGTTAGCATTGGCCTATTCAAAGAGCACTATGACTACATGGTCTCTCTTTCCTGTCCCTGCTCCTCCCCTCATCTCTCCTTCCTGTACTGGGATTACATTGAAACCCTCTTGCATGCTGGGCAATGCTCTACCATTGATCTATCCCAACTCCTTTTATTTTTGATGTTTGATTTTTGACACTGGGTCTTGCTAAGTTGCCTAGGCTGACCTTGAAAGTTTTTCTGTATCCTGTCCAAGGCAGCCTTTGAAATTCTGTTCCTCCAGCTTTGCATACCAAGTAGCTGGGATTACAGGCCTGTATCACTAGACTTGGCTAAATTAATGTGTTCTGGTTTCCCTCCTTCCAGTTTTCAATAGTACAGGTGAGGTTTGTCCCCCCCCCCAAACTAGGGCAAATCTACCTTTGTGGGCTTCACGTTGCTGTTTGGGTAAAGACCTGATCCTCAGTGTGTCCTAACTTCTTTTGACCTCTGTGGCCTGACTCCTTTTGTCCCTCTTCCCCCTGTTCACAGTTTCATTTGAAGTCATCCTTCCTTCCTGCATGGATTTTGAACTAAGACTCTTCTAGGCAGCAAAATGAGTCAGTCTCAATACACACCTGATTTTTCCCATTGCTCAGGGATGTTTAAAAAGAAAATTTCCTGATATGCCTTAGCTTGAAACCCACTGTATTCATTTTAAGGAGAGAGAATGTGTTGTGAGTACTTGTGTGCCCTCAGTGAGTACACTTGTCCTTTGCTCTTTCCCATGGAAGCCAGAGACAGCAGACCCTTCTGGAACTGGAGTGACAGGCTGTTTGAGCTGCCCAGTGTGGGTGCTTGGAATCTAACTCCTTCTGCAAGTGCAGTTTATGCTCTTGACTACAGGGTCATCTCTCTAGCCCCTGTTTTATGCATTTTATCGAGTGTCTCAAACTTGGTTTAGTCAGAATGATAAATCTCTGTGCTAGTACTTCATCCCAGAATCTCATTTCTTTTATTTTTTTCAGAATGTAATAATGAGTATCTAGCTATTGTCTTTATTTAGTAAAAAAATATTTTTAGGTTTCTTCATTTGTATGAATGTCTTGCCTGTATGTATATATGTATGTATTCATGTGTACCACACACATGCCTGGTCAGCAGAGGGCATTAGCTGCCCTGGAACTGGGGTTCTAGGTGGTTGTAGGTCAAACTATGTGGATGCTAAGAATCAAATTCTGATCCCGGCAAGAGCAACAAGTACTCTTAAATGCTAAGCCATCTCTCCTACCCACATGCATGCAGTAGCATATAGAGGCCAGAGAGGGTGTTGGATCCCTGGAACTAGAATTTCAGAAAGTTCTGAGCTGCCCAGTGTGCTTCTAACTCCTGGGCCATCTCTCTGTACTCCCATCCCCCTTTTCTAATTATGTTGCTCACATTAGCTTCAGACTTGTGTAGTTCAGGCTCCTAAATTCTGGGAGTATAGGCACGTGCCACCACACTCAGGCAATCTACTTTCTTGATAGCATAAAGATTGTTTTAAAATTTAAATTTTTATTTCAGTAGCAAATAAAGTTTAGGAATTAAGTAAAGTAGGCCATAATATCAGAGGCAGGTCCAGTTAGAGCACCCAAAGATGCTTACTTTATAGAAAGTTGGGCTGGTGGCAGAAGGAGCCAGTAGCTTTTAGAGGTTCATAATTCATATGATAAAATTGTAATTACTGTATAGTAGGAATAGTTTCATAAGGTATACACCATTAGTAAACATGGACTACACATAGCTGAAGTGAACATTATGAATCCATGCAGTATATGATTTTTTCATAACTAAAGAGAAACTCAACAGTACTCTTAACTATGTTTTCTTTCTTCCTAGATTTAAATAGTTGAGTAAGATCAAGCTGGGTAACCATGGCTGAAGGTGGATTTGATCCCTGTGAATGTGTTTGCTCTCATGAACATGCGATGAGAAGACTGATCAATCTGGTGAGATGAGCAGAGCAGTCATCCTATTCAGAACTGATCTGTGTGCTTCCTGGGCTATGAGATTAGTGTTTGTCTCCGTTACATTTCTATTACAGCGGTAGATCATAACAACTTTCCCTCATGAAGGAACGTCAGGGGAGGAGTTCAAGGCAGGAACTGAAGGAGAGTCCACAGAGGAACATTGCTTAATCACTTGTGCCTCATGACTTGCTTAGCCTGCTTTTTTTTAACAACCCAGAACCAAAAGCCCGGGGGTGGCTCCACCCTCAGTGGGCTGGGCCCTCCAGTATCAATCAGTGGTCAAGAAGATGTTCCACAAGTTGCTCATACCCATATCAGGCTGATGTGATAGAGACATAGTCTCAGTTGAAATGGACCCTCATTTCTCTGTAGTAGACAAAACAAAACAAAACAACCAATGAGCACAGAGGCTAATAAAGAATTTTATCCAGATAGTCACTAAAAAAAGTTTGATAATGGCAACTCCCTGGTAAATTAAGACATAATGATAAAACACTTGCCAGCACTTGTTTTATTAGAGACAAAAACTGATTATTTTCTTTACTTCTTGTAGGTTTGCTTGCTTATTTAAGGATATTTGGCATCCTGGTTAGGACAACACAATCATGTTGAGCCTGTTGTATTCATGTTGGAACACATAATTGTTTTTTTAGTTATGTGAAACCATAGATCCTTCCTGATATGCACAGTTCAGTCCTTCTCCAACATAGATCAGACAGCAAGTCTCCAAGAAACAGTTTCTATATCTAATATGTTGTAGAAATAAAAATAATTTTTGAACTGGGCAGTGGGTAGCACATACCTTTAATCCCAGCACTCTGGAGTCAGAGGCAGGTAGATATCTGTGAGTTTGAGGTCAGCCTGGTCTACAGAGTGAGTTCCAGGACAGCAGGACTGTTACACAGACAAACCATTTCTTGAAAAACCAAAAATATAAAATAAAAAGAAAGAATAAAAGACTTTCTTAATTCATAAGCTTATAATTGATACTGCTTATAGTACAGGCTATACGTATAAAAGGATAAATTTGACCATTATTATTAATAAAGTACTTTTGTACTTTTTTTCAGGCCTCATGAACACTAGGCGACACACACTTTACTGCTGAGCTATTTCCTCAACCTTTAGAATCTTATTAAAGACTCCTAAAATGCCCTCTTCTGTCCTCCAAGTGCACTCACACATGGCATCCTCAAATAGAGACATACAAACAATTGTTTAATGAGAAAGGGGTTGCTCAGAGTTAAGAGTACTGGCTTCTCTTCCAGAGTACCTGACTCAATTCCCAAGTGTCCAGATGGCAGCTCACTTCAGTTCCAGGGGATCCAGTACAGACACTACATGCAAGCAGTGTATATATTCAGGCAGGTAATATACACATAAAATTAACCAGGAATTCTAAGAAAACTGAAATTCCCAAGCAAAACTTATAATTTCATTGAGCACAAAGGTGTATGTGTCTGCTGAAGAGCAGGGCCCATTGTCTCTTCCCTTCTGTGGGATACAAAGAGATTGCTGTAGCTCTTGGCCAACAGGCTAAAATTAGAATTCCTTTCTAAGAAAAGGCAGTGGGAAGGCTCCTCCTTGGATGTTGAGGATGAGGAAGGAAGCCAATATGATGCCAAAGCTGGAGTGGCTGTGAAGCAGTAAGAAGAGACAGACTGCCTGGCTCAGTGGAATGGATCTGAGGTTCACACTGACTCTCCTCTGCCTGTGTGCTTGCTTAGGGAAGCTGTGTGTATCCTGTAAAAAAAGTGCACAGCTAAACAAAAGGATCAGTGTACTCAACCATAGATATGTCGGATGAAATATTTTCATTAATTTTACACTAATTTGTTTAATTGATAGTGTTTTTGGACACAGGTGTGCCATGGTATACTTGTGAAGGTCAGAGGACAACTTCATGAGTCAGTTCCCTCCCACCATGTGGGTTTAAGTATCCATCTCAGGTCATTTCCATTGAAGAGCATTTTCAAATGCATTGTAGTTGCAAGATCTGAAAAGGAAATACATCCATCCTGCAGTGTTTAGCATTTTTTGTTTTGTTTCGCTTTTTTGAGAGACAGTCTCACTTTGTAGTGTAGGCTGGCCTGAAAACTCCTTTGTTGCCCACAGGGCTCAGCCTCTTGAGTACTGAATTACAGCCTGAGCTACCTCACCCTGTCACTCTCAGCTTTTGAACAATTTGTTTGACAATGCTAGGAGTTGAATCCAGGGCCCCATGCCTTCTCATCAAGTGTTCTACAACTGAGCCCTAGTCCTTTGCTTTAAATTCCGTCCTTCCTCCCTCCCTTCCTTCCTTTCTCTTTTCCTTTTCTCTTGTTTAAGATTTTATTTTTACACCAGGCGCATGCCTTTGGATCTCTGAGATCAAGACCAGCCTGGTCTACATTGAGTTCCAACATATCCACAGCTATGTAAAGAGACCCTGTCAAAACAAAACAACAAAAACAAAACAACAGTGAAAAGGATTGATTATTATTATTTTGGTTTTTCAAGACAGAGTTTCTGTGTAGCCTTGGCAGTCCTGGAACTCACTTTGTAGACCAGACTGACCTCAAACTCATATTCACCTGTTTCTGCCTCCCAAATCCTGGGATTAAAGGCTGAAGAGATGGAGGCAGTAGGATTTTGAGTTGGATCCCAAAAATCCGAATAAAACTACTACCAAGAAAGAATATCTGAAATTACTCATTTAAAGTTGGTTTTATTAATTTAAACATAAACTTAATCACACCATTAAAAAAAATAGCAAATGTAGAATATTATGACTGCAGGGAGGTGCAGGATACTTAAAAACATATTTATAAAAGTGACTTAGTAGCATATACACCTTTAATCCCAGAACTCATGAAGCAAAGTCAGGTGGATCTCAAGTTTGAGGCCAGCCTGGTCTACATTTCAGCAGGATTTCTTTGTTGTTCCCCACTGTTTACCTACCTGAGGCTAGTTGACTTGAAAGTTTCCAGGGAGTCTCTTGTCTCAACTCAGGAGAGAGAGAGAGAGAGAGAGAGAGAGAGAGAGAGAGAGAGAGAGAGAGAGAGAGAGAGAGAGAGAGAGAGAGAGAGAGAGAGAGAGAGGAGAGAGAGAGAGAGAAGAGAATGTGGTGACATGTTGCTCTATATATGACTCCTGGGTTTTATTTGGCACCCAATGTGAGGTACAAACCCACGATCCTGAGACTAAGAGTCTCATGCTCTACCAACTGAGCTTTATTTGTACAAGCAAAATATCACCACATAGATATGTAGGTAGGTAGGCTGATGGATGGATAGATAGATAGATAGATAGATAGATAGATAGATAGATAGATAGATAGATAGATAGATAGATATTCTTTACTATGGAGTGCTGGAATTACAGATGCACACTAACATACCTGGCTGTGATTTCTGAGAATTTAAACTAAGAATTTAAACTAAGCTGTTTTACCCACTGAGATATCTCCCCTGCCTGACTGCCTGATGGGTTTTTTCCCCTGCCTGATGTTTTAAAGAACATATTCATAGTATGTTGAGAGTATGGGAGATTTACATTATACTTTTAAATTTTTATTAAATGTGTATATTACATATTAGAAAAATCAAAATGTAAATAAAAATATACACATGGAAAAGTTTGGTGAGTCTGTTTTGTGGCTTAAGAGTCTTGTGTTTCCCTTTTAGTAATCTTAGCGTGTTTGGATGATCCCTTTTGGATTCAGAGCATTCAGATACATAGCTTAACTTTACATTAGTTATGATCTTTTGCTTCTATTGGACTCAGCAAGACTGATTGTCTTAGAGAGTAATTTATAGAATGGCTTCTTAATCCCAGTCCTACTCATGAGACTGCACTTTGTGTAGCACAGTAATAATAATGTTTATTGGATCGTTACTGCTCTTCACGTGTGTCATCTGTGCTATTCCCTAACGGTACCCTGATTAATAGGTGGTTTTCATGTCCCCATTTTAGTCGATGAACAAGCTGAAGTTTAGAGGTGTCAGTAACTTGACCAGTCTTGAAACGCCAGGAAGTTCCCTCACTTGACTTTAAGGCGATGCTTGTCATTCTGCAGAGCCCACGCTTAGCCAGCTTCAGAGTTGCTCTGCAGATTGCTGCTGTACAAACAGTTGTACTTGGCTGTTGTGGGATATTTGTACACTGTGTGAAGGTGTATTGCTGTGATTAATGTAATAAAAATCTGAACAATACCGGGTGGCGGTGGTGCATGCCTTTAGTCCCAGCACTAGGGAGGCAGAGGCAGGAGGATCTTTATGAGTTCAAGAGCAGCCTAGTCTACAAATTGAGTTCCAGAACAGGCTCCAAAGCTGCAGAAAAACCCTGTCTAGGAAAAAAAAAAAACAAAACAAAAAAAAAACAAAAAAACAACAACAAAAACAAAAAACTGAACAACAAATTGCTAGGCAGGAGGTGAGATTTCTGGGAAAAGGGAAAGGAAGAAGAGGAAGAATCTAGGCATGCAGGAGATGCCAGGAGACATGGAGAGAAAATAGGATGTACAAGATTTGAAGAGAGGTAATGCCACATGATAGAATGTATATTAATAAGTTATAATAGCTAGTTAGGCACAAGCCTAAGCTATTGACCAAGCTTTCATAATTAATAAGTTTCCATGTCATTATTTGGGAGTTGTCTGATGGGATAGAAAAAGACTTGTTACACTGTGGGTGTCATTCATAATGAGACTAAATTGAAAAGTAGCATGTTCTTCACTGTCTGCCATTCAGTCATCTCTAGTGAGATTTTCATTTCCCAACCACCTACCTGAAAGATCTTAGCATGAGTTGAACATTCATAACTTGACTTGTGCAATTGTGACTGATGGGTTTTAAAATATTTTAAATGCATAATCTCATGGTTCCAAAACCAAATTTTATAGTTGGATGTGGTAACACATTTTTGTAATCCTAGCCTTTGGATTGTGGAGGCAGAAAAGATCAGGAGTTTATGATCATCCTCTGCTGTGTAGTGAGGCTAGCCTGGACTACATGAAACCCTGTCTCAAAAAAAAAATAAAGGGCCTGGAGAGATGGCTCAGCAGGTTAAGTGAACTAGAAGCTCTTCCAGAAGACCAGACCAGGGTTCAATTCCCAACACCCATGTGGTAGCTTAAAACCTTTAATTCCAGATCCTGCTGACCTCTGTTGGACCTCAGGCATAAAGTAAATGTGTTTAAACTTTTTTTTTTTTTTTTTTTTTGGTTTTTCGAGATAGGGTTTCTCTGTATTGCTTTGGTGCTTTTCCTAGAACTCGCTCTGTAGACCAGGCTGGCCTTGAACTCACAGAGATCCGCCTGCCTCTGCCTCCTGAGTGCTGGGACTAAAGGCATGTGCCATCAATGCCTAGCTGTGTTTAAACTTTTTAAAAACTGATTTGCTTATTTATTGTGTCATGCTAGGAATTACATGTAGGGCTGCATGCATGCTGAGCTAGCTCCAATGCTGAGTTCTACCCTTCCCCCTCCCTGTCCCAAACCCATGTTGGTGGCTCAGCAGCTAACTGTTCTTTCCTCTCATTGCAGCTTCGGCAGTCCCAGTCCTACTGCACAGACACAGAATGCCTCCGGGAGTGTAAGTACCAGAGCGAAGTGGGAGGGTGGGGCCGGGCACAAGGAAAGCACATGGCCTGGAAGAGTCCACAGACAGTGTTCTCTCTTTGAATTCTCTCCCTTCCTTCTTTCCTCCCTCCTTCCCTCCCTCCCTCCCTCCTTTCTTCTCTCCCTCCTCCTCCCATCCCCCCACAGAGTTTCTCTGTGCAATAGCCCTGGCTACCATGGAACTCACACTGTAAACCAGGCTGGCCTTGAACTTACAGACCCTCCTGCCTCTGTCTCCTGAGTGCTGGGATTAAATGCATGCCCCACCATCACCCAGCATATTGTTTGTTTTCATTTTTTAAAAACAGTTTCCCGGGAAAAGATGGCTTGGAGGTTAAGAGCAGTGGCTGCTATTCCAGAGGTGCTGAGTTCAATTCCCAGCAACCACATAGTGGCTCAACAAGATCTGGAGATTTGGTGCCCTCTTCTGGCATGCTGGAGTATATTTGCAGGCAGAACACTGTACATATAATAAATAAATAAATCTTGAAAGGGGGAAAAATAGTTTCACATACCCCAGACTGGACTTGAACATCTGATTGCATGGCCTCCAGCTCCCAAGGTGCTATGATTACCATCTTGACTGACTTAGTTTATTTTATGGTGAGTGGCTCTTGATTATATATTTGCTTAATATACTCAAAAGCGTTTTGGCTGCTTCAAGTGGGGATTTGGGCTTCTCAATGAAGAGTCATCACCTCCTTATAACTCTTCTGTCATGGATGGCCACTTGGGAGGCCAAGGCAAGAGAATGGTGAATTCTAGGCTATCTTGTGGTACATGACAAGACCCTGTGTGAAAAGAAAAACAATATAACTTTTTGTAGCTCTTCAGCTAAAAACATGCTTGTGAGAGACTAATAGGACCAAGGAGTTGCTGGCTTCCAAGGGTGGGGACGTAGGGAAGGTAAATGCATGGGAGAGAATTTGTGAGATGTTTTCAGATTCTACTGTGCATCTCCATCTTCACTAAAGAATTTATATTTCATCATTAGGCAAGAAAACAAGTTTATGGGAGTCTCTCTTGTTTCTTTCTTTCTTTCTTTCTTTCTTTCTTTCTTTCTTTCTTTCTTTCTTTCTTTTTTATTCCAAGACAGGGTTTCTCTGTGTAGCCTTGGTCCCCGTAGAACTTGCTGTGTAGACCAGGCTGGCCTCGAACTCACAGAGATCTACCTGTCTCTTCCTCCTGAGTGCAGGAACTAAAGATATGTGCAGCCAGTACCACCTAGAGGGAGCTTTTCTTCGATTTATTTGGTATTTCTAACCTGATTCAAACTCAAAATAATTTTTAATTTCAAAAGGCATACTTTGGCCATTCTGAAGTCTCCTGCACACATTTGAAGGCTTTGACTGCCAAATTATGTTGTCTTCATTTACTGTGCGGTAGTAGTTTTATAACCTTGGGTCTTGACAGTGCTGGGGCAGATATTCTGCTTCTGACCTACATTTCTAGCTCCAAATTACATTTATTAATAGGTTAGTTGTTTATATTTAACATCAGGTGCTAATCTCTCTCCCTCTTTGTCTCTCTCTCTGCCTTTCTCTGTCTCGCTGTCTGTGTGCTGTGTGTGTGTGTGTGTGTGTGTGTGTGTGTGTGTGTGTGTGTGTGTGTAGGTCAGAGAAAGACTGAATCAAGTATATTATTCCTCAATCGATCACTCTCTACCTTTAATCCCAGCACTTAGGAGGCAGAGGCAGGTGGATCTATGAGGGCTCAAGGTCAGCTTGATGTATAGAGTGAATTCCAGGACAGCCAGGATGACACAAAGACTTATACAGCAGACTCGCCTCCAGCAGTCCTTTGTGCACCCATGGTTCTGAGGCCAGCTGTACAATTGACTTTAGAGTAAATAAGCTTGGAAACTGATAGCTGACTCCCACAATTATCTTACCTCCCCACAAAGAAATGTTAGTCTTGGGATATAGTTCAGTGGTAGAGGGTTTGCCTAACTTGTCTAACCAGCACTCAAAAAAGAAAGAAAAAGAAAAAAAAAAGGGGGGAGAAAATCTATCAGCCTTGAAGGTCAAGAAAATTGGATCTATTTAGATTTTCAAGTAGAGGTATTTTTCTGCCTACTCCTGCCCATCCCTTGTTCTTATCCTCCTACTACCAACCCAGTAAGTTACTAAAGGCTGTGTTTCTTTGTCTTACTGCCATTTGTATTTGATTTTGATGCTTCCTTGTCTTATCCTACTACAGGATTATGTCTACCAGAATCTACATTTTACTGAACTCTGATTGGTCTGATTGCTGATAGTGGATGTTTGTCCTTTATATACTGTGTAGCAGATCATTCTGTTTTTTGTGGCCTACCCATTTTACTGTTCCCTTATGAGGTGATGGAGGTGTTTACCTTTCACAAATAAACCAAGGCACTAAGATCAAATAGCTGAAAGTTAGTAGTCAAGTAGCTACAAGATGATCTCAGCTCTTAAAAAGTTAATGACCTAGGCAATGACCGGAGCTGAGCAATTGCTCAACACGTCCAAGGCCCTGAATTTAATTCCCAGTCTAGGAAGACAGCAGCAACAATTTGATCGACTAATTAGGAAAACTGGGGAGCCGTTCCTTCAATTAAGAAATGCCACGATACTTTGGAGAAGGCAGCAGGACAGTAGCAGAAGGGATGGGATTTTTTTTTTTTTTTTTTTTTTTTTTGGTTTTTTTTTTTTTTTTTTTGGTTTTTCAACACAGGGTTTCTCTGTGGTTTTGGAGGCTGTCCTGGAACTAGCTCTTGTAGACCAGGCTGGTATGGAACTCACATAGATCCACCTACCCCTCTGCCTTCCAAGTGCTGGGACATAAGGCATGGGCCACCACTGCCTGGCTAAGAGATGGGATTGTTATAGAGGAGAGGGAGGTAGTAAATGTGAATGCATGCCAGACGGGGTGGAGGATATGGGATGCTTTGGAAAGACTGAGTTTGCATAGTTCCTTGCCAGGGTAGTATTGAATTATTATTACATCATACTCATTTGGGAAGGTTTTAAAAAAAATATTTGACCACACCCATATGCTGCTCCTGAATCAGATGATCTGACACAGGGCCTCAGAATTTGTGATGGGGGTCACAGGCCTTCCCGACGTACTGCCAGTCCAGGAAAACATTGGCTCAAAAATATAGAGTAACTAGGAAAGATAATGTTGGAGGAAGTGAAGATTAGATAAGTAGAACCAGGTCACACCAGCAAAGGTCAAGCCAGTGTGCTCAAAGTCAGATCGATAGGCAGTGGTTACTACTGGGCTGGTCAGCAGAGAGGTTCGTGTTGCTGGTGTGATGACACATACTTGTCTGGGAGTTAGGGAAAGGAAAATCAGGAATGTGAAGCAGCTCAGGCTACCCTGGAGACCTGATGATAATGGATGATGGATAGACCTTGTGTAAGAAAAATAGGACTCAACAAAGTTCAAGTTTGGCTCAGCTGATATAAGTAAAGGCTTGTGTCCTGAGTTCAATCCTCAGGACCCACATGGAGGACAGGCAGAACCCTCTGACCTCACGTGTATGCTGCACACACAAAGAATAATTGTTTTTGAGACGTGATTTCTCTATAGTCTTCCATTGTCCTGGAATTTGCTCTATACACCAGGCAGGCCTCGAATTCATAGAAATCACCTGCCTCTGCCTCTGGAGTACTGGGATCAGCAGTGTGTGCCACCACACCCAGCTCCATAGGTATTCTTAATCTGGCTTCTTTAGATTTGTGGTTTCCTGAGTCCATGAACCTTCTGCATTCAATGCAAAACTGTTGAATGTGTGTAGCCTATGGAGTGTCGGCTGGGCAGGTGAAGGGCAGGTGAAGGGCAGCGGACCAGAATTCTGTTCCCAGCACCCACGCCAGGTGGCTCACAATCTGCTTATTGCTCCAGCTCTGGGGACCCTCCCCGTTTGGCCTCTACAGACACCTGTATACACATGCTCATCCACACACATCCACATGATAAAAAGTAAATGCAGTTGTAAAGGACTATTAGAAGTGTTTACTGTACTTTGGTTTGTGACTATAAGTTATACCTTATAGATTTTCTCACTTGAGGGAAAGGAAATTTGAAACATACAGCTGTACCCTAAATTATTAGTGCTTTTCTCAATGTGATTTTTAAACATAGTCTGTTTTAGCACGATATCACACTCAGGGTCAGTTTTGATACAAATGCTCCTTTTTTTTTTGTCTTCAGTGCCAGGACCCTCCGGTGACAGCGGGGTCAGCATTACTGTGATCCTGATGGCCTGGATGGTGATTGCAGTGCTCCTGTTCTTACTCAGGCCCCCTAATCTGAGAGGCTCTAGTCTCCCTGGGAAGCCCTCCAGTCCTCACAGTGTAAGAATGACTTATCCTTTCTGGGTTTCGTGGGGGTGTTTGTTTATCCAAAGGAAGACTTAATCCTTGCACTGAATTCTTTCAGTGTAGTCATAATAAAATTTTCAGTTCCCATTTGTCTTTTCTTAAGATAAACATACAAAACAAAGCAAACAAGCAGAGCTAGGTGTGGCTCATCTGTAGGTGTGCCTCTGCATTCGGGAGGGTGGGTCAGGAGGATTACTACAAATTCAAGGCCTGCCTAGTGAGTTCTAGGCCACCTTGTACTACAAACTGAGATCCTATTTCCAGGAGCAGATGGGTATCTACAAAATGACACAGCATCTAAAAAAAAGTTTTCAGGATGGGAATGTGGCTTGGTTGGTAGACTGCTTGCCTAGCATTCACGAGGCTCTGCATTGGCTCCTTAGTACCTCATAAACAGGTTGTGGTGTCACACGGCTCCTTTTTTTTTTTTTTTTTTTGAGGCCTTTTGTTGTTAATGTTATAACTTATTAGAGGAAAGCAAGTATTCAGTGAGAAGTGAGCTGTACCATGGAGCTTTTAGTAGAACAACAGACTTGGCACACAGGTTTTCATTTGCAGGTGTACCCTTTAACCCCAACACCTGGGAGGCAGTTAGAGTTGGATCTCTGCGTTCAAGGTCAGCCTAGTCTACATGGTGTGACCCTGTCAGTTTTAGGAAGGGAGGAAGGAAGAAAAGAAAGCTTTAATGTACTTCAGACTTTTCTTGGAATGGGAAATGTGCATAAAAAACTTACATATGTGAAATATTTCTCTTAGCCTTTTTTCCTACATTGCATGTACACCTTTATTATTTTTGAGTCAGGGAGTAATTTCTACAATGTTTAAAGATAAAGAAATCCAACTTAACCTGACATAGAAGCCATCACAGGTGACACACCCCCTGGGCCTTACTGGTCCTAGGAACAATAGTTTCTGTACCTAAGCAAGGACAGAAAAAAATGAACTGCAGTAGAAACGCTACTCATCCTTACAGAGCATTTACTTACAGGGTAAGTAAATAAAGCCTTCCCAAAAGTCCCAAAATCTCCATTCTTTATTCTCCCTCTCTCTTTCTGTTTTTGAGATAAAGTCTCACTGTATGGCCCAGATAGCCCTGATCTCATTTTGTAGCTCAAGCTGGCCTCAAACTCAGGATACTCCTACCTCAGCCCATATAGCTTGGCATAGCTTTTATCTTCTAATTCAGATGCTTTCTATTGCAAGTAGCAAAAACCAACAGAAAGATGGATTTATTGGTTAACACATCAAAAATTCAGTTAGGCTCAGTGCTGAGAACATTTAACAATTCAAAGCAGAACATGCTTGTACACAACTGTAACCCCAGCATATAGGCTACCTAACAAATCCCTCTTGCCTCAAAAAAGAGAAATATTAGCTGGGTGTTGGTGGTGCGCGCCTTTAATCCCAGCACTCTGGAGGCAGAGGCAGGCGGATCTCTGTGAGTTCGAGGCCAGCCTGGTCTACTGAGCTAGTTTCAGGACAGGCTCCAAAGCCACAGAGAAACCCTGTCTTTGAAAACCAAAAAAAAAAAAAATTAACAGTGTTATTATAAATTGTAAATCCAGTTTCCTGGCTGAGGATATAGCTTAACAGGTAGAGTGCTTCCCAGTGTGCATGAAGTCAACCTCGGAGATATGTGAGACACAGTCTAAATACATGCATACACAAATACATGTGTCCCTACGTATATACAGGAGACCTATTCTGAATATCTATATATATGAATGCATTTGTGAAAGCATGGTTAGTTTCTTTCCTCTTACCACAGGCTTCATTGTAAGGTGGGCTTCCCATATAGAGGTAAGATGGTTGCCACAAGCACCCGAGCTACATTCTGGTAAATATTCCACAGTGAGAAATAGAAGTCTCTAGTTGTGGGCATACTGCACTTAGCCAGTCACACTAGTGAGAGGATTGACATCTCAAGGTGGCTGGGATAAT
This sequence comes from Cricetiscus sungorus, assembly GCA_030556225.1. NCBI lineage: Eukaryota > Metazoa > Chordata > Mammalia > Rodentia > Cricetidae > Cricetiscus > Cricetiscus sungorus. The sequence goes on from JANBXA010000734.1 coordinate 32,548,961, forward strand.
CACATCACTATTGCAGCCTCCCTTTCTTTTTCAGACCACATGCAGGAATGGGGCCAACACAGACTAACTCTGTATTTACCTTATGTTCACAGGAAGAGTGAAAGTATGAGTTAATAAGAAGGGGCTGGGGGACAGGTGTGCTGCTCCTTTTTTATTTATTAGATGTATTAAAAGTCATTTAACCCATTCTTTTTTAATGCCAGGGACAGGACCCGCCCGCCCCTCCTGTGGACTAACGTTGATGTGGGAAGCAGAGATTGTTAAATGCTGTGCACGACCAAATAACTGAAGATGACCAGAGTACTCTTAACTTTTCCCTTTTCCACCTGCAATTTGGGATGGTATTGTTTTCATGAGCTTCTAGAAATTTCACTTGCAAACTGACTTTTGCTTCCTGTGTTGCCACAGTTCTTATTTACAGTATGCCTGAGTAAATGATTCTGTTGGAAAGTCCAATGGTTGGCCTAAGCTTAAAACATTCCACTCGTTGTCCCTGGAACCGTGATCATAATGTCTGTGGTGGTTTCTGGCCCAATTGAAGGAAAATTGAGATTTCTGCATTTAAGTATTTTAAGTGGGTTTAAAAGATTTTAATTTTTTTCATAAGGTATTTATTTGGGGTTATCTGGTGTGGATGACAGAGCCACAGTGTATTTACTTTACTTGGCAGTTTATTCGTGGGTGGCAGTTTCCTGTAGCTCTTGGGACAGTGACACTTTTTATAGACTGTTTCTCTCAGAGCCTGCAGCTGAGATCTGGGGTGCAGCTGGCTCATGTGGCTAGAATAGGAAAAGTGAACTGGTTCTTTACTGATTTTTTAAAAATTCCCATTAAAAAAATTCTGATGTTAAGAATACATACTTTAAATAAACATGATTGATTAATACAGTGGTTGCTTTAAAGTCCGTTGCGTGTTGTTGGAAGCCACTGTATGCTGGCCTTACATGGCTCATGAAAGGAGGAGTTGTTGCCAGGTACACTCTATCTATCCTGGCTAACATGGCTATATTGTGTTTTAGGGAATACCTCTCAACAAGCGTTTTCTCCATTCCAACATTTACCTGTTAAAATGAAGTCATCTTACATCAGTGTGTGGGTTGACATTTTAATACCTACCTACTTTCTTATTTTCATACCTTATCTGGTTGAAAAAAAATGAGTCTTTTGTTGCACTTCTGACTTAAGAAGAAAAAGGAGCCTTTAATATGAGGTCTTGGTTTATTCCCAGGCAAAGGAGTAAAATGGCAAACAAGAATATTTCTCACCTCTCGGCTCAATTCTGTTTATTGATGGGATGGGGATGTATTGGAGTGGGAAGGAGCTTGAGAAGCTGAAATGTCAAAATGTATTTAAAAAGTAAGAGGTTGCATTGTTCCCAGTTCAAAAAGCAGTGAATACAAGTGGTATTTAAACATGCATGGGTGGCCTGGAATGTTTGTCTAGGAAGTAGCTTCATTTGTTGGGACCAGAACCTATTTTGCTATCAATGTAGAGATTCCCTTGCCCGGGTTAGTCTAGGCTGTCACTGTACAGGTCTGAGAAACTATTTGTGTGAACTAAATAAACTTGTCCATCATTGTGCCATTGACAGGCCTGTGACCTGGCTCTGTGACACTCACTGGTGGTTACTCTCTGGCCCATAGCATGGTTAAGGGCATCACTTTGTCCTGTGCTGTGACACTGGCTGCTGGTGTCCTTCCTAGCTCACTTGGCTTTGTGCTCAACACTTGAACTAATAGAACCACCTTTGAGGAGGTACTTGTGCTTATAACGGGGTGACCTAACCCAGGTAAGTTAAATCCTGAACAAATGAACACCAGAGGGTCAATGAAGAGTTTCTCTTTGGCTGTGGCTTCATAGCTGGCTATCACTTCATAGCTGATAGCCAGTTTAACACAAAAACCAGACATGGCAGCAGTCTTGAGGCCAGACAAAATTATGTAGTGAGGTTCAGTCATGTTGAACTGTGTAGGAGGACTTTGCCATAAGACACCCCATAAAGGAAAAACAGGATGAGGGACTCAATGCTAAACAAAATTGGAATGGCATCAAATGGAGTAAAATCCCTGCAGCACTCTCTTCCCATCCTTACCCTTTAACTTTGAAGGCCTGAACAGGTGCCCCAACAGTCTGTTTCTAACCTGCTGAAGTGAGATCGAATGGAGAGCTGATGTGTTGACTCAGTCTGCCTCACCTTGGCTTAAAAAAAAAAAAAAAAAGGACAAAATGTGGATACAGAACATCTACTGCTAGAGACCAGGAAATGTGGATTCTTATTCTAGGTGTTCATTTTGATTGCATGTACTCACTGTATCTAAATACCTTAGCCTCAAAATTTTACTTTCCAAGCCAACCCTGAAAAGGCTTAATTACATGCATGATCATACTATAGAAATCGCCAGGGCTGCAGAGGTGGCTCAACTGTTAAAGGCTAGGCTCACAACCAAAAATATAAGAAAAATCCACTCCAGACACATCAGTGCCTGTTAACAATTGGGTTTCTTGAGATATACTTGGTCTTGGGTTTTGTTTCTCTTTTTAATTCTTTGTCATTTTGTTTGCTCTGGAAATTTCCTAAAATGGTGGTATCCTGCACAGAATATTGCTATTGCTAACCTCACTTCTTGACGTTTCTACATGTTTTAATTGAGCATATTCTTACACTATTATTTGGCTTGCAAACATTCACTTGATCTGTAGCTACAATTCTCTTAAAATAGAGAAAGTAAACAAGGAAGCTTAGTTCCTGGCACTCTGGGCCCTTCGTGCTCTCTGGAGTCCATTTGAGAGTCATTTCATACTGTTTTACACAAAATCTAGTAATTTTGTTTTTCTGTCTTCCACACAGGATACGTTAATATTGGGATTGTTGGTAGGAAAAGGTTTTAGCATGTATCTAAACACTGTCCCGTAGTTAGTAAGTTTCATAGTGTGCAAGGATCCCTAGAGAGTCCACTGAGGGCCACTGCCCCATGGTTCCACTGGTGTCTGTCAGAGTGTTCATAAACTCACCAACATCTTAAATTATTGAAGGAATTGTGGAAGCCTGTCACTCTTGGTGAAAGTCTGTCTCTTGGTGATTTTTGTGCTCAAGTTTGACCAGCTCATTTTAAAGCACAAAACATCAGCTTGAAGAAGGAAAAGTGAAGAGAGTTAATAGCACATGATTTAAAATTTGTTGTTGCAATATAAAATAGGAAGAGTCTTAACATTTCTCAGTGAAGAACCCTGAGTATACCTTACATGTTCAATGGTTATTTGTTAAAGCAGAAGTGGTCATATGATGCACTAAATGTAACTTGCTGTTTCTAAATGTTTAAATCATGCCAAACAAATCAGTCCGTGCCATCCAGCATTTATTGTTAATCTTTTACTGAGTACTTGGATTGGGGCAAAGGGCTTGTACTATGCACTTTTTATTAATGAATAAATAGAAAATGTTAGTAACACTGTTTTCTGTTTGGCTTTTGTGGGAAAAGATACTTCTTTTACTTAACAAAGTACTAACATCCTGGGTTTCTAGTTAAAACTTCTCAACTCAAAAGATACTCCTAAGAAATAAGAAAAATATTCACATAATAGCCTGGGATGAAGCCCAGTTGGTAGAGCCTTCGTGCATGAAGCTCTGTTTTTTTTTACCCCACACTTCAGAAACAAGGCATGATGGCACACACATCTGTAATCCCAGCCCTTGGGAATCATGAGTCCAAGGTCACCCTGTGCCATAACAAGTTTGAAGGCAGCCTTGGATGCAGGAGACCTTATTACAATTTTAGACAAAAAGTAGGGGGTCAATGTTCAGAAGATAGGGTCTAAGAACCACTAGGAAGTTGCAGTACATTTCTTTGGTTATCTTTTTCTTCCTAGAATATGGTCAAACAGACATTTTCTTTGAGGGAGTAATATGCAGTAGTTTTCTGAGCAGACATTTGTACCCAGAGATGGACTTGTAAATGCACTGAAATCACACAGAAGTAAAAATTTGCTCTGACCTGGAAGGTGTCCAGACACAAAAGTGCATGATAGTGTAAGGCGTGGGAAAATGCCTTTTGTGTCCAGGGATTTGGGTACTCTTCAATTCAGTTAATTGAACAATTATAGGAGCTTGGTGTTGGGCCAGTCCTAGAGGGTGGGTTTCTTCTGACAGAGGGTGAGGCACCAAGATTTTGCTGGGTAACTATAAGTCAGAGAAGATGACTTATAGTTGTTTAATGCCCTTTAAGCTACCCCCAGCAACCAGGACAGGACCTACTTATACCTTTAAATTTTTCTAACTTTTTTTCTAATATCTGGGGCTGACTGGGTGAAAAAGGAATTAATTTTCCCTTGACAGGGTTTTTCTTTGTATTCCTGGCTGTCCTGGAACTCATTCTATAGACAGTCTGGCCTTGAACTCAGAGGTCTGTCTGCCTCTGCCTCTAAGCACTAGGATTAAGGGTGTGCGCCACCATCACCACCTTTAGTAGCTATATTTAATCTTTTAAAAAAGGACCTAGCATGGAGAAATGCCAAATTGCTCTATGATTGTGGTGATAGTACCTGAGAATTACCTGGTTTTGAGACAGTCTTAGTATGTGACCTAGGCTAGCCTCAGACCCGCCATCCTACTTCAGCCTCTCTAGTGCTGGGGTTACAAATAAGTGCCATATCCACCTAAATATCTGAAATGGTACTGAAAATATCAAAATGTGATGGCATACACTGAAAGACCAACCTAGCTCCTGGGAATGCTAAACAAGAGGCTTGCTTGAGCAAGAATCCCATTTAAAAAACAAAATACTAGATTGATGATGTAGCTTAGTGGTAGAGTGTCTGGTTAGCAGCAAAAGGCCATCCCGGCACCACAAAAAGCCACATTTTATGGGGCTGAGGAGATACTTCAGTCACTAGAGTGCTTTCTTTGTAAACATGAGGGTCTGAATTTGGATCAACTGAGCCAGGTGTGGTGGTAAATGCCTGTAATCCCAGTGCCAAGGAGACAGACAGGAGGATCCTTGGGAATTGCTGGCTAACTGCACTGACTTAATCAATGAGCTACAGAACCAGAGAGAGACACTGTCAAAAATTGACTTCTGGCCTCACATGTGTACACATTTGCACCTTACATGTGTAACTATAGGTGCACATGTATGTTCACACATAAAAAACAAAAAAATTTGTGAAGTATATGACTTCTTGGAGGCAATAGTTCAACCTAAAGTTTGTCATGTATGGGACTAGGATTGTAGCACAGTAGCATGCTTGCCTAACATACACAAGGCCCTGGGTTTCCTCTACAGCACTACATAAAACTAGACTTGGTGGTCCATGCCTTTAATCACAGACAGAGAAATCAGATGTTCAAGGTCATACTCAGCTACATAGCTAGTAGGTTTACGTCAGCAGCAGCCTGCAGCCCTTGTACATCAAAGTGTCCCACTATGTCCCTTCTGGGCTATGATACTAGTGACACGGGATCAAGGGACCCGGGAAAGGTGCAGAAGTGCAGGCCCTGTTGATGAGACTCTTTAGAGGACTTCAACTTGACGAGCTTCAGACTGAGACGCCTGTGGTTGTACATTTCCACAAGCCAGAGAGCATGATTCAGGACATTTTTACCAAGTTCCCACTGGGAGAAACTCAACCCACACGAAGAGACAGTGGCACCATCCAGTGCCTGGTGTGTAGTATCATAATACTTCCTGGGTTGCTCTTGTGTCCATCTTGTACTGCAGAATTAAATGTGTCAAAGTTTGTAGCGTCTGCATGGTTTTGACAGACCAGAAAAGAAAAAAAAAATTACAGTAGATTTTATTATCGTTCAGCTAAATTAAACACTTGATCCTCCTGCCTCCATGTTCTAAGCACTGGAATTGCAGGTGTATTTAAGCCCAAGTAGTACATGGTAATACAATCCAAAGTGTAAAATATCTATGAACCTACTGATGCAATTAAATCATTGAATAAAAGAGAGAAAAGTGCTAAGAAGATGTTTTGTTCTAGTACTGAGAAACCAAAGCTAAAATCATTTATTTCTGTTCATTAGTATTTATATTAATGGGCTGAGAATTAGCTGATACCTAATTCCACTGCAGTAGAATTAACCTATAACACAGCAATTGTGGATATTTCCTGATAGCTAGAAGTAATATATTTTATCATGTGCAATTGCTCTTGTGAGAGTGATGAAGACAAATGACTTCATGAATGACTCCCAGCTGGAGCCTGTCCCATTGGTATGAAAGTCCAGGAAGATAGATAAAAACACTATCAACTGGTTGTGCCTACCTGAAGCCTCAGTACTCAGGAGGGTGAGGCAGAAAGACCACATTTAAAGCTAGCTTGTGTCCCAAAGCAAGATACTGTCTCTGAGAAAATCAAAACCCACTTTAGTAACTAATAAGGATGACATTTTGCAGGGAGTAGCTTTAAAGTGTTAATAGTATGAATTTTCATTTCACATAACTAAACTTTATGGTGGTCAAGAAAAATCATCATTTGCAGCCTGAGTTCAAATCCCAGCAATGCAAATGCATATACACAGTTACTTTTGTGGTAATGCACAGACAATACAAAAGCTAACAAAGAAGGTGAGATCGTGCCAGGAATCAGTAATCACTTAGAGAATTCTCTGAGCAGGAGTATGAGTTAAGACCTCACCATGCCTTGTGTGGGAAAGAATGGCAGCAGCAAGTGCCAAGTTGCTGAAAGAAGAATTGACATTCTCGGGATGAGGAAATAAGATCAGAGGAGCTCAAAAAGAAGTCTCTGCCTCTTTCCCACCCCTGGGACAAAATAAAGTAGTTTATCCTTTATTCACATTCATTGTGGTTTTGTTTGTTTTAAGGCCTCCAAAGCCAGACACAGACTTTGGAGTCACTCTGAGCAGCATAAAGGAAAGCGATTGGCAGTGCAGACAGTGGAATGGTTAATCTCATTCTGTGTACATGCATTGTGTGACTCAGGAAGGGGGCACAGACTGGGGGTGTTGCCCCGTAGTGAAACATGAGTGAAGCTTGGTCTCAACTCCTACCTGACTCCACATACCCCAAAAGAAGGAAAAGAAGGGAGAAAGGGAAGAGGCTAACACGAATGATCCAACCAGCAAGCCGTGGGGGTTAGGATAAAAGGTGTTAGTGGGTTTGGGTATTTTGGAGTACTGTCAATAGGTCAGCAATGGCCAGGTGATGGATGAAGGCGAAGGTAGAAAATGAGAGTGGCATCTCATCTTGGAGCCTGAGCAACAGGTGGTTGATATAAACAGATGGGAAAAGTTATGGAAAGGAGTTGAATGGTGAGAAGAAGCAAGCTGCCAAGAAATTTATTAGTCATGTTGACTTGTTAGAATAAAGACAAAGTGGTTGGCTGGGAGTGGTGGTGTATGCATGTAATCCCAGTATTTGGAGGCAAGAGGATTGAAGGCAAGAGGCCAGTCAGGGATGGAGAGACACAGACTCACCCCAGTAATTTAAAACAAACTTGAATGCATACAGCAGTCCAGCTCAAATACTTGCTCACATATTCACAGCCCAGACTCTTACCCTCATGCTCCGTCATCTCCTAGAGTATAGCTCCTTAAAGTGTGGCTTGTAACCCTATATGGGGATTGCTTTAGCTGTTTGTGGGGGTTGAGAAAAATAACAATAGTAAAAGGTTTTTTGAATGAGCAAAATCAAATATAATGAAACAGTTGTTTTTGACAATACTCATGTTGTGTTGTGTGACTTCTGGTGCCTTTGTTCTGCACGCACAACACATGTACCTTGCACTGTGCATGTAAGGCTATTATGTTATGAATTCAGTGGCTTTTTACTGTAGGTAGGTCTTCTGCTCTTAGAGAAATGTAACAGTTCATGAAAAAAAAAAGATTTTAAATGTTTTCCTACTATCATTTCTCTGTGTTTATTTAGGTATCAAAATTGTACATCTTTGGTTGTATTCTGTTAGAATGTTAGGTTTTAAACATTGTTGCCCACTGCACCCCTCCACCCCTGCTTAGCACCATTAGATCTGTTTGTAGGTTTGTGTGGAGGCATGATTTTGGTTTTTGTTCTGCAGAATGGGGTTTGTAAAAGTTTTGAAGAATAGAATAAGGCCTTTTTTTTTTTTTTTTTTTTTTCATTTGCTTGTTTTTTCTAGACAGGGTATCTCTGTGTAGTCCTGGCTGTCCTGGAACTTGCTCTGTAGACCAGGCTGACCTCAAGATCCCCTGCCTCTGCCTCCCTAGTGCTGGGATTAAAGGCGTGCATCACCACCACCTGGCAGACTATTTAGAAGACATCAAGAGGGCAAAACTGACTCTTATGCTCAGAAATGATTTGTGATCCAGGACAAAACAAGGCACAAATACAGGCACAAGGCACAAATAATGTTTGTCAAATATGGATTGGCTTCAGGTGGTGGTGTGGTGAATGCACCTTTGACCCCAGCACTGGGGAGGCAGGTGGGTCTCTGAGTTTCAGGTCAGCCTGGTGCACAGAGTGAGTTCCAAAAGACAGCCAAGAGCTACACAGAGAAGCACTGTCTCAATTTTTTTTAAAAAATTAAAAAAAGAAAAGAAAAGCAATGGTTGTCTCACCACATAAAGGACTGTAACTGCAGACATGGAGGAGATGCATAAGAATGCTCATATTGCTACCTGAGAGAACCCAGTCTATGAGAGGGAAGAAGAAGTAGAACTGTCCTCAAACATTCCTTGCCCAGAAGAAAGATTGGCATGCTCAAAAAAAGGCAAACTGTCTCAGAGCTCAGGAATGGGCTACTGAGAGCTAAAGCCTTTTCCTCCCCAGAAAGACAGTAAACTCTCTGGGTGATAGATAGTGGCACACACCTTTAATCCAAGCACTCAGGAGGCAGAGGCAGGCAGATCTCTGTGAGTTCAAGGCCAGCCTGCCTGGTCTACAGAGTGAGTTCCGGGTACTGGCCCCAAGCCTGATAACCTGAGTTGGATCCCTGGGACCCACATAGTGGAGGAGATAACTGACCCCCAGAAGCTGTCCTCTCACCTCCACACCCATATGCAAGGTGTCATATGTGTCCCTGTACAGTCACAAAAATAGATAATTAAATTATTTTTTAAAGATTGTTTTATTTTATGATTGAGTGCTCTATCTGCACATACAACTTTCTGCCATAAGTGGGCATCAGATCCCACTATAGATGATTGTGAGCCACCTTGTGGTTGCTGGGGATTGAACCCAGGTCCTCTGGAAGAGCAACCAGTGCTCTTAACTGCTGAGCCACCTCTCTAGCCCCTGACAATTACATTTATGTTTGAGAATTCCAGCATGGATGAGGAAGGGACTTATAAGTCCCCATACCTGGCTGAGGGGCTATTGACAATTGGTGACTGCTGGGAAGAGTCCTTTTTCTTTGGGGGTGTGGCCACTGATAGGTTGTCCATGCTCCTGTGAATGTCCCCATATACATATGGATAGCACTACTTAGACTGAGTGGATAATTTAAAAAAGGCTGTCTAGTCTTGACTACAAGATAATAACAAAAAGAAAAAGAAACAACGGTTGCATCAATCACCTACAGCTACACCAAGGACAGGGCCACACAGTTCATCACTGGAACATAGAGGCCTTTGCCATCAGGGACATTTCCAAAGCTTGTGTGTTGGATGCTTAGCTGTTTCCCAAGCTCTGTGAGAAGCCGTGGAACAGAACAAGCTGTGCCATCCATAATAAGATGATGAGAACCAATCTCATGGAGCTCAGGATGGGTCGCCCCCACTGCAGTTTAGATGGGCTTGTGCTGCCTCAAAGCCTTTAAAACCATGTTCCAGGGGAAATAAAATGAAATCATATTTTAAAGGGAAGATAAGACTTTAGGAAGGGGACCATTTAGGGGTGTCTCAGAGTTTGGGTGAACGGGGTAGATAAGCTTAAAATACATTGTATACATGTATGAAATTCTCAAGGAATAAAATACAAAACATTCATGTGATGCACAATCACACATGCAAACAAAACACCCATATGCTTTTTGTTGTTGTTGTTGTTGTTTGTTTTCAAGAAAGGGCTTTTCTTTGGAGCCTGTCCTAGAACTAGCTGTGTAGATCAGGCTGGCCTCGAACTCACAGAGATCCGCCTTGCCTTTGATCTCATGTACTGAGAACAAAGGCATGCACCACCAATGCCCGGCCCTATACACTTTTTAAAAATTATATTAAAAAGTTGTTGATGGGCCAGGTGTTGGTGGTGTGTGCTTTTAATCCCAGTACTCAGAGGCAAAGGTAGATGTATCTCCATGAGTTCGAGGACAGTCTGGTCTACAGAGCAAGTTCTAGGACAGTCTCCAAAGCTACAGAGAAACCCTGTCTTGGAAAAAGAAAAAAGAATGGAGCTGGTCATTGATGGTGCATACCTTTAGTCCCAGCATTTGATCTCTGTGAGTTCAAGGCCAGCCTGATCTACAGAGTGAGTTCCAGCACAAACAGGTCTACACAGAGAAACCCTGTGTCAAAAAAAGGAAAAGGAAGGAAGGAAGGAGGGAGGGAAGGAAGGAAGGAAGAGAGAGAGAGAGGAAAAGGAAGGAGGAACAACATAGTAGAAGGGAGGAAGCAGATGGAAAACAAGGACAATTACAGGCATGCGCAATCTCAGAGCCTCAGTATAAATCAAACCTCTCAGAGGCAGGATCAACCATGTCAAATTGTGCAGAGTCATTGTAGCATGGGGCAAAGAATTACATGTTTGGACTGTGAAGTTGGCTCAGTAAAGTTGTTGTGCTGCCAGGCCTGATGGCCTGAGTCCCAATCATTGGGAAGCAATGTGGTGAAAGCAAAGAACCAATTTTCTATGACCTCTACATATGCACAGTGACACACCCATGCTGGTGCACACACAAGTAAGTTTAAAGAGTTTGAATATTTTGACTAAACACATTGATTGATGAACTTAATAAAAAATGCTGGTGGCATGATGGGAGCTGAGCAGTTAGTGTAAAGGAGGAGGAGAAAATATGAACAGCTTTTTGGAGTTCTTCAATGAGGGGAACAGAGAATTTAGGGAATTTAGCAGGATATTCGTGAAAGGTAGAAGGAAAAGCCTTGTACTGTTTTGGTCGGTTGGTTGGTTGGTTGGTCAGTCGGTTTGTGACACGGGCTCACATAGCCCAGGCTGGATGCAGACTCACTCTGTAGCCAAGGATGACTTTGACTTTCTGATCTTTGATGTCCTGCCTTTCCAGTACTCCCAGTACAGGTGCGCACCAGCATACCTGGCTTGTTCTCAGATCTCCCTCCCTGCTGTCTTCCTACCTTCCAACCACACTGATGACCTCACTTCCATAGCTGGCATTAGAAACTATCAGAATTAATACTGCCCCGTTTGTCACTATCCCAGGCCATTACTCTGCCTCTCTATAAGGTCCTGTTTATCTCCTAAGCTGGTGCATTCTCAAACCCTTAAGTCCCAAACCAAAACTCAAAAGACATCAGCAGCAAGAGTCTTGTATTTTGAACTTTTTCTTTGAATACTCCCTTCAATGAAACCTGGAACTTCCTAAGGGCTTTCTGTTGCTTGAAACGGAAGCTCTCTTCTTTCCCATCTCCTCTAACCAAAGACTATAAAGGTAAAGTAACCATGGCCCCAATGTCCTACTTTTACTGCTGATATAATTCTGTCTCCCTAAAATTTCCAACTCAATGAGTTTATGACACACACCTGTAATCCCACCTGGAAGGTAGGGCCAGAAGGACAGACCAGGAGTTCCTCTGCCTCATAGTAAGATTTAGGTTAGTCCTATGTGAGACCCTATGTCTTTGTTTGTATTTTTAAGACAGGGTTTCACTGTGTTGTGCAGCCTTACCTATCCTGGATCTCACTCTGTAGACCAGGCTGGCCTCGGACTCAGAGATCCACTTGCCTCTGCCTCCTGGGTGCTGGGATTAAAGGTGTGTGCCACCACTGCCTGGCTCTTTGTTTTTTTGGGTTTTTTTTTTTTTTTTAAGAATCATCACTAATTTGTTCGGCATCTTCTGCTGTATTCATAACTTCCCGAACGTGTTCTATCATTCCTTCTTCATTTCTGTCTCCATGTTACATTCATACCCTCCCTTTTTGACAAGGATTGATGCTGATGGGACCCAGGGCTCTGTGAGTGCTAAACATGTAGCCTGTCGTTGTTGGCATATGCCATTAAGCCCAGCACTGCAGAGGCAGAGGCAGGCTAATCTTTGTGAGTTCCAGGCCAGCCTGGTCTACAGAACTAGTTCAGGACAGGCTCCAAAGCAATACAAAGAAACCCTGTCTTGAAAAACAAAACAAACAACAAAAAAACCCCAAAAACAAAATAAAACAAACAAACAAAAACATGTAGTTTATCACTGAACTGGACCCCCAGCTCCAAAACATCATGTTTCTAACTCTTGAACCTTAACAACAATATGTGTCAAAAATGAGAAAGAAAAGGTTGAGGAGGCGTGATTAATTATAGGGGACGTCCTCAAAGCCTGAACCCCTTTGCTTGGCACCTGGAACTTCATGCCTGGATAATGGGTTCCAGGAAGTTTTCCTTTGTTTGAAAGGCAAGCCTTCCTTTTGTAATGGGCTGGTCTCAGGCAGATCACTTTTAGAAAGGGTGTTTTAGAATTCAACAAGCTGGGAATGGGTTCCCTAAAATGCATTTGTTCAAAGCAAAACTAATTTTTACAGTCAGAATTAAGAAGTTTCAGGATAGAGAGATAGCTCAGTAGAACACTTGCAGAGAAAGCATGAGGGCCAGAGTTCAGATCCCAACACCCATACAAAAAGCCAGGCCTGTTCATGTGCTTGTAACCCAGTACTGTAGAAAGTGGAGAGAGAAGGGTCACTGTGACTTCCTGCCCAGCAGCCTAGCTCCAGCTTCAGTGAGACAACCTCCAAGGAATAAAGCCAAGAGTAATAGAGCAGAATGCTGGATGTCTTCTGATCTCAAATGGGACATGAATATAAACACACACACACACACACACACACACACACACACACACACACACACACACGTTTCATCCTTGTTATAGTTGGTGTAGTGTAGGGAGTGGGGAATGGGGACACAGGATGGGACAATGACTTTACCAAGGTCTGTATTAACCTTTACTTTCAAACATTGTTAGGATGGAAAAATTTAGCCTAATTCTCCAATGACCCCAGGAAGCTGGGAGTCTTAAATCCCAAGCTAAGGGTCACCTACTTGAATGTTTACAACAGCCTGTGTTTGTCGCCCTACCTAGAAGCCTGTGCTTGTCACCCCACCCGGAAGCCTGTGAGAAAGCAGACTTCCTGGGCTAAGCGCGGGCTTGGATAGTTTAAATTAATTGGTCCGCACTGGATGCTACGAGGTGATTGGTTCACGATGCACGGGCTTTGTTGTAACCCTATAAAAGCTGTCTCAATTCTGTACTGGGGGTCCTCAGCCCTCTACCCTAAGTGGTGTATGGCTGTTGGGCCCCAGTGCACTGGAATATAAAGGACCTCATGCGTTTGCATCAAGACCGCTTCTCGTGAGTGATTTGGAGGGACCGCCTTTCCTGAGTGGGAGTGTGAGGGACCACGCTCTCAGGGGTCTTACAACATCTCTAGAGACTGTTGATTCTCTCAATCTCAATGGCTGCTGTCTTAATCATGCTACCTTCAGTTGTAGACAATTAACTGATGTTTCCGAGTCAATTTTTCATCCCTCTGTAACTGCTCTGTGTTCTAGTTAATGATTGTTTTCTTTAGGAACTAAGGTATCAACCTGAGGAGGTAGCCATGAACTATTCTGTTAAGTATTCTCGCTGTATTTATCTATCTTTAGTTTTCTCTCTCTGTTTTTTGCGTTAGGATATTTTGTCATACAGGCTGGCTGTGTAGCTGAGGATGGCCTGAACTCCAGATACTCTTGCCTCTTCTTGTCCCCATCACCATGTCTTGAGTGCAAAGAGACCTATTATCTATCTCCATAAAGTCTGATTCTGAGTCTTTATCTGTGCCTGGTGGCACACAACTTTAATTTTAGCACTCAAGAAGCAGAGGAAGGCAGATTTCCGAGTTCAAAGCCAGCCTAGTCTACATAGTAAACTCTATCCAGGCCAGGTTGGTCTACCCAGTCTCAATAAAGATTTTGCATTATTTGTGATTATTTGATATTTCCCAATAGAATAAAAATTAATATTTACAAAGGCAAGGGATGTGGCATTCTTTACTCACAAGGAGGGTCCCAGTGACAGACAGTTCTGTCACTCAGTAAACACTTGATGGAAAATTATTATTGAATGTATAAAAAACAATTAAAATTTTTTTAACTTTTAATTTAAAAATTATTATATTTTTGGCTGGGAAGTTGTGGCATACACCTTTAATGTCAGCACTCAGAAGGTACAAGCAGGTGGATCTCTGAGTTCAAGGCCAGCCTGGTCTAGAGAACTACAGAGCAGTTACAGGACTACACAGAGAAACTCAACAACTGTTTTAAACTTTCTGTAAGAAACTCGCACACCACATAAAGCAGATGAAGGTGATATGAAGGAAGGAGAATGCCTGGAAAGCAGCTGTGTTTGCAAAGGCTGATTGATTAGAACTTCAGTGGTGTGGAGAGGTTGGAATGTTGTAGGTCAAGAGCTGAGTTACCGTTTATCTTGAGCTATCTTTAGTCTCCTAAGTAGCCACTCCTTGGCCATCTCTGTGTTGGACCTAACATCTTATAACAACATGAAAATGTTTGGAAAGAATTAACTTAGCTGACACTAGCCTCCACCACCCAGAAGCTAGGAATGTTATTAGGTAGCTCCTAAGGTCTATGGGCAAGATCTCTCCACTTGACCTTCAGCTGTCTGATGCTTCAGCATATTTGAAAAGTATCTCAATTTATTACCTCTTCAAGATCAGTCAATGCTCTTAACTGCTGAGCCGTGTCTTCAGTACTCCCACCTCTTTGAGACAAGGTCTTATCATACTGCACTGGCTGGCCTGGAACGAGCTATGTAGACCACTCTGGCCTTGAACTCACAGAGATCTACCTGCTTCTGCCTCCTGAGTGCTGAGAGTGAAGTGTGCACCACCATGGCAGGCCCATTTTATTTCTTTGTAAGCTCCCAATACCTTAGAGGAAGATTTACACATAAAGCAGATGGAAGGGACTGGATTATCATATCTGTCTCTGTAATCAGTCTGCTAGCCACACTATCCCAGCAGAGCCTAGAATAAACTTGTGAAAGAACAGGTACAAAACTAAATAAGGCATTATGAAAATGTTTTGTCTTCACAGGGTTTGCTCTGCATAACAGCTCTAGTTGCCCTGGAACTAGCTCTGTAGACCAGGCTGGCCTTGAATTTACACAGATCCAGATCCGTTGCCTATGCCTCCAGAGTGCTGGGATTAAAGGCATGTCCCACTACCTCCTAGACTAACTCACGGATCTTCTAGAAGGTCCTCAGGCTGGAGAGGTGGCTCAGCTTGTTGCGAGGTATTCACCAGAGAAGACTGCTTACACATGGGTTTAAACCAATGAAAAGTCTGTATCAGCTGGCCGGTGATTACACCAGGTGTAATTTAGAGAAAGAGAGAGTACATGTGTACATGCACATGCCAGAGTATGCATACATTCATGTTGACCAGAGGACCACGTGACCTGTGGGAGTCAGTTCTCTCCACCATGTGGGCTTCAGGAATCAAGCTAAAGCTACTGGTCTTGGCAGGAAGCGCCTTTACATTATGTAGTCCTGGGCCTTTCTCAGGGTGAGTCTGTAGGTACAAAAGCCTTGTTCTGGGTCGACATACATCACTTAGCAAAAACAATTACCCAGAAGCAAGACTACAGAAGCCAAAAAGCAAGGTTACTACATTTGAGACTTTCCCAGAACTATATGGATTAGGCCTTTGTTTTAGGTTTGGCTTAAAACATGCTGAGTTTTATAGCCAGAATGATTCTTCCATCACAGAGGCCTACTAAGTTGTGTTGGGGCCTTGTTACATTGTTACCTCAGAGAGATATGCTTTAGATTTAAACACTGAACTTAAAAACAAACAAACAAAAGCCCTAATAGGCTTCTCAAGAAAATAACTTTTCTTCACTCTAACAGTCCCTGTATGTATGGTTTTTGTGACTTTTGAAGTTGTACTGCTCAAAGTATATAATTCACAACTAGGTTTAAAGATTAAGCAAGTTTAAAATTTGAGTTTAAAAAGTGAGCTTGTTTATAGATCCCTCCTAAAGAATTTCTACTTTGGCTGGGCAGTGGTGCACATCTTTAATCCCAACACTCTGGAGGCAGAGGAAGGCAGAGCTTGTGAGTTTGAGACCAGCCTAGTCTACAAGAGCTAGTTCTAGGACAGCCAGGGCTATACAGGGGAACCTTGTCTGGAAAATCAAAACAAGAATTTCCACTTTATAAATGAAATGCTATGATGGTTTGTGTTAGTATTCAGGCATCTGTACTGGCCTGGCCTTGGGGTCCTGACAGGATATGTCTTCAGCTGCAGCCACAAAGAGCACCACCTGTGCATATTCACTCTGTTCTCCTGTATTTATTTATTTACTTATTTTTGGTTTTTGAGACAGGGTTTCTCTGTATTGCTTTAGAGCCTGTCCTGGAACTAGCTTTGTAGATCAGGCTGGCCTCGAACTCAGAACTCACAGAAATCCACCTGCCTCTGCCTCCCGAGTGCTGGGACTAAAGGCCTGCTCTATCAGTGCCTAGCCTCTGTTCCCTTTTAAAAGAGCCCTGCCCACCTCCCATCCTCTCTCTCTCTCCCTCTCTTTCTCTTCCATCACTTTTGTCCCCAGGGACTAGCCTCTGTCCCCCTCTTTGCCCCTTTTTCTGCCCCTTCTCTCTCCTCTTCCAGTAAACCTCCATATGAGTCCTGTTGTATGGTGTGTCTTCTCTTCACAGCATATTTTTATTATAACAGTTTCCTGTGGTGCATTATTCACATATAGTTATGAAAAAAACATTGATATGGATCTGGAGAGATGGCTCAGCAGTTAAGAGCACTGGCTGTTCTTCCAGGGAACCTGAGTTTAATTCCCAGCATCCATATGGCAGCTCAGCTGTCTTCAACTCTAGTTCCAGTGGATCTGATACCCTCATACAGGCCAAACACCAATGCACATAAAATTAAAAAAAGAGAGAGAGAGAGAACACTGATAATGGTTAACAAACTTAAATGCAAAGGCCATATGCTTTTAACCAAGCATGGGGTACTTGTTTTTTAACTCTGAGAGTCTCTTAGAAAATGGAGTATTTTAGGAATGATTTTTCTTTTTCTTCTTCTTTTTTTTCCCCAAGACAGGTTTCTCTGTGTAGTTCAGGCTGTCCTGGAACTTGCTGTGTAGACCAGGCTGACCTCGAACTCACAGGGATACACCTGCTTCTGCCTCTCAAATGCTGTGATTAAAGCATGTGTCACCACCATCACCCAGCAGAAATGATTTTTCTAAATAAAAAAAAGTGCTTGTTTATAATTTGCATTTACAAATTAAATCTCTTTCAGCCTGTACCTAAGTTAGTAAGTAATGCGCTTTCAGACACAGTCTGCTTACATACTGTTATAAAGTAGCTGACCTTTAAGGAAACTGTTGTGGGGCAGTGGTGGTACACATCTTTAATCCCAGCACTCGGGAGGCAGAGGCAGGTGAATCTCTGAGTTTGAGGCCAGCCTGGACGACAAAGTGAGTTCCAGGACCGCCAGGGCTGTTTCACAAAGAAACCCTGTCTGAAAGACAATACAACTGAAATCAATCTTTTTATGCTTTGGACTTGTGGAAGCATAGATTTGCTTTTACCGTGTTCTCCGTTTCCATGTGACTTGCACATGCCCTTCACTCAGATAATGTATATGTGTGAATAAGATGTGGTAACTTATTCTCCAGGCATTGAAAGCAATGTTCACCCACAAAATATGTTAAAAACAACATGAGGGCATAGATGGGTAATATTTGATTGTGGCTTTGTGTGATGTTCTGAATTAACAGAATCAGAAAAATTTTCCTGTTATGAAACTCCTGTAAAAGATTGACTAAGACAAAAAGTACCTCATTCCCTCAACAATACAGCTGCCTAAACAAGACCTGAGGAAATATAACACCAGGGGAAATCTAATGGGGCCCCACCCCTAGACAAAGAATCTAAAGACAACTAAGGAATGCTGAGATTGGGATATGAGCCTCGTAGTTGTTTAACCAATACCAAGTGGTAAGCCCTGAAACCATATATGCCTGTAACACTAAAAAAAGGAGGGGAAATGATATGATTATATTTTAATTTTAAAAGCACTTAGGAAGTAGACCTAGACAAATCTCTGTAAGTTCATCGCCAGCCTGGTCTACAAAACAAGTTCCAGGACAGGACAGCCAGGGCAGCTACATAGAGAAATCCTGTTTAAAAATAAATAATAAGTAAAAATAAATTTAAAATTCCCTCATTCCTTTTCCACACTCTATTTGTTGTTCAGTTCAACAGAAAGTGACATTTGTTGGAGAGATCAGAACTCTTTAAAAGAACCCCGGGCTTGTTCTTGAATAACCAACACCAGGGTTTCCCTTTATATGGTATTTCTTCCTCAAATATTATCTTAGTAGGCAATTTTGACTCTTTTAGTTGTGTTATTTATTTATTTATTTATTTATTTATTTATATTTTTGAGAGAGGGTCTCCTGTAGCCTAGGCTGGCTTAAAACTTTATATGTAGGGGCTGGAGAGATAGCTTAGCCAGTTGAGAGCTCTAGTTGTTCTTCTAGAGGACCCAGGTTCAAGTCCCAGTATCCACATGGCAGGTCACAACTGCCTGTAACTCAAGTTCCAAAGGATCATATACAATCACACCAATGCCCATAAAATAAACTTAAATTAAAAAAAAAAAACTTTATATGTAGAGCAGGCTGGCCTTCACCTTGTGGTGATCCTCTGGTCTCTGTCTTATGACTGCTGGGGTTTTAGGCTTGCCCCACCATATCAGGTTCAACAGTGTTTGCTTGATTTTACTTGAGATGGCAGAAAACAAATTAGACTCTGAGGTGTGCTGGCTAGTTTTATGTCAACTTTACACATGCTAGAGTCATTTGAAAGGAGGAACCTCAACTGAGAAAATGCCTCCATAGGCTCAGACTGTAGGCAAGTTTGTAGAGACAGGGTTTCTCTGTATTGCTTTGGAACCTGTCCTGGAATTAGCTCTGTAGACCACGCTGGCCTCGAACTCACAGAGTGCTGGGATTTAAGGCATGTGTCACCACCTCCCTCACTTTATTTTTTTGACACAGAGTCTCTCATGGAACATGTAGCTTACAGATTTGGCCAGACTCTCTGGTCAGCAAGCCCGGGGGTTCCTCCTGTTTGCCTCCTGATTGATTTCATGGGTCTGGTCCAGATGACTTTTTTTTTTTTTACTTTTTTTTACTTTTTAATTCACTTGTGTGTCTGTGTCTCTGTGGGGTACTTACACCTGTCTTTGGGCTGGGTTTGCAGATAGTTCAAGCACCGGAGGCAGGTGGTAGGAACTGAACTAGAGTTCCCTGCCAGAGCAGTATTCACTCTTAACTACGGAGATACCTTTCTAGTCCCAGCACTTGGCTTGCCACTTGGGTACTAGGGACCTCAATTTGGGTACTAGCACACCTCAATTTCTCATATTTGCATGGCAACCACTTTGAACCATATACTCAGACCTTCGGCATTTTAATGTTGCTTTCAAATTTTCCTAATTACTTTTCCCATGAGGAACAGTCAAGCACTACATAATATCATTTGGCCAAGGACTGATTTCATAAAGGGTGGTCCCATATTACATTGGGTACTGATGTCATTGCCAACGTAGATCATGTAAGTAATACATGTAATGCAATGATGTGGCAGAACAAACCTAACGCATTTCTCAGAACACATCACCACCAGTGAGAGACAAGTCACTGTGCCTGGCTTTTTTCATTTTTCACTTCGGCTGAAGATGATATTGAAGTAGCAAAAGAAACCCCCTTCACATTTAAAGTCGGGGTGGCATTAATCATGATTCATGGAAGGCCAAGCTAGAGGATCACTGCAAGTTCAAGGGCAGACTGACTTATACAGGGAGTTCCAGATCAGCCACCTCTACACAGCCAGACTTTGGCTCAAAAGACTTGCAGGGGCAGACTAGTTAATTTTACTTTTTAAGTGTGTGTACAAGTGTCTGTGTGCATGCCACGTGTATTCTTGGGCTCGCGGAGGCCATACCGTGATCTCCTAGAGCTGGAGTTGGAGGAGGCTTTTGAATTATCTGATGTGGGTCCTGAGCCTTCTCTCCAAGGGGCAATGTTACTCCTTTTATGCATTTGTAAGGATCAGGGACATAGTTCAGTGATCTACCAGGCACAAGGCGGAGTCCAATCTCTAGTACCACAAACACACGCAAATGCACACCTACTTTGCATACACTCTCCCTTCTAGAATTGGGTTGGGAAGTTTTCCTGGAAAATACACCCTTGGGCGTGGGCGTTCGGGTTCTCCAGCCAGGGACCAAGGGGGAGACACTGGTCCAGTCATGATGGTACTCAGCATCCTTTCGACCTGAGGCATTTCCTTCCTGGACCTTGCGCCATCCGGGTGTGACGTGACTAAACTCTGGGCAGCTGTCTGGAGGGCGCGGCGGACCCAGGGGACTGCAGGGTGTGGGAGGGCCTAGGAGGCGAACCCGCAGAGACCAGGGGGTGAGAACCGAGGCTCAGGCTCCAGGATTAACGGCAGGCCGGAAAAACCAAAGGATCTTCCTGTGGGCTCGGCCCGCAACGCGCCCCGTGCTCCACGTCCTCGGGTAGCTCACTCGGCACGCGCCAACCTTCCTCAACCCAGATTCCAAGGACCAAGAGGCAGGGAAGGAACACGGACCACGACACCGGGCCAACCGCCGGCAGCCTAGGGGGACCCGCGGCGCACGCAGCCACGCCCAGCGCCGCTCAGCGGGACGGGGGGCGGGGCCGGTGAGTTGGCTCGAGCTGATTTGTCCGCCTCCGCCGGGGGCGTGGCCACACATTTCGGGCCCAGCCCCTTCTGCTACCCTGGGTCCTGAAGGAAACAGAGGCCTGTCCCGGGGCCTGGCGCGGAGGGGGGCGGGGCAGAGCGGGGCGGTGGCTGGGTCCAGAGTCCCCGGAGGCCTGGCTGCGGGGGAATGAAGCCTCCGCCTTCCCCGGCAAAAGTATTTAAATACGGCCGCGGGCCCCGGCTTCGGGAAGCGGCTGGCGGATTGGTGCGTGGAGCCTGCAAGGCGCTGTCCGAGCCAACAGGACCGAGCGGCAGCCGTGCTCCGGCCTTGAAAGTGGGTAAGCACGGTTCCCCGCGGGATGCCCCCTTCTCCCGGCCGGGGTATGCGCGCGGTCCCGGGCTCGCAGCGGGGCTGCACACCGCACCATCCTGGTACCTCCTTTTTCGGGCCCGGCGAGAATCACGTTGTGTGCTTGCAGGAGGTCGGGCCAGCAGGGCTTTTGATTTGCAACTCGTGGGTCTTCAAGCCGCTTCTCATTCTTCACACTTTCTGATTTGAAACGAACGAGATTTTCCCGCCGCTTCGGACCCCCCCACCCCAAGCAAGGGGTCCTTTTCGCAGGGCCTAATGGGCGGCTCATAGTTTTAGCCTTTGTTATTCACCTGGGGGGGGTCCTCTGCCTTAAGAGGAGAAAGCAACGCCCCCTGAAGACGAAGCCCTAAGGAATTTATCCTAATTTCTTAGGGGGCTTCTGCAGTCTATTGTTGGCTGGGTCATATGCTTGGACATTCTACTTGATACCAGGGGAAGCTTTTCTTGGGAGCTTCAGAGACTGTTTTTCGTGAGATCTTGAACATCTTCACGCCCTACATGTAAGAAAAATTGAGTAGGGTTGGGAAATCTGGTATAGAGAAAGGAGGGGCTGGGCGGGGGTGGGGGGGAGAGCTCATACGTGGGATACACAGAGGACTAACTGTTCATCCACTCACCTCAAAGGCCAGTCTGAGCTTTTCAAACCCCCTAAGAAATGGAGAACAGTAGTCTGGTGTGTTTCTTCTGAGAGGTTCAGGACTTGAAAGAGCTCAGTGTTTTGGTTCTGAGATGTTTTTGCGTACTTGGCTTCTAGTCTTAGTTGAATGCTACACAACCCTGGATTGGAAAAGACCTCATTCCCTACCCCCCCCCATCTCTGTACTGCTTTCTCTGTTATAAAATCTCTAACCACTAGGCATGCTCCATCATCTTTCCCCATATTTCCACAGCTTTGTGTCATACCTATTATAAATTTAAGTCTTTCACAACGTTTTTTTTTTTTTTTTTGGATCAGGCGTGCTTTAAGTGTGTGTCCAAGATGAGTGAGGTTGGTGTATCCAGCTGTCTATCATGTCTGCTGTTTAGTTCCTTAGTAGCTGTGAAGAGGGGTGGCAGATGGATTATATTCTGTTTGGATTGCAGCATAGGACTGCTGTTAGTGTCATCTTGTAGGTTGAAATGTATATCTGAATTTATGAGATTTTACATGGACAGTAGGTTCCAGTTGGTGTGGTATATTGTGATTTCCAAAACACAGTGGTGAGAACTCATTTCAGAATGACCTGTTCAGTAAGCAGTCAGGCCCACTTTTCTCTCAGCACCATGAGGGCAAGAGGGTGAATACAAGTAGAAATAGAAAATGGTGAGATAAGCCTGCTGGCGAAAACATTTCTGTGATAGCCTTGAGTTGGATCTCCAGAACTCACAGTGAAAGGGAAGCCTAGATCCCCAAAAGTTGTCGTTTGACTTCACACATGTGCCATGGCCTGCATACTACATACACAAATTATGAAAAATGAAGCCAGAATCAGAAAACATCTATGTGGTAGAAACTGTATTGATAACATTGTATTCAGTTCCATATTAAAGTTTATTGAGGGTTTTATTGACACTTCCTAGTGACTTTATTTGACTTGCATTGGTTGTGCATTCATCAACTTCAGTATTTTCCATCCATTGTCATGTATAAACTGCACTTCATACCCAAAATGAAGACCAGCTCATCAAGGTTCATGCCTATAATCACAGTTCCCAGGAGGCTGAGGCAGAAGGATCACCACCAGTTCCAGGACAGCCTAGGCTGCAAAGTGAAACCTTATTAAGAGAGAGAGAAAGAGAGAGAGAGAGAGAGAGAGAGAGAGAGAGAGAGAGAGAGAGAGAGAGAGAGAGAGAGAGAGGAGGGAGAGAGGGAGGGAGGGAGAGAGGGAGAGAGAGGAGAGAGAGAGAGAGAGAGAGAGAGAGAGGTGATAGTATGTGAAGAGAAGGGAGAGGGGGGAGAGAGCATTCTCGAGCACACACACATGCACACACACATGCACACACACATGCACACACACATGCACACACCAAGCTTATCCACTTTTACAGTATAGATGCACCTGCCGTCAGTAACTGCTACCTGGAAAGAAAGCTGAATTATGGTCTTGAAATAAAAGCAGATAAGAAGTAACTTGAGGACTAAGGGGTGTAACACAGGAGTAGAATGTTTACCTGAGATGCTTGAGACCCTGGATTTAATCCCCAGCACTATAAAAAAACCAAACAAGTAATATTAGAGGTAAGTGGGGGGAGAATATGATGACATTCTTTAGGTTAATAAAGAAGGTAGCAATCTGGATTGTTCACTGCTATACCTTCAACACTTAGTATGGTAATCTTCAGTGTGTCTCATAACAGTGAAAGTAATACCTGGCCAGGCTGTGGTGGCTCACACCTTTAATCTTAGCCCTCAGGAGGCAGAGGCAGGTAGATCTCTGTGGGTTCAAGGCCAGCCAGGTCTATAGATAAGTTGCAGGACAGTCAAGGCTACACTTTTTTACATAAAAACAAATGCAAAGAAGGTAATAACTAATATAATGTAAATAGTTATGCCTCATTGTTTAGAAGGAAAAACATCTATACATGTTCAGTAGAGAACCAACTATTTTTTTGGTGGTGGTGGTGGTGGTGGTGGTGGTGGTGGTGTCTCACTGTGTCACTGTGAATAGCCTAGAACTTGCAATGTTCTAGGGTGGGTGTAGACTCCCTGGAGGTAGAGGATGTACTTGTACCTGAAATTTGGGCCATCCTCCCTCCTTCTCTCTTCTCCCTCCTTCTCTCTTCTCCTTCCTTTATTTTTTTATTTTTTGGACAGGATTTCTCTATAGTCCTAGCTATCCTGGAACTCACTTTGTAGACCAGGCTAGTCTTGAATTCACAGAGAGCTATCTGCCTCTGCCTCTGCCTCTGCCTCTGCCTCTGCCTCTGCCTCTGCCTCTGCCTCTGCCTCTGCCTCTGCCTCTGCCTCTGCCTCTGCCTCTGGAGTACTGGGATTAAAGGCATGCACCACCACTGCCTGGCTTTCCACCTAATATTTATTGATTATTATTATTGGGGGTCAGAGGGCAGCATTCAGGAGCCAGTTTTCCTCCTTCCATCTTTATGTAGGTCCCAGGGACTGAACTCAGGCCATCAGACTTGTGTGTCGAGCCCTTTACCCTCTGAACCATCTCATGGGTTCCTCTTCATCCTTCGTCTCCCTTGGACTTGGACACTCACTTTGCCTTCTAGCTGATTATCTTTTTATCATGTGGCTGTTTTACTTGGGTGTTATTCCTTTCTTTTCCTCCTTTTAAATCATCATGAGTCATATTCTTCAGAGAGCTCTTCTCTGTCCCTTACCCTACAGACAGTTCCTTGCTCTTTCTCCTATTTGTATGTCCCATTGTAGGGCACTTACGAGGGCCATGGTTCTGTTTCTGTGATCCTTACTATACTTATACTGTAGCTGTGGGAGGGCAGGGACTGAGCTGTCTTGCTTACTCTTGCATCCATAGCACACTGAACAATGGTAGCTGTTACATAGAGGGTGTTTAATAAATGTCTTTGGTTAAACTATTCCATGGCCAAGTTCTCCCATTTCTTTCTGTTGGAAGCATTACTTTTTTGTGATAGGGAAAGGACTAGGCTCTGGAACAGTTGATGCCTACCAGATGCCAAAGTTTCCCTTTTGTAGAGGTGGGACAGCTATAGTGACGGTCGGAAACCTGTCTTCCCACAGGTGAGAGATTTTCAGAAGATTCCTTCTAGCTTAGTCACTTAGTATTCCCAGCATCATCTTTTCCATCCACTTAGGGTAGGGGAAGCAAGATGGGTGAGGCAAGGAAAGATAGGTGACTGCCAGAAGTCAGCTTGGATATTCTTGGTATTTTTACCAAGGCAAGTCTTGCAATCCTAAAAGTTTAAGAAGAATGTTTTATTTCTGTAGCCTCGAAGGTGCTAATAGAGACTTTTAACTCACTTACTTAAGCTCTTGAGGGTCAGTTTTAATACTTCCTGTAAGTGAAGCCATATAGAAGAATGCATCATAACAGTTAAAAAGGTGAAGTAGGGGAAGAATGGATGTGACTTTAGAATACAGTAAGTTTAAAAAAAAAAAAAAAGTCAAGTATAGTGACTGTCTATATATATATGATATTTCTTCAGTTCGAAAATAAGATTATGCCAGGTATGATGGGTGCACACCTTTAATCTCAGCACTTGGGAGGCAGACATCTCTGAATTTAGACCCCCCTGATCTGCATAGCATATTCCAGGACAGCCAGAGCTGCATAATAGAGAAACCCTGTTCCAAAACAACCATAAGAGATGAACACATAAATGAATGCAGTTGGGCAAATTAACTCTGGGAGTATACACAAGAAACAAAGGAGCTGCTGGCAGAAGCAGTCAGTAGGGATGGCGGAGAAATAAGGCTTCTTGAGATATTTTTTCCTGTAACATTTGACCTTGGCACTGACAGGATGACTCCACTGGTAAAGGTTCTTGCCACCATGCCTGAGGACTGGAGTTCAATCCCTGGGATCCACATGATGGAAGGAGAGAAGGGTGTCCTCTCTCCATCCCGCTCCCCAACCCCCACCCTTGCCCCAGTTTACTTTTATGGTATAACATTAAGAATGCTTTCTTAGTAGAGTTATAAAATTTCAAGGCTTGTCTGTTTGGGGAACTAGAATTGTAGTTTTAATTTTTGCAATGCTAAGAACCAGACTCAATAGCTCACCTTTATGCATACTGGGCAAACAGCCATTCACTGAACCACAGATGTACTCTTGCCAAGCACTGACTGGTCAACCCAGAGTGCCTTCTCTGATCTATGCAGGAGTTCACAACAAACTGCTAAGCTGTCTGACTACTATTTTCCTTCTTCCTGGCTTGCATGAATGGGTTGGATTTGTGATGTTGAGACCCTGGCAGAAATTGGAGTGACTGGTCATTTTGACAGTAATTATAATGAATAACCAGGCATTCATATATATGAGCCAGTCCCTTGTAAATTTTTAGTGTTAATCATTTCATCCAATGACTATTGAAAACATACTAAGATCAGTGCAGCAGTATTGATAGCTGCAGAAGTGACTTTGCAGCCAGGAGGTGGTGGTGCATGCCTTTAGTCCCAGCACTTGGGAGGCAGAGGCAGGAGGATCTCTGTAAGTTTGAGACCAGCCTGGTCTACAAGAGCTAGTTCCAGGACAGCCTCCAAAGCCCAAAGCCACAGAGAAACCCAGTCTCAAAAAAACAAAACAAAACAAAACAAAACAAAAAAACCAACAAAAAACCCCACAAAACAACAACAACAAAAAAAAGGTCCTTTGCCTGGCTAGGAAGATTACAGAACAGTAAAGGGCTTGTTGGGTGAGCCTGAGAACCTGAGTTCAGATCCCCACCACCCAGTAAAAGCTATTGTGGCTGCACATACCTGTTGTCCCAGAGATGGTATGGCTAGGGATTGCTGGCTAGCTAGCCCAGCTAGACAACAGCAAACTCCAGGTTCACTGAGATCCTGCTTCAGAAGAATAGGTAAAGAGCAGTAGAGTAGCATGATGTGGGCCTCAGGTCTGTACATGGCCCACACATGGGTGTTGCATACCAGCACATACATAGGCACATACACATTTGGAAATTACTT
This sequence comes from Cricetiscus sungorus, assembly GCA_030556225.1. NCBI lineage: Eukaryota > Metazoa > Chordata > Mammalia > Rodentia > Cricetidae > Cricetiscus > Cricetiscus sungorus. The sequence goes on from JANBXA010000734.1 coordinate 32,575,839, forward strand.
TCCTTTATTGTTTTTAACTTTCTAATTAAAGTTGAATTAGAGTTTCAAGATTATTGTCTAATACTTAAAAATAATCTGCTCATGCCAAGTTAAGTATCTGAGGGGTAATTTGTTCTATTTTCAGCTGTTAGAACAATGCCTGAGGTGGATGATATATAATGAACAGGAATTTCTTGACCCAGGGTACTAGAGGTTGGCAAAACCAAGATGGAGGGGCTGACATCTAGCACCAGGCTATTTTGCTGTGTCATTCTCTGGCGGAAGAACAAAAGATATGAGCTCAAACCTGTAGCATTAAATCCTTTTATAATAAGCATTAATCCATGCTGAGGGTAGAGCTCTCATGTCCTAAAGGCCTCCTCTTATGCCCCACCTACCAGCTCTTTTGCATTTGGGAATTAAGTTTACCGATTACTTCTAGAAGGATATTTTTAAGACAAGCAGGAGATAATCTTAGATGCCAGGTCTGAATCATGGCACTAAACTTACCATCTAAACCTGTTGGAAAACTCACCTTTGTATGCTCACATATAAGATTGCACAGGTGTATAAGTTTACTTCAAGGCTTTCTCTTTGCACCCAAAGCTGTCCTGGTTCAGGGGAGAGGCTTGCTTTTGCTTCTTGACTTTCTATCAGGACATTATAATTTTATGGTATGTGTGGTAATATCAGTTGTTATAAATCCCCCCCCTTTCATTCTAGCATGGCCAAGTCATCTAATTGGAATGTTATTTTTCTCTCACAGTTTTCATAATTCTTATGAGTAAATGTAGGAAATTTTTCCAGATGTCTGACACAGTTTTGTGATGAAGATGCCAGTGATTTGTCCATATTTTCTGTTTCCAATACTAAAACATTTTTTATTGTTTCCCTTCCAGTTCAGTCATGGTTGAAATTAAGAAGATCTGTTGCATTGGTGCGGGCTATGTTGGTGGGCCCACATGCAGTGTCATTGCTCATATGTGCCCTGAAATCAGGGTGACAGTTGTTGATGTCAATGAATCAAGAATCAATGCATGGAATTCACCAACCCTTCCTATCTATGAGGTAAATTATGTGTTAAACAGCTTTGTTTCTATGCTTGTTGTTTTCTTATTGTGTTGGTTAACTATATTATATATAGATACTATTATTGTGATTATCTATGGCTGCAACCAGTTCAATGAAAAAAGTTTGGCTGGGCATGGTAAACACCCATGATCCCAGCTCTCAGGAGGACTGAATGAAGTTCATGGTCTGCCTGGTCTACATAGCTGGCTAAAGGCCAAGCAGGACAACACAGAGAGACCCTGCCTCAAAACAAAGCAAAGGTTCTGGATAGCACTTGAATGTAGCTTATCCTAGCTTAACTAGCTGGCATAAGGCCCTAGGTTCCAGATACTAAGGAAAAAAGAAAGAAAAACAAACTAAGTGTGGTAGTGCATGCCTGTAATCCCGGTACTTTAGAAGGTAAGGCAAGAGGATCACTGAACTACACAGTGAGACCCAAGCTCGACTGGGCTAGATAGTAAGCAAAAAGCCCAAAGTTTGAAACAAAAGTTCCAGGTAAAAAGATGCTATGGGCCTTTGAGCTGGAAGTGTAGCCCATGGTCAGCATGTGTGAGGCCCTGCAATTCCTCTCCAGTACTACAAAAGAGAAAAAGAAGAAATTAGGAATAATAAAGTAACAATTATGTCAGAAATGCTGAGATACAAAAGAGAAGTATGCCAGGGCTGAGCTATTGCTCAGTTGATGGAGTACTTGCTCAGTGCATAGCCCTGTGCTTTTTCCCAGAAGGGTCATGGTGGCACACTCAAGACTTGGAGTCAGAAGGAACAGAAGCCCCTCAACAGTGAGTTTGAGGCTAGTTTGGGACACATGAGTCCCTGTCTTAAAAAATAGTGGACTGCTGTGTGTAGTGGAGCATCCTTTAACTCTGACACTCAGGAGACAGAGGCAAGCTGATCTCTATGAATTTGAGGCCAGCTTGATCTACATAGCAAGTCCCAGGACAGCTAGCGCTACATAAAGAGACCCTGTCTCATAAAAACTCCCAAAACACAAAAATAGTAAATAGAGGCCTGGTGTGGTGGTACATGCCTTTAATCCTATTGCTTTATATACAGAGATGGCTAATCCCTGAGTTCCAGGCCAGCTGGAACTACATGAGACCCTTCCTACAAATAAACAAACAGATGCATGCTTTATATTATATATAGGACAAATAACTTTTTGTATGTACTTATGGGGCATAGTGGGATATTTCATTTACAGTGCTTAAAGATATTATCAGAATAAATTAATCCTATCACCTTTGAACATTTATCATTTATTTATAATAAGAGAATTTTGGGGGCTGGAGTGATGGCTCAGCGGTTGAGAGCACATACTGCTCTTCCAGAATACTCAGGTTCAATTCTCAGCACCCACATGGCAGCTCACACCTGTCTGAAATTCCAGTTCCAGGGCTTCTGACACCCTCACACAATCATGCATGAAGGTAAAACATCAATGAATATAAAAACTTCAAAAAGAGAGAATTTTCTACAAACTATTTTGAAATAATATGATAAACAGCTATCAGCCAGTGACCCTGCTATCTAGAATGTTAGAAGTCATTCTCCCATCCAGCTGGACTTAGGAACCCATTTCCCACCCTATCACTTATCCCTCTTCCCACCTCTGGTAATTAATCACTGTTTTACTCTCTGTGATCAGCCCTTCTGACTGCCTCATCATTGAGGACACATGGTGTTTGTCTTTCTCAGCCAGATTTACTTCATGTAACAAGACTGATCAACCTGCTCCCTGCAAAATCCCACCTCTATAACTTTCTTGTCATTTTCTTGAACCCAGTCAGAATAGCCAAAGAAGTCTGTCCTGGTGCAGTGCTTAGTGACACCATACTTGTTTTAGTGGTTTATATATGTTGCTGGTTCTGTTTACATTTTAATAAGTAATAGGAATATGAGTTTACAGTTATACCTCCAGTAGCATATGATAAAAGGCCTCAGGGCCAAGGAGATGAAGGCTCAGCTGAGAATGGCATTTGCTATCAAACCTGATGACCTGAGTTTGATCCTAGGACCCCTGTAGTGAAAGGAAAGAACTATTTCCAGTAGTTGTCCTCTGACCTCCATATGCACACCATGTCAAGCACAAGCTATGGCACACCTGCATATCCACACACATAAACACACATAAATGAGTGAATATAAAAAATAATTTAAAATTAATGAGGAATGAAACTTATATAAATGAGTGTTTTGTATGCATGTCTGTATGTGCACTCCATGCATGCTTGGAGCTCTTGGAGTCAGAAGAGGGGCTTGGATCCCCTACAACTGTCATGGATGGTGGTGGGTACTGGAACTCAAACCCCAGTCCTCTGCATCTCCCACCATCATCATTATTTATGATTCCATCTGTTATAGTTGCATTATGTGCTTCTCAAGAATGGTTATTTTCTTTTTTTTTAGGCATGAACACATCACCACTCATTACTAAAATTAAAAATCTTACTATGAAGAGTTCTTGGGACTGGGAGTGTTAGTCTAATGAGAGAATAGACACTTAGCATGTTCTAGGTCTTAGGATCAGTCACCACTGCCAAACAAATAAACAAGCAAACAAAAACTTACGCATGTGAGTTAGTTTAAATCAGAGACCAAGTAAGATCCCCATTTTGCAGTAGAATGGTATCACTTAAGTGTTAAGTATTTTGTTTATTTCTTTTGATACAAGATCTCGCTGGACAAACTCGAAGTCCTTTCGTCACCCTCCTGAGTGCTAGAGCACAGTTGTGCACACTACACTCAGTTTTTTGTTTTCTTGCTCATTTATTTTTTGTTTTGATTTTTAATTTATTTTTATCTTATGTGCATTGGTGTTTTGCCACGAGTATCAGATTCCCTAAAACTGCAATTACAGGTGGTTGTGAGCTGCCATTGCAGGTGCTGGGAATTGAACCCAGGTCCTCTGGAAGTACTCTTTCACTGAGCCATCTCTCCAGCTCATATTTTTTGTTTGTTTCGAGATAGAGTTTCTCTGTGTGGCCCTGTATCTGAAGACCAGGCTGGCCTAGAACTCACAGAGATCTGCCTGCCTCTGCCTCCCGAGTGCTGGGACTAAAGGTATATGCCAGCACCGTCTTGTTTTCTCCCCTGCTTTTTAGTTAGAGAAACTGGTTTGTTGTGGAGATTTTTCAGAGTAGATTCTCCTGGTTGACTCCTGAGCTCCCTTGAGTATTTAGAACATTCCCTGCATCCTTTATAGTTGATGATCTGAGTGTGACTGCAGGCTAACACAGCAGAAAGGAGGACTGACACCCAAGGTTGTCCTCTGACCTCCACATGTGCACCATGACACACACCTCCACACCCACAACTCCACCCAAAATAAATGTAGTTTTTCAAAAAGTTGAATGAATACTTTTTGAGTGGCAGTGTTCCTTTAAACATTTTTTAACATAAATATATCCCCAGTAAAATTGCATGGGAGAAAGTAGTAAAGATTTTCAGTATTTCTTATAGTAGGACTTAGAAAAACACATACTATTGTCTCTTTGAATAAAGTAAATACTGGCTTTTACAACCTGCTCTATGGTGTGACTCATGGAGGGAGAGAGTGGGGTGGAGGGAACACTGGACTGACACAATTGCATTCATAATGACAATGCAAAAAGTTTGCTTGCAATCACAGGGCCTTGAAGGATGTGATAATTGAGTTGATATGGGGAGTTAATGGTTAACGTATCACCGGTTATATGGTAAACAATGACAAAGCATGTTAGAGCTGCTGATCTTTCATTGTGCAAATTCAACTTTGCTTCATTTGGTGATAGCATCCTTACTGTGTTTTGTGTATGATCCCCCCTTTTTCTGGTTTTCACAGGACCTCCCAGTGTGGCCTGACCTGACCTCAAATTCACTGTGTAGCTCAGCCGTGCCTCACACTCAGTTCTCCTGCTTTAGCTTTCCAAGGGTCAGGACTACAGGTGTGCACTGCCATGCCCAGTGATCAGCTATTCTAAAAGATAATACTTGGAAATCTAGACCTTTAAATTGCAGCACAACCTTTCCCTTAACAAAGGTGATTCTGTTGCTATTTGTCTCAGGACTGGATAATACTGTGTGTTAACTCCTTTTCCTTTTTCCCTTCTCTAGCCTGGATTAAAAGAAGTGGTAGAATCCTGTCGAGGGAAAAATCTGTTTTTTTCTACCAATATTGATGATGCCATCAGAGAAGCTGATCTAGTATTTATTTCTGTAAGTAGTTTGCTTGTCATATGATAATTTTTTTTCCCATTCCTGCTCGTGAAAGCTTCTTTGTTTGATTTGGTATTAAGCCGTAACTGCTGAGTCATCTCTCCCACCCTATAATTTCTTTTTAAAGAATATAATAGGGGCTAAAGAGGCGGCTTGGTGGTCAAGAGCACTGACTGTTCTTCCAAAGGATCTGAGTTCAATTCCCAGCACCCACATGGCAGCTTACAAATGTTTGTAACTCCAGTTTCAGGTCACCCTCTTCTGACCACTATGGGCACCAGGCATGTACACAGCTTATGTACATACACGTAGACAAAATACACATAACATACATTTTTTAAAAAGACCATGGTAATATATTGCATGTGACAGATAGTCACTCCTTTAGACTAAGGATCTCTGAATTCATTCATTTTGTCTCCTGGCCTTAGCTTGGAACCTGCCTGTCTGCCCTCAAATCTGGCCCATGTAAGGCCAGAGAGTTCTCTAGATGTTTCCAGTTCTCACTTTGAGTGGCCATATTTGTGAAGTGTGTTGAGTTCTATAGAGTTAAGACCGTGCCCGCTGTTGATTAGTTAACTGATTGTCTGGGCACTATCTTGAAAGCGCTGACTAGTCTTCTTAGGCACTGTGTTTTTCTTCTTCATCCTGAATGTTTTCACTAGGTGAACACACCAACAAAAACATACGGGATGGGGAAAGGCCGGGCAGCAGATCTGAAGTATATTGAAGCTTGTGCTCGACGCATTGTGCAAAACTCAAATGGGTACAAAATTGTGACCGAGAAAAGCACCGTCCCTGTGCGGGCCGCAGAGAGCATCCGCCGTATATTCGATGCCAACACAAAGCCCAACTTGAATTTGCAGGTATGAAGATCCATAAAGAAAACACTAGCATCTGATTCTTCGTAGGTCCAGATTGATGCCTTAAAAGTTACTCACAGTTCTTCTAGCCTAACTTTCTTTTGTATTGATCTTCTAGGTACTGTCCAACCCTGAGTTCTTGGCAGAGGGGACAGCTATCAAGGACCTAAAGAACCCAGATAGAGTCCTGATTGGAGGGGATGAAACCCCAGAGGGCCAGAAGGCTGTGCGGGCACTCTGTGCTGTGTATGAGCACTGGGTTCCCAAGGAAAAGATCCTTACCACCAACACTTGGTCCTCAGAGCTTTCCAAACTGGTTAGTGCAAAGCTTGTGACTCTTGGTTAAATCTGTGACTGTGTTTAGACAGTGTATGCAATGTTACTCAGGTCAGTTTGAAACTCAGATCCTGCCTCAGCTTCCTGACTGTAGGGATCACCACACACACACACACACACACACACACACACACACACACACACACACACACACACTACAATACTTACTTTGCTTTATTTTTTTTCAGTGCTGGCGGTTAAACCTGAGGCCTCATCTGTTAGTCAAATTCTCTGCTTAATCTTTTTAAATTGTCTTTTCTAATCATTAGTGTTCCACTGTTTCTTCAAAATGAGCCCATCAATATCTCTTATGCCTGCTTAGTAATTTGCATCCCTCAGTGGAACACACTGACATATAAAGATGGCTTTTGTACTCACTGTCTTCTCTTCTCTTTATGTAAAGGCAGCAAATGCTTTTCTTGCCCAGAGGATCAGCAGCATTAACTCCATCAGTGCTCTGTGTGAAGCCACAGGCGCTGATGTGGAAGAGGTGGCAATGGCTATTGGGATGGACCAAAGAATTGGAAACAAGTTCCTAAAAGCCAGCGTTGGTAAATCAATTTTTTCTCTACCTAAAATAGGTAACTGAAGCTTCTGTCTTTGTAGATGATTTTTGTTTGTTTATAATTTAATATCCTTTTTTAAAAAAAAGATTCTAGAGGGGCTTAGTGGTTAATTGCGCTAGCTGCTCTTGCAGAAGACCAGAGTTCAATTCCCAGCACCCACAAGGTGACTCAGCCATGTGTCACTTGAGTTCCAGAATCCTAAGCTTACATGGTATACATGCATGCATGCAGACAAAACATTCATACACATAAAATAAATCTTAAAAAATATCTCAGGCCTGTGAGATGCCTCAGTGAGTAAGGGCACCTGTCCCCAAGCCTGGTGACTTGAGTTTGAACTCACATGGTAAAAGGAGAGAATAGCCTCCCTGAAGTTGTCCTTTGACCTCCAAATATGGGCTGACTTCCACACAGTACCTTCCCATTAGGTTATAAAGATTAAGTGAAGTTGGACATGCTTATCCTTGTCCTTAGGAAGGAGAGGCAAGAGGATCAGTTTGAGGCTTGCCTCTGTTACATAAGCTGTCCAGGCTGCCTTTGAACTTGTTGTGAGCCCAGACAGGCTATGAGTATTCTGTGTTCCTACATTAGTCTCCAAGGATTGTGATTACAGGCTCTGCCACCTGGCCAGGCCACAGCATACTTGCCTAATCTGTGAATACTACTTAACACCAGCACTGTAGTCAGTTTTCATTATTTATGGTAGTTACACTGTATTATAGCACTAAAAGTACTTTATAGAACACAACCTGTGAAACCCTGTCTCATAAGAAAAAATACATAAAGGGAGTTAGGACATGGCTCAGTGTGCTTGCCTGTGTGCACAAGGCCTGGGGTTCAGTTCTAGTACCTCTTGTACACATACACAAAGCTAGTATTTCTGATGCTCAGTGTCACTTCCTAGTATTATTTTCCTTACCCTTTTTGATGTTTTCTCTAACTATAATAGTAATAGCTACTATTTACATAAGACATATTATGTCATGTTCTTTAACAGTGCTTTATCTCTTTTAATTTTTTTTTTCTTTGAAGACAGTTTCATACAGCCCAGGATGGCTTTAAACTTGCTGTATAGTCAATATTGGCCTCGAACTCCTCCTATACCTCCCACAGATGTTTGAAACTACACTTGACATTTCCACTGTTTATGACCTAATAAGAAGGTGCTGTGGTTTTGTTTTTAGAGAGTATTCAGATTCAAGGAAAGTTTTGTATCTTGCTCAGAATCATGCGATGCTGAGGCCAGATGTTTATGACACTCAAGTCCTTACCTCCCTACTGCAGTCTAAATTGTGGTAGCTCAAGGGTAAGGTAGTACTCCTTGTCCCAAACCCAGTCCACAGCTTGTTGTAAATAGTGTTATGGGAAGATGATCACACCACACCACAGCCTATCTCTTGTCTTTGGCTACTATGTATGGCATTGCAGTGGCAGAGGTTAACAGTTGTGGCAGAGATTTTATGGTTCACACAGACTGAAATATTTACCATCTGGCTCTTTACCTTAAAATTTTACTAACTCTGTAGTAAAGTAGGAGATATAGGCAGTCATATCAAATAAGTACACAATAAATAGAAGATAAATATAAAGGAAAGGTGAAATGGGGGCTGGAGAAATGGCTCAGAGTTAAGAATGTTTGTCCTTATGGATGACCCATGTTTTGTTTCCAGCACTCACACAGTGGTGACTCTAAACTATCCATCCCTCTTCTAACCTCTGAGGATAGTGTACATACATACATGCAGGCAAAACACTCACACATAGAAAAGTAAAATACTTTTCTAAAAGGAAAAAAGTCAAAATGTGTCAAAAAGTCAAAAAGTACTATTTAGTAAGTACTTGAGCTGATAAATGTCTTGTGATTTATAAATCTGCTTATCCTATTTTTTTTCATCTTGATATCGGGTCTCATCTAGCTCAGATTGGATTTTGACTCACCATGTGCTGCAAAAATTCTCTGCTATCTGAATTTTATAAAAGCCACCAATGTTGTATAAGTTTTGCCACAGGATTTAGTGGCTCTTACCCTGAAAGTATTGTCAGTTTTTTTTTTTTTCTTCCTTCAGGTTTTGGTGGGAGCTGCTTCCAAAAAGATGTTCTGAATTTGGTGTATCTCTGTGAGGCTCTGAATCTGCCGGAAGTAGCTCGTTACTGGCAGCAGGTGTGTATTCTGTAGTCAATGACTTCTGATTAGAGTCTCACTAAACAGGGCTCCCTTGGTCAAATGGTTTTGACTGAACTCGGTTTACTTATTTCAGGTTTAGTTAATGAGTATCTCTTTTCAATTAGTCTTTTTTCCTGGTCAATTGTGATAGGCATTTTTGATACATCCATACTTCCCATTTTATAGTTAAATTTGTTCCCAGAATAAGTCAGAAAGTAACATCTTTTATGTTTGGGGGTCTGCGTTTGAGACTGTCTCATGTAAAAGAGTCTGGTCTTGAACTTGTTATGTAGCTGAGAGTGACCTTAAACACCTGCTCCCTCTGCCTCCTCTTGAATGTTAGAATTACAGGCATACACCATCATAAGAGACAGGGTCTCACTGTGTAGTCCAGGCTAGCCTGGAACTTGGTGAGAAGCACCCACGTGATAATGTTTTTAAGTGGTTTGCATTTGCATCTATGGGTACTTTTCTTCCCCTTTTAGTTTCACAGAGCTAAAACAGGAACCCCTTCCTAGCTTATCAAATGCTTGTTTATTCTGGGTACTCTTTGGGAGCACTTTGCTTGCAGAACATGATTTTATTCTCATCTCTAACATTATCCCCCGTTTTTAGATGAGAAAAGATACTTTGAGAAATGACATAATTTGCTTAAGGTACTGGCCAGGAAATGCACCATTCCCAAATGGTTTCCTGAGTCCATAATCTTTCAGATTTCAGCAAGAGCTATGGGAATGAGTCTGTAGAGATGGCTCACTTTCTGTGTAGTTCACTCAACCTACCAGGTGGCTTTATCTTGCCATTCATTATGCACAAATTGTAGATGAAGTCCTGATTTTCCAATACTTTGGGCTCCTTTCCAAGCTTGTGCTGCCCTTGTAGTGTCACAGTTTGTGCAGAAGCAGCTTTCCCTCTGTGTGGTGTCTGTTCCTAGCCATTTTCTTCTCATGGTGAGCTTTGGTGGATGGTGAGTTCTAGCATTTGAGGGAGTGCTTGGAGCGCTGATTTCTTACCACCTTGTTCCCTCTGGGTAGTTAAAGAAGCTGGCTATGGGGAGGGTGTGCCTTATTTAGCATATCTTTGTTGTTCTTTGTTTTTATTTTTTTCCAACACAGGGTTTCTTTGTATTGCTTTGGAACTGTCCTGGAACTAGCTCTGTAGACCAGGCTGGCCTTGAACTCACAGAGATCCACCTGCCTCTGCCTCCCAAGTGCTGGAACTAAAAGCGTGTGCCACCAATGCCTGGCTTAGCCTGGTTTTGTGACTGGATCTCAGATGCCTTCAGTATTCAAGCCTGGCTGTGTTCCTGCCTTTTCATCCACCCCAGCTTCACTCATGACAGACCAAGCCAAATAAAAATGAACATTTTCAGAAAGGCTCCAAGGAGGGGAATTGGTGGATTTTATCTATTCATTCATTCATTCATTTTTGGGTTTTTGAGACAGGGTTTCTCTGTAAAGTCCTGGCTGTCTTTGAACTCACTATGTAGACCAGGCTGGCCTTGAACTCAGAAATCTGCTTGCCTCTGCCTCCCAAGTGCTGAGAAAGGCATGTGCCACCACATTTGGCAATTGGTAGATTTTTAATTTTCAGATTTAAATCTAATTAACAGTGATGAGTAAGTTTTGCCATAGATTTGTTTAGAAGCATTTACTATAAAACCATGTGTATGTCCTAGACTACAGTTTTGTAAACTAACATCATATATTATGCATATAATTTCAGGTCATAGACATGAATGACTACCAGAGGAGGAGGTTTGCTTCGAGGATCATAGACAGTCTGTTTAATACAGTGACTGATAAGAAGATCGCTATCTTGGGGTTTGCATTCAAAAAGGACACTGGTGATACCAGGTATTCCTTTTTTTTTAAATTTGTTTATTTATGTGTATTGTGTTTTGCCTGCATGTATGTCTGTGTGATGATGTCAGATCCTCTGGAGCTGGAGGTACTGACAGTTGTAGTTTTTTGAGTTGCCATGTGGGTGCTGGGAATTGAACCCCAGTCCTCTAGACGATCAGCCAGTGCTCATAACTGCTGAGCTATATCTCCAACCTCAGGTATCAGTTCTTTAAAACATGAAAAAAAAGATGTTTTTTTTTTTTTTTAATTTTACCTATGCTTGGTGACTCATGGTATTATCTCAGGAGGCACAGACAGTCAGAGCTCTGTGAGTTGGAGGCCAGCCTGCCTACATAGCAAGTACCAGGCCAGCCATGGTGGAAGGAGAGAACTGACCCCTGCAAGTTGTCCTCTGACCTCTACCTGGACACCATGGGACACACACACACACACACACACACACACACACACACACACACAAATAAATGTGGAAAAAAAGAGAATAAACAAAAAATAACACTTCAAACCCTTTGAGAGAGTATGGGAACCTTTCATCTTAACCCGCTCTTTCAATTGGTAGAAAAGAAGTACATGAGTGTGTATATGTGTGTTTTCTAGAAGATACCAGAAGAGGGCTGTCAATATGGTGCCAAACTAAGCAGAGGAGGACCTATGTATCTCCTCATGTGTTTTAGTGTGTGTGTGTTTGTTAGCCCAACATGGTAGTTTAATCTCAGCACTCGAGAGGCAGAGGCAGGTGGATCTCTATGAGTTAAGGCCAGCCTGGTCTACAGAGCGAGTTCCAGGACAGGCTCCAAAACAATACAGAGAAACCCTGTCTCGGGGGAAAAAAACAAAACAAAACACCAAAATGTTTAAGGCCAGGCTGGTCTACAAAGTGAGATCCAGGACAGCTAGAGCTACACAGAAAAGCACTGTCCCAAAAAATAGTATCTGTATCCTCAACAATTAAGTTTAGAACTTACCCATATCTTAAATTTCCTGATATTAGAATATGTCATTTAGCTGGGTGGTAGTGGCGACACATGCCTTTAATCCCAGCACTCTGGAAGCAGAGGCAGGTAGATTTCTAAATTCAAGGCCAGCCTTGTCTACAAAGGGAGTTCCAGGACAGCCAGGGGTACACAGAGAAACCCTGTTTGGAAAAACAAAACAAACAAAAAAGCCTGTATCATTTAAAGCAGCACTGATTTGTTTGTCCTTCAGAGAGTCCTCCAGTATCTACATTAGCAAATATCTGATGGATGAAGGTGCACACCTCCATATATATGATCCCAAAGTGCCCATGGAACAGATAATCGTGGATCTTTCTCATCCAGGGGTTTCAGCAGATGACCAAGGTAGGATTCTGTTCCATAAACCATTCTGGATACAACCCACACACTGTTTTTTTCTTTGAAATCTTTGGTAGTTGCATTTTTTTGTCACTGTCAAGGGTTGACCCTATATTCCGCCTCATTTCTCAAAAATTAAAGTCTTAGTTTGGTGTTTTAATCCAGCAAAATTTGCAGGGCCCAAGGATAAAGCTCAGTGATACTCCACAAATCTCCAGGGAGTCCCAGGAAATACTTCTGGAGAAAGTTTAGGGTGCTTTTGGTTCCTCATTGTCCCCATGGTTCACTTCTGCCAGACACGCTTTCTATAGGACTGGTGTTAAATACATAACCTCAGACTCCTTGTTTCCCATTTCTCTTTTGGTCATTGTTGCTGTTTTATAGTGTCCAGACTGGTGACCATTTCCAAGGATCCATATGAAGCATGCGATGGTGCCCATGCCCTTGTTATCTGCACTGAATGGGACATGTTTAAGGTGAGGGCACACAAATTAAATTACAAAAATTTTAGAGGCATTCCAGTGTCACTATGGGTTGAGTGTGTGTCACATGTGTGTTCCAGTTATTCAATTGGTATGTCTTCACAGGAATTGGATTATGAACGGATTCACAAAAAAATGCTGAAGCCAGCCTTTATCTTTGATGGACGACGTGTCCTAGATGGGCTCCATAGTGAACTGCAGACCATTGGCTTCCAGGTAGTCAGCATTCTGAACTGGCTTCTTTGTCTGTTTGATCTTGTCGTTATTACTTACTTAAGCCTTCTCTGGCTGAAGTTCCTATTTTTTTGGTGATTGTTCCACTCCTTCGCTCCTTAGCAGCTAAGAGGGTATCGGATGCTTGTCATATAGAAAGAGCACGTTCCTCAGCTCCACTCAGACCATAAGAAGACACTGCAGTTACATAGTGCATGCTTCATGTTTTTCACAGCTAACTTCACACCCCAGTGAAGACTTGGATGATGGGTGGGGTTTAATTGTGCATGGCTTCATTGTGGCAGCAACACTGTCATAGCAAGCACTCACACCTTTCACTCAGTGCTGTCCCTGTACGGTGAGAGATCTGAAGGAGGAATATGGGCTTCATGAGACTAGCCCTTTTGTCATTCAGGTTCAGATTGTGGAGCTTGGGAGCTGACAGAATCTGCCCAGAGTAGTGCATTTGTATATTCTCAGCCCTTCTGTAAAATACCAACAAACTGTTTGTTACTTTCTACCTCTGGGTGGGTGGAGTAGAGGCTCTGCACGGAGTTAATTAGGGAAAATTAAAATGGAGCTGCTGGAGGAGGATTGACAGCAAGGTGGCCCACTAGGCAGAGGGCTGTGCATCTCCTCAGTACCTCAGCACCAGCATGCAGGCACCAGCGCTAAGAAGGCCTTATCTGCTTATCACAACACTGCCTCTGGTTTCTTTAGTCTCCCACTCAGTTGTTAAAGGACTATTTCTGTCAATTGTGAGTGAGACACTGACTTCAGCAAGATGTAGCTGACATTTATTTAAAATTATTTTAGGCAGTTGAGAGAAAAGTAGATCCCTGACTTCAAGGCCAGCCTGGTGTACATATTACGTTCTAGGACAGCTAGAGAAAAGCCTGATGCAAAGAACTAAAAAACAAAACCAAAACCAAAACTTCAAGTCTGGAGAGATGGCTTTGTGGTTAAAAGCAGCTTCTGCTCTTGCAGAGGACCCAGTCCAGTCTCCAGCACCTACATGGTGGCTCACAACCATCTGTCCCTAGTTCCAGGGGATCTGGTGTCGTCTTCTGGCCTCCAAGGCTAGCAGGCACACACATGGTGCCCCTACAGGCCAAACACTCCTATATATAGAATAAAATCAGGTGGCAGATGTAGGCAGATCTCTGGGTTCCAAGACAACTTGGTATACAGAGCGAGCCTCAAAACAAAGTGGTTGTGTAGGGCTGGAGAGATGGCTCAGTGATTAAGAGCACTCACTACTCTCCTCACAAAGTCCTGAGTTCAGTTCCCAGCACCCACATGGCAGCTCACAGCTGTCTGATGCCTTCTGGTATGCAGACAAAAGTACCCATATACATACAAAGTGAATTGGCTGTGTCTTTACTTGATGGCTGCAGATGTGCTGGTCCAGCACTCCAGCACCTGGAGGCAGAAGCAGGAGGCCTGTGAGTTAGAGGCTACTTAGAAACCCAAACAAAATCAAACCAGCAAAGTGGGGTGACACTTGATTCTAGAAAGATAAAACCAAAGGAGCCAAAGATCTCTCAGCAACTCAGACAACTAGAAAGTTTCTCCTCGTCTCCCTCATCTCTCTACATTGTAGAACTCTTACAATATGAGTCATGTGCACTGTGATTAATAGTTCTGTTTTTCTTCCTCTTCAGATTGAAACAATTGGCAAAAAGTTGTCTTCCAAGAGAATCCCATACACTCCTGGTGAAATTCCAAAGTTTAGTCTTCAGGATCCACCTAACAAGAAACCCAAAGTCTAGATATTTCCATTTTACCTGTGATTGTTTTGGTACTTCAGGGTATCCAGTGTCTGTCTGATATTAAATGGTAAATGAACTACATGTTTTTAAGAAAACAAAAATATTTTTTTAATCATCAAATTTATACTAGCTGTATGGGTGTTAGCATATCTAGAAATTATGAGTCTAGAATAATTTTTACATATTTTTATATTATTGTCCTCTCAGTTATTGAATGGATGCAAAACAATCATGTTGATTTAAATGTCAATTTTTGTAAAATAAAAATGAAACTTTGAACACTTTTTAGCATTATGAACTGTCCACAGACTGCACTTTAATAAGAATATAAGGAAAAGGCAGTCTCGTTTTCCTGGGTGTTGATTCGTTTGCTTCTAAATGGGATGTTGAAGCCATGAAATCACTATGCTACTATGTATGTTCTTTGATTTCAGTGACATATGTCATTAGTGGTTTTGGTTTTTTGTTTTGTTTCACCAAAAGATCACTCTGCATTTCCTCCCCTGCTTAACATAAATAGTACTTTCTTTTTTGAAAGAATTTAACCTGAGGAAAAAAATCAGTATTTTGGTCTGTGTTATTTCATGGCTTTTGCCACTGATTGTTACTTTTGCTGCCTGAGTCAAAAAGTGTTTGTTACCTTTATTTTGATTTTTTCTATTACACTTCTAATTTTTTCCTTTAAGCAAGAAAACAAATAAAATCTCATGTGTAAACTTACATATATATTTCTATGTGCATTTATTTGGAGGGGATATCGAGTATATACATGCAAACCATTTATGCAGAGGTCAGAGGATAACTGACTTATAGTGGTTGGTTCTCTCTGTCCATGGGGGTCCTGAGTTTCAAACTCAACAGTCCTGGCCAGGTTCACCAGCAAGCATTTTCACCCACTTAGCCATCTCAGCATTAAAAAAAATATTTAATTACATTTGTTCTGTGTGTGTGTGTGTGTGTGTGTGAGAGAGAGAGAGAGAGAGAGAGAGAGAGAGAAAACTCTGGGTACCTGTTTTGTCCTTCCACAGTTATGGCCAGCTGTGTGAGCCATGGTGTGGGTGCTGGGAAATGAAGCATGTGCTTGTAACCACTGAGCCACCTCTCCAGCCCCTACAGTTACATTTTAAATGCTTACAGAACTCCTACACAATAGCCTCAATCTTGCCTCTTGGCCTACGAAACATAAAATTATCTGCTATTTGACCTTTCAAAAAAGTGCAGACATCTGAACTCATGTTGGCTTGAGGAATAGCCCTTCTGAGAAGGAGTTTATGGATTAGAGTTTGCTCCGTACCTGCTTATCAGTAGGATTATAAATCCAAAGATGTCTTGCTAAAGCAGTTAAAATTAGGTACTCCTACACTGGGAAGTGGTGGTACACACGTAATCCCAGCACTCAGGAGGCAGAGGCAAGCAGATCTCAGGAGGCCAGCCTGGTTTACACAGCAAGTTCCAGAACAGCAGGGCTACACAAAGAAACCCTGTCAAACAAAACAAAAACAAAAAGTTAGGCACTCCTTTTTAATTGCAGGAAATTTCTATGCCTAGAGTGGAAAAGTGAATAATTATTTATGGAACACAGTTATAGTTTGAAAGGTAGAAAAATTGGAAGTGGAAAAAAATAGGCCAAAGACAGGAAGCCTTGGAAATTTTCTCTTTGTGATTGGGGAAGAAATATGTGACTCACATATACACTTGTACATATAAATCTGTAAGGGCACAGTAATTTGAGACCCTTTTGTCCTCTACTGTGTGAATTAAAGACCACAGTCTGACCTGAATCAGACTGGGCACCACATGATAAAAGGAAAACCAGCTCTGTCAAGTTGTCTTCTCACTTCCACTCTCACAATATGACACACAGCACACACACACTCAACACTCACAAAATAAAGATGTTTTTTAAATGTAAAAGAAAACGATTTTTAGAACAAAAACGTGTTAAGGGCCAGGGACAGGGTTTCATCCTTGCTACATAAGTCTGAGCTTGATCCCTGCAACTGAAATTGTTCTGACCCCACTTGCACTCTGTGGCATGTGTTTATCCAGACACACGTCATAGGCATACAGTAATAATAGTAAGTGTGAAGCCAAGCACAGTGACAGACTTGGAATGGAAGCAGATGGATCAGGAGTTCAAGGATAGCCTTGACTATATAATGAATCTAAGACAAGCCTGGGCTACATAAGATCCTGTTTCAAAACACTAAACAAAGGGGGCTGGAGAGATGTCACAGTGGTTAAGAGCACTTGCTGTTCTTCCAGAGGACAAAGTTTAATCCATAACACCCATATCAGGCAGTTCACAAACACCTATAACTCCAGCTTCAAGGGATCTGACACCCTTTGGCCTACAGGCACACCCTCTACAGACATACATGAACACAGATATACACACATACACAAAAATAAATCTTAAACAATAAATGCTGGGCCTACTAGTACAATGTCAGTTTTGGGTGTCCAAGATGACAGGATCCAAATACAAACCTGCCTAATTTGAGAATGATTTCAAGACCAGCTGAAGGCTAGTCATGGTGTCAAATGCTTTAATCCCAGCACGCAGAAGGCTGAGGCAGAGGGATCTCTGTGAAGTTTTTTTTTGTTGTCTTTTTTAAAATAGCCCTGGCCGTACAAGAGCTTGCTATGTATACCAGGCAGGCCTTGAACTCAGAGATGTGCCGGCCTCTACCTCCAAGTTCAGAGATTAAGGGCACATGCCATCACACCCAGCTGATCTCTGTGTTTAAGGCCAGTTTGTCTCAAAATAAAGTAATAATTAAAAAAAAAAAACTTTAGTCCCAGCATTTGCGAGGCAGAGTCAGGAAGTTCTGACCACTGTTTGGCAATTACTTAATTTTTAATAGCTTTCTTGAACCACTAAATCATCTCTGACACCACTTCCTGTTTGGTGGTGTAAAAACCCATGGTTGATAAAACCTGTTTGAAGAGATTTTCTTACCTGATGCTGAAAACACCCTAAAAGTAGAGAAGACTGTTACTAGGAAGAGTGAGTACCAGTGGCATGATTAGACAGAATCACAGAATGATACTGATAGCGATAACCTGAGAAATTCCTTTCTAAAACAATAAAGCTCAACTTTACCTTTTGACTCAGAATTCCGTCTTTTTGTTTAGTTTATTCTGTGTCTCACAAAGGAAATTTTATATGGCTATATTGTAAAACATGTAATGTGGATAATCGATTCTATGTACCATTTTTAAATAAATCAATAGTTATTATAAAGGTTATTAGCTGGGTGTTGGTGGCACATGCCTTTATTCCCAGCACTCGGGAGGCAGAGGCAGGCTGATCTCTGTGAGTTGGAGGCCAGCCTGGTCTACAGAGCTAGTTCCAGGACAGGCTCCAAAGCAATACAGAGAAACCCTGCCTCGAAAAACCAAAAACAAAAAACAAATAAATACATACATACATACATACATACATACATACATACATACAGGTTATGGAGCCAGGGATGCAGTCGAGTTGGATCCAATGCCTATGCCTCTGGCCTCTATAGGGACCTGCACACATACCACACATGTATACCCACACAGATACATACACACACATCCATACCTAACACATAGATTCACATACATGTATACCCCACACAGATACACGTATATACACACACAGAAACACAGACACACATCCATACCCACACATAGATACACACACACACACACACACACACACACCTACACAGATATACACACACATACAAATATTTTTTTAAAATCTTATTAAAATTCTAGCACCAACAGAGAAGCATGAAGCTGAGTGTGGTGGCTCACTTCTGGTAAAGTAGCACTTGAAGGTAAAGCAGGCAGACCCCAGGAGTTCCAGGACAGCCTAAACTACATAAGTGAGTTCCAGTACAACCTTTGCTACACAGTGAGACCCTGTTCCAAACATAGACAAAAGGAAGGAAAATAAAGGCTGTTTTTTGTCTGGAGTCCAGGAACAGAAGAGTGCTTGGGGCAGGTAAGGAGGTATCTTTTTGTGGGAGGGGGTAGGATCTTGGGATATAATCTAGCCTGGCCTCAATTTCAAGTGCTGTGGTTTTAAGGGTGAACTACTGGGCAGCTGGTGTTGTAGGCCTGTAATCACAGCACTTGGGAGGTGGAGTCATGACATCAGGAGTTTGAGGTCATTGTCTAGTACACAGCTGGTTTGAGACTACATGAGACCCAGTCTCAACAAACAACAAAAATCATGTGCTGCCACATCCAGTTTGGAAGGACAGCCTTTGACCCAGGCTGGCCTCCAGCTCGCAGCAATCTTCCACCCAAGTAATGAGATTCCAGGTGTGCACCACCATGTCTCTTCCTGTGCACACATTTATGTTCTTCCCTGGTAAGGAGCTGTTACAATTAGGGATAGCAAGGGCTGTGGATAAGGGAAGCATAATTCAATAAAACAAACAGAGTGGGAAGGAGCCACTGGTGGGCAAGAGGTTTCTGGGCAGCATCAAGTGCGTGGGTGTGTAATGGCTGAAGAGGAAGTGCCCACCAGGACCAAGGAGGCTCTTCCCCAAAGAAGGGAGGGGACACTATCTGGGGGATGAGCTGTAGGTCTACCTTGAACAACTTCTAATCTTCTCCATTCCTTGACTCCACAGAATGGGAAGCAGCCTGGCATTTATACTTAGGCCATCGTCTTAGCCCAAGGGTTCAAAGAACAGGCAGGGTAGAAAATGAAGTGGCATGGAGACAACTAGAGCAACGGACCCATCCCTCCTAGTTTCATGTTTTTTCTCTTTTAATAGTCATCAAGTGCAGGCCCAGTGTAGTGGTGCTTGCCTTTATTCCCAGCATTTGGGAGAGAGAGAGAGGCAGGCGGATCTCTATGAGTTCAAGGCCAGCCTGGTCTACAAAGTAAGTTTCAGGACAGCCAAAACTACACAGAGAAACTCTGTTTTGAAAACCACACACACACAAAGCCCCACAGTTCAGTTTGGCTTCCCATATCCTCATGGGTGTAGAGTCATCCCTGGAGCAGTAGTTCTCAATCTGTGGCTCGA
Organism: Cricetiscus sungorus; assembly: GCA_030556225.1. NCBI lineage: Eukaryota > Metazoa > Chordata > Mammalia > Rodentia > Cricetidae > Cricetiscus > Cricetiscus sungorus. The sequence goes on from JANBXA010000734.1 coordinate 32,595,711, forward strand.
GCTCCCCTTGGGAGTTATATCAGATATCCTGCATATCAGATATTTACATTCTGGTTCATAAAAGTAGCAGAATTAGTTATGAAACCACAATGGAATAAATTTATGCTTGGGGTCACCACAGCATGACAAACTGCATTAAAGGGTCACAGCATTAGGAAAAATGGAGAACCACTGTTCGAGACCACTGGTCAACCTATGGAGGCCAGCCCCTAAAGAAAACTGACTCTCAGCCATGTCTGTGTGGGTGTCCACTCGCCTCCCCTACTTGCAGCTATCAACCGTCAGTAGCTTCTCAGCTACTGCACTAGTGGGACTTGAGAGCCCTTTCCAGCTCCACACTGTAATTGCTGACTGACGGGACCCTGCTTGTGCAGGTCTTTTAAAGAGATGTATGATCTATCATGTGTCACTGAATCCATATGTGTGTAGGTTCGTATGTTCCTCTAACTCCAGTTCAGAAGACATCCTCCACAGGCATGTGTACTACACACATACACTTGAGTGCGCATAAAAATAAAAAAAAATGTCATAATAATAGATAGATCTTCTGAACGTTGTTAATATACTTTTAATTTACAATGGTAATAGCAAACTGTTCAAAGATATTCTATGAGTACATCATCACAATGACAATGACAAACAAAGTGGCAAGAAGTTAAATTAAGTATGTATAGCTTACAGACATTTTTCTCCTCTTCTTTTTTATTTTTTAAGTAGAGACAGGGTCTTACTCAGGTAGTTCAGGATGGTCTGAGTGGAATTACAGCTATATAACAGATCAGACATCAGATATTTCAGACACAACAGCACTGCTCATTCACAGGAACCTGAAAGGCTGGCACCAACCTTATACCAACTGGAAGCAAAATCTTAAAATTCCCATGATCCTGAAGGTGTTGGCTAAGTTTCAGAAGCTTTTGTTTTTCTTTTAGCCACTAGACTTTTCAGGAAAAATTCACCTATTTGGGAAAAATAAGACAACATTACTATCACCCTGAAGTAAGCGGTAACAAGTTGCTATTTCAGAATCCCACACCCACACCTACACACACACACACACACACACACACACACACACACACACACACACACAAAGAAGGATTCTAATCACTGGCATTTCCCTGCTCTCAAATCTCAAGGGCAGTATTTTTATCACCTAAACATTCCATATCTTTTGAATTTTCCCCTATTGTTTTGATTTTATTATTTTATTATATCTTTTGAGATTATAATACTTTACCACATCTCCCCTTCCTCTCTCCATGACAGCATAGGCCTGCTCAGGAACCACAAAGGATTGCTCTCAACTATTACTTCTCCCAGTACCCCATTGGTATGCAAGACAGCCCTCTGAGCCTGCGGTATGCTTCTGCATGTTTACCTCACTGTGAGGGCTGACTACTCCTCATTGCTACAAAGTGCCACCAACGGTGCTGTCATTTCAGAGAGCAGCCTGTCCAGCATTAGCCTGGATCTGACGTTTACAAAGAAGACCTCATACAGCTGAGCGTTCATCTGATGGAATCTGTCATTCACTCATCATCTCCCCCCCACACCCGGGGAAAGTCAGAGCTCTCATCTGTGATGAGTGACCCTGAGCTATACATTCTCTTTCAGTCCTGCTACGGGGAAGCATGAGAGGACAAAGTACTAGACACTTGAGTGTATGAGGAGTCAGGTCAGCTCCTCTGTCATCTTACAGGTACACTCAGAACACAACCACTACATCCAAACCAAATCACCAAGGATCCCAAGCTTCTTGTCTGTACTACTCAATCCTTCACCTAAATCTGATAGATACAGAACCAACATCACCAGGCTGAAATCTGTGATTGGAATCCAATGCTCAACATACACAGAATTCAATCTTTTAGTAGTAGCTTTAAAAACACTAAAAGATTCATAATTCACTTCCTTACAAATATTAGAAGATTGCCTTTTAAGTATTACTTAATGCTGGCCGTGGTTGTTCACACCTTCAGTCCCAGCACTTGAAGGCACAGGCAGGCCTGATCTACATGGTGAGTTCCAGGTCAGCAAGGACTATATAGTAAGACCCTGTCTCAAAAATTCAAAAATAAATAAAAAAAACAAAACCACATGCTACATACACACAAAAGACAGAAGCAAAATAAAAATTACTCTAAGTACCCACTACTAGAAACTAATACTGGTTCTAGGTTCTGTATATATTTCAACTCATCCTGCTTAGTTCTCACTTCTAATTATATTTATATATTATATATAACTATATACATATACACACACACATATATATACATATGTTATGTATACACACAATATATATCTATATCTATATCTATATATATATATATATCTTATATATATATTCACAGCTTGTTAGTCAGTGGTGAACCAAATTCTTAGGCTTTTTAACAATTCTTTGAGACTCTCATACATGAATACAATGTATTTTGATTATAATCATATTCCCTTCCACTCTGCCCCTAACTCCTCTCACATACTCCCAGCTTCATATTTTCTTCTATTATTACTTTTTAAAAAAATCACGTAAGAGTTCAAATTCTTGATTCTTATAAGTAGGATAAACTGTTCATGAAAATATTTTAAATTTCTTTTCCTGTTTGGTTTTTTAAACTTGAGTCTCATGGAGCCCAAGCTGGCCCAAACTCACCATGAGGGTGACCCAATACCCCCTTCCCAAATGCTGTAACTACAAGTTCACTTAAGTTCCTCTATAGGAATTATGAGTGTTGATGAAATGTAAATATTGATTTTCCTAAATAGAATCTTCTCTAACTTAAATATATCCATGATTTAGACCCCAATATATGCAGCAATCACTTAAATGACCATTAATAGTATTAATATGTTGTATACATATCCCAAAACACCTAGCTTACCAATCCCAATTGTTGACCCCAACTACCAGGAAAAAATCTTTCTGCTCTATTTCCTTTCTTAGCCTCCTAAATATTAGCATTGCAGGTGTGATTGCCAGCATCAAGCCTGGCACACAGGACTTCTTTCTCCTCGTGCTGCTGAGAGCTCAACCTAGGGCCTCAAGCAGACTGGACAAGAGCTCTGACACTGAGTTACATTCCTAGCCCTAAATGGCTTTTTAATCACTTGGAAGATGCTTTTATTTTCATAATCAGTTCAGTCAAAGCAAGAACTAAATATCAAAACCGAAAAATTATATTGAATTAGTAAAAACCACTAAAACTTGTTTAGGGAAAAAAAAATGATTCTACAGTTTTGTTTTGTTGTTTTTTTTTTTTCTCTCTCTTATATGAAGGGGGAAAATATAAAGCGATTAACTGTGCAAAAAGCAATGCTATAGGGTTTCGATGCTTATATCGACCTGGAATTGCAGTGTGGAGATGCAGCTGGCACCACTGTCAAATGAATACACACTTCCCAGAAAACTGTATCACATGCTCTACATGCTCTGCTGTTTCTGGAAGATCTGCTACTGAATGCCACCCGTGGAATAGCTGACCATGCAAATTACTTCTGTTCTTGTCAAATGGCTGCAGTACCAAGTGGTGTGCACAAGAAACAAATGAGACTCAAGGGCAGGCTCTTTATATGACCCACAGAGTAAAGCTGTGAGAGACAGACATTCGAGGAAAAGAGAATCTCTTTACTCCCCTGACAAGTGACAACCACAGGAGTTGGAATTTAATAGCGTAAAAAGAACCCCTCCTCACCCCGAACAGTTGAGCTTACCTGCTTTATATGAAGACCGAACCAAAGGGCCACTTGCAGTATAATGGAATCCAAGCTCATTTCCTACTTTTTCCCAGTATTTGAACTTCTCAGGAGTAACATATTCTTCAACCTTGATGTAAATAATTTCTTCAGACCAGATTTCAGAATTCTAAGTAATTCTGATTCTATATAAAGTATATACCCATGGCTCATCATTTATCCAGCCCCCTCCTCCTCTCCCCTCATCATTTGCATGTAATTGGACTCTATCAGGGCATATCCACAGAGGACTTAGAAAGGAGGGAGCATCACTCTGTACTACATTAGCTGTCCCAAAGGGGAAAGAAAATCAGAGTAGAGTGTTTGTTTTTCTTTTATTGCTTCAGTACAAGCAAGAATTGGTCATGCCTATAAGATTCTGTGTGTGGCCAGGTGTTGGTGGTGCATGCCTTTAATCCCAGCACTGGGGAGGCAGAGGAGGAGGATCGCTGTGAGTTTGAGGCCAGTCTGGTCTACATAGCTAGTTCCAGGACAGGCTCCAAAGCCACAGAAAAACCCTGTCTCTAAAAAACAAACAAAAAAGATTCTGTGTGTGTGCACTCCCATTCTGCCATTCTGTGGGCACTCATACACATGCGTATAGGCCAGAGACAGACAACATTGAAGTCATTCCTTAGGCATTTTCCACCTTCTTTTGCTACAGGGCCCCTCAGTGGCCTGGAATTCTTAAGTAAGTCAGGCTGGTTGGCCATGGCGTCTGCTTTTGTCTCCCCTGTGCCGGGATTGTGAGCACAGTCCATGTCTGGCTAAAAGAAAACATGAGTTCTGGGACTTGAGCTCAGTCTGCAAGTACTTTAATGTCACTCCAAGTCCACTTGTGAGATGCTGAGGGACAAGACTAACTTGTATCTCATATTTAGCATTGCATCTGGCACATGTTTTTTGTCTGTCTGTTTGGTTGGCAGTAGTAGCAGTTGAACCTAGGACCTCACACATGCTAGGCAAGTGCTCTACCACTGAGCAACAGCCCACATGTGCTATGGGCACATGATATTGCTCAACACATTTTCTTGAGTAAATAAACACTCCATTGTAGAAACAAAAATCTGCCTTCCTTTGCTTACTTCAGCTTTGTCTTTCAGGAATCTCTAACAAATATCACCAAATATCAATTATACAATCTCCCAACCTTTAGCTTTTTCTGTGTGTTTACTTGACTTGAACAACTGGGTATCAGTAAGTAAGTACCAGGGTCACTCTGCTTTATGAGGGCAAGAAGATTTCAGAAATGTATGTATACAACATACACATACACAGGACATTATACTAAAAGCTAATCATTTCTTATTTTTACCTGTGGACAATGAAGATTTTACTTCAAATTACTAAGGAAATATTTGGCAACTCAAGACACTTGTACCTTAAGGTGGCGTTTTGTTGGCTGCATATACTGTCCTAGAGTTAAACAGTCCACATCAGCTGCACGGAGCACTGCAAGGGAGAGAAGCAAAAATTCCACTAGCAGATGTTTTAGTGACAATTATAGATCTAAGTATAGGTCCTATAAGAAGTACTTCCATACTGTGTGCTATAACTGTCTCACAGGTCACAAGAGACAAGAGAAAACCCATCCATGCTGAACTGTCATCACAGGCAACTCGAGACAAAAGAAAATCTATTCATTCATTCATTCATTCATTCATTCAAAAACACTATGAGATACAGATTCTGATGCAAAAATGGTAACAGGAGTAAGTGATTACCACAGCAGTGTGAAACTGGGAGACAGAAAGAAAGATACAAGGCTAGATGTGGAGGTGCAGGCCTTTAGGTGGATCTCTGAGATGGATGCCAACCTGGTCTACAGAGCAAGTGTCTAGACAGTGCACGCATGCGTGCACACACACACACACACACACACACACACACACACACACACACGGAAAAAAACAAAAAAACAAAAAACAGAAAGACATATATACTTAACAGCATCAAATAAAGGCTAAAATAGGAGGAGGGGGCTTTAGAGAGGAAAGCCTGTTAGGTATAAAAGGTGAAGGGAGGTAGCCCCATGTTTCTCAGCCATGACCATGCATGGCTGTATTTTATCCTTTCCTTCAGTGTATCTCTATTAATCCCCCTACTCAAGTCTAGGTTAAAATCTGCTTTTTTGTTTGTTTGTTTCTTTTTGGTGGCTGAAGAGAACACCACGGGTGCTGGGAACTGAACTCTTTTATCTTATGTTTTTGGTTGTGAGCCTAGCCTTTAATGGCTAAGCCATCTCTCCAGCCCTAACTCATATATCTTTAGTTGTGAGTCTGGCCTCTAACAGCTGAGCCATCTCTCTAGCCCTAAAATAATTTCTTAATAAACTCCAACTGTGCAGCTGGGCCTTTGACCCCAGCACTTGAGAGGCAGAGGCAGGGGGATCTTTGTGAGTTGGAGTCCAGCCTGGTCTATAGAGCAAGTTCCAGGCTCCAAAGCAGTAGAGAAACTCTTGTCTCAAAAAAACCAAAAAGAAAAAAAAAAAAAGGTGAAGGAACAACTATGCTAGGTAAACAGATTTATATGAGCCAAACATGGTGTCCTGGGCTTTTCCTTGGTGAGCAGGGTGTGTCCTCAGAGTGTGACATGGCTTATGGCACATCAGTCTTTCTTTTTCAGTTGTATTTGGTAGGCAAGCGCTCTACTACTAAGCTAAAGCCACAGCCTTCAGAATCTTATCCACAAGAGCCTGGTACCTAACTGGCTCTCAAAATCATGTAATGACAGAAGGAAATCCATTCTCGTTGGAATAGGCAGGGACAAGGAGGGCTAAAAATCCCTGTCTCCAACACCTCGCACACCATTCCATGATGATCAAGGAGAGTGCCCTTTCCTTTGCATGTTGCTATTGCAACATGTCCTTTCTCTTGGTTCTGGACACAGAAGCTGGAACGCTCCACTGGCCTACACCTGCAGCTCCGGGTACTCTGTTCTCGCTGTCATCTGCATTTAAGACTATGGAGGAAGCATACACTTAACAGGCTCTTTAAAATGGAGTCCCTGCTACCACTGATGGTAAATGGAAAGGGGTTTCTGGTTTTCAGCTCTTTACCTTTCATTGTTGCGTACACTTGCTCATCTGTTTCACCCAGGCCAAGCATGAGTGATGTTTTGGTAACCATATCAGGCTGAACTTTCTTGACATGTTTCAATACACGAAGAGACTGGTCAAAGTTGGCCCGGGGATCCCGAACTTTCCTGGAAAACAGGGCGGCTCTCAGTGAAGAAACAAGTTCAAACAGAAAGCATATTCTAGAACAGTGTTTTCAACCTTTCACAGGGGTTGCCTGAGAACACTGAAAAACACAGATATTTACAATTCATGACAGTGTCAAAATAATGAAATAGCAACAAAAATAATTTTATAGTGGGGGGGGGTCACCACAACATGAGGAACTGTATTAGAGTCACAGCATTAGGAAGGAGAACCACTGACACAGTTAGTGAGCATATGTGTCAACGGTACATATGTGCACATAGGTAATTATTGTAGGAAAGAAAGTGAGGCCTCAAGGGGCTTCCTACATCTGTCAGCTTTTAGGCCTCTCAAGTCTGAAACAGAAAAAAACCAGACTGGAAGTCACTTGGTTTATACACTGAAATATTAGAATTCTGAAGCTCAAAATTGTAATGACTTCTAGTGAGAAAACAAAACTAGACAGAAGACAGACAAACCCCACTCTGAGCATACAATTCTGGGGTTGAAACATTTCTTTCCTGCAGGTTGGACTGCCCTCTGCTGGCAGGCAATAACTCTGCAGGCTCAGAAGAAAAGCATTCTGGCATTTTTCACTAGAAGGGATGTTTCTGAAGTGAAACCAGAGAGACTGGCACCCACTGCTGGTGATATCACCACAGGCTGGGTGGCTACTCTTCAACAATGGCCAAAGCACCATGGCTTAAATGAGAAGAAAGGCAAAGGGCTAATGGAAGATCAGCATTTAGCTGAATTCTAATGCAGCCTGTGTTCTGTATTTTTGTTGTTTTGTTTTGTTTTAATTTAAATAAGAAGCAGAAAGCAGGGAGTGAGATGGCTCAGGAGTTAAGAGAACTGGCAGCTATTTCAGAGGTCTCAGGTTCAATTTCCACTACCCAGAAGGGACTAAAACTGTGTAACTCTAGTTGTAGGAGACTGATACCCTCTTCTGGCCTCTGGCCTTCCAGTGGACTGCACACTCACAGTACAATACCCCCATATAAAAGCAAGAAACAAATAAAACAAAACATAAAACAGTAAGTTATCCTCCAACTTGTACATGAGTGTTTGTGTGTGTATGCATGCCTTTAGTCCTAGTACTCGGGAGGCAGAGGCAGTCAGATCTCTGTGAGTTTGAGACCAGCCTGGTCTACAAGAGCTAGTTCCAGGACAGGCTCCAAGCTACAGAGAAACCCTGTCTCAGGAAAAAAAAAAAGAAAAAAAAAGAAAAGAGAAAAAAAAAAAAAAGAAAGCTAACACTTTGTGAGACAGTCATGGAGAAAGGACAGAATGAAAAGAGCAAGAGAGGAAGAAAAGGAAGGGGGAGGGAAAGGAAGGCGCTGTCTTGGCATAAGCCCCTGCCCAGTGAGACTCGGAAGCACATGACCCACAAACACACAATTACCTCTGTAATTCCGGAACCGTTTCTACATTATGTGCGTACACATCTAATCCTGACAGAGCAACCTTTTCTACTGCTCTCAGATCTCCTCGGAAGTCAGGGGTGAGGCATTCCACAAGGATTTTTGGATTCCTAGGAGGAAAAAGATAAACATTGAACTGAAGAAAAGCACTGACGTGCCTGTTGCCTAAACAGGGGTCACAGTGACCAGGGAGTGCGTCAGCAGCACAAACCTTACTGTCTGCCTGCAACAGCAATCATAGACTCTGACTTAAACCTGCGGAGTAGGTGACTAAAAACTACTATCATTTACAGGAACCAAAAAGTATAAGACATGAGTATTATTACTGTTATTTTACTGTTTGGAAAACAAAGTGAGGCATTTCCTCTGGAATACAAATGTCATCTGCTTCAACTTTGATCTTGTCATTAATCAAGCACTACCCTCCTCACCTCCTCTAGGCAAATATCTTACCGGCTATGAGCTTTAAAAGCTGTTTCGAGGTTTGCTGAGTCATGAGGTTTTGTTTTTAATGAAGTACCAACCAAACATTAGTCTTCCTGTTTATACCATGGCTGTGTCTATCTAGTGTAGCCCTGTAATGTGAACTAGGTCACAGAGCTGTTTGCAAACTCTAAGGCAGCATGAAGCTGCTCCCTGAGAAGAGAGATGGAAGACCACACTCATTCCCTTGTGAACAGATGCTGAAAGACCTTAGTGTGTAACTCTGAAACTGACTTTTCGAAAATTGCACCTGAGATCCATTAGTGGCTTGCGAAAGAAATTTTGTGAGCTGCACTACTGTTTGAACTGTTAATAAACAGAAAAACTGGGAATCAGTGGGAAAACATTTAGTAGCATGACAGACATTACACCAGCACTGAGTTCCAGAAATAATGTAGCTCTTTTTGTTTTCAGAGCCAACAGTCTCACTATGTAGACCTGGCTGGCCTGGAATTCATTATGTACACCAGGCTGGCCTCAAGTTCATAGAGGTCTCTCCATCTCTGCTCTTGAACACTGGGATTAAAAGCATATGTCACTAATCTGGTGAAGTTTGCTCCTTTATAACCCTTTGGGAAAGCATGGAATTAAAGCATTTTTGTAAAATGTGGATTATGAGAAAAATTGGCAGGACAGATGGGTATGAACAAAAACTGTATTGAGATGTATTTTTACAAGGTTGGTGCTTACCTCATCTTACTTTAGGTATTTTATCTTTTAAAGGTCTATTTATTTGCACTTTATGTGTGTTTTGCCTGTGTGTATGTATGTATATGCGATGTATGCCTAGTGCTCACAGGGGTCAGAAGTGAGTGCTGCATCCCCTGTGGAGTCAGGAAGGTTGTCAGCCACCATGGGAGCTGGGAACTGAACCTGGGTCTTCTGCAAGAACAGTAAATGTTCTTAACTGCTCGATTTAATTGTGTGTGAAGGGAGGAGGTAGGTATCAAACCTAAGGCCTTGAGAATGCTAGGCAAGTATTCCGTCACACAACACAGCTGTATCCTCAACCACTACCCACTCTTAAATGATAATGTATTAAAATCTCAGTGCTGGGCTGGTTGTGGTGACCCATCTTTAATCCCAGCATTTGGAAGGCAGAGGCAGGTGGTTCTCTGGGGTTTCAAGGCCAGCCTGGTCTATATAGTGAGTTTCAGGACAGCCAGACTACATAGACTCTGCCTCAAAAGAAAAAAAAAGATAAAGACCTCAAAATTGAATTTGCATGGATCTGAAAGGCCCTTAAATTAAATAACAAATACCTTTCCTTCAAGCATGACACAGTCTTGGCAATGTGCTCAGCTCCCCCGTCAGGCACATCTAGAAAGAAAAGAAGTCATTGCCCAATCTATGCCACAACTTAGCTACAGTCACAATGACACACTACTAACCATCTCGATCCACTGAAGTCAGGACAACATAATCCAGACCCCACTCTGCAATTGCTTTCGCCGTATTATAGGGCTCATTGGCATCCAACAGAGGGGGATTTCTTGCAGTCTTAACAGAACAAAATCTGCAACCTCTTGTACAGGTGTCCCCCATCAACTAAAATAGAGACATTACAATTTAAATCAGACCTTCAAGAATACAATGCAAAAAATCATCAGCAGAATGATATATAAGGAATATGAAACATTCAAGATTAAATTAAATAATATATGGTTAAGGGATATAAATTTATGTGGAAAAGAAAATGATACACTCAGGAAGTATTAAGGGAACTGGAGGGGGTGTGGGATCAGGAGGGAACAAGCACATTTTAAATTTTATAATTTAAGGCACTAGCAAGATGGCTCACTTGCCAAGCAAGCGTGGTGACCTGAGTTCCATTCCCAGATCCCCAGGAAAGGGAGAATAGACTCCACAAAATTGTCCTTTGACTTCTAAACACATCTCCACATCCACACAATCACTGTCACCAGAATAATAATAAACAGTTTCAATTTAGCCAAGTGGGGTGGTACATGCCTATAATCCCAACACTTGAGAAGTTGAGGCAGGAAGATTGGCCTGGGTTCCACAGTGAGACTCAGTCTCAGAGTTTAAAATGGAAGATGGCTGAGCACTAAGAGGATTTGTTGTTCTTTCAGAGGATTCAAATTCATAGACAGACAGACAGACAGACAGACAGACAGACAGACAGACACACACACACACACACACACTTAAGAATAACTGAATATACATAATAATTGTTAGTATTCAGGCATCTGTACTGGCCTGTCCTTGGAGTGCTCACAGGATACATCCTCAGCTGCAGCCACTAAGAGCACCACCTGTGCACATTCACTACCTTCCCTTTTAAAAGGGCCCTGCCCACCTCCCGTCCTTCTCTCTTTCTCCCTGTCGGTTCCTCTCTCTTTCCTTCCCTCTCCCTCTCCCCTCTCTCCTGCTGCTCTGAAACAATTAAATAAATAAATAATAAAATAATGTGAGTAGAGTCTGAGGAGAGGCTAAAGTTCTACTCTCTCGCTGAGGTACCAGGATGTCTGTTTTATTGTTGTTATTCTTTTTTCTTTTTTTTTTTCAAGACAGGGTTTCTTAGTGTAGTCCTGGTCCTGGAACTCAATGTGTAGACCAGGCTTAAAAATATATTATTTAAAAAAATTCCTTTTTAATGACATTTTTATTTTGTGTGTATGGGTGTTGTGTGTGTGGAAACACAAGGACCCCAGAGGGCAACTTGTAGGAGTTTTTTTTTCTGTCCACTACCTGGGTTGAACTCAGGTCACCAGGCTTAACAGCAGGTGACGCTGCCCACTAAGCAACCTGGCTGGGTCCACAGATATATATATTCAGTGGGAAGATGAATGTGCAGATCTGAGTAGAGTGAAATTGGAAATAAGTGAGACAGGAAAAAGTATACAACAATTAAAACAAACAAAAAGACCAAAACAACAACTACAACAAAAACCAGAGACTAAGCTAGCCTTACCATGATCGTGGCTGTGGCTGTGGCATATTCCCCACCTCCCCAACACTCCCCAATGTTAGGACACCGGGCTTCCTCACAGACCTGTGAAAAGGGGAAACGATGCAGCAGGTTGAAAAGACCTACCTACCAACAATGAAGTATTAGGTGTTTTCAGTTTTGTTTTTCAAAGATTATTTCTATTATAATTAGCATGTATTCATGTTTTGCCTACATGTTATGTCTCTGCACCACACACATGCCTGGTGTCAAAAGAGTCCAGAAGACAGTGTCAGATCCCTGAAAGTGGAGTTAGAGTAGACATGGTTGTGAGCTGCCATGTGGGTGCTAGGAATTGAACCTGACCTGGGTCCTCTGGAAGAGTAAGGAGTCTATGTTCCTAACCAGAGCCCTCCCTCCAGCCCAGTGTTAGGTAGTTTAAACTGCCCATTGTTTCCAATGTATTTGAGAAAAAATATAGTCACTTATTCCTCCTTTTGCAGGAAAATGTAAAGGGGAGCTGAGGATTAAGCTGCTTTTATACACACTAAACAAGCACTGGGTGATTCTCTTAGCCCCAAAATGTCTATGTACATTTATTTTCTTTTTCTGTTTTTTTGAGACAGGGTTTCTCTACATAACAGCCCTTGCTGTCCTGAACTTGCTCTGTAAACCAGGCTGTCCTTGAACTCACAGAGCTCCACCTACCACTGCCTCCTGAGTGCTGAGCCACAACTGTCCTGCTCTATGTACATTATTATTACCGTACCTAACACTTCATTTTCATCTTTCCCTTGCTAATATTTATATACTCATTAATGATTCTTTTTGCATCACATGTCTTATAATCCAAGCACCTACAAAGCTAAGGCAAGAGAATCACAAGTTTGAGACCATTCAGGGCTATATAGTAAACTGCAGGACAGCCTATGCTAAATAATGAAACTGTATTTCAAAAACCTTTTATTATAAATATGGAGAAACAGCATAGTCTAAGGGTAAATGGAGAAGAAATACAATGGCTACTTACTGTGTGGAGATTTAAATTCCTCAATGTATTTTTCAGTTTATTATAATTTTTACCCATGGGTATCTCTGTCTTTAACCACGGAGGCAGACTTAACCTAGGGAAAGCCAAAAAGAACTGTCCATTATCAACCTTTGGAAGACATGAAGCTGAGCTCTAGCAGTTTCCCAGTACAGCCTTTTCCATATTCTTGAACTAACTCAATTCCATCACAAGAATAAAAACAGACTTAAACACAGGTCTGCTCAAGCTGCTCTAGGAAACACTGATGATGGACCCAAAGGGGGTGCTATGCTTATAGCTACCTTATGCAAAGGTGCATTGCTGTACTAGTCTAATTAGAGGACAGATATGTCTTTGAGCTTGTCCTTCTCTATGAATGCTACTGTACCAGGCATTCTCTTCTGGGCCACCAACCAGCTCCCAAATCATGACATGGAGACTTACTATTAGTTATAAATGCTCAGCCTTAGCTTAGCTCTTATTTTAATCTGTTTCTCTTTATCTATGTTTTGCTTTGGGAATCTTTACCTTTCTTTCCTTCTGTATATCTTACTTTCACCGCTTCTCATGTCTGGCTGGCGGATGCCTGCCTTCTGGCCCCAGGCATTGTCCCTCTCTCACTTCTCTCCTTCTTCCTCTCGCCAGACTATTATCTCTCCTCTTATTCTCTCTGCCTACCAGCCCTACCTCTCCCTCTCCCTCCTAGCTATTATTAGACCGATCAGGTGGCTTAGACAGGCAAGAAAAAATAAATGCAACACATCTTAACATTGTTAACAAAGGCAGCAGAAACAGATGTAACACACCTTCACATAGTTAAAGTGATATTCTGCAGCATAAACAAATGTAAACATCTTTGTCCACTTAAAATAATATTCCACAACATACTATCAATTACTACAGTAACTCAGAATACAGAAAGAGCCCCAACTGTACACTATCTTCCCTGCATTCTAGACTCTAGTCATAATAAAGACAACTTGCTAGTTGCGGTGGTTCATGTCTGTGATGCTAGAATTTAAAACATGGAGATAGGAAGATAAGGAGAGTCCAAGGTCAAATTTAGCTACAGAGAGTTCAAGGCCAGCCTGCACTATATAAATGAAACTCTAAGTTAAAAGAAACCAAAAAAAAGAAAAAAAGAAAAAAAAAAAAAGAAAAGAAAAAACGACAAACTGAAAACAAAAAAGATAGATCTAAAATTTGGAATGGAGACTATATCCTTGGTTTCCCCTTTATTTTATTTACTTGTGATCTAGATGTTCTTTGATAGATATTTTTTAAAACAATCCTGTGCACCAACCTCACCACACTTCTGTTACTATTTCTGTTTCTTATGGTATTAGAAATTGAACCCTGAGCCTTCTGCATGCTAGGCAACCTTTCATCATTAAAAAATAATAAAGATAAAGCAACCATAGGTTCCTTTTCTCAGAAAAGGAACAAGTTAGAGGCAGGCATGGTGGCCCAAGCCTTTAATCCAGCACTTGGGAGGCAGAGGCAGAGGCAGAAGCAGGGGATCTCTGAGTTTGAGGCCATCCTGGTCTACAGAGCAAATTCCAGAACATCCAGGGCTACACAGGGAAACCCTATTTTGAAAAACCAAATAAATAAATCAGTAATTGCCAAGAGGAAAACCTACACTTTTCCAATTAGGTGCTGGGTATAAAATGGTCAGGTTGTTTCTAGAAGGATGAAGAAAAATGGCCAAAGGGTACAGAAAAAAATAAAATGATTCTAACAGATTTGCTCATTTATTCTATTTATACTGGTTATCAGTTCTAGTAACTTTGGATAAATTTAACATGTTTGAAATTTAAAATCTGCCATAGGGCTTGATTAAAAACAGTACACAAAACCAAAGGGTGGGATCCTGAAATGATCTCTAATATTCAATTACCTTTCTCCTTTCTGACGCTTTAAATTTCCTTTATATTCATCCCAGGTGTTCTTGTCTGCAAGATCACCAGATACAAAATCTTGAAGGTCTGGTCCACTCTGTAAAAATTCCTTTTTTTTATCCGGCAAAGAACTTAATGCTCTAACCGGGCTGCATAAGTATCTTCCAAATACCTACAGGAAAGGTTCATTATAACAATCATTCAGTAAGCTGTGGAATAATTTAATTTTAACCCATTATAATACCAAAGCCAAAGAACTGATTCAGAAGTTAGGTAAAACGATTCTTTAAAAGACTCAAGGTTGCCTAGGCGTTGGTGGCGCCCGCCTTTGATCCCAGCACTCGGGAGGCAGAGGCAGGTGGATCTCTTGTGAGTTCGAGGCCAGCCTGATCTACAGAGCTAGTTCCAGGACAGCTTCCAAAGCTACAGAGAAACCCTGTCTTGAAAAACAAAAAAACAACAACAAAAAAAAATTTAAATAAATAAAAGACTCAGGGTGAAAGAACCACTAGCTATGGTGGCTCAAACCTGTAATCCAGCACTCACAGGAGGCAGAGGAAGAATTGTCTGGATTACGAATTTAGTTCCAGGCCAGCTACAGAGATCCCCTGCTCCAACGAAAAGTAGGTGGGGGAGTACGAGAGTAAGGATTAACTGCTAAATGTAGATTAGGAAGCCTTAGGAACTAATTTAGCGTGCCACGTTTTCATGTCTCTTTTGTTTGTTTGTTTTTTGAGACAGGGTTTCTTTTGTTTAGCCTTGGCTGTCCTTGAACTCGCTCTGTAGACCAGGCTGGCCTCGAACTCAGAGTTCCGCCTGCCTCTGCCTCCTGAGTGTTGGGATTAAAGGCGCGCGCCACCACCGTCCAGCAAATCTTCCATTCTTAAAACAGGCACTAAAAATATGTTGTCAATAACTTTAAACTGCAATAATTAAGATATGCCACGGCTGTGGATGTTTTATTTCCTGACGAGTCAGGGAGTTTAAAAAAGGATATCTGGAAAGATTTTCCCAGTTTTGGACTTGTGATGAGCAACAGCGTTCCTGCCGCTCCGCTCACCCAGGAGCCCAGGCTGCGCGCCGCATGCCCGCAGCGTAGGGCCATAGCCCTCTTAGGTCTTAGGAGGGTCAAGGGCTCGAGGACCCCGCACGCCGGAACAAGCCGCGTCCGAGAACGCGTCGCTTTGCTTATGACGTAATACGTCATCGCGGAGCCGGCACGAATCGACCTGTTAGGCGAAGGACTAGTTCAGCCTTTTCGTCGCATGCTCATGACGCAACACGCAGGGCCCTGACGGATTACAAGAACGTGATGACGAAGGGCGTTCTCTCTTTGCCCCATCTACTGCGAGGTGAGCAGCTTACGGGCTACGTGCCCCGGGAATCTGAAGCCATCCTTTCTTGGGGACACCGGTGGCATGGACCGGTTGTCCCGAGTTCCTCTCCCGACTGTCCCCCAGCACGACAGGCGTCCCTTGGATTTGGCGGCGCGAGCTGGAAGTCGCGTTCTGGGCTTTCAGGCCTACCCCGGCCGCACCACTCCCGCCATGGTGCACCGGGCCGGGCTTCCTGCCCTCCCTCCGTGCCCGGCTCGCACGCCCCCGGGCCACCCTTTGTCACGGACCCATTTGTGTCTTTCTCCCCGGGTTCTCTACCTGGCCGTTTCCGGTTGAGGCGGAACTCTGACCCGCACCTGGTGAGGAGCTTTCCCTGCTCCAGCATTCTTACCTGCGTGTTTGTGTTTCAGAATGAAGACCATTCTCAGCAACCAGACCGTCGACATTCCAGAAAATGGTAGGAGACTTACTGCTTGGCCGTGACGTCTTTCTTGCATGCTCTGATCCTTGGCCGGTAGCCTCACGGGTTCGTTCTCTTTTCTAGTGGACATCACTCTGAAGGGGCGCACAGTCATTGTGAAAGGCCCCAGAGGAACCCTCCGGAGGGATTTCAATCACATCAACGTAGAGCTGAGTCTCCTCGGGAAGAAGAAGAAGAGGGTAAGGACCCCATTTCTTTTTGGTACCCGAGATGCTTGTTCCTAAGTCCATGGTAACAGCATGAGGTTTGATCTCTTGGGTCCAGTGTGGGGCACTGCACGCCTTTAATCCCAGCACTGGAAAAGAGGTGGGCAAATCTCTGTGGACTAAGAGCTACCTTAGTGAGTTCCAGGACAGATTTGTAAACTAAAATCTAATATTGTAAAGCCTGGTACCGATCTAGTGTTAATTTCTCCCCTCAAAACATTATGACTTTTAAGTAGTTGTTCTTGGGTAAACCTTGTGTTATCTTTTTTTGGGGGGGGGGGGTGGTGGTAGGTCCATTTCTTTACAAAATCCTGTGCCTATGACGTACAGTTTTTCAGTCATTTGTTGAATGCTCTTGTGGTAACCAGCTAAAAACTGTTAATTCTGTCATCTCCTTCTGTTACAGCTCCGGGTTGACAAATGGTGGGGTAACAGGAAGGAACTGGCCACTGTCCGAACCATCTGTAGTCATGTTCAGAACATGATCAAGGGTGTCACACTGGTAAGCCAGTCAGGCTGCTTTTTAGCCCTTTGGAAGAGGTTTATTGGATATGTCTTGTAAATACGAATGTCTAGTACCCGGCTATTTTGTGTGGTGGGGGGGGGAAGGGGCATACCATGCTTTGGGTTTTTTGTTCTTTTTGTCCCCTTAGTAGATAATCTACTATAGTGTAAATTTGGTTGCTGGTTGGCATGTGTAGAACTTCTGGATAGAGAAAGGTCTGATTTCTAAATATCTGTTGTCACTCTTGGTTGGGGATGCTTTCTCCCAAGATAAGGTTAGTGCTGAAGAGGTTTGTTTGATAAACACTCTACCCTGTGCATGACAAGTGTTATGTACCTGTTGGGTAGATCCTTGTTGCTCCCATAGTTTCCTTTTATTTACCTTGATATGAAGTTGAGGTCTGGTGTGTCTAGTAATGTCGTAAATCTGGTGCCAAGGATGAGGGTCTTGGGCTCTCACTGAAAGAAGCCAGGCTGAGAGAGTAAAACAGATGCGTCCTCCAGGACTATTACTATCTAGAATGGCAGTTGTTCCATCTGAAGGGAATATTAGCTATATGAGACTTGTTGCAGGTCACAGATGGCAGGTAAAGTATGTTGTGTTTTCAAGTTACTACAAAAGCACCTCAGGGAATTTTAGAGCTGGCCCTGGTGGCACACAGCTGTGATCCTAGGGGAAGCTGTAGAAGAAATCTCAGATTGTAGGCCAGCCTGAACTGAAAATGTTCTGAGATTATTATTCAATGTTAATTTCCTGCAGGGCTTCCGCTACAAGATGAGGTCTGTGTATGCTCACTTCCCCATCAACGTCGTCATTCAGGAGAATGGGTCTTTGGTTGAAATCCGAAATTTCTTGGGTGAAAAATACATCCGAAGGGTTCGGATGCGGACAGGTATGGGTGTTACCTTCAGAAGATAAGCTGCTACAGTTTTGTGTCGTGTCCCTGTCCCCCGCCCCCTTCTTGGAATGCTGGTGTTTGTGATATTTTAGAACTCTGTTTTGGTAACTGCTAGCTTGAGAGTAATACCATTTTTCCTGAAGAGTAGTTTGTAAGATTTTTGTGGGTGCTGGGAATTGAATTGGGCACATAAAATAATTACAGTATGGTCAGAAGTAAATCCTAAAGTTGATGAGTTCTGTAGAATTTTAAATGAAGTTGTATTTTTTGTACAGCTCTCATGTTAATGCTATTGAATATACAACTCTTTTAGGTGTTGCTTGTTCTGTCTCTCAAGCCCAGAAGGATGAATTAATCCTTGAAGGAAATGATATTGAACTTGTTTCAAATTCAGGTATGTATGCTTGTGTCTTGGTTAAATTTTATCTCAGCCTTAAGGCTGAATGGATGTCTGATTTCTGTTTCAAAACTTCAAGAGGGGTCAAAGATTGTTCCAACTCTGTTCTATATATATTATACTGTGTATCATGAATACATGGTAGTGTATATGCAGTTCTAAGTGATGGGGTAGCATGTTGCTGGCATTGTTGGGAACAATTTGCCTTTGTTTATATGAGGGTGGGTATGCAGTTACACTCAGTTGAGAACTGATGGTAGTGAAGGGGTCTCCTTCCATCATGTTGGCTCCAGGGCTTGAGCTCCAATTGTTAGGCTTGTAGACAAATTTGGCTAGTGAAATAATGGCTTTATTTGCTTCTTTCTATATAGCGGCTCTGATTCAGCAAGCCACAACAGTTAAAAACAAAGATATCAGGAAGTTCTTGGATGGTATCTATGTGTCTGAAAAGGGAACCGTGCAGCAGGCTGATGAGTAAGACCTAAGGTAGGTTCATGTATCTACAGTTGATTGCTTTAGATGGAGTTTGTTGTATTAAAAATTACTAAAAATCAGTACTTGGCCTCTAACCTATATCATAGGTGAATTTATTTTACTGTATATAATTTACAGTATAAGTGAACTTAACTTTCTGGTCAGGAATATTGATGAAAGTTTACATGTATTTTGTTTCCTTTTACAGTTACCCAACTCCAGAACAAGATCCTGAATTTATTTGGCGTGTCTTTTGGGACAATAAAAGACTTGTATTGATTTGGTGTGTCCTTGATCTTTCTAATTTATATTTAGCAGATAGATCAACTGCTACTCAAGGAACCCAAATGTTTTTCCTTCCTGTAAACAAGTGACTTAAGAATAACACATTTCAGGCAATAGTATAGTACCAATGACAGACAATAGTCCTGGTGTCTGATCAGTGGATGTGGCATTTTGAGCTAATCAATCCTAGAGGTGTGTGACTTTGGCTTGGGCATCAAAATGATTATTTGGTGTGCAGATAAAAATATAAATCATGGTGGTCTCTTTGTAAGTTCTCAGTGTTGTCTTGTTATAATGTTCTAGTAACCTGTATTGGTGTGAATTACTTCCCCATCTACCTGGTGGTGAAGAGTGACCTTTAGCTTCTTGGACAGATTCTTCCTATTATAGTCTCAAACTTCTAATCCTCTGCCTTGGATGACACGACACACCTAGCTTTTTATTCTTCATGTGTGCAGTTAGTTGATGTATTTGGCTGTTACCCTTTCACCTTGCATTTGAGGCAGTATTTGTCTTCCCCAGTGCTAGGGTACAGACATTGCCCAATTGAACTATGCTTATGTGGTGTGTGTAAGAGAATATATTCACACCTGTCCAGAGGTGTCAGTTCCCCTGGAGCTGGAATCAAAGGTGAACGAGTAAGTGCTGTAAGATGTAAGTGTTGCAATAACAGTATTAAATTTTTAAAAAGTCTGAAGTTCTGAGGATGTAAAATGCTCGTGGGCAGAGTTAAAGCAGTCTATGTAGGTTCTTTGGCATGGGGTCAGGGTGGAGTCTTGGGTTCTAGAAATCAAATTCAGATCATCGGGTTTATAAAGCAAGGCTTTTTTACACTGTTCTGTAGGCCCTAATCATTAGGTATTTTGTAAAGGGGGGTGGCCTCAAAGTCAGATCACCTGCTTCTCCATCCCAAGTGTGTCTAATTATTAAAAAAGGACCCATTGTAGCTCAGCTGGCAGTGTTTTCCTTGTATTGAAACCCCAGCTCTGCATGTAGATATGGTTTGTGCCTGTCTGTGGTCCTAACCTTACAGAGGTGTAAGTAGCAAGGTGTCTCAGCTACTTATTAGTCACCTCCAGCCAGATTGTTCACTATAAATAGTTGGCATCAACTAGGTTGTTTTATTAGCACTGAAAGGTAAAACATTTAGACAAGGTACTCACCTCATTTTCCAGAGGCTAGGCAAACACGAGTTAAGGCAGTACTTAAGGATTTCACAAAACAGGAGTTTTATTGAATATTTAAAATGTGACGTCTTTTTCTGTGGCTATTTTAAGTGATAAATTAAAATGGGTAGCTGCACACATTCTCAAAACCTGCAAGAGTGGCAGCATTGGGCTTGGAACTTTTGCTCACCTTGACATGTCAAGTTTGGGAAGGAACAACATGTTCTAAGCTTTGCTTAATGGGAACACATTGTTAGGAAAGGTTTTGTTTGGGTGTGATGGTACATCCCTGTGGCCCCTGCAATGGAGTTGAAGCAGGAGGATCAGGATTGTTGGAGGTTGTCCTGAAGTTATTTTTAAGGTCAGCTTGGATCTGTCAAAATGAAAGTAGTGATGTTAATGCAGTTAGAAACCATAACTAAACTGAGTATAGTGCACACCTTAATCCCAGCACTCTAAGGCAGGAGTATCACTGCCAGTTTGAGGCCAGCTTACTCTGCATGATATAGTGAAACCCAGTTTTAAAAAGAAACAGAACTTAAATGTAGCTTGAATTAAGGGTTGATTTGCTTCATTTTTCAAAACTTAACATGGAGACTTATTTTGGGGGTGGGGTGGTCCACGATGGTTTTTCTGTCAGCATTTGCTGCCTCCGGAGTGCTGGGATTAAAAGTCTATGCCATCACTGCCCCAGCTGTTAACACATTTTAAGATAAAAGGTGATTAAAAAAGACTTATTGACTAAAGTTTTTCTGGAGTGAATTTGAATTTGTATGACTTGAAAGATAAACTCAAGTAGCTGTAAAGACACCATTGCTACGACACTGTTGCTCTTGCAGAGGATTTGGGTGTTATCCCCAGCACCCATGGGTGTGGGCTCACAACCATTTAACTTAGTTCCAGGAGGTCTAATGCAGTCTTATGATCTCCAAAGGTACCAGGTGCATATCTGTACATGTATGCAGGAAAATATTCAATTCTAGAAGTTTTTAATTAGTTTTAAAAGCAAGTGATTCATAGCTTTCCTATGTGGCTAACAATATTGTCCAGTCAAACAATGGGTGTCATTAGGCACAGTTCTCAAAAGAAGGTAAACAATTCTTTGCAAAACATACTTAAGTACTACTAAGAAGATGGGCAGAGGGAGTTCGAGGCCAAGCTGGTCTGTTTAGTGAACTTAAGACCAGCCAGGGCTATGCAGGGAGACCCTGTATCAAGAAAAAAAAAGTCTTAAGAACTGCTAAAGTTGGAGAGATGATCCAGTGGTTATGAGCATTGGCTGTTCTTACAGAGGACCCAGGTTTGGCTTCTAGCACCCACATGTTGGCTCACATCATATATAAGTCCAGTTGCAGGGCATCTGATCTGATGGCTCTGGCTTCCAAGGACACCATGCATGCATGCAAAACACCCATACACCTTTTTAAAAGGTGAAAGCTGTTGAGATTGGAAGGGCGGTGGTTGTGGGAACCAGAAATAGAAAAGCAGAGATCTACTGTTAGATTTAGCTAGTCCAGTAGCAGCTTTATTTCTCATCACTTGCACATGCTATGATTTTTGAGAATTAGTGATTATAAGAATCATAATGTTGCATTGGGTGGTAGTGGCACATACCTTTAAACTCAGCACTTAGGAGGCAGAAGCAGGTGGATCTCTGAGTTTGAGGCAAGCATGGTCTACAGAGTTCCAGAACAATCAGGGACAGATAACAATAGGTAGATCTGAAGTACAATTAAAATCATCTTGCAATTTAGGGTGGTTTATTACTAAGGATTTTTTTTGAGAGTTACTTTTCTTTGAATCCTAAGCCTAAATTCCTGGAGGGAGTTGACAGTGACTGGGTAACATGGTTATTTATATGGGTATACATACATTCAAGTTATTTCTAGTGTATGTGATCAAATCAAGCATGGTTCCTTAAAATATCCCAAGTTGAGATTTACTTAGTGCTAGCCTTAAAAAATAAAATTAAATTAGGTCATTAAAATTAGCATGCTGGATTGATTCATCAGCATCACGGTGCATGAGAAAGTCATAAAGCTCTTGGGGACATAGCAAGAATTTGAATAATGGTAAGGTCTTAGACCTTTACCCTTTGTAAAACCTACATCTTTTTAACTTCCTGAGTGTGCCAGATCTCAGCTCAAAATCGGGAATAGAGGTAATGCCAGTTTATTTTAAAAATGGAAACTGCTGTGCTGTAAGGCTAAGTAAACCTGATCTTCACAGACACTGGGGTCTAGTTGTCCATCCTGTAATCGTTCCATGACATGAGTTATGAAAGCTACTTTTAAAACCAGAAGTCCAAGCTGGGTGTGGTGACCACCTCTCTTTAGTTCCAGCACTCAAGAGATAGATGGATCTCTTGAGTTCAAGATCATCCTTATCTATAGATCGAGTTCCAGGATATCAAGAAATACAGGGAAATGCCAGTCTTGAAATTTCCTCCTTCCCCCACCAATCAGAAGTCCAGCAAGAGAGAGCTGACAAAATTGAATGTTTAAGAAATGCCTGGTTTTTGTTTTGAGAAAAGCTAAGGTTGTTATGTTTTAGATTCTGTGCTTTAACTATCTATGGGCAAGCATGATCTAAAATCCTGCTATGTTTCTACATTCCATCTGAGGACTACCTGACCTAAACAGAAGAGCACCTTGTTAGAAGTGACAGAATATGTCACTGCTGTCCAGTTTAAATAGTTTTAGCTGGGTGTGGTGGTGTATACCATTAATCCCAGCACTCCAAAGGTTGAAGCAGACGGGATTTGAGTTACAGGACAGCCAGAGCTACAAAATAGAGAGACCCTGTCTTAAAAACAACAACAAATAGTTTTAAGTTATGAAGCCTAAAACAACAAAATTTTACTTTTTAAAATTAATTCCTTTACCATGAATAGTGATTGCTATTTACAGAAAAGAGCTAAAGAAAAGTGATGTAAGGAAACACTTCACACTTCCTGAGGCCATCTTTGGGGTCATCCCCTGAATTACTGTCAGAATGAAGCCTTCAGCTCTAAGAACTGAATTAATTCACTGATTGTCAATACCTAAGGGAATGGTTTGAACCACTGCAAAGGCATCGATTGTCATCACCTTGGTTACAGATGTCTCTCACATTATAGTTACCAGTATATGGAACTGGAGTGAATCTTTAAACTATGACATAAATGATAGATTAGCTAAGAACTCTACTGTGGCCTTTCTTCAATGGTATATTTTGTAAGTTCTTTGATTTCTGAAATTTTCTTCTCTTTCGATGATGAAAAATGGTGATTGACAGCAGTAGAGCCAGGGTGGAGATGAAGCAACAGCCAAAGAAGATCAGAGGCTTTTTCTGAGTAAGAAATGAGCAGATGGCGCACTCTGTGTCTTCTGGAGGCTGACCACATGCAGGACTGGTGGTCTCAGAGGGGAAGCCACTGCTGCTGATCAACTTGCTGTAAAACTCTACAGATGACTTAGCTTTGAAGTCAGATGTGAAAAATCCAAATCTAGGCTTAGATTTCTCTTCAGTCAGTTTGAATGCATAGTAGCCTTTGATTTTGACCTTGTCAATGAGGTATGCTACAAAAACAAAAACCAGAAAAGAACATTGTTGATCACAAATGGACAGTGAAGTACCTTTGAATAAGAATTTAGTTTCAGGGCTAATTGTACTTTTTTGGGGGGAAGTGAGATTTCAGGTGTTATTTAGGAAAAACAAATTTTCCAAATTTTCCACAATGAACCTATGCCACTTATAAAAGTCCAGATGTGGTATCCTAGACTTGTAATTCCACCACTTGGAAGGCTGAGGCAGGAAGATTGGGGTCACCCTGTTGTTGGAGGTCATCCTCATAACTAGTCTAAGAAAACATTAATGAATGCTGGTAGTCCGTAGTGGCGTATGCCTTTAATCCCAGCATTTGGTAGGCAGAGGCAGGTGGGTCTTTGTGACTTTGAGGCCAGCCTGGTCTACATAGTGGGTTCAAAGACTGGGGACTAAAGAGACTCTGTCTCGAAAAAAAGAAAATTATAAGGAGGAAATCCAGTGGACAAAAATTGGTCAGGAGACACAGATCTGAGTTGCTTGCTGGTGAGCTCCCCAAACCTCACCTTTCAGAGCCTCCTGGATATACTTCTCCAAGTAGTACTTTCGGATCCGATCATTCTCCAGAGCCAGATCATCGATGCCATTGGCTGTAATGTAGATGTCCATGTCCCTATAGTTCTTCCGGATCCATCCAAGCAGCTTGCGTGCTCCCCAGGGCATTACAGCCAGGTGGCTGGGCGATCTCAGGCGGGTGACGTCCTGCAGGAACAGGACGTCCCTATCTGCAGCGGAGCGGCTGCTGTTGAGCTCCTTGTGAATCACGAACCTAGTAGTGAAGTGGTTCAGCGCATAGAAGTCGATGGTGCCCTTCACCAGCCTACTCTCGTTCGGGGTGAAGCGAGGCAGGACTGAGCTGGACAGCCCTCGCCGGTTCTTAGAAGCGATGTACTCCTTCATGGCCAGTGGGTAGTCACCAGTCTTGAAGAGCGGATCTGCGAACCAGGCGATCTCAAACTGGAGGAATCGCTCAGCTGCCTTCCAGTGTGAGTCTACATAGGGGTTGGCAGGTTCGACCCAGTCAGAATGTAAGGACAGCGACACAGCTCCATGCTGGACTGGCCTATACTGTCTGTCGTAGAGTCGCCAGACCTGGGCATGGGCAATCATCAGGTTGTGGGCTGCACTGTAGGTGTCATTACTCGTGCGGTTGTACATGTCACTCAGCCTATTAGGCTCATTGATGGTGATCCAGAGCTTCACCAAGTCCCCCAGTTCCCGGAAGCACAGCCCTGCGTAGTCCTGGAAAGCCTTGGAGGTGTATGTGTTTAGCCATCCCCCACTGTTCAGAAGCGGCTCAGGGAGGCCTAGATGGGAGTGGGTGGGGTGGTACAAAGTCACCATGGGGGAGACGCCCAGCTTCAGTCCTTCACTCACCACACACCGGTAGTACCTTAGCACTTGTCTATTGACTTCAGACAGATTGCCAGTGGGAAGAATGGAGGCCCAGTCCAGGGCAAACTGGTAGTGGGTGACTTTCATTTTGGCCAACATCTCAACTCGATTTTTGATGCTCACATAATCTGTGCAGTGGGATGGTTTTGTTTTTAGCCTTACTCCTTCCACTCGGTGTAGCAATCTGTTGCCAGTGGCATTCCACACATACAGGTGAGGGTCAGTAAACTGTGGGGAGGAAACCATAAACTCCGGCTGTGGAAAACAAGAGCGTTCAGGTAAATCAAGTGAGGTTCCTAGCATATTCCACCTGCTTGGATCAGAAGAGTTGAGCCTCATGAAGCCTCTCACTACAAGATAAAATAACTTAGTTCTTCATAATGGGCTCTGTGTTCTGGCTGTTCTGTTGGTAATACGGGAGAGAGGGCCTTATCCTAGTCCTTCAAATCTCCAGGGAGACCAGGAAATAACAGGGAAGGAACCACACAGAGGAGAGGAGGAACAGCTGTTTGAGAAAAGCTTAAGAGGCCATTTTCCAGCTCATTTGACCTACAAATGGCATCTCGTATGATGGTGTTCAAATGCATCAGGATATTGGCTTGGTTGATGACAAAGGTTAAATTGGGGTTGTAAAGGAGTCACTGAGAGCAGCACTTACATTCAGAGAATGCTGTGGGAGGGGGATGACAGTAGGCAGTAAATCCTTGCCACCGGCCACAACTCTCAGCAATTCTTGTTGAAAAGTTCAGGTAATAGCCCACAGTGGTGGTCATGCCTATAATCTTGCCTCTCAAGTGGCTGAAGCAGGAGGCTTACTATCAGCTTGAGGCCAGCCTGGGCTACATAGCAGAGACTACAAGATATAGCAAATACTTTGTCCTTCATAATGGCTTCTGTTTCTGGCTATTCTGTTCATAATATGGGAGAAAAGGCCTTATCCTTCTAGCCCTTCAAAAACAAATTTTTAAAGGAAGGTCCAAGGATATCCCGTTTTCACACAGTGTCTCCTCCACCATGTGTCTATGAGCACTCAACAGCAGAGTACAGAATGTTCCCCTATACAAAGAGCTTCAGTTATGGGGGGGACAGTGAAATAACCCCAAATCCCAAGGATTGGGGGAGAGGTGGCTCACACAGGCCAGGGCTTGCCTTAACCCTTGTAAGTACCAGCAGTACCTGGAGCTTCTGCTTCTCTTTCTCTGCTTCCCAAATGCTGGGCATACAGCCATATGCCACTACACCTAGTCAATGTGATGTTATGGATCAAACCCAGGGCCCTATCCATGCCAGGCAGGAAGGCACTGTGCCAATTTAGCTACACCCTCAGCCCTGAGTTGTCCTCTTTGAGCTTGGGCTGCACAATCATGTGGGAATGGTCCTGTGTCGCCCACTTCCCATGTGCACTGTGAGGACTGGATAGATGCCTGGGAAGGGGGAGTCTCAACTGGAAACCATCATACAAAGATAAGGTGACAGGCTTAGTTCCAGGACAGCCAGGGCTACCCTGCTCAAACAACTAATAAAATAAAACACAAGTTGTAAGAAGAACACTTCCAAATTCAAGATTAATTAGAGCAAGGAAAAATTCTGTGCTTGTGTTAAAGTACCTTCCCCCTGTGACTGAATTTAAATACTCTAGGAAAATTGATAATTAACCCTTGGTAAATATTTTCCTTCTAATTGTTTTCTCATGTGTCATCTTTCATAGTCTAATTACAAAGCCATATGATTGCCCACTTGCCATCTGCCAACCAGTTATCTAGAACATTAAACTGAGAGAGCATTAATCATGTGACAGTGACATTCAATCTGTATAATGAATTACCTGAGCAGTCTTTGCAGCCCAGGCCAGCTCCAGGGTTTTGAAAAGTTCAGAACAACCCAGTATTGTTGAAAAGAAGTTTATAAAAGGTCATGTTGCCACAAAACAAGGCAAGATCAAATGAAATGCATTGCGCTTTACAGACCCCCCCAGGAATCACTAGCTGTAGACAGTGCATGTGGTTATCTGCTAAGAGACCACATAAAGATGATGCATAAAGAAGAGGGCCAGTAGTAGGGTAAGGGATGGAATGTGGAGGTGAATATGACCAAAGTGCATTTTATATACATGTGGAGAGCTGATACCGGAACACATTAGTTCATATAATTAACATATGCCAATAAAAACCAGTGGATTCAGGCTAGGGAGATAGTTCAGTGGGTGAGGCCTAGGGACCTGAGTTTAATCTTTCGTACCCATATAAAGGTGGAGGGAAAGAGCTAATTCCACAGATTTGTTCTCTAACCTCCACAAGTTAGTGCACCATATGCACTGTGGTGGTTTGAAAGAAAATAGCCCTAAAGGGAGTAGCACTATTAAGAGGTGTGGTCTTGTTGGAGGAAGTGTGTCATTGTGGGGGAGGGCTTTGAGGTCTCTTTCTCAAGCTTCACTCAGAGTGTCAGTTGACTTCCTGTTATCTGCAAGATGTAAGCACTCTCAGCTGCAGCACCAAGTCTGCTTTCATGCTGCCATGCTCCCTGTCATGATGATAATTAACTGAACCTCTGAAACGGTAAGCAAGCTCCCTCAATCAAATGCTTTCTTTATTAGAGTTACTGTGGTCATGGTGTCTCTTCACAGCAATGAAAACCTTAACTGAGACAAGCACCATATTATATATACAATTAAATGTAATAAAGTGTTTTAAAAATCACAGCTCAGGGTTGGAGAGAGAGAGAGCGTACTGACTAGTATTTCAGAGCACCTACATGGATGTTGATAACTAGAAGTTATGAACAGTCTAGAAGATTCAGTGCCATCTTGCCATCTTCTGGCCTCTGTGGGCACCACACACACAGACATATATGCAAGCAAAACATCCAAACACATATTTGTAGAAACATTCTGTACACCCTCTCCCCTAGCGTGTGATTTATTTAGAGGTCACCACTTACCTTAAGAACAGACTCGGTGACTCCCCAGGAGAAGTCACAGGGAAACTGACCCTGTATGTCTGGTGTGGACTCTTTCAAAGGGAAACCGTTTTCTTGTATGATCTGTCTGTAGTAATGTGCAGAGGTCTTGGGTTTCCTTTCTTTCTGCTCACTATTAAAGTCCACATAAAATAGTCCTCGGCGAGTAGTATAGGCATACTGCCATTCGAAGCCATCCAGGAGAGACCAGGCCGTGTAACCAAACACTCGTATTTCATCAAACTGTATTGCTGCATGGAGAAAAGGAAGCAGCTATGTTAAGAGGGCTAAACATTCTACTCCATGGTTCAGTTTCATCAACAACATGCCAAGGCATGGCAAAATACAAAAGCAGCACTTTCCCTAAATATCTGGCCTTTTAAATCAAACAAAACAAACAAAAAAAATTTGTGGGTTTGGTGCCAACAAAATGTTGGTAAAGGCATCTGCTACCTTAAGCTTGACAACTTAAGTTGGAGCCCAGTATGGTCAGGGGAGAGAACTAAGTCCTGAAGGTTGTCCCCTGATTTCCCCATGCATCCACACATACAAAATAAATAAACAAAATAAATAAACGAGTGAATGACAGGTGAAGGATCTCATTAAAAACATTTCTGACAGTTAAAAATTTTAATCATGAGCCAGGCGTTGGTGGCTCATGCCTTTACTCCCAACACTCGGGAGGCAGAGGCATGAGGATCTCTTTGAGTTTGAGGCCAGCCTGATCTACAGAGCTAGTTTCAGACAGGCTCCAAAGCAGTACAGAGAAACCCTGTCTCGAAACAAAGCAAGCAATCAAACAAAAAACCCCAAAAGTTTTAATCATGTTGTTTAGCAGGGTATAAATGCCTTTAATCTCAAAACTCAAGAAGCAGAGGTGGGCAGATCTGTGAGTTCACGGTTAATTTGGCCTACATATTGAGTTCCAGGTCATCCAGCTACATAGTAAGAACCTGTCTGAAATTTAAAACAAAAAGGGAGGGGGGTTATTTTGTTTTCAAATCTGTGTCCTGGGATGTGGTGGCTTCAGAGCCTTTTGGGATGTGGATGTTTACTAGTGACCTAGAGTTTCTCATTCCGAGTTTGGGCGGGTTCCTGTTTGTGCACAACTGTCCATTCTGAGAAATTGTCCTTCAGGGACTGAAATACTAACTAGCTCTCGGGACGAACATAAGTGAATGTAGACAGGAGGCTTGGAAAGGCAGAGAAGTAGTGTGAGAAGTGGCTGGGCTGAAGGGCAGCAGGCCTAAGGCCAGGTCCTGCTGTGTCTGGGAAGGAATGATTGGGCAAGGTTTGGAACGGCAATTTCCTCATCTGCAAAATGCTCTCTGAGGACTTTTCCAGCTTTGAAACACTAATTGGGTAAAAATGAGATCCGGATCCTTTAATTCCAGCACACAGGAGGCAGAGGCAGGCAGATCTCTATGGGTTGGTTCAAGGCTAGCCTATAATAAAAACTGAAATTAGCCCTGAGTCATTTTAAAAATTTTTAATTATTTTTGTTATATTTCATGTGTATATTTTGTTATATTTCATTTGCCTGCATATCTATCTGTGTGTCTATATCCATGGATGCCAGAATAGGGCATCTAATCCTCTGGAATGGGGTTATAAACAGTTGTGAGCTGTCATGTGGGTGCTGGGAATTGAACCCAGAGCAGCCTCTGAGCCATCTCCTCAACCCCCTTCTCTGTTCAATCATTTTTCTAAAAAAAGAACCCCCCCCCCCAAAAAAACCCCCTTTTTTTTTTTTTCTTCACAGAAATGCCTCATTTCTGCATTCTGGGGCCTTATCATTGACATTGTTTTTCTAAAAGGTAGGAAATAAAGAAAGGTAGAAAACCATGAGAAAGGATTCCAAAAAGGCAAATGTATTTCAGCAAGCTGCAGTTCTGGTCCCATGGTGGTGTGGTTGCTGTGAGGGAGGGTGGAATAGACACCCCTTTTGTCCAAGTGCATGGTACCTGACACAGGGGCCTGTAGGTAGTGTCCTATGAAGCCCTCCAAGATCATGTGGCCCAGGGCTAGGTGTGGCTGTGTTCCATGCTGTTCCTTCTTGCACAGTGGGGCAGTGAGAGAGGAACTTGCTTTTTTTATTTCCCCCCTTTTTAAACACTTACTTATTTCTTTACATATATGAGTGCTCTGTCCACACGTACACCTTTATGCCAGAAGAGGGAATCAGATCCTGCTGTAGATGGTTGTGAGCCACAATGAGTTTGCTGGGAATTGAACTCAGGACCTCTGGAAGCCAGTGCTTTTAACCGCTGAGCCATCTCTCCAGCCCCAGGACTTTCTCTTCCTGAAAACCCTCCCTGCAGGAGCTGGAATTTCTCTCCATATTTAGGACTTATTTTTAAAGCTATACTTTATTATTTATGTATTGTGGTAGGAGATGGGGGGCATAGGTGGATGATAAGTGCATGTGTGTGTGAGTGTGGTGCATGTGTGTGGGTGCATGTATGCCTTAATGCACATGTAAGGACAACTTGCTAAAGTCACTTCTCTCTACCATATGAATCCCAGAACTGAATTCAGGTCTTCTTTGGTGGGGCAAGTGCCTTTACTGGCTGAATCATCCCACCAGTCCTGCACCCAGCTGTTTACGTGGGTGCAGAGGTCCAATTCAGGTCCTCTTGCTTGCATAGCAGGTACTCTGCCCACTTAGCCATCTCTCTGGCTCCAATACTTAGGACTTCAGAAGAGAGCTGTGCAACTGGAGAAAAATCCACAGGAAGTACATTCCAGTAGAATGGAGCCCAAATGGGGACACAACCTGAGCTGTCTTTGACCTCCTCATCGTTTCCATTGGCCTGTAGGTGTCACTGCCTGAGTAGTGAATGAGGTGACATTTAGGTAGGAAGAAATCTCCAAGAGAGGAGAAATGACTTGGCTTTGTTTTTAGAACTTTCATTGTTCAAATATGTCGATAAAAGGGTCAGGGGCTGGTGAGATGGCCCAATGGTTAAGAGCACTGTTATTCCAGAGGACATGGGTTCAAACTCCAGAACCCACATGGCAGTTTAAAACTGTCTGTAACTCTGGTTTCAGGGGTTCTGGAACCTTCACACCAATGCATATAAAATAAAGCTAGATAAAAGGATCTGATTTCAGGCCAGATGTGGTGTCCCACACCTTTAATCCCAGCACTCAGGCGGCAGAGGCTGGTGGATCTATGAGTTCTAGGCCAGCATGGTCTACAGAGCGAGTTTCAGGACAGCCAGGACTACACAGAGAAACCCTGACTTGAAAAATAAACAAAAAAACCAAACCAAACCAAAACAAACAAACAAAAAACAAGATCATGATTTCAACAAATCACCCTTGATAGGAAACTTAAACTTATCTAAGTCTTTTATGAAGAACAAAACAGCTGGGCGGTTGTTCAGCCTGTGACCCTAGCATTCAGAAAGTAGAAGCAGAAGTTCAAGGCCAATCTGGATAATGTGAGGCCCTGTCACTCACAAACAAACAAATTCTGGCCAATACTGAACAATAAAAAAACCAATATATCCATAAGGACACATTCACGGTAACTACCTTAAACAAAAACCCTGAGCTGGGAAGGGAGAGAACAGCCCAGCAGTTCAAATGCTTGCAGCTCTTCCTGAGGACAGGAATTTGGTCTCTAGCACCAATCAATGTCAGGTGGCCTACAGATGCCTGTAACTCCAGGCCATCTGACCCTCTCTTCTGACCTCTAAGAGCACCTCTACACTCAATCATACAATCACATAAGCAAACATATATTTACATTTGTTAAAAATTGAGTCAAAGTGCAACCAACCTTGAAGAACCTGATTGAGGAAATTCTTCATTATGTAGATGGCCGTGGTGTCCTCTGTCTTTATGTCACTATCTGTGAACCAGCCATTCTCCGAAATCAAGATTCGAGGGTTGTTATATTCTAGTTTAATCCAGTTCAGCACCTGTCTTAAGTTGAGTGATACATTTTGTCCCATTTTCACCACAGTGTTCGAGGGCCTAAAATTGTTGGGCCCGAAGGAAAAGGCAAAGAAGTCAGCCGTGCCCCTCACCTCCTCCTTCTCTGCCTCAGAGAACACGGGCACGACGGGCATTGTCTTCATGAACTCAGGGTAGTCGCCATCCCCGTGGATGGGGTTGGCGAACCATCCAAGCACAGAAGCCATGGAGTGCTGGCAGCTGATTATATCGCCCATGTTTTCCGTTTTGTTTGGTTCTATCCAATGGGACCCCAAGGTAATGGACAACAAACCCTTCTGATGGGGGCGGAAGTTTTTGTCGTAGTTATGCCACACTTTGGAATGAGCCTAATGGGAAAGAAAATATCATTGGTCTTTCCTGTTATTACTCACTGGGGTTGTAACATGGTTAGTAAATCATGAACAGTTCAAACACTTTTTTATTACATTCACTTATTTGTGTGTGTGCTTTTTCTTTCACATGCCAAGGCAAACATGTCCAGGCCAGAGGACAACCTGGGGGAGTTGGTTTTCTCCTTCCACCATGTGGGTCTTGGAGAACAAATCCAAGTCATCATGTACCCAATGAATCATTTGGATGGCCCCAATACCCAGCTTTTCTCCATTAGTTCTGAGAATTAAATTCAAGTCCTCATACTTGTGTGGCAAGCAGTTTGGCTAATTGAGACATCTCCTCTGCCCCTGACTTTGGTCCTGATGTAGAAGTCCAGGACAGTGCAGGCTGCATGGTATGTAAATGGATGATAGTAGAGTCCATAAAGGGGATGTTGTGAGGGTTAGATTAACACTGTATATAACTTTAGAACAGCTGGGCAAGGGTGGTGCACAACTGTAACCCAAAATCACTCAGGAGGCAGAGGCAGACAGATCTCTATGAGTTTGAGGCCAGACTAGTCTACAGAGGGAGTTTCAGGAGAGTCAGAGCTGCACAGAGAAACCCTGTCTCAAGAAGCCAAATGGGAAACAAACAAAAATTTAAAACAGTACCTGTCAGGGGTTAAGCTTTGTGTTAGCCTTAGCTGCTGCTATTGTTATTATTATTATCATTATTTCACATTTTTAGTTTGCTCTCTTATAGCAGAACCTATATAAAGTTTATGGTCTAGTTAATAGATATTTACTGAGCACTTACTCAATGCCTGGCTTGCCCTGCCCCAAAGGCTGAAAAAGGCTTAGGATCAGGCCCTTGGGAAGGTTTTTACTAGGAAGAATAAGAATGAGGTGTGTGGGGCTGGAGAGATGGCTCAGAGACTAAGGGCACTGTTTTTTTTTTTTCCAGAGGTCCTGAGTTCAATTCCAATTCCCAGCAAACCACTTTGTGGCTCATTGCCATATGTAATGAGATTTGTTGCCCTCTTCTGGCCTGCAGGGATACACACAGGCAGAACAATGTGGATATAATAAATAAATAAATCTTAAAAAAAAAAAAAAAAAAAATGAGGTGTGTGGAAGAGAAACATGGGAAAGTAAAGGGAAAGGGACCAAGAGAGACTCAGTTTAGGTTTTAGACAAAGCTACTTCTCTATTCTGGACCCACGAGGTTGCTCTCCATCTGTGTCATGGCTACTGTGCTTCTCTGAAGCATTTGACTTGCTTCTTTTGAGATAGGATTTCATATATACTAGATTAGCTTGGAACTTGATATACAGTGGAGGATGACCTTGAACTTCTGATCCCTTGGCCTCTACCTTCCCAGCACAGGGATCTCAGCTGTGTACCATCATGCCTGGTTTATGGGGTGTGGAGTATTGTCCAAGGGCTTTGTGCCTGTTAGGCAAGCCGGCTACCAGGTGAGGTATATCCCCAGCCCACTGACTTGCTGCCCAATGTCTCTCTTCATTTCTCTCAATTTCTCCAGCTTGAGTGTTTTAAGAAAAATATATAATCCTCTATTGCATGTTGTTGTTTGTTTGTTGAGACAGCATCTCACTATGTGGAACTTTCGCTGGCCTGGAACTCACTATGTAGAACAGGCCAGGCTCGAACTCACAGAGATCCACTTATCTCTGAAGCCTGCCTCAAATGGTCTTGGCTGTAGTCTCTTTGTGAGTTCCTATGTGCATCTGCCTTTTGTGTGTGGAAAATGCTGTTTCCTTAAAATTCCTCTTCTGCATAGATCTGTGCATCTTGACTGTGTGTGTGTGTGTGTGTGTGTGTGTGTGTGTGTGTGTGTGTGCATGTGTGTGTGCCTGTGTGTATTTGTGTGTGTGTGATAAAGACATCCCTTTTAGGGATGAGCACTCTGTGAAGTCTGTCTCTTTCTAGCTTGTTCAGTGGTTGGTCTTTGCTAGTTATCATAAACTCACAGAGACTAGAACCTGCACAAGATCCAGCCAGACCAAAGTCTCATCATGGAGCAGGAGTGGGGACCTAAGACCCACCCTAGTCAAGCAGCTATTTGTAAATAAGGGATGCTGGGAGGAGGAGGGAAATCTGTTTTCTTCTATGCATTGACACTGGGTCTACCAACCACATTTTCATGCAGGCACCAAGCTCAGAAGTTAGCTAAAACAAATTGGACTCCATGTCTGCCTCCCAAATGCTGGGACTAAAAGCGTATGCCACCAACGCCTGGCCACCTTGGAAAGTTTTGAGGACAGCCTTTTTTACAGCTGTGCATAGCAGACTCAAAAGGGGACATCCCATACCACCCTGATTGTTGTATTTTGACAGTTCTAGTACTTTTATTCTTAGAAAACACAGCAATCAGCATTTCCCCTCATGATTGTGCACACCAGAGGAGCACACTGTGTAAGAGTGAGAGCTTTGTGAGCTGTTAGTCAGCCACCTTACCATAGGTCCACCAGCAACACTATAGGGAGACTATGACAGACAAAAATCTAGATCAGTGCATGAACACACTTTCAAAAGGAAATAGCCAGAGCCAAGTGTGGGGACACCTGAGAGGTAAGGATAGGAAAATCAGGAGTTCAAGGTTCACCTGGGCTACATGAAGGGGAGAACCAACTCCTGAAAGGTGTTTTCTGATCTCAGGAGTCAATCGTAGCAAATACACACCCCTCCCCCCAATAAATAAACAAACACATGAATGATTTAAAGAAAAACTAACAGTAATTAACCAGCCTAATGGAAGAGCAGGGAGATGAGTTTCTTCAAAGTAGCCCTCTATTGACTAGGTGATTAAAGGAAAGATTCATTAAGTTGTGATAACATCTTGGTCGCATCAGCATTAAATATAGGAACCAGAGAACAGCTTAGATAGGTTTGCATCTGTGCAACACATTTGCAATCTGGATTTCTGGATACTCAGGTGTTGTCATAGCTCAAGGTGACCTTCGTGCTTCACCCTGTGTCTTGCTCCTTTGCTGCTGTTTGCATAAGCTATCAAGGTATCTCAGGTTATCTTTGCTCTGACTGAAGGCAAAGATATGGAGAACATGGGGGAGGTTCTCTGAGCAGCACTTATGGCTATGACTTGGCTCTGTCAAATAACAGGGAAAAAATTTTGTCCTGAGATGGTATATTTGACCCAAATCTTGCAGATGTGTGGATGGATGTTACACAGAAAGACACATGGACACTATGCAAATGGGCCTGCAGCCAGGATCCTTGCACAATCTCCTATGGTTTTCCAAGGTTACCTTCTATCTTGTCCAAGGCCATCTACCTTTGGAATGATTGATCGAAGGGCACGTCAACCTTTGTTCTTTAGACTCAGTAGCTTGACAGGAACCTACCTAGTTGCCTTTTCCTTTAGAGCCAGATCTTGGAATGTGATACCTTTCCTTGAGAGACAGTAGGGGTCCCAAAATCTCATCCCTATTCAGGTCCCTCCCATGTCCAACAGGCTGACCTTTTTACTTTCTTCAGAAGTCCAGGCTGATAAATTCTATGGGTGGTAGGAAGCAAATACGATAATAAAACAGAGAGATGAACAAGGGTCTGAATGACATGGAGAGACACTGTGGGAAGGATGGCTCCAAAGCAGATGATGAACCTGACCTTCATTGGAAGGCATTAAGGGACCCCTGATCATTTGAAAAGTTAATTTGCCTCCTGTTGGGGGTCCCTGGAGGGAGTGGAAGGGAAGGTTGGGGGATAGATGGGTATGATCATGATATTTTGTTTACATGCATGAAATTGAAGATTAAACAAAGATACTCAATTTTTCAGGGACAGGTGTTAGATTGTGCGTGCCTTTAATAACAGCACTTGGGAAGCAGAGACAGGTGGATCTCTGTGGGTTCAAGGCCAGCCTGGTCTGAATACAGAGTTCCAGGTGAGCCAGACCTACATAGTGAGACCCTATCTCAATACTAAGACTAATACTAATACTAATAATACTACTACTACTAATAATAATACATTCAAAAAAAGAAAAATAGAAAGTGAATTTTCCAAATATGCCACATTGCAGTTACATATTGATTGAAATATCTTCATGTGATTTGTAAATTTGTTGATTGTTAAAGCTGTTGATTAGAAAACAAAATTAAAAACTTGAATTTTTATTTTAAAATATCACAGTCACTATGCGTAGTGAATGGCACACACCTATAATCCCAGCACTCTGGAGGCCTGAGGCAGGAGAATGAATGTAGTAAGTTTGGGGCCAGTTTGGGTTACATAATGAGTTCAGGCCTGGCCTGGCTATGTACTGAGACTCTAGCTCAAGACACTAAAAAGCAAGCAAGCAAGCAAGCAAGCAAGCAAGCAAAAAAAAAAAAAAAAAAAAAAAAAAAGTCATAATATAACATAACAAGATGTTTTCGTATTTTTGTGTTCCCTTCCACCCGTTAGAAGGTATTTCCCAGCTGACATCAATTTAAACATTTTCTGTGTTGTAGTCTTGATAATTATCTCAACATGGTGACAATTCCTGATTGGACAACATGTGCCTTTCTTGGTCAACCCTGTCGTTTGATAGAAGTCAGCTAGTGTTTCTCTTTTACCTGTCATAAGCAAGACTGCTATAACTGACTTTGGGTGTGCAACTTTTAATTTGTTTGAATTCTTCTCTGTCAGTAACAGAAACAGAGTGATTTTGTTGATGTTGTGTGTGTGTGTGTGTGTGTGTGTGTGTGTGTTTTTTTTTTTTTTTCAAGACAGGGTTTCTCTGTATAGCCTAGCAGTTCTGGAATTCACTCCCTAGACATTGCTGCCCTCAAACTCACAGGGACCGGCCTGCCTCAACCTCCTGAGTGCTGGGATTAGAGGCAATGCCCACTGACTATTTTTAATTTAAAAAAATATTACATTTATCAGAACTAGAGAGATGGCTCAGAGGTTATGAGCACTGGCTACTTTTCCAAAGGACTCGGGTTAATTCCCAGTAACCATACAGTGGTTCTTAGCCATCTATAACTCCAGTTCTAGGGAATCTGATGCCTTTTTCTGGCACCGAACAGGCATGTGTTATATAGACATATATGCAGGCAAACCACCTATACCAATGAAGTAAAATGAAAAATAAAATTTTTATGTGTGTGTGCGCTGCACACTCTTAATTGTGTGTGTGCACAGGTGCCTAAGTGTGTGCACGCATAAACACATGGGTCAAGACAATTTGCAGAAGTCCATTCTCTCTTTCCACAAAGTTAAGTCTGGGGATTGAACTCAGGTCATCAGGCTTGAGTAAAAGCAGATGCCTTTACTCTCTGCGTCACCAGGCCTGACAGCCTACTTTTAAGAATTGCTTTTAATATTCCCAAATCACTTTCAACACATTTTGCCCATTGGCATGAGTGTTCTTTGACCACTGGTTGCCAAATTTTAACAGCTCTGCAGAGAAATTATCCTTGAGTGTAATATGAACATATTCCTCACTTACAATCTATTGCTGGGGAAATGATCCTGGTTTTGAATGCAAGAAATCTAGGTTCTAAGAAATTTCTGGTTCTGCTGTGTCTGACGTTTATGACCTTGACAAATCATTTCCCTCTCAGAGTCCTTAGTTGCTTCCCTCATTACAGTGAGCTAAAACTAAACACCCATGAGAACTGTTGCAAAGCAGACAGAGGGCTGTAGATGGCCCACAGTTGTCAAGGGTTTTCCTAGAATGCTTGAAACCCTAAATTCAATCCTTAGCAGGCATACACTGGGTGTGGTGGCATATCTATAATCCCAACAGCACTCAGGAGTCAGGAGGATCTGAAGCTCATGGTCAACCTTGACCATACTGTAGGTTCCAGGCCAAGTTGTGCTGAATGAGACCTTGTCTCAAAACAACAGCAAGGAAGTTCCACACCCTGAAAGAACAAGTTGCAAATAACTGCATCCCCTGAATGCTGCAATTGCAGGTGTGTGGCACTATGGCCATACTTGGCTATTGCATCATCCTGGAAAGATGGTAGCACTTTTCCAGCTTTGCATCTCTATGTGTTTCTGGAATTCAGAACTCTCTAGAAAACCCACAGAGGACCTGCCAGCAAATCCTCCCATCCCAAATTGGAAAGCCATGTGATAGAGATATCCCTGTGTCTTTTTCCTAGAACCAGTAATGCCAGCACTGGACATTTTCCTAAGGGGTGGCAGAGGCCACAGGAATCCCTCAGGGCACTCCAGCTTTAACTGTCTTTCCCGGAAGACTGTGGTCTTTACACCACCATCAGTGTCAGATGCAAAGCACAGGGATGCAGTGCTTACATAGCATTTAAGATAGCACCTCCCTTGTACCAAGAAAAGCACACATTCCTAGAGGTGACCAGCTTTCATCATCAGATAGAATAGTGGTGACATTAAGAACAGGGCACATAGCTGAGCATTGATGGCCCATGCCTTTAATTCCAGCACTCAGGAGGCAGAGGCAGGCAGAGCTCTATGAGTTTCGAGGCCAGCCTGGTCTACAGAGCTAGTTCCAGGATAGCTTCCAAAGCAAAACAGAAAATCCCTGTCTTGAAAAACAACAAACAAACAAAAACAAAACAAAACAACAACAACAAATGCTTTACTTGTTCTTCCCATTTATTTAGTCTCTCTCTCTCTCTCTCTCTGTGTGTGTGTGTGTGGGGGGGCATCTGTCTATCAAGTGCTTTAATCATTGAGTCTTCTTCCCGTCCTTGCTCTCTCACTTAAACTCACTTAAGTCCTATGGAGCAGGCACAATCATCCCCATTTTAGAGGACAGGAAACCAAGGAGTGGAGAAATGAAGTACCCTGTCTCACTCACCAAATGAATCAAGCTTAGGCTATATTGCTTCAGCTTTTGGCTGTTGCCTGACATTTGGAGAATATTTTATTTAATTGAATTTTTATCTTTTTTTTTTTTTTTTTTTTTTTTTTTTGAGAAAGGGTTTCATTATATAGCTTTGGCTGGCTTGTAACCCCATATGTAGACCAGGCTGGAACTCACAGAGATCTGCTTGGATTAAACAGTCCTATACCTGCTAATTTTTTCCCCCATTATAGTTGAAGATGCTGAAAGAAAAAGAGATAAGCAACTTAACTAAGTCTCAGTGATAAGGCTAGAGCCAGAGAGACTTTTGTCTCTGAGACTGACAGGTAACTGCACAGGTTTGAAAACGCAAGGGGTACATATGGATACGGCACAAATGTGAGGGATGGCACACGGAGAGTGCCTAAGAAACATGGCAAGGAAAGCCATCGGGACTCAGAGCTGTCAAAGCTGAGCCTTCATGCTGCTTTACCAGCTGAGCACCTCCTCAAGACCCAGTCATGTGAAGAGCCCATAGAGTTGCCTTCTGTTTTGCTTTTCCTTAAAGTTATACATACATCAGCAAAAGCACGTCTATATAAATGTTTTTCTTTGAGACAGGGTCTCACTATGTATCCTAGACTGTCCTGGAATTTCCTATGTAGACTAGGCTGGCCTTGAATTCACAGAGATCCACCTGCCCCTGCTTCCTGGTGCTGGGACCAATGGTGTGTACCATCATGCCTGCCAACAAATATTTTTTTTTAAAATGTAGAACACCATGGAAGACAGACATTTAGAGAAAGGTGACCAGCATAAACCTTTGGGGGTTGCTGCTCTGGTAGCTAACAGATATAAGTAGATATAAGAGAGAAGAATGTGTCTCCATTCCCACCTTTCCAATATGTTCTGAAGAACCGAATCAAAACTGAGAACCCAAGGTTGGGGATTTGCTCTGTTGCTCGATTGCTTGCCCAGCTTGCCCAGCTATCGAGTTAGTCTCTAGTACTACAGAACCATCTATAACCTCAGCTCTGAGAAATTAGGAAGTTAGAAGTTCAAGGTCAGCCTTGGCTACATAGTGAGTTCCAGGGCAACAGCCTGGAGAACAGAGAGACATGTCTTAAATTTAAAAAAAAAAAAAAAAAAAAAAAAATGGTGGCACTCTGGAAGCAGAATCCCCATGAGTTTGAGACCAGCCTGGTCTATATAGTGTGACACTTTGTCACAAAAAATCAAATAAAAATAACTGAAATTAAATATAATAATGTGATTTAACTTTTGGAAAAATACAGAATAACTTAGATATATGTTTATGTTTACATGCAAAAACTTTTGGACATTGATCACATCACTACGTTTTGTGTATAGAATCTAGGGGGAAGGAGACAAGAGACCTTTAGCCTCTAACTTAATGTGTTTCAATGCAGTTTGGATTGGCAATAAAATGCATTGTTTTTATAGTTTGAAAAAGCCCAGAGAAGCAGGCTTAGTGCCACACACCTGTAATCCCAGCAGGCTGACCCAGGAGTATCTCCTATTGTGTGTAGTCCAGCTTGGGTTAGCAAGCCTTTATATTTTGTTTTTTCCAGACAGGATTTTTCTGTGTAACAGCTCTCTCTGGCTGGAACTCGATCTATAGACCAGATCTATAGAACTCAGAGATCCGCCAGTCTCTGCCTCTTGAGTGCCAGGAATAAAGACAATAAAGAAGTGCACCACCACTGCCTGGCTTCTATGGACTTTTTTTTTTTTTTATTGTTGGTTGCTGTTTGTTTTGAGATGGTATCACTATGAAGTCCTGGCTGGCCTCTAACTCAGAGATCTTTCTGTCTCTGCCTCCCTAGTGCTGGGATTAAAGGTGTGTGCCACACCTAGCCTAATATGGAAGTATTTTTTTCTCTAAGATTTTTATAAAAAATGACCTAGAACATAGTGAAGTTCCCCTCAAGTCATGTTTTCAAACCATTTGTTTTATTTCCATGACTTGTAGTAGTTTTTACTTCTGGCTGGTGTAATCTCTACATATGAGAATGTTCAAAGCTGTTTAGATCAGACAATGTTATTCTATGATCATTTATAATTATATTTATTGAAACTTCTGTTAATCATTCACTGAAGTTTAACTTTTTCTACTTAATGGTTAGAAAAAGTAAATACTATTCTCTCGAAGGTTTTAGAGGGCCAGTTTTACCTCTTAAGTGAGTCTTAGAAATAACAGGGAGTTGTGGTTGTAGACGCCTTCTTTGGCAATTTTCCACAAGCAGTTATTTAAATTTGATTTAAAGCATCTCAAAGAGTAATGCTAGCTGTGAAGCCAGGCATGGAAACACAAACCTGAGATTCCAACACTCTGGAGGCAGAGGCAGGGGGATTTGGGGTTGGCAGCCAGTGTCACCTTCGTAGAGAAACCCTGTTTCAAACAAATGCGACAGAAGAAAATAAATAAAAAAGGATCCTGGGTTGGGGGATGGGATGGCTAAATTTGTAAAGGTGCTTGTAGCTAGCATGCCTGAGTTCAGTCCCTGGAAACCACATGGTGGAGGGAAAAAAACTAGTCATTCTCTTCTCTTTCTTCTCTCCCTCCCTGCCTCCCTTCCTCCCTCCCTCCCTCCCTCCCTGCCTCCCTTCCTGTCTGCCTCCCTCCCCCTCCCTTCTTGCTTCTCTCCTGTCCCTTCCTTTTCTAGATGGTATGATTTGAGGGAAGGGAGCCCACAAGTCACAGCACCAGCAGTAGGTCAGAGGGCAACTTTCGGATTCTGTTCTCTCCTTCCATCCTGATCTGGGGATTGAACTCAGGCTGTCAGTCTTCAGGGCAAGTGCTCTTGGCATCAGAGACATCTTGATGGCTCAAGATTACTACTTTAAATCTGTCAGGCTAGTCTTTCCTACGTTTTATTGAAAAATAAATAAAGTGCATTCCAGGGATGATGGTGTACACCTTCAGTCTCAGCACTCTGGAGGCAGAGGCAGGAGAATCTCTGAATTTCTGGCCTCCCACAGTTACACAGTGAGAACTTGTCTCAAAAGAAAGTGTGAGTGTGTGTGATTATAATGTAAGATCTATGGCATTAGATAATTAAATGAATTATATTAACTAATTTACTTAAAGTCTAAATAATAGTGACAAGGGCACACTAAATGGGGCACTAAAATTTTGAGCAAATTCAATTAACATTATCAAGACATGAAAAATGGCATTTTAAAATTATGTTAGGACTAACTTTTTTTTTATGTTTATTTATTTTTGTGTATACAGTGTTTTGTTTGCATGTTTGCCTGCATGCCAGAAGAAGGTATCAGATCTCATTAAAGATGGTTGTGAGCTACCATGTGGTTGCTGGAAATTGAACTCTGATCAATGCTCTTAGCCTGTGAGCCATCTCTCTAGTCCCAGGGCTAACTTTTAACCCCAGCACTCACGAGGCAGAGACAGGTGGATCTCTGTGAATTTGAGGCCAGCCTGGTCAACAAAGCAAGTTCTAGGACTGCCAGGACTACAGAGAGGGCTAAACACTACAGACTACGAAAATATGTTAGGGCAAGCGAAAAGAAGGATCAGTGGTTATAAGCCCTGTGTGCTCCTGATAGCCAGCACCCACATGGTGGATCCTAACTGTTTGTGACTTCAGATCCAAGGAATCTGACACCCTCTTCTGGCATGTGGCACATGTAAGGAAAATACCATATACATAAAATTAAATAAGTAAATAAAAATGTTAGTTCATGGATCTGATAGCTAAAAACATATTAGTCTTTTAGCTTCAATTGCAGCAAAATTTATTTTTGGTTGTATTAATAATATCTTATAACTTCCTATTGGAGTTTTTAAAAGTTTTTTTTTCCCCCCAGAGAAAATTTATGTGTTATAATCTTTGAAGATTTGCCTCTATATGAATGAGACTTCAAAAAGTCTCCTGTTGAGGCTGCAAAGCTGGCTTGGTGGTTAAGACCACACTTACTGCACCACCAGGAGGACCTGAGTTTAGTTTCAGTGCTCACATGGGGTGTGGTCCACACAAACATTGTGCTGTGTGGACCAAGACAAAAGGATTGCTGAGCTTGCAGGCTCAGGGAGAGACTCTGCCTCAAAGCAGTAAGGTGGAAAGTGATGAGAAGGACACCCCAAGCCCTCCTCTGGCCTTCACTTGAACACTAGATGTATTTTTCAAGGTATTGTTGATGGGGGCCTGGCTGGAAGAGACTTTGAGGTGACCTTTAATCTACTTCAGTGCATCTGGGAAACCTGCATTCTTCATGACATTTCAGATGGAAGTTTGGCAGTGTGTGGACAAAGGAAGATTAATAAATCATGGGATATATTTTTCACATTTGTTTTTGTGGTATCAACACTAACCTTTGTTTAAGAATTTCAACAACACCTTTAAAAGGAAAAAAAGTTACATAAAGATAGTTTCCTTTTTCATTTGCTTTTTGAGAACC
Source organism: Cricetiscus sungorus (assembly GCA_030556225.1). Classification (NCBI taxonomy): domain Eukaryota; kingdom Metazoa; phylum Chordata; class Mammalia; order Rodentia; family Cricetidae; genus Cricetiscus; species Cricetiscus sungorus. The sequence continues at coordinate 32,639,606 of JANBXA010000734.1, forward strand.
CTGTCTGGAAAAACCAAAGCCACAACAACAAAACCCATAATGAATGCTCATTGACATACAATTTACAAAGCAGGCTATTTTTAAAAGGTTTTTTTTTTGTGGGGGGAGTTGGTGGGGAGGGATGCTGGGGATCAAACCTAGAGCCTTGTTCACTTAGAACTTTTAAGGTTTATCTTATTTGTATTTATGTGTATGTTTATGTGTCTCTGTGTGTGTGGACATGCCATATGTGTATGTCTACCTGAGGAGGCCATAAGTAGGCAGGGGATCCAGCTGGAGTTACAGGGAATTGTTAGCTATCACACCCAGGACCTCTGCAAGAGCAGTAAGTGCTCTTAACCACTCAGCGATCTTTCCAGCCCCTCCGTGGAAGGAGTTTTGTTTTGTTTTGTTTTTTTAATTTTTGGTTTTTTTTTTGGCAGTTTGAGACAGGATCTCACATAGCTCTGCAGTTAATAACCCTGAATTCTTCATCCTTTTGCCTCTACTTCCCAGATGCCAGGCTTACGGGCATATTCCACCTCTGTGATTTCAAGGCTAGCCTGGTCTATGTTCTGAGTTCCAGGATAGCCAGAGCTACATAGTAAAACCTTGTCGCAACCTCTCTCTCCCTAAGATAAAACAAAAATAAAGTCGCAAATAAAACTTAAAAAAAATTGTTAAAAACTTAAAAAGAAAACTCATTAAAAATATTCTATTTATTTCCTTGTCCTATACCAAACATGTGCCCAGCATTAAGTGAGCTCCTTCAACTAACGATGCAAAATATAGTTTGACAAAGTCCTCAAAGGAGTGGAAAAACAAGGAGGAAAGTAGACTCATCCCAAGCTCAGGAACCAGCCAGTAAGGGCTTGACCTAGAGTAGATTTTCCCAACATATTGTGCCCTAAGTGCCTCTTTCACAGCGTGAAGCAATCTCTGAAATCCCTAAGGAATGTCAGAATTGTGTCAGCATTTGTGTGTGACATACAAAACAGTGTCGACATAGGTTGCATTTTATAGAAAACCATGTTTTGTTGACTGTAGTGCAAAGTTCATTTAAAATGAATTTAGGGTCAGTGATATGGCCCTGTGGATAAGGGGCTTGTTGTGAAGCTTGATACTGTGAGTTTGATCTCAGAGAAGCACATAGTAGAAGGAGAAAGCTAATTCCCCTAGCAGACCTCTGACCTTTACACTGCTTGAGTCCCAGCACGTGAGCAGCTATCCCAAACACACAATAATACTTTTTTTTTTTTTTTTTTTTTTTTAGGAAAGGTCTCTCTATGTAGCATGTAGCCCAAGCTGTTCTGGGTCTTGCTAAGCAGCCCTGGATGTCCAGGGACTCACTATGTAGACCAGGCTGATCTCAAACTCACTGAGCTCTTCCTGCCTCTGCCTGCCAAATGCTGGGATTAAATCATGTGCCACCATCATCCAGTTTATACCAACTTTTATAAACATTTTTTGAGGATTTACTTTTTAAATTCTGTGTATATGTATGTTTTTGTGTAAGTGCATGTGAATGGAGGTACCCTCACAGTACAGAAGAGGGCATTGGATCTCCTAGAGCTGGAGTTGCAGGCAATTGGGAATCACCTAACATGGGTACTAGGAATTGAACTAATTTGCTTTGCAAGGGCAATATGTACTGTTAACCACCACCAACCCATCTCTCCAGCCCATTCTTTAAAATATTTCTTTCTTCCTTACTGTTTTTTTCTTTTTTCTTTTTTCTTTCTTTCTTTTTTTTTTTTTTTAAACAGGGTTTCTCTGTGTAGCTTTGGAGACTGTCCTGGAACTCGCTCTGTAGACCAGGCTACCCTTGAACTCACAGAGATCCACTTGCTTCTGCCTCCGGTGTGCTAAGATTAAAGGTGTGCCCCACCAAGAGCTGGCTTTAAAAATATTTCTTAAAGTATTGCGTCTTTCTAGCATACAAGTTAACCTTGAAGTTATCCATGCACCTTAGAGATCCAGTGAAAATCTCCTGGAGGCAATGCTGTCTTTATATCCTTCAACCTAGCGGTGTTTTATCTGACCACTTGTCCAGTATAGACAGAAGTCACTGGCTTTTGAGAAGTGGAGGAAAGGGCAGGACTCTTGACTGCTGTGGGACATTTGGCAATGTCTAAAGACACTTGGGTTGTCACAAGTTGGAAGCAGGGCTGGGTTCAGGCTGAGGAATTAGATGGGCTGTGGATGGACATCGTAGAATTCGCAGGGTAGTACATCACAACAGAAGGTTGCCCGGCCCCAAATGTCAACAGCTCTGGGGTTGAGAAATTTTCGTACTGTGTCAACAGCGTATGTCTATAAAAGACAACATTTCAAAGCCACATGATGGTCACAGCTAACATGGATGCCCACAGTGCTTGTTCAGTAATGAACTGAATGGATGACTGTCTCACAAGCAAACTCACAACCCCAATTCTTGGGACTGTTGACTCAGGGGCTCTCAGATGCTCCACTTTCAGGGGCAAATTTACAGACTTAGATTATCATCCATATTTATGGATTTAAAAATAGAATGAAAAATGAATGCCATTATTGCCTTGACTAATATGAACTCTTTCAGTTTTGGTGATCAAAGAAAGGGTATCACCTAAGACGTCAACTATCTATGAAACTTGACTTCCTTACTTTGGAAGTTGTATCTTATTAATTTTGTAGGTATGTATGTGTGTGTGTGTTGGGGGTGATGGGCACATGCCATAGACCTCATGGGATCTTCTCTCCTTCCACTAGATCATTAGGCTTGGCAGCAGGTGCCTTTACCAGGTGAGCCATCTTGCTAGCCATCTATCTATCTATCTATCTATCTATCTATCTATCTATCTATCTATCTATCTATCTATCTATCTATCTATCTATAGACAGGTTCTTACTATGTAACCTAGGCAGACCTAGAACTCAAAATCTTCCTGCTTCTAGCTCATGAGTGCTGGGATTAGTACACTGGGCATGTATTACCACGCCCATCGGATTGCTGAACTTTAAAAACTGAACGTGAGAGATCTCTTTCTTTCCCTTTTTAAAATTTATTTATTTAATTTCACTACAGAGTTTTGCCGTTGCCCTGGATGGCCTGCAACTCCATGTAGACCAGGCAGACCTCAGATTCACAAAGATGGTTTGCAGAGTGTTAGGATTAAAAAACCAGCTGAAAATCCTTCTTCTATGGAGGAGAAACCAACTTCAACCTATAAGAAGGAATGGAGATGAGGGAAAGAGGGAGGCAAGGACCCTCTGAGGACATCCTAGCTGCTGGGTCCATTATCCCTGCTTAGTCAGCCAGGAAATTGCTCCTTTTTCCTTAAAGCCAACTTGAATTCAATTTGTTACTTGCAACCAACACATCCTCACTAATACACCACCAGCTTAATATCAGCAATATTTCAAGAATAATGAGTCAGGAAGAATGAGTTTGACGTTGGCTCTTTGATTACAAAGATTAAGTTAGAACGCGGAATATTCACTCGATGAACATCTATATTAACACATGCCAAATATTCTGTTAGGTGTTGGAAACATAAAACCAAAAGCAAGCAAACAGTGCATGTGAAATGGCTCAGCAGGGAGAACTTCTTCCCACCAAGCCAGAGGATCTGAGTTCCATCCCTAAGGCCCACATAATGGAGACAGAATGACTCCCCAAAGTCATCCTCCAGCCTCCACACCTGTGCTTCCGCATGCCTATGCTCCTGCCCAAACTAAACACAAATCCAAAGAAGCAAGCAAACAAGAAGAGCAGCAGCAACAAAGAAAGTCTCCTTAGGAACTCTTAGTCTAACTGAAGAGGAAGAAAAGCATCAGGAGCTGGAGAGATGGCTCAGTGGCTAAGAGCACTGACTGCTCCTTCAAAGAACCAGGGTTCAGCCCCCACCCATCCCATGGTAGGTTGCAACTGTCTGTAAGTCCAGCACCCTCACACAGACACACGTGCAGGCAAAACACCAATGCACATAAAAAAAGAAAAGAAAAAAGAAAAAGGATCAGATGATATGACCACTGTGAGACCACAGAAGGGACAGTTACCTCTAGGGGGTAACTGTCTAAAGCAAGTTTTTCACAACATTGGATGGGGAAAAAAGCATGGCTTTGGATAGAACATGCTAGAAGGGCTGGGTGCAGAAGACTAGCAAGGTAAACCCGCTACCAACATTATGAGGGGTTGTGTGCTTCTAGGTGATATGATAGCAGGATGAGAGAGTGGCCAGAAAGTAGGCTGATGTGAAGGCAGGGTTTAGGGTTAGAAGGGCTGGGTAACAGATAAATTAAGACGTTAGCCCCAAAACTTTGGGAAGCCACCAAAGTATTTTATTCAGGGAGGCAACATGATGCATATTCCACATATTATTATGTCAAATGGGCATGATAATGTCTACCTTGTAAAGCTGTTGTGAAAATTACATTCAAGAGTTAAGCTGATTGGATGCTTAATAATGAATAAGCACAAACTCACCCTTATTCTGTTCCAAACACTGTTAACAACTCAGAACAAGGCATCCATTGGTAGGTGGGATTATGGAAAATTCACATCAGAGGTGTAGACTTTCTTTAAGGAATTGTAAATTATCTTCACTAGCATAGAGTCTTAACTGGGTCATGGCTAGAGATGTGACTCAGTTGGGAATGCCTACCATGCACGAAGCATTAGTTTGATCTTCAAAACTACATAAAACAGGAATGGTGGTCCATGCCTCTATTCACAGCATGGAGAAGGTGGGGTAGAAGGGTAAGAATTTCAAGGCCCATCCCCAGCTATATAACAAATATAACAAATTCAAGGCCAGTCCGTGTTGTGTGAGGCTTCACCTTAAAAAACAAAACAAACAAGCAAACAAAAGCCCAAATTCCAGGTTCTGTCTATAGTGAGCTGTGCAATTCAGGCTGTCCCTAAACCAGGACATTTCAAATTGAGATAAACTTTTCAAGATCATTCAGGAACTAGAATGACTCTAGCGACTCTAGCAGCTACATGGTTTTTCAAAACCTCCAAGAAGTAGAAAATAAAGCATCCTGAGATCACGTAACACTTGAGTTTTAAGTTAGTTTTAATTTAATACAGTTTTTGAACTAACTCTAAAGAATGCTTCTTCTGAGTTACACAGAGAAACAACAAGGGAAAATACTCTGTTGTAGCATAAAATGTCAAAACAATCTCTTTCATGTTAAAGAAAAGGCTGAGAGAGACTAGGGGAACAAGTTCACTCCAGGCTACCAAAGCCTTCCGAGATTTCCCTCTGGTGCAATAGGTCACTGGGCTGTGCCACGAATTTCACTGTCTGACTGATTTCAGGGGACTCATTAGACCATTTATTTAGGCTAGTGGTTTAGAACATCGGAGGAGTGAACTGGGAAAACATGAGCATTTAAAAATAAACTTTCTGAGATGGCTCTTATACTCAAGCCTGGTGAGCTAGTTTGTGCCTCAGTACCCATGTGGTGGAAGGAAAGAGCTGACTCCTGAAAGTTGTCCTCTGACCTCCACAAGAGTACCATGGCACATGCGCAGGATAAGTGTGAGCACACACACTCACACATGTGCACACACACATTCACACAGCCATGCATAGACGCAATAGAATTTTTTTTAAAAACTCGAGCTGATGAAATAGAGGAAAAGGGAAAGCACACAGATATCACTTTTAAAAAGCTGTTTTGGATGCAACAAATTGAAAGCATAATGCAATCTGTTTCTTGCTAAGGGAAGGAGTGACTGAAACCATCAGACTAAATATATAAGATATATATTTACATGAACTCAAAAAATCCAAAGAAAAGAAGGGTTAGATGGGGAAGTTTTATGCTCCTGGGCATTTTTTTTTCTGTTTTCACATATTTAAAATTTTGACTCCTTAGAAGTTAAATGCTTTCCCCTAGCAGATTATAAAATGATACTGATAACTTTTTTCATCTTAAAAATGTGACAAGTATTTCGAGTAATTTTTCTCAAGTGAACTATTTAGCCAAGAAGTTACGTCTGATTTCAGATGTTAGCTTCCCTAGGTTACTCTTTAATAAAAAAAGATTTAAAGCAAAGAACATTTACTTATGTTGCCAATCATGCAGCTCAGGATCACAGCTGCTGAATTTTATTCTGAACCATGGCAAAGATTTGTTTTATGGCAAAGATATTTAATCTCACTGAGCTTCAGTTCCTTTATCTTTAATGTGGAAATAGTAAAAATGAGGGCCTATTTTATGATTGTTATGAGGGTCAAACATGCTACATGGAAAGTGGTACCTGTGGTACCCAGTAGGAGCTATTATTTTTCCTACACCTTCATTATTGTTTTAATACAAGGAACATTTCCCATATAAATTTTGGCTTCTGAAACACATTGTTTTAGATAGCTCAGCAGGGCCTAGTATTCCCAATTTCTATATTATTGGTTTCTTTTAGTTCCTACCTGTTTTATGATATGGCACATGTAATACCAAATGTGAGCTTCAAATAGTTTCATTTTCTGTATTTAATATGCACAGATGAGCTACCCCTTACTATTGCTAAGTACTACCAAGAACAAAAGCAACTAATCTGCATTGAGAATAATTGTGCATTAACATTATTCTGGACCAGGATATGTTGTCAGAAAAGAAAGCCAACCTCTAAATGTGTAAAGTGCTGCTTTCCCATGGAATAAAGCCAGGCTCCACTCTCATATATAGATAGTAACTATACAATATGCTATTACTATACTATATACTGTAACTATAGATTTTTAAAAATTTCCTTAAGTCCCAGCTGTGAAGAAAACTAACTAAACTAACAAATCAATACTAGCTTTGGAAAAAGAAACGTATCGTACTTTAAACATAAAATTTAAGGACAGAATTTGTGAGTTAGCATAAAATGAATGGTGTTGGTTTTCACTAGCCTACTCCTTAAGCAGAGTGTTTCTTCTAACCCCCACTCCTACTGAAGCTCTAGTGAGAAGCCAGCTGTACAGTACCTTGATCAGGTTGTGTCCCACAATGTAGACAGCTGTTAAATTTCCCTTCTCTCCTGGTGCATGCATACCTGTGCCAAACCCATGCCAAGCAACCAGGTAAGGGTTGTGAATTGTAATCCAATACTTGACACGGTCTCCAAAGGTCTGGAAGCAGTATGTGGCATAGTCATTGAAGAGATCTATCATAACTGCATTTTTCCAACCCCCATAATCTTCCTGTAGCGCCAAAGGCAAATCCCAATGGTATAAGGTAACGATGGGCTCAATATTCCTACGTATCAGCGAGTCCAGAAGTTTGTTGTAGTATTGGATTCCTTTTGCATTCACGGCTGCTACTGTTCCATCGGGGAACAATCGTGGCCAGGAGATTGAGAACTGATAAAAAGAAACTCCTAAAAAATCCAGAGCCAACAAGTCTTTTTCCAGAAAAATGTAACTGTCGGCTGATTTGTCTATGCTGTTGACTTCTCTCAGGTATGTGTAGATGAAGTGGTCCCAGATCGAGGGTCCTCTTTCGTCAGCCTGCCAACTCCCTTCCACTTGAAATGCTCCAGTCCCAACACCCCAGAAAAAGTTTTTAGGGAAAGTGTCATAGAGAAACAGCTGACTTGCATTCACCGGACTCACATACTCGTTTTTAGCCCATATCGCTTTCCCGTCTCCAGAGAATCCGCTAACAGCTCGCAGCAGAACAAATGCTGACAGCACGGCAGATCTTTGCAGTGCCCTGATGGACATTGTTTTCTTAGAGCGTGTGTTTCTTTCATCAGAGCTGAAGAAAATCCATTCATTCCCTGGAGACCCGGCTGCACAGCCTGCCTTCATTTGCCACTAACTGCTGGACTGTCTTTATCAACGCTTCGGCAAAAGCCTGTGATTGTAAAGCCCTGTCAATGATTAGCCTGGACTGGGAGACTTAGGATGGGTCATGAGAGCCACGCAATTTTAGGGAGGTGGCCTCGTTGCAGTCAACAACACGTGTCGTCTTCTTGCGATGAGGAAAATGAGATAGATGGAAATGCATCTCTGATACTAATTTGAATGTGTTAAATAAACACACGGAAACAGTGTCCAAGAGTGGCATTGTCTGTGTAGCCTTTCACATGGCTGTTGATCTTTTCTGAACATTTTGAACTTTACTGAATAAAGGATCTACTTTTCTATTTTTAGAGTCTGGGAGTGGTAATTTTATTATTTCCTATTTTAGGAAAAGCAATTTTACATACAAGTCAGTAGCCAGAAATAAATAATTAAAATAGACAATTAAAAGCAGGATATTACACTTCATCCAAAAACATACACACCTAAGAGTAATCTTAGTAAATGTCATCTATTTTAATAAAAATTAAATGGATGGTAGCCAGGCAGTGGTAGTACACACCTTTAAATCTAGCACTTGGAAGGCAGAGGCAGGTGGGTCTCTGTGAGCTCCAGGCCAGCCTGGTCTAATTCCAGGGCTACACAAAGAAATCTTGTCTCAAAAACAAAGCAAGCAAACAAACAAACAAAACGAGAAAATTTAGTTGAACCTGGTGGCTCATGCCTATAACTCCTGCAGTTGGGAGGCTGGAGCAGGAAGATTGCTATGAGTTTAAGGACTGCCTAAGCTACATAATTCAAAGTCATTTTGGCTATAGAGCAAAACTCCATCTCAAAAAAGGGAAAACCAAGCAGCCAAGTTCAGTATGATGGGAGCACTTAGGAGGTGGTAGCAAGAGGATCAGAGGTTCAAGGTCACTCTTGGCTATAAATGGAATTTGAAGTAGCCCAGGTCTACATGACACTGAATGTAGCAGATAATTTGAGTTTGAGGATTGTTGGAACATATGAATTTAATTTCTTTTGGCAATATTAGGGATCAAACTCAAGATGTGTGAACGCTAAGTAAATGTTGCACCACTAGGATATATCTCTAGTCCTTTTTTTGCTTTCATTTTTAAGCAGGGGTTCATTATGTTCCCAAGAACTTGATATGTAGAACTTGTGGCAATTCCCCTGCCTCAGGCTTACAACACTAGGCCTAGCAAGTTGCCTAATTTATTTATTTATTTATTTTTTTAGACAAGGTCTCACTATGTAGCAATGGCTGATCTGGAACTCAATTCTGCACTGCAGTTTCTTGTTACATAAGAAGTAGCATAACTTGGGTGTGCTGGTACAAACCCTTAATCTCACTGCTTAAGAGGCAGAAGCAGGTGGTCTCCATAGTGAGTTCCAGGTCAGCCAGAGTTACACAGTGAGATCCTGACTCAAAAACGACAAGAAAATCAAATAAAACAAAAAGCCCAAGAAGCATAATTAGAATGATATTTATGACTGATTATGAGTGTAGAGTTACCACATCTAAAGCACTACATTCGACTAGAGATTGACACATAGTAAATGCTCAGTAATTTAAATTAAAAGCTATCCTGAGACAGGTTCTTATTCTATAGTCCAGGCTGGCCTAGGACTTCTGGAGCTCTTCCTGCCTCAGCCTCTAGGTGCTGGGATTACAGACAGGGATTTGCTGTGTAGCCCAGGTTAACTTAGCATTTGCCATCTATTTGCGCTGCCTTGGCCTCCCCAGTGAATAAACACTATTTTTATGTGGAAGGGAATGAATCCAGTAAGTGATACTCAGAGGCAGTGTTGAAAGCACTGCTCTGACTTGGTTTCGGCTTCCCTTATCATCATTTGAGACTGCTTGAAGCACACTTCTCTTTAGCTTCACATGTTGTCCACACCTGGCTTAGCCTCCATGTTTTCCTAGCTGTACTCTCATCGTTGGTTGAGTCTCCTTTTATCTAGGTCATGTCTGTGGTTTTTGTTTTGTTTTGGATTTTGGAGACAGGATTTCTCTGTGTAGCCCTGGCTGTCCTGGAACTCACTCTATAGACCAGGCTAGGCTTGAACTCATAGACATCCTCCTGTCTCTGCTTCCCGAGTGCTGGGATTAAAGGTGCGAGCCACCACCACTCCATGCGATCATTCTTCAAGTTAATCATGACTCAATTATTTATCTGTTTTTGAGAATTTCACATATGTATAAAATGTATTACAATATAGTCACTCCTATCCCTCCCTCTAACTCCTTCCAGATCCATCCCCCAATTTCCCACCCTTTCTCAACTTTACTATATAGATCATGCTGAGTTTGAATTCCCAGATATCTTCTGGGTCTGATTTGTGCTTCCCATGTACTCATGGGTGTTGGGCCATCCACGTGAGTATAGTCAACCTAGGAAGGGCCACACACTTAAAGAAGACTGACTCAACCCCAGAAGTCATTAGCTGTCAATAGCTCCCCTGTCCTGCTAGAAAACTTACTGACTTGATCTTGTGTAGGTCTTTTTTGCTTATTTTTTTAAAAAGTAATTTATTTTTATTTTATGTGCATTGATGTTTTTCATGCATGTATGTCTACATGAAGGTGTGAGATCTTTGGAACTGGAGTTATAGACAGTTGTGAGCTGTCATGTGGATGCTGGGAATTGAATCCAGGTCCTCTGGAAAAGCAATCAGTGCTCTTAATGGCAGTGCTCTAATCCCCCTTTGCTTGATTTTTTGAGACTGGGTCTCACTGGATGTGCTGGAACTCACAATATAGACCAAGCAGGCTAGGAACTCACAGAGATGTGCCTACGTCTTGAGTGCTAGGACTAAGGTGTGCATCACCATGCCTGGTTCTTGTGCTAGTCTGGTGCAGGCAACCATGACTGCTGTGAGTTAATGAGTAGAGTGGTTTTTTTTTTTCTTTTTCTGAGACAGGATTTTGCCAAGTAGTCCATGTGCTGCTATGACCAATATACAGAGACATTTAAATACTTAAGGTAGAACTAAAAGTGTAGCTTGGTGACCAACTGTTAGTTACAAAATGGAAGTTAATATAGAAAAGCCAATTAATTAACTAATTAATTAATTGCTTTCTTGTACTCCAGCAATAAAACTTAAAAGGTTGATATTGAAAAGGCTATACTAGGGACTGGAGAGATGGCTCATCAGTTAAAAACACTGGCTGCTCTTTCAGAGGTCCTGAGTTCAATCTCCAGCAACCACATGGTGCCTCACAACCATCTATAGTGGGATTTGATGCCCTCTTCTGGCAGAAAGGTATACATGCAGATAGAGCACTCTTATAAATCTTAAAAAAAGAAAGAAAGGAAGGAAGGAAGAAAGGAAGGAAGGAAAAGAAAAGGCTCTATTGGGGTTGGGGATATGGCTTAGTGGGTATGAGCACTTCCTGTGCAGGCCTGAGGACCTGAGTTTGAAACTCCAGCATTCATACAAAAGAAAACACAATCCCAGCACTGAAGGCAGAGGCAGAGACAGGCAGATCTCTGTGAGCTTTAGGTCAGCCTGGTCTACATATTGAATTCTGGGCCAGTGAGTGCCATACAGTGAGACCCTGGGTTTCTTGTTGTTGTTGTGTTGTTCGAAATTTGACATGGCCACAGGTGCCTATAGCCCCAGTGTTGTAGGGGTGGGAAGACAGGCAGATTTTTTTTTTCTTCACATACAAAAATGCTTGATTTAGATAATATACACAAACTATAAAGAAATATGTTTAAATATCTGTATAATGTACACAGGTAGCATTTAATATCCAGGGAGTGGAGAATTCTTGAAGGACTGCCACAGATTAGACTCTGGAAAGGACAGTTTCTCAAGCCTTCTTCAGGATCCGGAAGCATTCCATTCAAGAAAATGTACAATCTGGTGTTCTTTAGGCACTTGAAACTCTCAAAATATAGAGGGTGGAAAGGAAAGAACATTTCTACTTCTACACAGATGTCATCATAGACAGGGGCAGAACCAGATGGCTTCCGGGTTAGTGAGAGGCCCTGTTGCAAGGGAATATGCTAGAGTGGCCGAAGAGGACACTCACCTTCCTGTATTCTCTGCATAAGCGGGCATGAATGTGTGCACTCCTGTATGTGTGTATGGACACAAACATACTAAGCAAATTAATTAGCTTACATGTTAAAAATAAACCAGAACCAGGGCTGGGGATGTAGCTCATTTGGAAGAGTTCTTGATTAGCATGCTTGAAGCCCTGGATTCCATTCTCAGCACTGTATAAACTGAATGGTCGTGCTTGCCTGTAACCTCAGCACTTGCACAGTGGAAGCAGAAAGATCAGAAGTTCAAAGCCTGGGGCTGGAGAGAGAGCTCAGCAGCTAAGACCACTGGCTTTTCTTTCAGAGAACCTGAGTTCAGTTCCCGACAACCACATGGTGGCTTACAACCATCCATAATGGGATCCGATGCCCTTTACTAGCATGCAGGTGTATATGCAGATAGAGTACTCATACACATAAATTACATTAAAAAATCTTAATAATAATAAATCCAAGGCCATTCTCTGTAATTAGTGTGTTTGAGGCCAGCTTTTGTTACATGAGTCTCTGTCTTAAATAAAAAAAATAATCTTCAAAAAATCAATCTGGGGAGGTGGCGCAGTAGACATGTGTTTACTGTGTAGGCCGCAAGAGAGAGTTTGGATCCCAGAACTCACGTAAATGCCAGGTGCACATGGCAGCCCCTTTGAAACTCCAGTGCTTGAGAGGTGGAGATTGGGGAACCACTATTGATGAGCTTGGATTTAATCAAGAGACTAACTCACTTTATATGGTGGAAAAAGAGTAAAGAAGATTCCAGCCATTATTCTCGGGCCTACACACACACATATGCTCACACGAATGCTCACAGGCATGCTCATATACTGTGCACGTGCACATGTGAAAATAAAAAGGAAGTGCTGCTTCATTAACCTATTATTATACTCCCTCATAGATGATCTTAAATAAAAACAATGAGAAAGAAATACTTAAATACTTTCTCTATGAGGAAGACCACCACAAAACTCTAATGAAAAGACTTTAAAGATGCTACAAGTTAGATGTGGTGATGCCTAGCAGTAATTCCAGTGATTGGTGGGTGAAAGCAGGAGGGTCAAGAGTTCAAGGTCACCCTCAGATACATGGTCAGCCTGAGCTACGTGAAACCTTGTTTCCAAAACAACAGCAACAAGATCTATATAAATGGAGCGATAGTCCACTTACATAGATTAAAAAAGAACATTTATTATGTGTAGCGCCCACGCTACGATCTGTTCTATGAACCGGGCGAAGGCCTAGATACTGAAATAAAAGACAAGACAGCGGGTCATTCGTTCATTGGCAATGTCGGAACACCAAATGCCGAATGCCATTTATTGAGGGTACGGAACGGGCTTTAATACTGACTTACAGCACAGTGGCTTAGTTCCTCCCCAGCAGATGTGTGTTAGCAAATCAAGAAGAGTACCAACAACAGCGTTAGGGCAAGGAGTTCCAGCCAGCAGCTTCAGGTTTGCTCAAGGTGCCTCGGGGATTCATGCAGGGGCCTACAATTATGATTTTTTTTCTGCAACTCCAGGCACTAGGGATGTGGCTGTGTTGATAGAGTGTTTGCCTTGCCTCTCTAGGCTCTGGGCTTGACTCCCCAACACTGCACACTGAGAATAGTGTTACATTGTGAGTTTGAGGTCAGCATGGGATACATGAGACTCTATCTCAAAAACAAAAAGCCCACCAAAGTAACAACAAAATAAACTAGCCAATTTTCTATGGAATTTGATCTATAGACTCAATAAAATCTCAGTAAACACCCTGCCAGAAAACACCAAGATCTAGAGGCAGGTGGATTTCTGTGAGTTTGAGGCCAGCCTGGTCTACAGAGTGTGTTCCAGGACAGGCTCCAAAGCTACATAGAAACCAAAAAAAATGAAAGCATAAAATCAGCTGTAATATTTTACAATCTAGAGGGCAGAGCACTTTAAAAACAGTTTACGTATTTCTTTATTAGAGATCCACCTGCCTCTACTTCCTGAGTGCTAGGATTAAAGGAGTTTACTTTATTTGTCCTAAAACAAAATTAGCTTTTTAAACAACAATTGGCAGTTTAAATGGATATATTATTTCTTCACTGTGCTAGTGAACCAAACTTTATATGGTTTAGGTTTTTTTACATTTACTTGTCTATGCATCTCTCTGTGTGTCTTTGTCTCTGTGGGTGCATATGTACAATGATGGACAAAATGCTAGAATTGCTTCTCTCTTTTCATCATGTGGATCCGGGGAACTGAACTCAACTGCAGTTGTCAGGCTTGGTAGCAAGTACCTTTACCTGCTGAGCCATCTTCCTGGTCCCTACCATGGCAGGCCTGGAACTTGCTAAATGTATAAATATTTAAATATAAAGAAATACATTAATTTATTCAGATCTGATCTGTGTTTGTTTGCAACATTTCTTTTGAGGCAGGGTCTAGCTTTGTAGACCAGGCTGGCCTCTAACTCACAAAGATCCAGCTGCTTCTGCCTCCATGTCTGGCAAGATTTTAAAAGTCTATTTTGTGGAAGACCTTATTAGATTTCCTTTTCTTAGGCTTTTAAAATTCAGACCTGTAGGGCTGGGTCTGGTGGCATACACCTTTGATCCTAGAAGCCTGGAGGCAGAGGCAGTTCCTGAGGCAGGAACTCAAGGAACTCAAGTTCTGTGAGTTCCAGGGCAACCAGGGCTACACAGTGAGATCCAGCCCAGTTGATTGATCAGTTAAGTAATTAAGACCTATGCTCTTTTGTAACATGTTCTTTTTGAGACATGCAATGTATCCCAGGCTGGTCTCAAGCTCTCAAGTCTACCAGGCTGAGATAGGCATACATCATCATACCTGATATACACATCATTATGCCTGATATATAATCATGACAGACCCTGAAAGACCTTTTTGCTTAAAAAAAGAAGTAAGCTGGGCATTAGTGGCGCACGCCTTTAGTCCCAGCACTCTCGGGAGGCAGAGGCAGGTAGATCTCTGTGAGTTCAAGGCCAGCCTGGTCTACAGGGCAAATTCCAGAACAGGCTCCAAAACTATACAGAGAAACCCTGTCTCGAAAAAAAGAAATCTCACTAATCATAAATCCTACTATCACTACAACATTTGTTACTCTGTGTACACATTCCCTTAAATTTGTCATTGAGAGCTGGGCCTGGTGGTGCTGGCCTATAATCTCAGCTATTTGGAAGGTAGAGCCTGCAGGATCAGACGTTCAAGGTCATGCTTGCCTACATAGTACATTCAAGCTCAACCTGGGCTAGAAGATAAACAACCCCTCCTCTAAACCAACAAAATAAAACAAGCCTTCAACAAGCTCAAGGCCTCCCAGCACAAAATAAAACAGAAAACACACAGCTATAGTTCAGGGATGAAGTGATATATAGCATGTGAGAGGCCCAATGGGTTCAATCCCCAGGACCCAAGAAACAAAATTAAAAACAATGGCCAATGAATATTTTTGGAAATTACAGTTTGGGATTATATACATAATCAAATATGTCTGTCAACAGTGAAATGACATGCCTTTTTATTGTCTTTTTCTTTTTTTTTAAATTATCTTATTATTTTAAAAGGAAAAGTTCCTTTTCAAGTATGCAGGTTGGCTTGGTGGAAATTCCCTGTCATTTACAGAATATAAAAACCATCAGGCAAGTTTTCATGGATCACTCAAGCATTAACATATTAAGGTTAATTGGATATCACCTAAGAATGAAGATAACTGACATAGTTCATACCTGATTTCCTAAATCAGAATAAATGTACCTTAATGGTGACAGGTTTTGATGGTTATGTTCCTAAATGGCTTTAAGGTCAACACAACCAGTGTGGACCTCCAGTGGCCACGGAGACACTGCCTGACAGACTGTGGCTATAAGGAAAATGTTCCAATAAACCCTGTCAAAGCAGGACAGGCTAATATTTATCCAGAGGGCAGAAGGTCATTTTGTTGCGGCACAGTGAAAACCCAATCAATTTCTGTTGAGTTTTCAAAGTCTAGTGAAAGACAGTGAGACCACTGTGCTCTTGAGGATGCTTCCAAAATGAGTGCATCCTATGGCTTAGATAACAAAGGACAGGCATTGAAACAGAAGCCATTTTAATCACATGAGTTGTTTGCAATTTACACAGGGCTGCAATTAGAATATAAAGGAGGGCCAAGAATCAAATATATGTGGGTTGCTGCTATGCTGTTTTCAGATGTTTCAGATGTTTTTTACCTTTAGTGTTAGGGGATGAGGGTCATGTATGAGTATTAGAAACTATTAGATACAAGCCAGGTGGTGGCCATGCACACCTTTAATCCCAGCACTTGTGAGGCAGAGGCAGGAACATCTCTGTGAGTTCGAGGCCAGCCTGGTCTTCAGAGTGAGTTCCAGGACAGGCTCCAAAGCTACACAGAGACACCCTGTCACAAAAAACAAAGCAAAACAAAACAAAAAAAGAAACTATTAGATTGAAGTAGTCACAAGTTGAAAAACAACTAAAAAGATTCTAATGTCAGTATTCTAACTTTTGGGACAAAGAATTTTTCATGGAATATAGACAATTTTCCCATCAGGGATCTACTTCTAAGTGGGAAGGAAAATAGCTCTGATTTTCACAAAATTGGTTTTGTTGATGAAATTAAAATTTTTTCCTCCACAGCCTTTCTTTTAAGGATTAAGACAAAGCCAGTAAGCATTATGTAATCAGATCTAATATGTAATACTTGGATTCAAATGTGTATTTTTTACCCTTGGTCTTGAAACAACAACAAAGAGGTTGGAGAGATGGCTCAGCAGTTGAGAGCATCTGCTGTTCTTGCAGAATGGCTCTGGGGTTGATCTCTAGCATCCCATAAAGTGGGTGTGATGGTGTAAGACTATAATCTGGCTCAGCACTTGGGAAGTAGAAGCAGGAGGATCAGAAGTTCAAGATCAGCCTCAGCTGTGTTGAAAATTTGAGGTCAACCTAAGATACATGATATCCTGTCTCAAAAAGGAAAAGAGAAAAATGATGAAAATAATACAATACAAAAAGCATACAAGTTTTCTTTTTCTTTCATTTTTGAGATTAGGTCTTTCTATGCAGTGCTGGCTTTTCCTGGAACTTGCTATGTATACCAGGCTGACCTGGAATTCACTGAAACCCTCTTGCCTCTGTCTCTCAAATGCTGGGGTTAAAGGTGTGAGCCATTATATCTAGCTGCAAGTTTTCTTTTTGTATTGATGGTTAGGATTTTATTTTAAAAAAGATTCATTTAAAATTACGTGTACATGTGTATTTGTGTGTAGATATGGGTACTGTATATGTGCAGTGCTTGAAAACGCTGGGAGAGAGCAATAAATCTCTAGGATCTGGCGGTACAGGGATTTTTGTGCTGCGATGTGAGTGATAGGAACCCCGTTTGTGTCCCCTGTAAGAGTTGCAAATGTTCTTAACTGTCAAACCATCTCTCTAGCCCCCATGTATTTTTTTTTTTTTTTTGTTTTTGTTTTTTTGAGACAGTGCCTCACTATGCGGCCCTAAACTCACAGAGAGCTGCCTGACTCAGCCTATGAGTGGTGGGGTTAAATGTGTGTGCCATTACAGCTGGTATATGAAAGTTTTATGTGTCCTAGTCATTGATTTATTGATTTATAATGCAATGAAACTGCTCGTTGGTTTAAGTCCTCTAAGGTTATATGAGATATACAACAAAATTCTGTTGTATATCTGCTGTGTACGCCTTTCCAGGGATTTGGCTCATTGATTTCTCAATGGATCAAACAGACCTCGTCTTCCAAAACCAATTATTTCCCTAAGCTAAACTGTAGAGTATAGATAAGTCTAATTTTGGAATGCTTTATTTTATTTTATATTTAAGATTTATTTATTTAATGTATATGAGTGCTCTATCTGCATTTGTCCCTGCCTGCTAGAAGAGAGCACCAGATCTCCTGATAGATGGCTGTGAGCCACCCTGTGGGTGCTGGGAATTGAACTCAGGTCCTCTGGAAGAGCAGCCAGAGCTCTTAACCACTAAGCCATCTTTCCAGCCCTCCTATTTTATTGTTATATTTATATTTATTTATTTATTTTGTGTTTCTTGGTGTGAGTACACCCATGGCACAGAGTGTGTGGAGGTCAGAGGTCAATTTTCAGGAGCTGGTCCTTTCCTTCCACCTTGTTTACAGGCAGGATCTCTCTGGTCATTTCTACCACACAAGATGATAATTGTTGACTTAAAAACACTATTATCATCCATGTATAGTGGTGACTGAGTGTAATCCTTGCACTTGGGAGGCTGAGGATCTCAAGTTTGAGGCCAGCCTGGGTTATATACTGAGACTGTCTGAATTAAACTCCAACCAAGTCAAATAACCACCACCACCAAAAATGCTATTATTACTTGATGTGTGTCAGGAACAGTTCTATCTTTAGCAGATGAGGAAACTGAGTCACAATTACTTTTCTGTGGTCACATAACGAGCAAACAGTGGAGCAGGAACAAAGCGACTGGCTTCAGGTGAACCCAGGCAGTGAAGCCTTGCTCATGAGAAATAGCTCATTTGTTTCTAAATTGGGTATTTTTATTGTTAGTGGTAAATTTTAATCTTGAACAATGCAAAACTGCATCTGCATGTGGGGCACATATTACAAAAGATGTAAGGTGTACTAATTGCTTTTAATCCCAGCACTGAAGAAGCAGAGGCAGGTGAGTCTTTGGAGTGCCAGGCCAGGCTGGTTTACATAGTGAGTTCCAGGCTAGCCAGGGCCATATAGAGAAGTTCTGTTCCAGAAAAATCCAAACCCAAATCATGTTGCAATTGATATTTAGTAAATACAAACTCTGGTATTCCTAAAGGCTTTACTGCCTTTCTGGGTAGATACCGTGTCATAAAAAGACAAGACTCAACTGGAAGTGGTTAGAAAAAGATTTGAAAGTTTAAGGCACTGGTGGTGCTTGCCTTCAGGACTTGGGAGGCAGAGGCAGGTGGATCTCTGTGAGTTTGAGGCCAGCTCCAAAGCTACGCAGAGAAACCCGGTCTCGGAAAACAAACAAACAAACAAACAAACAAACAAACAAACAAAACAAACAAAAGGTTTAAGGCCAAAGTTTGATATTGCTCTCCTCACTAAATTCTTGGATAACCTCATGTTTGCTTTTGAAATTGTATGCAGATGTTACATTCTATTCCACAACCAAGTTGTTTATTTATTAATAGGAAACCTGCTGGCCAGGTGTGGAGGATTACAGGATTATTTTTGTAATCCAGCAGTGGGGTTGAGGAAGCAGAGGCAGTTTCATGAGTTTCAGGCCCACCTGAGTCACATACCAAGACCAGCTCCCTAAACTGACAAAGGAAAACAATTCACTCCCTGCTGAGACACCTCTCCTGGATCCTAGTTTTTCTCTGGTGTGTATCCTGGTATGTGTCATTTCAAAGACTTCACTATTTTTTTTTTTCTTGACAGTTTCTCTATGAAGCCTTGGCTGCCCTATAAGTTGCTTTGTAGACTAGAATGGCCTTAAACTCACATACATTTGCCTGCCTCTGCCTCCCCAGTACTCAGATCAAAGGTGTGCTGCACTACAGCCCAGAGGACTTCAATATTTTTTTATTTTGTTTTCCGAGATAAGAGTTTCTCTGTGAGCTATCCTAGAACTCACTCTGTCGACCAGGCTGACCTCAAACTCAAGAGATTTGCCTGTCTTTGCCTCCGGAGTGCTTGGACTGAAGGCTACTTCACTATTCTTTAAGCGACTTAATGAAGCGTTAGGAATTAAGGGACTAGTTTTCATAGCTTGGCAGTTTTTGAACAAAGAGCTGTTAGGGCTGGGGGTTGCTCAGTTGGTTGCATTCATTCATCGTAGTTCTGAGTTTGATCCCTTTTACTGCATAAACCAGGCATGTTTATATATGAAATCTCAGTACTTGGGAGGCCATAGAAAAATCATTAGTTCAAACTCATCCTCAGCTACTATAGGGAATTTGAGACCACGATGGGACACATGAGATCCTGTCTCAAAACAACGAAACTTAATGTAAGCATTCCTTTAATGCAAACAAGCCTCTTTAATACAAATATGTACCTACGTGGGGGAAGGGCTCCTGCAAGCTTTTCTTTGACCGCCGCTGGCGATCTCTACCGCCAATAAATAAACGCGTAAAAAGTAATAAATATTTGTCCTTTATCCTGGGAGTTTTCTAACTCTTAGTGTGAGCCATAATCAATAGGTCAAACATTAGAAGGAAAATAAAACAGAACTGAGTAAAGGTTGATGGGAACAGTTCTGTGCGGTGAATAGAATGTATTTCACTTTATTGAGGGTGGGAGTAAGACCTGGAAGTTCCTACAGAGAACTACCCTTGCTGCACGTGTACACGGAAGGAAGGCGCCTGGGAACCTGCCTTAGAGGAAGCCAGCCTCAGACCCCGGCCGGATTGGGCGTCCGGGTCGTGATCTCACGCGCACACTGAACTCTAGGGAGGTAGTGACCCTCCAGCCGCCTGGGCGCTCCTGCACCCAGCGCACAACTCCCGCCTTGGGGCGGGGCCGCGGGGAGCGCGCGCCTCCTGACGTCATCGTCGCGCGCCGCCGTCTGCACCTCTGCCACTTCGCGGGAGAAGTTGTTGGCGCCAATGGATCCCGAGCCCCGATAACGGATTCCCCTAGCCGCGGGCCTGCCCACCTGTTCCTCTTCGGTCTTGGGGCTGCGATGGTGAGCCGCCCGGGAGGCCGTGCAGCTCCAGAGGCTTTGCAGGCCGGGTGTGGACGGGGGCTCCGCCGCGGTGCGGGGTGGGGAGGACGGCGCAGGGTGTTCCGAGGGGCCCGCTTAGGGTGCGGGGCGCACCGCGGAAGCATCGTGCAGGGATGTGGCTGCTACGCGGCACTTTCACACTCCACCCCGACTCTTGGGGGAAGGGAGGCTGGAAGAGGAACGCTGATTTGGACCCGGCGTTAAAGGTTACTTTCGTGTTCAGCACAGTCCCAAATCTCAGTTGGAATGCGCCATGAAGCCGTGACTTCAAGCTTTGCGAGGAAGAATGTAACAGTTTGCTTTCTTAGGAAGAAGTTGCTCGGGCCTTCAGCTTTAATCAGCTTCCTCCTGAAGCGTGTCTCAGCTGTTTTGATAGCTGATGACACAAGGAAGTTGCCTTACTTCGTTTAGAGTAATTTTAAAAATTGAACAGATAACCGGTTTACCAGGGATTTTAAAAAAAAGTAAAAACACAGCAAGTACAGAGGGATGTTATGTATTTGACAGCTGTCATTTCTTATCACCTGTTAAAAAGTGTTTAAAAAAACCCACAGACCTAACTTCAATACACAATTCTGTATAATGAACATTCAAACAGCTTGAAAGTGAAATAACAGCAGGCACAGGAGACAGTTGCATATAGTTGCATATTTGAAATAACTTTTAATTTAAAGGAAAACCGAAGATATTCAGTTAATCTAGAAGATATTTAATAATCATAGATATGTATGTGTACTGTTATTTTTCAACAGCTTGTTATTATTGAGCATTCTTCAGAATGCCAGCATTCAAGGGGAAAAAGTGTTATGCCAAATTGGAAAAAATTTCAGCTCTTTGTTATTTATTCTTGGGGGAAAAAGATAGTAATAGTAGCCACGGAGCCTTTTTTTTTTTTTTTTTTTTCTTTTTTTTTTCAGGTTAATATGTGAGTTGTTTGCTTTAAGTACTTTCTAAAAATTCATTTAAAGTGCTTTTTTTGGAAAAAAAAAGACTTTTAGTGTATATGTGTGTGTGCCTGTGTTTGTGTATGCACACATGTGCCCATGGGATCCAGAAGAAGGTGTTGGATTCTCTGGAGCTGAAGTTACAGGTGGTTTTGAGCTGCCTACTGTGGGTATTAGTTACAGGATTCAGGTCCTCTGCAAGAAAAGTATACACTGTTGACCGCTGAGCCATCTCCCCAAGCCCCATGTTCATTAATTTTTAAATGTGTATGTTTTGTGTAATTTTTAAATTTTGTAATGTGTATGTTTTGCCTAAATAGATTTCTGTGAACATGCATGCCTGGTGCTGTCAGAGGCCAGAAGAGGGTGTCTAAGTCTCTGGAGCTGGAGTTTAAGATAGCTGTGGGTGTTAGGAATTGAACTCATGTCCCTTGACAGAGCAGCAAATACTCTAACTACTGAGCCATCTCTCCAGTTACGCCCTCCTGTTCATTTAAAAATTAAAAATAAATTACTTACTTTATGTGTATGAGTACTTTCTCTGTGTGCTTGTATGTGCATCACAGGCCTCCCTGGCCCCAAGAAGATCAGAAGAGGGCATTGGATCTCTTGGACCTGGAGTTATAGATGCAAGAGTAACAAGTGTTCCCAATCCAATCTCTGAGCAATATCTCAAGTCTATCAAGTTTATTGTTTTTGTATTTTGAGACAGTGTCTCTATAGTCCTGACTGTCTTAGAGCTTACTATGTAGACCAGGCTGGCCTTGAACTTACAGATGTTCCTGATTCTGCCTCCTGAGTACTGGGATTAATGTCATGTGCCATTACGCTCAGCTCCAAGTTTATTGTTCTGAAGGAAAATTTTGGGTAATGGTTTATATCAGGCCTTGACCTTACAATGTATATAGAGCAAGCTGGTCTGACCTATTTACACTGTAAGTGTATAGATCCTGCCTCAGCTTCCCAGGTACTCTACAGTCCAGCTTTATAGACAGTAAAGACACCTACTAGTGGGTGGTTGAGCTTGAACTAGAACCTAGGCATTTTGACCACTACATTGTTCTGCCTCCCTAAAATGATCAGCATTGCATTTTGGACTTTAGATGTCTTGGTATTGTGGAAAGTTGAAGAGATTTTGGGTTTTTGTCTTGATTTAATAGATAACATTTATGTTAGTATGTTAATAGGCTTAGTAGTTACCAAGTCCTATACAGTTGATTAACTTGTATGACTCTTGCCTTAGCCTTCCAAGTGCTAGAATTACTGGTGGTGGAACTACTGGACCCAGTATTATTTCTTCTTCTCCTCTTTTTGTTTTGTTTTTCATTTATTGAGACAGGATTTCTCTGGGTAGACTCGACTGTCCTGAAACTTGTTCTGTAGACCAGGCTGGCCTTGAACTCTTAGAGATCTGCCTGTCTTTGCCTCCTGAATTCTGGAATTAAAGGTGTGTACCACCACTGTCTGGCTGGTTTCTATTTTCTTCCTTGCAAAAAGGAAGGGGTGAATAATAACTGTCTTGAGTGATTTAACATTGAAAGTTTATATTTATTTACTCTTTTGTGTATATGTATGGGTGTGAGTGTCATGGCATATTTGTAGAGGACCCAGGTTCAGTTCCGAGGACCCATGTGGCAGCTTATGAGCTGTTATGCAGCCTGGTCCTCTTAAATTAATTAAAAATATATATGTATTATTATTTTATGTGTATAAGTGTTTGCCTGGGTGTTTGCATGCACACCATGTGTGTGCCTGGTGTCTGAGGAGGCCAGAAGAGGGTGTTGATTTATTGAAACTGGAGTTACAGGTTTCTTTGAGCTGCCATGTAGGTTCTGGGAACTGACTCAGTCCTCTACAAGAGCAGCAAGTGCTGTTAACTGCTGAGCCATCTCACTAGCTTCCTTTAAGTGATTGTTCGCAGAGTTAAAAAAAAAGTTAAGGGCCAGAGAGATAGTTCATTTGGTTCAGTGTCTCCCTACAAGCATGAGGAAAGGACTTGAGTTTCGGTCTCCAGCTCTCAGGTAAAATGCAGGTGCAGTTTTCTGCATTTGTAACCCCAACTCTGAGGGAGTGAGCTAGGTGGATCCCTGGAGCTCATGGCCAGTCAGCCTCCTTAAATCATCTGCTTCAGGTTCAATGAGAGACCCTGCCTGAAAAACTGAGGGAAGCTGATCCCAGCACTTGGGAGTTAGAGACAGGTGGAACCCTGTGAGTTCAAGGCCAGGCGGGTCTATAGAGGGAGTTCTAGGATAGCCAAGGCTACACAGAGAAACCCTATCTTCCCCCAAAAGAAGAACACTTTAGGAAGAAACCTTAGTGAAAGCTCTGGATTCCACCCACAATGTGCACATATTCCCACACACACCCACATACAACCTCATGCATATATACACAAATGCAAAATATCTCCCTCCCCCAACACACAGACACATATGCCTCTTTCCTCTTACAACAAATTTCTTGGCAAACTGTATGTACAGCTTTGATTCTGGAGCTTGGAACGTAGTATACATTATATAATTATTCCAATTGCCAATAATCTGTTC
Source organism: Cricetiscus sungorus (assembly GCA_030556225.1). Classification (NCBI taxonomy): domain Eukaryota; kingdom Metazoa; phylum Chordata; class Mammalia; order Rodentia; family Cricetidae; genus Cricetiscus; species Cricetiscus sungorus. The sequence goes on from JANBXA010000734.1 coordinate 32,663,617, forward strand.
TTTTTTTTTTTTCCAGAAAGGACACTAGACAATTACATAGGGTTTTTGCTTTGTTTTTGAGACAGGGTGTTAACTGTGTATCCCTGACTGGTCTGTGTGACCACACTGGCCCTGAACTGACTGAGATCCTCCTGCCTCTGCCCCTGTTGCCTCTGATGGGATCAAAGGTGTGCATCAGTCTTTTTTTTTTTTTTTTCTTTTGAGACAGGTTCTCATTATGTAGCTCTGGCTGTTCTGGACTCAATATGGAGACCTGGCTGACCTCAAACTCACAGAGATCCACCTGCCTCTGCCTCCTGAGTGCTGGAATTAAAGGTGTGTGCCACTATGTTCCAATTCACATAGTTTTTAAGGACATTATATGCTGGGTATTCTTGCAATTAGTACTTATGAAGCAGAGGCAGGAGGATCAGGAGTTAAAAGTCCAGCCTCTGTTGCATAGTTTCAGGCTAGCCTTCAGTATAAAAAACCCTATCTTAGAAAATTAGGGGGAAAAAGAGTAGGGGACATCATAGATGCTTCTGATGGTAGGTGAACTTTTTGAGTGTTTAGGTTCTTTCAGGCCTTGTTTTTTTCCTCTGTACATGTGAGTAAAGGCCTGGGAGGATGTTGGGCATCCTAGTCTAGCACACATTTTCTGCTTTATCTTCTTGAGATGAGTCTCTCATTGACCCTCCCAGCTTGCTTGCCAGCAAATTCTGATGATCCTCATGTCTCTGATTCCCCTAGTGCTGGAGTTATAGGCACATGTTGCCTTGCCTAGTTTTATGGGGCACTGTGGGTCCAAACTCAGGTCCTTATGCTTGTACTGAGTCATTCCCTTAGACTCATCTTATTTTTGAATTGCCTAAATTGGCTGGCTGGCTGTCAAGCAAGCCCCAGGAATCTTGTCTGCCTCTGCATCACTAGTGCTAGGATTACAGGTATATGCCACCATATACCCAGTTTTTTTATGAGTGCTGGGCATCCAGACTTAGCACTTGTTGCTATGGTAGAGGACCTAGGTTTGATTCTTAGCATCCACATGGCAGCTCACAACTATCAGTAACTCCAGTCCAAGGGCAGTTCAAAACCATCTTCTGACCTTCAAGGGCACCAGACATGTATGTGGTACACATTCTTATATACAGGCAAAACAGCATACACATAAAGTAAATGTTAAAAATTATGTGTTGGTTTTTAATTTAGTCCTCCAGTTGTTAGCACAAACCCCAAATTAAAGTTCTATTTAATGAGTGTTTATTAAACATCTGTACATAAGTTGTAGTATAGTACAGTAGTTCTTATGTTTAGGCCACAATTCCCTTTGATAAATGTGGGAAGATGTATGCAAATTTTCTGACCAGCAAAAATGCATAGAGGCACAAGACAAAGATTTGAGGCTTTTCCTCTCTTTTGAAGCTTATTCATAGACAGGTTAACTTTTGCTCTGAAAGTTGTTGAACCTGAGGTCTCCAGTGCTTTGACTTTGAGAAAGATGTTTAGATAATTCAGTAGTCTATTTAAACAAATGGTGCTAAAGCCAGGCATAAAAGTGCATATCTTTAATCTGGGCACTCAAGAGTCGAAGGCACCACGCTTTAATCTCAGCACACAAGACTCAGAGGCAGGCAGATCTCTGAGTTATAGACCACTCTAGTTTATAGAATTCCAGAATAGTGAGTACTACACAGACAAACCCTGCCTTTAAAAAAAAAAAAAAAAAAAGAAAGGAAAAATTGCCAAGACCAAGTACCCTCATTTGAAGAAAGAATAAGGTTAAACTTGGATCTTATATTTCATACCTGATAGAAAATAGAGGAATAAAACCAGAGTAGTGAGCAGAGGCTTCACAGGCCAAGAATCTAATACAAAAGGCAAAGGTTGTATTGCAGTACAGTCAGCCTTGCTCCAGGGAGAACATTCCACACAGTCACCTGTGATGTGTAGAGTGATGTAAAGGCGTCTGTAGAGTGGGGCAAGGAAGCTCAGACCCTAAAGTATTCAGACACCTGGCCCCGCCCCAAAGGCCACTTTTAAGACTGACATGCAGGGACTGGAGAGATGGCTCATGGTCCCCAGAAGACCCAGGTTCAGTTCCCAGCACCTACAAGACGTTACTGCATGCACATGGTACACAGACATAAATGCAGGTAAAACACCCAGGCACATTTAAAAAAAAGAAAAAAAAATGTCTAATGTGCGTTTCGTTCAACCATATGCATACTTTCAATACTTATGCTAGCCAAATGTTGATTAAAAAAGAAAGCAGGGCAACCTGCATAGGACTGAAGTAGGCCTTCTGAATGTGAGTGACAGTTGTGTGGCTTGGGCAGTTTATGAGGTCATTGGAGTGGAAACAGGATTTATCCTTAGTGTATGAATTGACGTTTTGGAGCCCATTCCCTATGGAAGGATATCTTGCTCAGCGTAGGTACTGAGGAGAGGACCTTGGTGTGACAGACTTTGTTGACTCCCAATGGGAGGCCTTACCCTGTCTGAGGAGTGTGTGTTGGGGGGTGAGTTTGGGGAAGGTCAGGGGAGCAGGAGGAGGGGAGGGAGGGGAACTGGGATTGGCATGTAAAATAAAAAAGATTGTTTTAAAAAAGAAAAAGCATCTATAGGGTTTTATTTATGTTTTAAGCAGCTAAATCTCACAGCAATACAAATTGTTCATATGGTTTCTCATTTTGTTTTTTTATTTATTATTATTTTTTCTTATTTTACATATCGATCCTAGTTCCCTCTCCTTCCCTCCCTTCCATGCTCCACCTCCCATCCCATTCCCCCCCACTCCACAGGGAGGGTGATGCTTCCAGGAGGGATCAGCAAAATCTGTCATTTAGAGTAGGGACTAGGCCCTCCCTCCTGCCTCTAGGCTTCTCATTTTTAAAAAATAATTTATTTTTATTTAGTTCATTGGTGTTTTGCTTCCATGCATGTCTGTGTAAGGGTGTTAAAAGGCCTGGAACTAGAGTTGCAGACAGGTAAGAGCTGCGGAAATTGAGCCTGAGTCTTCTACAAGAACAGTGAGTGTTGAGCTATCTCTCCAGCCTCCCTTTTTTTTTTTTTTTTTTTTTTTTTTTTTAGTACTGTGTTTCTATTTATTTAATAACTAGCATTTTCAGATCATTCAAAGTTCAAGAGACTAAAACTAAACCCAGTTTGGTGTTGCACACCTGTGATCCCAGCATTTGGGAGGCAAAGGCAGGTGGATCCCTGAATTCAAGGCTAGCCTGGTCTATACAGGACAGCCAGGGATACAGAGAGAAATCCTGTCTTAAACCCAAAACAAAACAAAAGCAAAAAACAAGAATAAGAGAAAAGAAGTAGAGTTTTGTGTTTTGGTGGTTTATAAGGCAAAAGCTTGTTAAATAATTTGAGTAGGTTTTGTGAAGTATGTTGATAATTCTTGTAAATGTGGTGGGCTATTTAAAATGTTAAATATTTTCATTTCTTTGCTAATTTTAAAATAGAGAAGTAAAACTAATGTGTATTATTTTGGCAGCTGCTCTGCAGAGCACTGGCCTATACTTTGCATAAAATCCTGTACTCTTCAAAGATAAATGATATAATTTGTGCCCACCTGCTTTTTCATCTCCCTCGTCTGGTGGTTGAGTTCCTTACAAGTGGGGAAAGTTAAGAGAGTTTCTTGTTACTGCTTCAGAGTAAATGTGCACCAGCTTTTATACTTTGGAGTTTGTGAAGCTGAAGGTCACCTTAGGCTGCATTTCTTTTGAGTTTAGGAGGGTATAGAAAAAAGTATTTTGTTTTTTTTCCTTCATCTCTACTGTACTAGTAGATTTGAAACCAAGTTGGAAATGAAATGTCTTGGTACAGGTTAAAACTTAGAAAATGTACCCCTTCCTTTTGGTACCTGACCGAGTCTGGTAATTCAGTTTGGTCTGTGTGTATCAAACCTGATTTGGGTTGCCGGATATGCAACACTTCTTTCTAATCAATCATCTTGTAGAATTGTTAATTACACCTTAAAGATGGGAGCTGCCTTTCTCTGTCTCTGACCCTGTCTTTCCCTGTTGAGGCAGTTTCACCAAGTAGCCCAGGGTGGAACTCTTGTTCCCTACTGCTGGGGTTGTAGTGATGATTAGCAGTTTCCCCCTTATATTTAAGACAGTCTTCAATTTAAATGTTTGTTTTTATTTATGTGTATTTGTGTGTCTGAGTGAATGTCATGTGTGTGAGTTGCCCTTGGAGGCTAGAGTTACAAGTGATTGATCCTGAGCCTCTGGGAACCTAACTCAGAAAGTGTCTTAACTGTGAGCCATCCCTCCAGCCCCAATGTTCAATTCAATTTAATTTATTTATATTTGTTTTTTTTGAGACAGGGTTTTTCTGTGTCCTGGCTGTCATGGAATTCTCTCTATAGACCAGGCTGGTCTTGAACTCAGAGATCTGCCTTCCTCTGCCTTCTGAGTGCCGATTAAAGGTGTGCCACTTGGCCCAGTTTTCAATTTTAAAACTTTTGGTAGTTAATGGCTTCTTGGCATCTTCAGTTTCCTAGTCTGTGAATTGGGGATAACAACTTGTTAATGTGGATTAAGTACACCACTCTTATTTGTTTGTTTGGCAGAATCTCATTTATCTCAAGCAGTCCTTGAACTGAGAATGACTTGAACTTCAGTTTCTTCTATTGCCTGCGTCTCCCAAGTGCTGGTATTACAGGAATGTACCTACCTGCCCAGCCACAACTTATTTAATCAACCACACCTAATTAATTAATTGGTGTGTACATGTGTGTATGTATGTGTGTACACATATGTATGTACACATGCCTGAAACAGCACATGTGTGGAGGTCAGAGGCAACTTGCAGTGTGGGTCTTTGTATTGAATTTAGGTTATCACTGAGCTTATTACACTGGTTCTGTCCCTCCTGCTCCTACCCCTTCCCCACCTTTCAGTGCTGGAGAGTAGACCTAAGTAAGGCTTTACTGATGATAGGCAAGTGTTTTATCCTGAGTTATACTGCAGATCTGTATTCAGAGTTTTGTGTGCACGTTTGTTTTTGAATGTTACTGGGGAAATTGTAACTCAAATGTTTTAGTTAATGGGCTGCTTGTTACTGACAGTCTCTGCAGGCATAGAAGCCACAGGGACAGAGAACTTCCTATAGTGTTTGGCATATGATACATTTTCCATAAATATTTGATGTGTGAATAAACTTTGTAATTCCAGTTTAAAAAAAAAAAGGTAAAAGTTGCTGACAGTTTTTTAGTTCTCAGCATGTGGGGTGTAACCCCTTGAGGGGTTGAATATCTCTTTCATAGAGATTGCCTAACACATTGCAATTCATAACAGTAGCAAAATTATAGTAATGAAAATAATTTTATGGTCGGGGGTTACTATAACAGGAACTGTATTAAAAGGTCTCAGCATTAGGAAGGTTGAGAATCATTGTTCTAGGGACAAGAGAGATGGCTCAGTGGTTAAGAGGACTTGCTGCTCTTACAGAGGACACAAGTTTGTTTTCCAGCATCCGTATAGTGGCTTACAATCATCCATAACTATTTCTAGGAGACCTAAGGCTTCTTTTGATCTCCATAGGTACCAGGCACTAATGTGGCACACACACATACATACAGGTGAAACACTCATGCATCAAATATTATTTTACTATCTGTTAAAATATTTTTTCCATCCTTTTGTTCATGAAATTGTGTCTTAAGTTATTAAAACATTTCATGAGTGAACGTGGTGGCAGTACACACCTTTAATCTTAGCGTTCAGAAGGCAGAGGCAGGTGGATCCTCCTGACTCTGAGGCCAGCCTGGTCAGACCAGTCAGGGCTACATGGTGAGAACTTGGTTTGTTTGTTTTAGTTACAGTAAAGTAGCCTAGAGAAGTATGCTGTTTTACCATATTATATTTTAGGTCTGTTTTGTGGTCATGTAGGTAGTTGGAATTTGATCTCTTTAGATTAGAAATCAGTTTTGAAATGTTAACCTCTGTATGATTGAGAAGTGCCACCACAGCCAGCCATCTTTCTATTTCTTGAGGAACTTTTCTGTCTATTCACTTTGCTGGAGATGGGTTTGTTTTGTTTTTTTTTCCCTTCCTTTTTACTGTTTCTTCCTTGATACTGTCCTCTCATTTAACATTATTGCCAGCAGGTAGTCCTTTACCCTGGCATCATTGTACACTTCCTGCATTTGCAGAGAGCTTAGATGCTGCTTGCACATTTTCATGAAGGCCTGAAGTGGGCTTGTTTGTTTTGTTGCATATTGGCAACTTTGGTTGCTGTCGGTGTTTGGGAGAAGGTGAGAGACACAGGGCCTGGTTGAGGAGACTGTGGCCCGAAGTGTTGTGCAAGCAAATTTAATGCCATTTTCACTATATAAAGGAGTCTCTGAGCTTATGTGTGATGGACACTAATCACTCATGTGCTAATTGAATATTCATTCCCTGCTTATCTATAGAGTGTCCAAGCTTTTGGGTAGAACCCATAGAAGTAATAGAGGTAATTTCCAAGGTTAAATTTTGATGAAAGGCCCAGTTTATGTGTTGTCCCTGAGGTTCAGTGCCAGGTTGTCCCTGTACTCTCATAGCCTTATGTGTTTAAGACTTTAGATACTCATTTGTCTCCAAAGAAGTTTCCTAAGAGCATTTTTCTCAAAAGGGTGCTCACTTTGCATCTTATCTCCTTGACACTACACCTTTCTATAAGTATCTTAAGATCAAATGGGTCAAGGTAGGGTGTGTCTGTTTTTACACAGTCCTTAGAGGTGTGGAGCTAGAGAGTAGGTAGTCAGGGTCAAGTTGAAGGATGAATAGGAATTTAGAGATGGAAGACTGGATTTCAATTTCAGAGGTTTTAGGTGTGCCACTTGTAACTGGCAGAAGGATCTTGTGAGACAAGTGACATCATGAAGAAACTAAGGGACAGAAAAAGGAAGTAACTCATTCAAAGTGCCCTTATACTAAGTATCAAATTTGTCAAGACCTTGTGTTTGTCTTACCCATTCTACTTTCTTAGATAAGGTGGGGATATGTTCTAATTTTATTTGCCCCATTTAACTACCTCATAGGCTCACCAAAAGACGTAAATATATGTCCACTTGCTGTAAGTAAAGTTAATTATTTTTGGTTATCTTACTTTTAGTTATCACTGCTAATACCTAACTTTTGTGAGTTTTTGCCTGAATCTTTTGTCTTGCTTGAATCCCCCCCACCCTTAAAAAAAAAAAAAAAAGCATAATGTTCTGCCTGCATGTCTGCCTGCAGTCCAGAAGAGGGAACCAGATCTCATTGTGAATTGAACTCAGGACCTCTGGAAGAGTAGCTAGTGCTCTTAACCACTGAGCCATCTCTCCAGTCCCCTTTATAATATTTGCATTATTTTTATAATTTGCCTACTATTAGTTTTTATTCAGTTTTCTCCTTGGTTGTTTTTTGTTGATTTATAGAAGCCCATTTATATATTACTTATATTGTAGATATTTTTACTTTTAATACCTTTTGTTCCATTTTTCTGTAGTCAAATTCTTTAGTTAATTGATTTATTTGAGGTAGGGGCTCACATAGTTCAGACTTACAGCCCCAGCTTTCTGTTTTTATTTTATTATTTTATGTGCATTGTTTTTTTTGCCCGCATGCATTCAATGCATTCATGTCCGTGTGAGGATGTTAAATTCTCTGAACGGAAGTTGCAGTTATCATCTGTCATGTGGATACTGGGAATTGAATCTGGGTCCTCTGGAAGAGCAGCCAGTGCTCTTAACTACTGAGCCATCTCTCTAGCCCCCAACTTTCTGTTTTTAAAACAGAGACTTACTGTGTTGTAGTGGCTGTCCTGGCACTCACCACAGTTCTTTTGCCTCAGTCTTCTGAGTGAGACTGCGGGGAAGCAGCCCCATGCTTGGCTAGGCTGCTTTATGGATGCTTGAACATCATAATAGTCTTGTAGATGTTGCCACTGTCAAAATCGTAAGAGTAAATCTAAAAAGTAATGTCTTTTTCCTGTGTTGGCTAGATTAATTAGTGAGTTTGATTCCCCAAACCCATGTGATAGAAGGAGAGGACTAACCAGTGGAAGTTGTCCTCTGAACTGCACAGATGTGTGCCCGTGTACGTACAAGCACTCAGAATAAATAAGCATAGAAAAAGAAGTAGTTCCTATTTTTTTTTTACTCACTACTCAGCAGAACTCTCACTGGCAGATGAGAGGGGTTTGACCCTTTATTTGGTGTTACTCTGCCTGTTCTGCTATTTTTACCCTCTAAAATTAATTAGCCAAGTTGCTCACCTTGTGTGTTTATGCTTAAGTGGAGGTAGCCCTATAAAGGTGATGTGAATTGAATATCTTTCATTCTGGTGCTGCAAAGTGTCAAGTTTTAGTATACACACACACACACACACACACACACACACACACACACACACACACACACACACACACATATATATATATTGAGATAGGTTGGGATGCTGTGTTTTCTCCACATTTGTGCTGCTGCAGCCAGTGTGGGGATTGAGGAATAGGTGGAGTAAGGAAAATGACAGAATGTGACAGAATGTGTAGTGCTACTAGTTGCTTCATTTGCTGAATATTTTGTTTTCTTTAGTCTGTGGTGTAAAAAACAGGTTGAAAACCAGGACTTTAATATAATGTTTTTGCATTTTGTTTCTTATTGTGTGTTTATGTGTGTGCCATGGTTTAGGTATGGAAGTCAGAGGACAGCTTGGAGTTGGTTCTCTCCTTTCACCATGTAGGCTCCAAGAATGGAACTCAGGTCCTTAGGCTGACAGCAGATGCCTTTACCCTCTGAGCTGTCTTGCTTGCTCCCCAGTCATTAACTCAGAGTTTTGCCATTTCTGTGGAGTACCAGCATTATCTTTGTCCTTTTCTTCTTCTTTCCTTTGTATGTGTTTAGTCCCCACTGTTTGAAGAATCACTGTATAATTCTAAAAAGTGAGACTGATTAGAAACTGTCATTTCCTCCAAAAGCAATAAAATAGTCAGCCTCAAGCTCAGTTCTTAGCAAATTATACATATGACTGTGGCTTTCTTTATTGTCTTATTCTTCACCACTTGACACAAATGTCTTGAGTTTTATAGCCAAAATATCCATTCAGGAGGCTATGTTTTATACACTTACTTTTAAATCTTATTAGTGTGTGTGTGTGTGTGTGTGTGTGTGTGTGTGTGTGTGTGTGTGAGAGAGATGTTTGTGTGGGTTCACATATGCCACACACATGTGGAGGTCAGCGCAACTTCAGGGAGGACAACTCCTCCCACCTTTAAGTGGGTTTCAGAGACTGAGCTCAGTTTCACTTGCTGAGCCATCACATTGCCTCCTTGTTTATATATTTATTTTGTTTATTTTTGAGACAGAGACTCTTGTATACTAGACTAATCTGAAACTTGCTGTGTAGCTAAGTCTGGTCTTGAACTCCTGATGCTCCAGTCACTACCTACCGGTACAGGCACATGTTGCTAGCCTAGTAGCAAGATTTTTGCAACTTAGATTTAATTAGTGAATTAGAACATTGTGTATAACAGGAGATTTTCAAAGGAAGATATGAAATCCAAAACTTTGCTTATAAACAGTTTATAAACAGTGTTTCAGTGATTTGAGTGAATAATCAAAAATGAAGTGGAGAAGCATTTTGCTGATCCAAAATTATAATAGATGCCTGTTGAAGCTTTATAAAGGGTAGGTATAATGAATTCCATTTCACTTATCTGAAAACATATTGAGATGCTAATGCGTTGTCCAGGATCACACAAGTAGAATGCACTGGAGCAGATTCACACCAAGCCTTCTTGGGTCTAAGGTCTGTTCTGTTCACTTTCCTCTCTACAGTAGTTTCTTCAAAAACTAAATGGTTCACACCTGTAGCTCCAGCTCTGGGGTTGAGGACAGAGGCAGGTAGATCTCTTAGGAGTTGGAGGCTAGACTGGCCTCCATAGTGAGTTCCTGGAGAGCTGGAGGTACATAGTGAGACCTTGTCTCCAAACAAAATAAAAACAAAACAAAAAAGAAAGGCAAAGAAAACATATATGTGAAAAATAAGAAAACTGAGTGCTTTTAATTCTAAATTGTATTGTAAAGTCTTTGTATGATTAGTGTGGATTCTGTAGTTCTGTAGTTAAGCTAGGGTCAAGTAATGAAATAGTATATTATAATAGGCACCAGTCTTTTTTCTTCTTTGTCTTTAGAGTTTGAAATGAATCATATAGAGAAAAATCTTTTCAAAGATCTGGGTTGTGGGAGTTGTTTTCTCAAACTGAAGTGGCTATGGGTGGTGCTGAGCTATATCTTCTCAGCTGCCTGGGATACTGGGATTTGTGTATGTGCATGCATTTTCAGTCACTACCTGATACCTGCCTCTTCATAACTGTGCTGTTATTGCCAAAACAATATATATATATTTTATTTTTTATTTTTTTATTTTTTGAGACAGGGTTTCTCTGTTTTAACAGCCCTGTCCTGGAACTCATTCTGTAGACCAGGCTGGCCTCAAACTCAGAGACCCAACTGCCTCTGCTTCCCAAGTGCTAGGATTAAAGGCATGTGCCACAGCTCCTCAAAAACAATTCTTTAAAAGTGGTTTGCTCTTTTTATTTATGGGTATGTGTGCCTGTGTGAGATTATGTGCACCACATGTGTGCAGGTACCTACAGAGACCAGAGGCCATCTGACCCTGAGATGAGGTGGCTGTGAGCTGCTTAATATGGGGGATGGGAACTGAACCTAGGTCCTTGCAAGAGCAGTAAGTGCTCTAACCATTTAGCCATTTCTCCAGCCTCTTTATCAAAAGTTTTACTTGTTTATTTTTGCCTTATTTTTGGAACATCCTGAGGATTAATACTACATTACATTAGAAAACTTAATTTTAATTCAGATAATTTTATCAGGTGGCTTTTATTTGTAAAAAGGGTGCTGCTGAATACAGATGACCTTGATTAAAGTTGTCCTGTTAGTAATTGACATTAGAATGTTGTGTTTAATATTTACATGTCTCCTCTTCTGTTTTAGGACATTCGGAAATTCTTTGGGGTTATATCAAGTGGAAAAAAGCCTGTGAGTGAGGCGGTAAAGAAGAATGAGAAAATAAAACCTTCGGAGGGAACTGTCAAAGGAAAGAAGGGAGCGAAGGAAGTCAAGGTCAGTTTCCATGTCCAAGTTTGTATTGTATGAAGTGTCCAGGAAGCTTGGGTCCTAACCTTGGTATGTTGGGAGTGTTGAAGAATTAAGATATTTCAGTGTAGTTAATAGAAGAGAAGAAAGTAATAAGGTTAATATGTCTAGGTAGTATAGCTTACTGTGTTTGATCCTGCTGTTACCTCTTCCTTTCTTTTTCCTTTTAGTTAAAACTTTGCATTTTGAGCTTTAGAGATGGCCCAGAGCTCAAGAACACTGGCTATTCTTTCAGAGGACCTAGGTTCCATTTTTAGCACCCACATGGTGGCTTACAACCGTTTGTAACTCCACTTACAGGGAGTCTGAAGACTTCTGGCCTCCATGGGCACCAGACATGCACGTGATGTACAGGCTAGTATGCTGGCAGAACATCTACACTCATTAAAAACAACAGCAGCAGCAGCAACAACAACAAAACAAAACAAAACAGGAAACAAATAAAACCTTTTTTTTTTTTTTTTTTTATTCATACATTTGTCTATGTAGTCCTGGCTGTCCTGAAATTCATTCTGTAGACCAAGCTACCTTGAATTCAGACAGAGATCCACCTGCCTATGTCTTCTGAGTGCTGGGGTTAAAGCCAAGTTATCAAGTTATGGTTACTTTTTGGTTAACAGTACTTTAGTTTACCTACCTACCTACCTACCTACCCACCCACCCACTCATCCTCCCTCTCTCCCTCCCTCCCCTCTTCTCTCCTTCCCTTCCTCCTTCTCTCCTTTCACTATTTTACCAAGGTTTAAACCTTGGTAAATAGGATATTTTTTTTTAAAATTCTTCTGTCATATATTACATCCTGACTGCAGTTTCTCCTCCCTCCTCTCCTAGTGCTGCCCCCCCCCTTTCCTAGAAAAGGGCAGGCCTCCTAGAAATAGCAACCAAGTAAGTTGCAATAAGACTAGATACCTCCCCTTATATTTAAGTCTGGTTGAGGCAAACTAGTAGGAGGAAAAGGACCCTAAAAGCAGGCAAAAAAAGTCAGAGATGGCCCCCCACTCCCACTGTTAGTAATCTCATGAGATTAAATTACACAACCATAACATATTCAGAGGACCTAGGTCAGACTCATGTGGGCTTCCTGATTGTCAGTTCAGTCTCTGTGAGCCCCTCTTGGCCCGGGTTAGTTGATTCTGTGGGTTTTCTTGTGTGGTTCACCTTTAGTTTACCAATTTTACCCCGAGTTGTCAGAACTCAATCTGTACCTTCAGCATTCTGTTTCAGAATCTCTGTAGCTCAATACTGAAATTTCTTATTTTTCATAGGGCATTAGTGTACAACCAAGTTACTTTTCTAAAAGTGATTTTGTATGTATGTACATATTTTTATGTAAAATGTTTTATCTGAACGTATTTATGTGTACCACTTTCGTACCTGGTGCCTACAGAGGCTAGAAGAGGACTTTGGGTCCCTTGGAATTGGAGTTAGAGATGATTGTGGGCCACCACTCAGGTGGTGAAGTTGAACCCGGTCTTCTGCAAGAGCAACAGGTGTTCTAAATTGCTGAACCATCTCCAGTTCCACAATAGATTTGGTCTTTCTCCTCTCTCTGTCTCTCTCTCTTTGAGACAGGGTCTCATTGTGTAGTCTTGGGTGCATACAACCAATTATTTTTTTCCTCTGTGTAGCCCTGGGTGTCCTGGAACTCATTCTGTAGACCGGGTTGGCCTTGAATTCAGACAGAGACCCACCTGCTCCTGTCTCCTGAGTGCTGGGATTAAAGGCCTGCTTCAGCCCTGCTTAGCCCAACCAATTCTTTACTGTTACTTTTCCTGTCAGAGAACTCAGTAGGTTAGACTTTAACTTTTATTTTTCTTCTTGTGTAAGTTAGACAAGCTTCTGCTGTCACTGAGCTAGACTCCCAGTTTTTTTTGTTTTAATATTTATTTATTTATTTATTTATTTATTTATTTATTTATTTATTTATTATGTATACAGTGTTCTGTCTGTATATATGCCTGCACACCAGAAGAGGGCACCAGATCTCATTACCGATGGTTGTGAGCCACCACACAGTAGCTGGGAATTGAACTCAGGACCTCTGTAAGAGCAACCAGTGCTCTTAAGCTCTGAGCCATCTCTCCAGCCCCGCTAGACTCCCAATTTAAACATTTTTCAGCATGCTGTTCATGATTCTGTATATGTCTTCGGAGATGAAGAATCTTCCCTGTTCTTTTTCATGAGCCATCACTGGACTCATTTTTTGGTTGTAGAAGCTGACAAGGTTTGCAGCTCATAAGTTGGAGACCCAGGAGAGCTGGTGAAAGAGTTCCAATCCAGGTGTAAGGCTGGAGGAGCAGAATAGCTGAGCACATGGGGGTCTACCTACTCTAATAGACTAGAGGCCACCAAAAGAGAAAGCATTCCGACATTTGGGCTAGATCACATTGTATTGGATGATGTTAGTAGCACCCTTGTGTACTAGATGTCATAAGAAACCTCTGTCTCACACTTTGTGATAAGCAATGTCTCTGGATACCAACAGATGTCTCTTCTGCCTGCATTGACAGCCACGAAACCCGAGTGTAATGAGAATGACAGACTTAGTTGTATGGGCTTCCTTTGTTCTAATTGTACTGCTGTTTACAGGTTAATAATTCCTGTAAAGAAGATGCCTCCAAACCAAAGCAACACAACAAGAAAAAGAGGATCATCTATGATTCAGGTAATTTTTCTGAGGACCCTGAAAGGCTTAAAAGTCTTTTATTTCCCATGTAACTCTGTTTTCTTTTGGTTGCCTGTGCTGGCCTTTAACTTGCATCCCAGACAACCCTGAACTTGAGTCACCTTGGCCAGGGCCACCATGCCCAGTTTCTTGGCTTTGAAGATGGGAGGAAGGTTAAAAGCTGGGTATTGATGGCAGCCACTAGCAAAAGAAATGATTCTTTCTTAGGGAACCATGTCCCTGATGATGTCCTCATGAGACCTGTATCAGAATTTCCCAGAATTTGAAAGATGATATATTTGTGTTTTGTGTGTGTGTGTGTGTGTGTGTGTGTGTGTGTGTGTGTGTGTGTGTGTGTGAGAGAGACATTGTGTATATGGAAGATAGGTAATTTGGGAGTGTTGCCTTTCTCCTTCTACTATGTGGGACCTGGGGACTGAACTTGGGTCATCAGCCTTGACAACAAGATAAACCATGTCCCCAGCCCATGTTTTTAAGCTACTTGGTTTGTGGCGATTGTTAAAACAGCAATAGGAATCTAATGCATGAGCTTATTATAACTGGATAAAAGTAATGTAAAAATTCATCAAGAGATGCTCCTTGGAGTTTGGTTCATAATAACCACTTAAAAAATACACTTGCCGGCAGTAGTGGTGTACACCTTTAATCCCAGTACTTGGGAGGGAGAGGCAGGCTGATCTCTGTGAGTTGAGGGCCAGCCTGGTCTATATAGAGAGTTCCAGGACAGCCAAGACTGTTACAGAGAGAAAGCCTGTCTTGAAAAATCAGAAAGAAAGAAAGAAAGGAAAGAAGAAAGGAAGAAAGGAAGAAAGGAAGAAAAAAAGATATTTCCTTACATGGTTTTAATTTTTCTCTTGTAGATTCAGAATCAGAGGAGACAGTGCAGGTAAAAAATGCTAAAAAGAAATCAGAGAAACTGCCACTGTCTTCTAAACCTGGTAAAATTTCTCAGAAGGATCCTGTTACTTATGTTTCTGAGACAGGTAAGGTAACAAATGTATTCCTTTTGACTTTTTGAGTTGTGTCTATCGGAAAAAGGGCATCATCATCATCTTTGGCTAGGTAAACACTTTGCCACCAAGTGTCTTATTTCATTTTCTTCTCTGAGTTGAGGACTGACCCTAGAACGTTTGCACTTGCTAGGCAATAATCAATCCATCACAGCTAAACCCCCAACCCCCAGGCGAATTAAGAAAGAATTTTGTTTTGTATTTGTCTGCATATATGTCTGTGCTTGTGGAGTCCACACAAGTGTTAGGTCCCATGGGACTGGAGTTAACAGAGAGCTGTGAGCCTCCATATGGGTGCTGGGAATCAAACTCTTGCCCTTTTTTTGTGTTTTCAAGACAAGGTTTCTCTGTGTAGCCTTGGCTGTCCTGGAACTCACACTGTAGACCAGGCTGGCCTCAAACCCAGAGGGCTGCCTGCCTTTGCCCCTGAGTGCTGGGTTCAAAGGTGTGTGCCACCATTGCCTCTTAACTGCTGAGCATCTTTTCCTCACCTGAACTATTTTTGAAACATTTTTAATAGACTGATGTTTCTTTTTGTTTGTTTATTTATTTTTTACATCCTGTCCAAAGTTTCCCCTCTCTCCACTCCTCCCAGTCCCTCTCCCCATCCCCCTACCTCATCCACTCTTCCTCTATTGCTCTTTGGAAAAAAGGCAGGCTTCTCATGGTACATCAAGTTGCAGTGAGACTCAGCACCTCCTCTTCTATTAAAGTTGAGCACAAGGCAATCCTGTATGAAGGAAAGGGTCCCAAAATCAGGAAACAGAGTCAGATAGGCTCTGCTCCCACTGTTAAGAGTCCCACAAGAGGATCGAGTTACACAATTGTAACATACATGCAGAGGATCTACGTTGGTCCCATTCTGGCTCTCTGGTTGTCAGTTTAGTCTGTGAGCCCTTATAAGCCCAGGTCAGTTAGTTCTGTGGGCTTTCTTGTGCCCTTGACTTCACTGGCTGCGATAATCCTTCCTCTTTGTCTTCTGCAGGATTCTCTGAACTCTACTTAATGTTAGGATGTGGGCCTGTGCATTTGTTTCCATCAGTTGCTGGGTGAAGCCTCTCTGATGACAGTTGGGCTAGGCAACAATCTATGAATATAATGGAATATCATTAGGAATCATTTAATGGACTTTTTTTTTTTCTGCCAGTTGTGTTTGGTTCTATCCTAGATCTCTGGGCTATCCCTCCTCTGGGTCCTGGCCCTTAGGGATGAGCTCCCTCCCACAGTATGGGTCTCAAACTGGGTCAGGACTGATGCGTTTCTTACAACAGGGACAGATTGTCATTTTTAACCTTTTTGATTTGTTGCTGAATGTCTGCTTAGGCACATTGCACAATATTTAAGAGGTCCCTTTTACCTTTGTGACATTTTGAATGTGTGGGAGGCTTAAGAAAACAACATGGTAATAGGTCACAATGTAACTGCAGATGGTGTACTCAGGCTTTCCAGTAGTACTGTGAAAATGTCAGTGCAGATAGTTGTGGCCTTTAAGTACACCAGGACTGTCCTCACTTTCTGATTGAAGTACACAAAGGGCTCAGTTGGGGCTCTGTTCGCAGGGTCTCCTTTTACTAGAATCATCTTTAATACAACCTTCTGAAGAGATGGTTGGTATCTTACATGAGATTTTTATGATCATCAGACAATCTCCTCTCCCCTCTCCATCTTTTTTTCTTTTCTTTTTTGAGATATGTATAACCCTGGCTATCTTGAACTTACAGCATCCTCTTACTTGAGCCCTCAGCCTCCCAAGTACTGGGATCACAGGTGTGTGCTACCACATCTGACTCAATACTTGTTCCATTCAGCCCATGGTTTATGTATGTAAAAGTAAGTATTGTCCTTGTCTTAGCTAAGATTTTGGGGGTATAGTGTATCCATTTCCTTAATTACATTTTGTTGCTGTGATGAAATACTCTGCCCATTTAAGGGAGAAAGGGCTTATTTTGTTCACAGTTTGGGGTGACACAATGAGGAAGTCATGGGAGCAGGAACTTCAGGCAGCTGGTTACATGGCATCCACACTCAAGAAGTAGGGAGGGATGAATGCTGGCTCAGCTTGCTTCCTCCTCATCTAGTGCAATCATGGCCTCCGAATTTGTCTTGCTCACAGTGGGAGGTCTTTATCAAATTTACAGTTGAGATTAGCTACCACATGCATCTATGATGATGTTTTGGAGTATATGGTACTCTTTTCCCATATGACTTTAAAAAAATATTTTTTGCCAGGTGGTGGTGGCTCATGCCTTTAATTCCAGCACTCAGGAGGCACAGGCAGGTGGATCTCTGAGGCCAGCATGGTCTTCAAGAGCTGGGATGAACCTGGGTTGTCTGTAGAGCACTATATGCTCTTGGCCGCTAAGCCATCTCTCCAGCCCATGAAATTGAAATGTAGAAACTAGTTTTACTCTGTTTTGAAGACAATGTCCTATAGCCCATTTTGTGGGTTTACTTTGTAGCCAAATGTGATCTTGATTATTATCTCCCTGCTTTCATTTTCCCAGCATTGAGATTTCAGGTATGCACCACCATACTCTGTTTTCTGGGTACTCACACTCATACTCTGAAACCACTGCTTCTGGTCAGGGTGTCACAGGCCCTAAATATCAGCATTTGGGATGTAGAGGTGGGTGGATCTGTCTGACTCTACACAGTGAGTTCCAGACCAACCAAGATTATATAGTGAGAGTCTGTCTGAAAAACAATAAAACTAAAAACAGGACAAACTCCCAAAACAAAGCTCAAAAAGGCATTAATAAAATTAATTTGATTTGTTTTTACTTTATTTTTGAGGTGCTAGGAATGAAAATGAAACCCAGGGCTCTGAGCATGCTGTATACGTAGCACTGTTTCATTGAGCTACAGTACCCAGTCTTTTAAAACATGGCTATTTTAAAATTATATAAATGGCCCACATTTTATTTTTGTTAAGTAGTGCTTTAAAAATAATCCAACAAGATTGGTTTTATTTTTAATTATGTGTGTGTTCATGGTTTGTGTGGGGCTATGTGCATATGAGTATAGGTATGCTCAGAGTCCAGAAGAAGGTTTGGATATCTTGGAGCTAGAGTTACAAGCAGTTGTGAACTGCCTTTTGTAGTTGTTGGAAATCAAACTCAGGTTCTCTACGAGGTGTTATGTCATGACCTCTGAGCCATCCTTGCATTTCTTCAGCTCTGTGTCATGCTTTCTAAACAGCATGAGAAGGACTGGAGAACTTGTGTGCATGTCAAGTAGTTTTATTTATATTCTTATGTAGCTAGGCTTACTGTTGAGCTTCAGGACACATTTTTCATCATTTTGATTAAATTTGTTTTCTAGTACTTATTGACAGTTTAAAAAATATTTAAGCACATTAATTTCCCAAGTTCTAGAAAAGGGAAAAATGCTTATAAATATAGTCATAGCTAACTATTGACTAGTAAAATTTTCTCAGCAAAAAGCCAAATGTTTGTACTGGATAAATGTGTTTACTTTAGCGTTTAATAAAATGTGAGGCCTTGAGTTTGTTTACCAAAGGTCAGCTCATATGCTATTTCACTAGGAGCTGTTGTTTGATGGAAGTTAGGGTTTTTTCTTGTCTTTTTTTTTTCTTGTAGAATTGTTTATTGCTAATTTTTGAAAGTTCTAGAGGCAGTGCTTTAGAAGTTGTATTTATGTGATGGGTATTAATTGGAAAAATGGAGATGTTGTATTTTCTTGGGTGCTATGTACATGCCAGTGACAAAAACTTGGAAATATTAGGGATTGGTATAATTTCTTTTAAAAATTATTTATTTTAATTTTCTGTAATTGATGTTTTGCCTGCATGTATGTCTATGTAAGGATGTTGGATCCCTTAGAACAGGAGGAACAGACAGTTGTGAGCTGCCGTGTGGGTGCTAAAAATTGAACATGGGTCCTCTGGAAGAGCAGCCATTGCTCTTAACTGATGACTGTCTAACCTGGTATAATTTTGTTTTTGCTTAATTTTAGTTAGGTATTTTGAGTATGAGGCAATAAGTATATTTTCTATCTGTGAGCTTCTTACAGATGATGCCAGGGAAGTGTGGAATGGTTGTGTTAGAAGATGTCTCTGAAGTGAGAGAACTGTCTATTGTGTTTGTTGAGAATTAATGCTAATTTTCATGTTAGGACTTGGTATAAAAGACTCTAAGTGAAGTATTTAGATTAACACTATGCTAAGTCACCTCAGTGAATGTTCCACTCCCTCCTCTGGTCCTTCTGCCTTATGTAGCTGCATTGAACAGGCTTGTATCTAAGCACTCATGTACTTATATGGGTGTATGTTTATGCCACCTGCTTTCTCATTATTTAATGTCTTAACCTTCCTCTGCCACCTCTCCCAACAGGATGCTCAGTCTTGGGTATGATTTCTTAGCACACATAAAAAAGAAAAACAGTCAACTGACCCATTTTGATTTTGAAAGGATTTATTGGCAACAAATCACAAGGCTCTTGGCTTCTTGCTCAGTCTTGTGTTTCTGCTTATATACAGAGACTGATTTTTTTTTTTTTTTTTTTTTTTTAAAACAGGGTTTCTCTGTGGTTTTAGAGGCTGTCCTGGAACTAGCTCTTGTAGACTAGGCTGGTCTTGAACTCACAGAGATTCAGCTGCCTCTGCCTCCCGAATGCTGGGACTAAAGGTGTCACCACTGCCCGGCTTATGCAGAGACTGATTAACCACATGAATGAGCTGAGATAGGGAGTTTGTTGCCTCTTCCTTTATTTCATTAACCATGAGTTTTTTTGAAAGCCTAACAATGCAGCTTTCTCTATCCTTCCAAACCAAGGCGGCAGTGAGAAGTATTGAAAAGGTACTCCATATCCGCACTGAGGCTTTGAGTACCAGCTTCCCTACTTAGAGGTTCACTTGTTGCTAAGTCAGTTATTTTTAATCTTTGTAATGAAATCTACCTGTTAATTGGATTTTGGTATGTTCCAGACCAAAGGCAAGACATTCGTAGCATTAGAGTGCTCAAATCCATTTGCAGAGACCAAACTGTCAGCATCAGGAGCTCTACAATTAGATTTGTTTTTCCTACTTGGCTTGTAAATAGATTTTATTATAGACTTTCACATTATTCCTTTCTTTTTCACCCGTTATCCTTCTAAATAAATGAACATGTCTAACTCAGAGTGACAGAACAATCTCCTCTTCTAGGCAATTCCTTTGCTCTGTGTTGGAAAATGCTAGTTTCCTCGGTTATTGTTAGCACATTTGAGATTATGCTGTCTATAAATAAAAATAAAGGGTGTTTTTACAAGGAGACAAATATCCTGGAGGGAAATCTTAAGTGTTGTGTTGCCTATGATTTTCAAGTAGTTGTCAGAAGTCTGACTTAGATCTGTTTACAGATTTTATTACAGATTTTAGGGAGGAGAGAACAGCCTGCATTTGGCATCTGACAAAGACAGAAACAAATCAGGCTTATTAGAAAACAAGAGGAATGCCTCACCTCTGCACATTGTGTAGGATTGCAAAGTATTTATTTTACCTGAGGATGGCTCAACAAAACCTGTGAAATGATTGTATCTTTGTAGGAAGCAAGTTACTTTGTTGTATTCTTTTTGTTGTTTTTTTTTTCTGAGATGCTGTCTTACTGTAGCCCAAGCTGGTCTAGAACTCACTGAAATAACTCTTGCTTCAGTTTTCTAAGTGCTGGAGATACAAGGCTCCACACCTGGTCACATAACCTATATATTGCCTTCTTTCTACATAGTATGTTGGTGTAGTCTTTGAAACACTAAAAGCTAAAGGGGCTTTAAAGACAGCTAGTTGGTATAGAGATAGAGCTGTTCTTTCTTGAGGGTTTTGTTTTTTGTTTCATCAAGGAAAGATGACAAGATGTACCTGTGACAGAGTATTATGGTAGATTTCTGTTACGGGTACATTTTTCCCTGCCGGTCTGGTCCCACTCTTTGTTCCTCCCCGCTGGCCGCCCGGTCCTGCCGCCACGTGAGCCCCAATAACACGCTGAGACTCTGCATTTGATACAATCCTGTTGGCCAGTCACTATTATCGTTTATGGGCTAGCTCTGTCTTAATGATTAACCCATTTCTACTTATCTAAGTATTTCCACGTGGTCATCTTATCTGAGCGCGGCTTGCTTCCTCTAGGCTCTACATGTTGACTCCTCCTTACTACTTCCTCTTTCCTCCTTGTCTCCTAGCCCCGCCTATCTTGCTTTCCCATTGGCCAAACAGTGCTTTATTCATTAACCATTATGAGAAACATATTTACATATTTACAGAATAACATCTCCTATCAGATTTCTATCACTGTTACAAAGTACTTGGTTCTTAATTTCATAAAAGAGTAATTCTTTATAGTTTTTTATTTTAGAAATACTTATTTTTATTTTCTGTGTATGAGTGTTTGCCAGTTTATATACGTGTGTATCACATGTGTATAGTGTCTAAAAGGTTAGAAGTCATAGGATCCCTTGGAGCTGGAGTTACAGATCGTTGTGAGCTACTGTGTAGAGCTGGGAATGGAACCCTGGGTTCTTTAGGAAAACAAGTGCCCTTAACCACTGAGCCATCTATAGGCAGAACATCACCATGTAGAGCATGTGGTAGAACAGAGCTCCTCCTTTCAGAGTAGGCAAAATATATCCCACATGTATAGGTGCATGTGCCTCAGTGAATGACTGGAGTTTAGAACACAGTGTGAGGGAGTCAGTTCTCTCCTACCAGGTGGTCTCAGGGTTGGCAACAAAGCACTTGTACTTACTGAGTCATCTCCCTGGCTGTTGGAAATTCTTCTAAGATATAAAATGTGACAAAACAAACAGTTTGAAGTCCCCAAATGAATGGTTAGATAATTTGTAGACATCAGCCTTCAAGATGTATGTAGTTGAGTCTCAGTGTGCATGTAGTTATCTGAACTTCTTACCACCTTTGTGAACCTGCTCTAGTCAGCATCTTGTCTGGAGCTGTAATGGCTTCTGGAGTGAACTCCTTACCTTTGCCTTTACTTAATTAGGGTGTGGCATTAAATGTATGCTGCAACCTGAGTTTCTCTCTCTGTGTCTCTGTCTCTGTCTGTCTGTCTGTCTCCTTGGTTTTTTGAGACAGGGTTGTATCTCTTTGTATTAGTCCTGTTGTCCTGGAACTCACTTGTAGACCAGGCTGGCCTCAGACTCAGAGATCCACCTGCCTCTGCCTCCCAAGTGCTGGGATTAAAGGCCTGTACCACTTACGCATGTCACAATCAGAGTTTCTTTCAATCACCTAGAAGTCCTATAGGATTTGATTTCAACTTTTTGCCTGAACTCTTGTAGTTGCACTATCTTCTACCTGGGAGCACACTTGCTGTAAGGCTTGGTGCTGGTAGTTACATCATCTGTTTTTGCTACAGGCATCTTCATCTCAGGATGATGATGATGATGATGGATGATGATGATGATGATGATGATGATAACAGCAACATCTAATAAGCAGATGTTGCTTATTAAAGAGACTTTCCCTAGTCAGATATTTTGGGTCATCCTAGTAATTTCTGCATTAGGGTTTGCTGAGGCTGGAGGTTTGAGGTCAGCCCCAGCTATGTAGGAAGGCCAAAGCCAGTCTGAGCTACATAGACTCTGCCTTTAAAAACAAAGGATTGTAGCTGAGTGAGGGGAAGAGTACTTGCCTGGTACACACAGGTCTTGAATTTGATCTCCCAAGAGTAGGCTTTCCTTGATGATTGCTTTATCAGAAACAGTATCCCTCACTTTCTTGGGCATTTTTTCTCCCTTTATGGTGTTGGGAAGTGAACCTAGGAGCTCATATGTGTGCTAGACAGGCACTCTCCCACTGAATTGTAGCCCTTCCTCTAATCATTCTCCGCTTGGTGTGGGGAGTCATGACTGGAGATTGGCCCTGTATTCTTAATCACTCCTTAGTCTTTTTTCTTGTTTTACTTCTTCCTTATGCAGATTGAAAATAAAATATGTGTGTGTGTGTGTATTTGTATATATGTATGTATGTATAAAATTAGTGTGTCTGGTTCTTCCTGTAGAACACCAAGTTACATGAGATCAGGGCATGTATCTTTTCACTACTGAAGTAGTTTCTTCTTAGCTTCTTGGTTGTATCCTAGTATATAATGGGTATGTTGCAAATATTTATATAACCATAGGCCTGACCCTTGTGAATGTAAGACTGACTCTTAAATTCAGAAGATAGGAAGAAAAAACAACCCAAGGTATTGCTTCTTTTTTTTTTTTTAAGCTGCTAGAAACATTTATATAATTAAGACCTATGCTTATCAAAACACGTTTTCCATTTAAGATGAAGACGATGACTTTGTATGTAAAAAGGCAGCCTCCAAATCAAAAGAGAATGGAGTATCTACAAACAGTTACCTTGGTGTGTCAAACATGAAAAAGAATGAAGAAAACCCTAAGACTAAGAATAAACCTTTATCACCAATAAAACTTACACCAACATCAGTGCTAGATTATTTTGGAACTGAAAGTGTTCAGAGGTCTGTTAAGAAGATGGTGGCAAGCAAAAGAAAAGAGGTGAGTGTTCTGCATGCAAGTGAGTGTGAGGATTGCTGGGTGTGCTGGTGTGCACCTCTGTTTTTAAGCACTTGGGACACTGAGACAAGAAGATCATTAGTTTGAGGTCAGCCTGGGCTCCACAGTGAGACTAACGGAAACAATAGCAAAAAGAATATTTGGGATTGATACCCACTCATGGATACTAATAAGGAAAACAGTATATTACAAATGAGCAATTATGCTTTATTAATGAAATAATTTTTCCATGATTATAGACAAATATTGCCCTCATTTTGGAAGCTATGGGAATTAGAATATATATATATATGTATGTAGATATGTATTTTTTATTTGAAAGCAGAAAAACATTTAAACTATAAGTAAAAGCCACAGTTCTTAGAATTTAAATGGAATTTTCAAAATGCAAACTTATTTTACTATTGACTTTAGTAGACAGTGGTACACAATTTTATTTTGAAATGAGATAAACACATTGTACTAACAGAGTGTAGCTATGCTGATCTTCTCTAGTTTGACTGGTACTGGATTCATCTTTTTCTGGCCATTTGGGAAATGGGCATATAGATGAAATCCTGTGAAGTAGTACCTCAGTGTGCTCTGCGCTGTAGTGTGTGCTGACTCGTTGGTATCTTCACAGGGCTGGACCATCATCCTTATATTGGTTGGCCAATATTTTAAGCTACTTTGCCAGCTAAAGTATTAATCTATAGTGTGTGTGCACACCTCTCTTGAGCATATCAAAAGAACAAAGCAAGAGCCCTCTCTCTGTCTGTAGGCTATTCCTCTGAAACTGGATGTCATCAGAATAGCCATAATCTTGACGTTGTTGATGCTGTGGGTTGTGACTGTTACCGATGGACCTGTCTCTCTCTGATGGATTTAATTAGGTGTTGCCAAAAAAGTATTTACTTTTAGCCCAATTTATCTTTATCTTGCTTGATTTTCTTTGGAATACAGTCTTCTCAAAACATAGATGATTCCAGTTTAAATGATGAGGCCATCGCCAAGCAGTTGCAGCTTGATGAAGATGCAGAGGTATTGCCATTCCACTTAGTTATCATTAATAACTTGATGTTATAACTTGGAACTTATTTATAAATAATCAAGATATTCTAGTTTTTTTTCTACTTCTGAATGGGGATTTACTGCCTGGCTGACTGCTGTCTGTCTGTCTGTCTGTCTGTCTTGTCTACCTACCTTCCTGCCTGCCTATCCATCCAAGACAGGGCTAGAACTCACTGGGTAGGCCAGTCTGGCCTTAAACTCACAGTTCTGCCTCAGTTTTATGAGTGTTGGGATTACAGTTGTGTACAACCATGCTTAGCTCAAAATTGTTAAAGTCCAATTTTGAATTGAGCTTCATTATAAGTTTGATGTAAAATAAATTAAAATTTAGTATGTGGGAATATAAATTCCTGTAAAAGATAAATGACCTAGACTAACAGATAATTACTTATGTAAAAAATTTGAAGTTCTGTGAATAGGAGGGTTCTCAAGTGCATTTGAAAGAATGTCATTTGCTCCTGTGTCCTTTTGTTTCACTGTGTGCCCTTTCTTGTTGCTTTAGTTACTAATACTGATGACTTCAACATCTGTGTTTGGTTCAGGATGCTCTCTTGAGCTGTAAACTCATATCTGCCTAGCACTGATGTAGTAGTACATGACTACAGTTTAAATGGGAAACAAAGGAAGAAAATAATGCGGGGTAATTTCAGGCATAGTGAAGAAGAGTGATGGTGTAGTTCAGGGGTAGATAGGGAATACATTGTGTCAGACGATGATGCATATCCAGTCAGTGGTGGCTGTTAAGATTCCCACTAAGCACAGAATAGCAAGTGTGCTCCAGAGACCAGTATGACTGAACAAATGAGTGAGAAGAAAGTTATGAGATGATTTGGAGAAATGGCTATCAGCAAGTCCTATAGGTCACAATGGGTCTTTGATACCCATGAAAAGAACTTTGGTTGGTTAGTACTTCAGATTTAGTTTCTGTGAGATGGAACACCATTGGTGTTCTTAAAAGTGACATGACTTGGTGGGTCTTAAAAGTACACTGGCTTTTGTAATGCAAACAGGGCAATTGAAGTCTTTCCCAATAGTTGGGCATGAGCAGAAGCAGACCAGCTCGGAGACTGTAAAGGTATGGCAGGTGGGAGATGTTGGTTGTGGAAGAGATAGTGAGAGGTGACTCAAGGCCTTAGAGGTGCTGGCAGATTTGAAGTCAGGAGACCTGAGCAGCTGGATTAATGGTGATGCTATTATGAGACCAGAACACAGGATGGAGAGCCAGTTGGCACAGAGAAGTTAAGAATTCTGTTATGGGGGCTGGCAAGATGATTAAGTGTGGTTGACATGGAAGCCTGGCCACCTGAATTTGATTTCTGGAACCCACATTCAGGTAGAAGAAAAGTTGTTGCCTGATTTTCACATGAACATCCACACTTTCACACTTTCTCACACATATATACAATGTTAAAAAAAAAAAAAAAAGAGTTCCGTTTTGACAGTTAAGTTTTCCCCTCTCTTTTTGATTTTTTTTTTTGACACGGGGTTTCTCTGTGTAACAGTCTTGGCTGTCCTGGAACTCTCTTTGCAGACCAGGCTAGCCTCAAACTCACTGAAATCTGCCCTCCTCTGCCTCTCAAGTGCTGTACTAAAGGTGTGCGCCACTACCACCCAGTCCAGGGATATTTCTAGAGTTTAAAATACATATAAGTAAGCTGCGTATATTGAACACATTTTTAACCTCAATATTCAAGAGGAAGAGGCAGAGGCAGGTAGATGTTTGTGAGTTTAAAGCCTGGTGTACATAGCAGGTTCCATACCACCCAGGACTATATGAGACTGTTTTCCACAAAAGATGTCTGGGAGGAGGATAAGCTAGGTGTGGTGGCACATGCCTTTAGTATCAATATTTGGGAGACAGAGGCAGGCAGATCTCTAGTTTGAGGTT
Source organism: Cricetiscus sungorus (assembly GCA_030556225.1). NCBI lineage: Eukaryota > Metazoa > Chordata > Mammalia > Rodentia > Cricetidae > Cricetiscus > Cricetiscus sungorus. The sequence continues at coordinate 32,689,923 of JANBXA010000734.1, forward strand.
AGCCTGGTCTACATAGTGAGTTCCAGACCAGTTGAAGCTGTAGTAAGACCCCATCTCAAGAAAGAAGGGTGGGGTAGGCTAGAGAGATGACTCAGCAGTTAAGATCTAATACTGCCTTGTAGAGGACCAGAATTTGGTTCCTAGCACCTATGTCAGGTGGGTAATAGCTGTCTATTAGTCCTGTTCCAGGAGATCTGCTGCCCTTATCTGGTCTCTGCACTCAATTGCACATACCCACATAGATGCACATACAAACATGAATGTTTCCTTAGAACAAACAAACCCCAAAACATGTAATGAAGAGATAGATGTTTTACTAAGACCATTAAGAAAAAACGTGACTTCAGATTTTATGAAGAAATATCACTTTAGAATATGGTGACCCCATTGGCCAGTGAGATGGCTCAGCAGGTAAAAGAGCCTGCTACTGCCTCTGAGGACCTGAATTCAATCCTTGGAGCTCACAAAGAGAAAAACAACTCTTACAAGTTGTCTTCTCACCTCTTCAGGTGTGCCATGACAAGCACACCCACATATACAATAAATAAATAAAATAAATGAAGAAATAAATTTAAATTACACCAACTTTATTATGCTTGCAGATCTAGAGGCATATAGTCTGTAAACTTGGTTCTTTGAAACGAGCCCGGGATTACTTGACTGTAATGTTTAATGGGAAGTTGTCATTGTTATTTTAGGAAGTTTTTCTAATTTCTTCTAAACACACAAAGCACACATTTAAAAAGTGTTTAGATAGAAAAATAACAAAAGCATCTCACTATGTTGCTGTTTTTTACAGCTGGAGAGACAGTTACATGAAGATGAAGAGTTTGCTCGAACATTAGCCATGTTGGATGAAGAACCCAAAACCAAAAAGGTAACATTATAGTATTATGATGTTGTATCTCTCTCTCTCTCTCTCTCTCTCTCTCTCTCTCTCTCTCTCTCTCTCTCTCTCTCTCTCTCTCTCTCTCCCCATCCCCCCCCTCTCTCTCTGTGTGTGTGTGTGTGTGAGTGAGTGTGCATTTTCATGTAGGCTAGAAGTAGATGTCAGGTCTTTGTTCTCTACCTTAGCTAAACTTGGAGCTTACCATTTGAGTGAGCCTTCAACATCCTCCTGTCTCCTTTGGTGCAGATTCCTGCGCTCCTATGCCTGGCTTTCCCAGGATGCTGGGGATCAGAATTCAGGTCCCCATGAAGGTGCACTAAATGGGGTGACTTTATTTATTATTTATTGAGTTACCCCATTAGCTATATTGTTTGAATTTGTAATTTTGTGTGTGTGTGTGTGTGTGTGTGTGTGTGTGTGTGTGTGTGTGTGTGTGTGTATGGAAATTCATTTACAAAGTTATTCTTTATAAAAGATTTCAAGAAATAAAACAAATCAGAATTTGCCCACAAAACCATAGGTTTTGCCTTAATTCCTTATCAGAAGGGATTCCCCCCCCCCCCCCCGCCAGCCCCATCCCCTGTATTCAGAGTAATGAGTATCAGTTCTACAGAATGTGGGCTTAATAACTACAGTACTTTTTTAAGGAAGCAGAATCTCACCGGTGCACTTTGAGAGAGTGCTTTTTTGTGCTTTGTCTTTTGAGGCACTTTTTGCCATGTAGCTCTGGGTGGCCTGGCACTGTGTAGCCCAGATTGGATTTAAACTTGGTAATCCTGACTCAACCTTCAGCCTACCTGTGCTGAGATCAGGGCATTAGCTGCCATTCTTGGCTTCTCTTTTGTTTTCCTACTTGATTTTAATTTGTTTTCAGTTTTTTGTGTTTGTTTCTATTTTAGCTGCATAATACTATTAGTAGTTGGGAGTTGAATTAAATGAAACACTAATAAGATGTCCGTTTCCAGTTTAGGAGACTGGGATAGGATGAGATGTTTTGTTGGAGTATTGTTGTATCTTTTATCTGTTTCCTTATCAGTAAAATGAAGTAATGAATTATTGCCTTTGCTGTGGTAGCTTTTGTGGATGAATGAATGACAGTTTATTTTAGCATTTTGCTGGTTTGGTTTGGAAGGTGACCCTTAAACTTAAAAATTTAATCCATTTTAACAGCAGATTTTGTGGTAATAGTTTTCCTATTAATACTTTTTACACTGTTTAGGACCGAAAGGACCCTGAAGAGGGAGAATCATTTTCACCTGTCCAAGCTGATATAAGCAAAGCAGAAAGCCATAAAAACCCTAATAAAGGTAATGCCAGCAGAGGCCATGTAAGAGAGCACTTACTTGTCTTTATAAAAGAGAGTCTTGGTGACTTAAGCATTCTTTTGTTGGTGAACATTTTAGAGAACTGTTAGAACATGCTCTGTTTAGATAAAGATGCTCCTAGCCTCATGATGTCCTTATGTTCAAGACTTTGCCAGAAGGCGAAACATGTCATAGTGAAAAGTGCAGGTATGTGTTCAGCCTTCTGTGTGTCAAGTGGCGTAGCACACTGTAGAGTCTCATTGCTGATGCCCAGTATCTTAAAAATACTGAATCCATGAGCTTGGAACCCACAGAGATGGTGGGCTGATTTACAGTCACAGTCCTGTAAAATCAAACCTCAAAAGAAGCCATGTTTCTCTGCAGAATGCATGTTTCTTTTGCACCATTATATAAAGTTGAAAATTTAAGTTAAACAGTCCTAAGTCAAGGATCACCTGCACTTTGAAAGCTGGGTACTAGCTGGGAGAGTGCTTAGTGCTTCTGTGCTTAGTGTTATGAAAAGTGCATTAGGTACTTTGACTTTTTAATTTTGGTGTGTGAAGACAAGCAATGCCTTGAGCTTTTATGTTAGAGGTGGTGTCACAGAGTTGCCTCTGATTGTTCAGACCATCTGAAGCTCTTCTGATTGTCTTGGGTGGCCTAGTATACGATGGTCTTGATATTCAACTATCTACTGATACACTGACACAGCCACCCCCCTTTTTTTTTTTATTTTGCAACACTAGGGATTAAACCTAGGGCCGTATACATGCTATATTTTCAGTCCTCCTTTTACTTTTTAGTTTGAGGTAGGGTCTTACTGAATTGGGTAACCCAGGCTGGCCTTGAATCATTCTGTATCTCAGCCTTAGAGCTACAGTCTTCCTGCTTCTTGGCCTTCTAAGTAGCTGGGATACAGGCCTGTGGCCCAGACATCCCCCTCCTCATTCTCTGTGAAGGATTGGCGTTAAGACCCTTGGGATCCCCATGTTTGTGGGAACTGAAGCTCTTCATGCAAAAGGTGTAGGTTTTGCATAGTTTACAGGCAGTTTGGCTTCCTGTATACTTTAAACTATCACTAGATTATTACATTTCACCCAATGTAATGCTGTGTAAATAGTTATTATGCTATTGTTTAGAGAACAGTGGTCAGGATAAAATGTACATGGTTTGTATATATGCAAAATATTTTCTATTCATAACTGATTGACTCAATGAGTATGGAGCCTGTAGATATGGGGGGCTAATAGAAGGCAAATCTACTTATATAGTACCATTTAGCCTTGGCAGTTTAGAATTTGGGGCTATCCCACTATTTTACAGAATTCTGTGTGACATATTCCAGTCATTAAGTTTTGTTTCTGTAAATAGCATATCTGTGGAATGAAATCTGTCTTTTCACACTGGTTTGTGCAAGCACTACACTACTGAGCTACATCCATATCTTTCAATGTTGTTTATAGTAATATAGCAAATGGATAACTTAAATTGATAATGGCACATATCTCTTTTGTTTGTTTTTTGAGACAAGGTTTCTCTGTGTAGCTTTGCTGTGCTGGAGCTCATTTTGTAGACCAGATTAGCCTGGAACTAACAGAGATCCACTTGCCTCTGTCTTCCCGAGTTCTGGGATTAAAGGTGGGTGCTACCACCAACTGGCAAAATGACAGATCTCTTAATTTGAATTAATTACAAAGAAATATTATGTGAACACTTAAGTTTAAAAAAATAAGTATTCTATCTGAGCTAAAGTAGTAAATGTTTTGAAATCATATGTGATACTATGTGCTACTAAAATACTGTTCTAAGATAAAGAATAAAAATGTTGATTCTGGGTAATATTGCTCAAATACCAATCGTGATCTTTTCTTTGGGAAAGCAGAACATTTCTTAAATGAAAGCAAGAACCGCAGCCCTGCTAAGTGCAGCAAAGGTGGGAGCTCCAAAGGATCTGAGCAGCCCTGTAGATTGTCAGCTCATCAGAAGGAAACCTGTTCTTCTCCCAAGGCCAGCTCCAAGCTGGCACTTATGAAAGCGAAAGAAGAAAGTTCTTACAAAGACACAGAGCTGATGGCCTCAAGAAGAAAAGAAAACACCATTGAACTCAAAGGAGAGAAACAAACTCCTAAGAAAACCAAAAGTTCTCCAGTTAAAAAAGAGGTAGGAAATTTATGAAAAGTATGTATTTTGGAAATATATGTTGGTTGAAGTTTGATTGTTTTCAACTTCCTACATTGTTTTAGAAAACATAATTTGGGGGAGAGGGGAGGGAGGGGAAACTGTTGGGATGTAAAATCAAAAAAAAAAAAAAAAAAACAAACAAACAAAAAAAACAAAATGTTATTTGAAGCTGGGGGTGTAGCTCAGTGGTAGAGTACTTGCCTAAAATATTTGAGCCCCTGTGTTTGACTCCAGAAGACATTATATCTTTTAAGTCTCTTAGAGAACATTAATTATTAACAAAGCGAAATGAGCCATTATCCATTGCTATTGTATATGGGAAACTGTGCTCATATTCATATGTTACATCCCATAGCCTTCACCTTTGAGACATTTACTTTTATTATTTAAGTTGTAAAGATGAAGAAACAGGTTGGGTTTAAGTAGCTTTTCCAAGATTACCTGCGAAGTGGCAGAGCTAGTCTTAGACTCTGTGAAGACAAAATAGCAGTGTGAGCATTTAGCCTTCAAGCAGTCTGGAGCCAGGTTTAGATCGTAGTTCTACTGCTGAACATATGTGTGATCCTGATCTGGTTGCTACTCCATATGTATGTAGAATAGAGGTAAGATGATGCATTGGGCACCAATGAGATGACTCATGGATAAGGGTGCTATATCTGAGTTCTATTCCTGAGACCTACATGGTAGAAGGAGAGAACTGTCTTCCACATTTTTTCTCTGACACACACACACACACACACACACACACACACACACACACACACAGTAAATGTAATAAACGTTTTTAAAAAAAATGTGTTTTAATGATTGATTTAACCAGTCATTTAGAGCCTGGGATGTAGTAAGTGTTATACCTATTTTAGCTATTTTTATTTTTGTTTATCTCTGTGTAATAGCCCTGACTGTTCTGGAACTCTCTTTGTAGACCAAGCTGGCCTGGAATTCACAGAGATCCACCAGCCTCTGCCTCTCCAGTGCTGGGATCAAAGGTGTGTGTCACCAACCCAGCCGAGATGATGCTTTACAAAAGTCCCCCTCCCATCCCCCCAATTGGTGTTACAGGCCTAATAATCCCAGTTCCTTGAGAGACTGAGTCAGGAAAATCTCATAGTTAAAGCTCCTCCTGAGCCACAAAGTGAGTTCACCAGAGACACAAAAAGAATATTATTTTCAGATTTATTTAAGAAGGTTTTTTTTATTTGGCCGGGCAGTGGTGGCCCACACCTTTGATTTCCAGAATTGGAGAGCCAGAGGACAGTGGATCTCTGTGAGTTCCAGGCCAACTTGGTCTACAAAAAGAGTTCCAGGAGAGCCAGGGCTATTACACAGAGAAGCCCTGTCTCAAAAAATAAAAACAAAACCAAAAACCAACCAACCAAAGGTCTTTTTGGATCTCCATTTTGGAAGCGCTTTAGATTTATTTATAAGAGAAACCACCATTCCTTCTGGCCACATAGGCACTTAGCATTAAAAGCAGAATAATGTCTGTTAACTGCTCATCACCATTGTATGTGTGAAATGGTGATGATTTTAAAATGCTTTTGTTTGCAGGAAATGGTCATAAATATGCTTGAAGTATCAGTTAACTTTTTGCCCTCAGATTTTTCTTCAGTAAATATTTATCTGGTGGAGAGGTTTTTCTTCAGGCATACTAAGTGTATGGGGAAGTTTATAGAGGGTGACTGTTTTGGGGGAGGAGGAATAAAAGTTTAAAAAGTGATACTGTTGTTTTTATGGTGGTTTTCAAAGTTGGACTCAGTAACTCAGAACCTGTACGTAAAAACGTTAGAGTTTAGTAAATTCAGTTGATCTTAGTCAAGAAATTCTGACTTAGCAAATGAATGTGCTTCAGGTGTTTTGTAGTCAGGTGTGGTGCATACCTGTAATCCCAGCACTTGGGAAGCTGAGGAAGAAAGATTGATAGTTTAAGGCCAGCTTCAGCTACATAGTGAGACCCTGTCACAGAAGAAACAACAAGGCAGGCAGGCACGCGGATAGTCCAAAGTTAATTCAGATTTTTACAAAACAGAATTACTATTACAAATGAATGACATTTTCAGTTGTATGTGGTTGTTAAAAAAATACGGCTTCAGCTTCCCAGGACACATGGTCTAGGCAGCTGTATTTTGGTAAGGATCTTTTAATGGGTGAGAGCCATTGGTAAGTAGTGTTGGGGCCAGACATGATGGTATATGCTACTAATATCAGCACTCAGGAGGCAGACATAGGTAGATCTCGGAGTTCAAGGCCAGCCTGGTCTACCTAGTAAGTTCTAGGCCAGGCAGGGGCTACACAGTGAGTCCCTGTCTCAGCAACAACAACAAAAGGTTTGGATTCTAGGATCAGCTGCAGTAGTTGGTTTAACTCAAAACCAGCTTAACTATCTTATTGGCCAAATAAGATATTAAATTACTAATTTATGCAAATTAATATTTTATCTACTTTAAGAGATTTGGAGTTACTTTTAAGTTAAAAGTAGTGTAAAGTGGGAATTGGAAAAATAATGACACAATGTTGTAGGGGGCCCTCCCCAATACACACGTGCTAGACACACCCACTATCCCTGAGTCAGAATTACACACACACACACACACACACACACACACACACACACACACACACGTGTGTATCTCCACCTATAGCTATCTGTCTGTCTGCCTGTCTGCCTGCCTGTTTGTCTACCTCCATCCATCCATCCATCTATCTATCTATCTAAAATGTAATTCTTTCTAGGTACATCTTAACTTTACACAATTTATTTATTTATTTATTTATTTATTTATAACCCCCCCCACCCGGCCAAAGTCTGTAAGTCCAGAAGATTCTGAAAAGAAGCGCACTAATTATCAAGCTTATCGAAGCTACTTAAATCGTGAAGGTCCCAAAGCTCTGGGCTCCAAAGAAATACCTAAGGTAAGAGCCATGAGGATTGTGCTACTCTGTCAGGACTCAGTCATGTGTTCCAGCAAAGACTTAATGAACCACTAAACAGAAGGGTCTCAGCTACTTTTTTATGAGTTAGAAGCTCTTGTTCTACTGTGACTCACTGATGGACACTTAGATATACATGTCCTTTAAATACTAAGTAGTCTGAGAAGGGGTGGGCTTTTCCATGCCTTCCTGAACTCAGAGCTTAAGGAAAAGTGTGGTAAATGGATTAATATCTGATAGTGATTGTGTTATGTGCTGTGAGAGAAAAGTCCTAGGTGCTCTTAGGGGTGGATCATTTAGCTCAGTGGTTCTCACTCAATCTTCCTAATGCTGTGACCCTTTAATATAGTTAGTCTTGTGGTGACCCCAACCTTAAAATTATTTTTGTTGCTACTTCATAACTAATTTTGCTACTGTTAGGAATTGTAGAAAAGAGGACCTTATCCCAGCCTCTCTATGAAAATGGGGGTGAAAAGTAGCAGGCACAGATGTGCGAAAGAAGTCTGATGTGAGTGGCAACTGAGAAGTGCAGGCAAGAAAGGTGATTGAGTGCTATGGTCTGCCACCTTGTGAAAGTTCCCACAAAGAGACTTAACCATTGCATTTAGTAACATGAGTAATGGCCCTTAAGGGCCTCAGCAGGAACAGTGGAGTAGAACAGTGGAGACAGCTGATGAAGTGGCTTCAAGAGTGTGAGGTGACAAATAGAGATAAGTTTGGTTGTGAAGTAGAAATGGAGAGTGGGATTTAAGGGAAGAGGTGAATGTTTTTAAGGTGGGAGGTACTTAAAGTGTGCTTCTTGCTGAAGGGAAAGACAATTAACTGTGCCATGGGGCTTCTGAGAAGTGAGGAGATCTATGCGGTAGACATTTAAATTTAATCTTCACTTTGCTATATAAGGCGATTAGAAGGTCCCCCTAAGGGTAGATACTAGACAGAAGGGAAAGGGGCTGGAAGAAGAGGTAAGCCTTGCCTTCTGTACACAGTGTAACACGAACAAGTGCCTGTTGGAGGACTTTAGTGCAAATGATGTCCCTAGGGGACTGCTGTGTTTCTGTGATAGCAAGGCTGTGAGGGAATTTTGAAAGGGGTTGAGGCTGCCAGTCGTTTCCTGGAGTCAGAGCTGTAGGAGTCCTTTAATGGATGAGATGGCAAGGAGGCTGAGCTTGGGCTCAGTAGCATGATATTGTGAGCTCCAGTGGGAGAGCACTCGGGAGACAGTAGTTTGGGGTTTGAAATGGAGGAGCTTCTTGATGTGGAGTTCCCCAGGGTGACTTGGAGTCTGTTGAGAAGATTTAATAGTTTGTTTCACTCCTGGAAATGGAAGGACTGAAGAGATGCTGTTAGCTGTTTCCCCCTTTCTTTCTCAGTGAATAATAACTATTCTTTTCTTCCTTGTTTGTTCCCAGAAAGGTTCTTTATGTTGTGAGGGGAATGATCAGCTTATACTGGAACATGCTTCCAGTTTTGTTTAACTTCTTTTCAATCTTAGTGCTATTCAAAGAGTAATAAGGAGTAGGGCACATCATGTATCATGACCATTTTGTTTGTATACTTTAGTAGACATTATTTAAAAAAAAAAAAACTTAACTGCATGGAGTTGCAGTTCAGACTTATGAAGAGATGCTTGGTCAGCTCTTAGATGGCCAGTTATCATTCCAGTGGGTTGGATGATGCGGATCTGACTTCTATGTTTCTAGCAGTTTCTTAGGTTCACTCTCAGTTGGGTAATGATCAGAATGATGAGAGCTCCAACTTGATAGGCTTTCCAGAACCAACACTGGCCTTTAACAACAGTGGGTGTGTCAGTGGGCAGATTACATTTGATTGTTTACTTGAAGCTATGAAAGTGAACTACTGATTTAAATATGAAAAGTGTAGGATTGCATGAATGGGTAATTCTAATTTTGCTAACAGTATGTTTCTCCTCATTCATTTGTTGATATGTGTTAAATGTTAGCTGTGTGGGAATTCATCAGGATTTACTTTGAGGTTCTGCTGTAATTTCTAGCCAGGTTTCATGCTGGGGTTATTTATGATATTGAATAAGAAAAATCACCTTGTTCAACTTGGCTGCCAAATATTTCTTTGGAAAGCTACCATGTAATTTCTTCTCTGCTTGAACATTTTGGTTTTTTAGGGAGCTGAAAATTGCTTGGAAGGCCTGACATTTGTGATCACTGGAGTGCTGGAGTCCATTGAACGGGAAGAAGCCAAGTCTCTAATTGAACGTTATGGGGGGAAAGTAACAGGAAATGTGAGCAAGAAAACCAACTATCTGGTCATGGGCCGGGACAGTGGACAATCCAAGAGTGACAAGGTGGGTGCTGCTGGCGCTCTTCACGGTAGTGCCTGCCTGCCTGCATGCCAGTGTGGCCATTTGTGGTAATGCTCCTGGCCACATTTTAGTGAAAAAAGAAGAGGAGGAAAGCCTTCACCCTGTAGTTTTGTCTTCTCTGCATACCATATGTGTTTTTGGTTTGGACTACAGATTTTGTTCTTTTAATTGGAAGCATAGTTGCTGTTTACTTGACTTTCTTTGTGTATTCTAGTTTAAAAAAATTGTTAACATAGAAACATACAGGTTTTGTTTTTTTAGTACCAAGTTTTCTGATACATGCCATCCCATCTTAAGTTGTCATTATTGGAAGCTGTGTGAGTTTGTGAGGGAGAAGCAGAGGTCTGTGGGAAATAACAGGATACCCGACTAATTCTTTTCCTTGCTTAACTAGAATTCCAGAGGCAATAGTCACTGGAATGTCTTACCAGCTCAGGAACTTAACCCAGCCAGTCCCAGCCTCCTTCTCTTGGCCGGCATCAAGCATGTTGCCTTGTGTTTGTGAGGTAGCTGCCTTCTGGGCAGGAAAAAGAGTGTAGCTGGGGCTGGTTTTACAGACGTTGTCCCATCAGCATTCTAGAATGCCACCTCATTGGTTGAGGAGAACAGGGCTTCTGATTAGGTGGACCTGCTGCAAGTCACAGTCTCACTTGGAGATGGACATATAGGAGTCCTGCTAGCAGGAAGGTGGGAAATGATTGCCACCTGATTCAAACATGGGAGGGGATAGGACAGCTGGGCTTTGGTTCTCCTGGCTCTGTTCCTTTCTAGGGGAACAAACGTAAAGAATAGCACAGAAGTAGTAATGCCATACCACTCACCGCTTTTAGTGGCTAGTTTTATGTCAGTTCAAAGTTAGAGTAATTTTGGAAGAGAGAACCTCGACTGAGAAATGCCTCTACTAGATATGCCTGTGGTGCTTTTTCTTGATTAATGATTGATGTGGGAGGGCCTAGCTCATTGGAAATGATGTCTGTCACCCCTGGGCTGTTGGGCCTGGGTGCTATAAGAAAGCAAATTGAGTGAGCTATGAGAGGCAAGCCAGAAAGCACCACAACTCCATGGCCTCTTCCACAGTTTTTGCCTTGAGGTTCCTGCCCTGTTTGAGTTCCTGTCCTCCCTTTCCTCAGTGATGGACTGTGAAACTATCAGCGAGGCCCCTAAGTTGCTTTGATTATTTTTTTCTCACAGTAGTAGGAACTGTAACTAAGAAACCACTCTTAGGGAATATGAATATATATATGTATGTATATATATATATATATATATATATATATATATATATATGTATATATGTATATATGTATATATGTATATATGTATGTATGTATGTATGTATGTATGTATGTATGTATGTATGTATTTATTTGATGGTACTAGACATTGAACTCCAGGCCCTTGTACATGCTAGAAGGGACTCTACCATTGAAATACATCTTTAACCCTTTCATTTTTTGGAATAAAAAGGATTTTGTGGTATTTATTAAGCTGGTTTAAGCTCTTGATCATTCTGCTTCTATCTCCTGATTATAGGAATGTGGTGCTGTGGCTAACCTCCTCTTCTCTTCCTATTTCCTATCTCTATATGAAGTTCTGGCTTCATAGTCCAAGCTGGCCTTAAAGCCTGTCTCCTCCCACCTGCCTTTCAATCATTTTATGTGAGAGAGAGTGGGAGCGGTGGGGGGGAGGGATGAGGCGCTCTGCCTGTGCCCATTCATGTGCACGTGTGGTGACCAGAGGAAGAAGTTAGATATTTTTTGTTATTCTCTATCTTTCCCTTTGAGATAGACTTACTGAAGCTGGGGCTGGGTTGGTGTCTAGGAGCCCCCTTCTGTTTCTGACTTGTACAATGCTGCAGTTATATATGCAGACACACCTAGTGTTTTATGTAGATACTGGGGATTTGAACTCAAGTCTTTTTGCTAGTGCACCCAGAACACTTATCTATTGAGCTCCATCTTGAGCCCCATTACTTTCTTTTTAATGGTAATTAAAACTGTGTGTAAATAATTTGCAAGTAAACATTAGGTAGTAACATTAGCCAGACTCCAAGTGTATACATCTCAGAGGAACCTGTATACAGTTACAATATCCATTCTGAAGCTGTGGAGCTTCACACTGGACTTTGAACTTTCACTATCAATTATGTTTTTAATGTACTTCATTTACACATACCCCCCAAACCAAATAGGAAAAAAAAAAATGAAAAAATCAGCTGGGTGTTGGTGGCACATGCCTTTAATCCCAGCACTCAGAGCTGGTTATAGGACAGCCTTCAAAGCAATACAGAGAAACCCTGTCTTGAAAAACCAAAAACAAAAACAAAAAATCAACAGCAGAATTAAAACTAGGAAAGCAGTTAGCCTTATAACCTCTTTCTTGATTCAATATCCATTACTGGATTACTGTATTTCACCCTTAATTACAACTGTCTGGTGATTTTGTTTTCTTAATTCCATTTTTGGGGGTCAGTAGGTAAGAATACTTGTTACTCTTGGAAAAGACCTAGGTTCAATTCTCAGCACCCATGTGACCACTCAAAATTGTTCATAACTCCAGTTTCAGGGAATCTGAAGCCTACTTTAGACCTTCTTTGGCACCAGGCACACTCATGGTACACAGACACACAGGTGAGCAAAGCACTCATACATAAAATAATTTTTTGTTTGTTTTTTTTGAGACAGGGTTCTCTGTGTAGTTTTGGCTATCCTGGAACTCACTTTGTAGACCAGGTTGGCCTTGAACTCACAGAGATCCACATGTCTCTGCCTCCAGGGTTCTGGGAGTTAAATGTATGCACCACCACCACCTGGCAAAATCTCAAAAATAATTAACAAATGGTTTGTATGGAATTTTGATGACTTGCATTTTAATCAACAGGCAGCAGCTTTAGGAACAAAAATTCTTGATGAAGATGGTCTGTTGGATCTGATTCGAACTATGCCAGGCAAGAAATCCAAGTATGAAATAGCTGCTGAAGCTGAGGTGTGTATAAGACAAACTGGGTTTATTGAAGTTGGTATAGAAACCTCTTGCTTGATAGAGATGCACAATAGACAGTACTATTGGATAGAAAATCAAACTCTTGTGTATAACAAGTGAATTCACCTTCTTTCTTTTGGACCTGGAAGATTGTGTCTCAGCGTGTCTTTGGTGTTTCTTTTTAGGGTAGGAGGGAGGGAATGTAACAAATAGTGTATTGTGTACAACCTACCTACTTAACTACCTACTTAACTTGAGATTTGAATGCCTGTACCTCTGAAATGCTAGGATTAAAGGCGTTTGCCACCACACCTGACCACAATTTTTAAAGTGTGTGTGTGTGTGAGAGAGAGAGAGAGAGAGAGAGAGAGAGAGAGAGAGAGAGAGAGAGAGAGAGAGAGAGAGAGAGAGAGAGAGAGAGAGAGAGAGAGAGAGAGCACACGTGCGTGTATGCATGCTCATGAATGCAGTGCCCAAAGAGGCCATCTTTTTCTGGAGCTAGAATTCTGGGCTCTGGGCAGTTGTGAACCACCTGACATGGGTTCTGGGAGCTGAACTTGGGTTCTTCTGCAAGAGAAGTAAGTGCTCTTAATTGCTGAGCCATGTCTTCAGCCCATATTCTGTATTCTTGTAGACTTTATTATACATGGTCCTACCTGAAAGTTTTGTTTTCTATTCTTTTTTTTTTTTTTTTAAATGAGAATTGATATTTTTTTTTCAAGTATTTCATCTTTTTATCCCAAATGTAAAAGTCTAGATTTAAAAAATGGGCATAGGAATTTAAGGGGTCTCTGGGAAGAGAGGGTGGGGAACCAACAGGAAGAAGAGACAGGGAGGATAATGGGGGAAGATGCATCAGTATGTGTTATATACATGAATTATTATAATAAAAACCATTACTTTGTACAATCAAAATACAATAGCAAAATAAGTTCCAAAGTAGAGGAAACAAATGCACATAAAATGTGCCATATTACTACTGGCAGAGTTAGGTCCCTTGACTTTTTCTTTTTTTCTTTAAATTAGAAACAAGTGTTTTTTACATGTCAATTCTAGTTCCCTCTCCCTTCCCTGCCCTCTCCCACTAACCTCCTTCCCATTGCCTTTCTGCTTCCCAGGGAGGGTGAGGCCTTCTATGGAGGATCTTTAAAGTCTGTCATATCATTTGGAGCAGGGCCCAAGCCCTCCCCCATGTGTCTATATTGAGAGAGTATATGTGGAATGGGCTCCGAAAGTCCTTTCGTATACTAAAGATAAGTATATGAATCTACTACCAGAGGCCCCATAGACTGCCCAATTCTCCTAACTAGCACCCACATTCAGGGGGTCTGGGTCAGTCCTGTGCTGGTTTTCCAGCTATCAGTCTGGGGTCCATGAGCTCTCTCTAGTTCAGGTCAGCTGTTTCTGTGGGTTTCTTCAGCCTGGTCTTGACCCCTTTGCTCATCACTCCTCCGTCTTTGCAACTGGATTCTAGGAGTTTGGCTCAGTGTTTAGCTGTGGGTCTCTGCTTCTGCTTCCATTAGCTACTAGATACAGGCCCTAGGATGGCATATAAGGCAATCATCAATCTCATTATTGGGGAAGGGCATTTAAGGTAACCTCTCCAATATTGCTTAGATTGTTAGTTGGGGTCATCCTTATAGATCTCTGGACATTTCCTTAGTGCCGGATTTTTCTTAAAACCTATAATGGCTCCCTCTATTATGGTATCTCTTTTCTTGCTCTCCTCTATTCTTTCCCTGACACAATCTTCCTGCTCTGTCATGCCCACATCTCCCCTCCTCTTCTCTCTAACTCCCTCAACTCCCCCTCCCCCCCGCCCCCATCCTCCCAATTTGCTTGGGAGATCTTGTCCCTTTCCCCTTCTCCAGGGGATCTTATATATCTCCCTTAGAGTCCTCCTTGTTTCCTAGCTTCTCTGGTGGTGTGGATTGTAGGCTGGTGATCCTTTGTTCTATGTCTGTGAGTGAGTACATACCACGTTTGTCTTTTTGTGACTGGATTACCATACTCAGGATGGTTTTTTCAGTTCCATCCATTTGCCTTCAAATTTCAAGATTCCATCTGTCCCCCTGCCCCGCCCCCCCCTCCCCCGGAGTAGTACTCCATTGTGTAAATGTACCACATTTTCTTTATCCATTCTTTAGATGAGGGCATCTAGGTTGCTTCCAGGTTCTGGCTATTACAAACAATGCTGCTGTGAACATAGATGATCAGATGTCCTTGTTGTATGAATATGCATCTTTTGGATATATGCCTAAGAGTGGAATTGCTGGATCTTGTGGTAAACTGATTCCCATTTTCCTGAGGAACTGCTATACTGACTTCCAAAGTGGCTGTATGAAGTTTCAGTTTGTTTATATGGTGGATCATGTTGATAGATTTTCATATGTTGAACCATCCCTGCACCCCAGGGATGAAGCCTACTTGATTATGGTGGATGATTTCTCCGATGTGTTCTTGGATTCAATTTGGCAGCATTTTACTTACTTACTTACTTACTTACTTATTTAAGCCAGGGTTTCTTTCATTGCTTTGGAGTCTTTCCTGGAACTAGCTCTGTAGACCAGGCTGACCTCACAGAGATCTACCTGCCTCTGCTTCCTGAGTTCTGGGATTAAAGGCATGTGTCACCAACGCCCAACTAGAATTTCCAGTATTTTATTGAGTCTTTTTGCATCAATTTTCATGAGGGATATTGGTCTGTAGTTCTCTTTCTTAGTTGTGTCTTTGTGTGGCTTGGGTAGCAAGATAATTGTAGCTTCATAAAAAAGAGTTTGGCAATGAACCTTCTGCTTCTATTGTATGGAACACTTAGAGTAGTATTGTTGTTAGCTCTTCTTTGAATTTCTGGTAGATTTCTGCACTGAAACCATCTGGCCCTTGGAGTTTTTTGGTTGGGAGACTTTTGATGACTGCTTCTGTTTCATTAGGGGTTATAGGTCTATTTAAATTGCTTATATGTTCTTCATTTAATTTTGGTAAGTGATATCTATGCAGAAAATTGTCCATTTCCTTTAAATTTTTGAATTTTGTGGAGTACAGGTTTTCCAAGTACAACCTGAAGGTTTTCTGGATTTCCTCAGTGTCTGTTGTTATGTCCCCCTTTTCACTTCTGATTTTGTAAATTTGCATGTTCTCTCTCTGTCTTTTGGTTAGTTTGGATAAAGGCTTGTAAGAACCAACTCTTTGTTACATTGATTCTTTGTATTGTTTTCTTTGTTTCTACTTTATTGATTTCAGCCCTCATTTTGCTTATTTCCTGGGTGAGTTCACTTCTTTTTGTTCTAGAGCTTTCAGTTGTGCTGTGAATTCTCTAATGTGACTATTCTCCAGTTTCTTCATGTGGGCCCTTAGTGTTATGAACTCTCCTCTTAGTACTGCTTTCAAAGTGTCCTGTATGTTTAGATATGTTTTGTCTTCTTATTGGATTCTAGGAAGTCTTTAATTTCTTTCTTCATTTCTTCCTTAACCCAGGAAGAACAATTATGCATTGTTCAGTTTCCTGAGTTTATGGGGTTTCTGCAATTTAAACTTTAAATTCTAACTTTAAAGCATGATGGTCTGATAAGATATAGGGGGTTATTCCAATTTTTTTTTTTTGGTATCTGTTGAGGATTGCTATGTTGCTGAGTATGTGGTTGATTTTAGGGAAGGGTCCATGTGGTGCTGAGAAGAAGGTATATTCTTTTGTGTTTGGATGGTATGTTCTATAGATGTTTGTTAAACCCATTTGGGTCATAGCTTCTGTTAGTTCTTTTTTTTTCTTTTCTTTCTTTTTTTTTTGTTGTTAAGTTTCTGTCTGGTGGTCCTGTCTAGTGGTGAGAGTTGGGTGTTGAAATCTCCCACTATAAGTGTGTGAGATTTGAGTTTTAGTAATGTTTCTTTTATGAATGTGGGTGCCTTTTTTTTTGGGGCATAGATGTTCAGAATTGAGACTTCATCCTGATGGATTTTTCCTGTGATGAATATGAAATGACCTTCTTCATCTCTTTTGATTGATTTTAGTTTGAAGTCTAGGTTGGTAGATATTAGGATAGCTATACTAGCTTGTTTCTTGGGTCCATTTGATTGGAAAATCTTTTCTCAACCCTTTACTCTGATGTAATGTCTGTCTTTGAAGCTTAGATGTGTTTCTTGTATGTGGCAGAAGTATGGTTTCTGTCTTTGTATCCATTCTGTTAGCCTGTGTCTTTTTATAGGTGAGTGAAGACCATTAATATTGAGGGACAGTAAGGACCATTGATTGTTAATTCTTGTTTGTTTTGGATTTGTTGTTGTTGGTTTGTGTTAGATTTACCCCAGGTTTTCTTTTGGCTTTTGGTAAAGTGGAATTATCTATTGCTTATGTTTTTGTGAGTGTAGTTAACTTCCTTAGGATGGAGTTTTCTTCTTTCCAGTATTTTCTGTATGGGTTTATTAGTGGATATGTATTGTGTAAATCTGGTTTTGTCATGAAATACTTGTTTTGTCCATCTATAGTGATTGAAAGCTTTACTTGGTATAATAGTCTGGGCTGGCATCTGTGGTCTTTTAGTGTTTGTTGAATATCTATCCAGGATCTTCTGGCTTTCAGAGTTTCCATGGAGATGTCTGGTGTAATTCTGATAGGTTTACCTTTATATGTTACTTGACCTTTTTCCTTTACTGCTTGTAATATTCTTTCTTTATTCTGTATGTTTGGTGTTTTGATTATTATGTGGCGAAGGGACTTTTTCTGTGGTCCACTCTATTTGGTGTTCTGTAAGCTTATACTTTAATTGGCATGTCTTTTTTGGGTTGGGAAAGTTTTCTTCTATAATTTTGTTGAATATATTTTCTGCACCTTTAAATTGGGTTTCTTCACTTTCTTCCATATTTATTATTCTTAGCTTTGGCCTTTTCACAGTATCCCATTTTTCCTAAACATTTTGTGTTAGGGATTTGTTGGACTTAAGATTTTTTTTGGTTGATGAATTTATTTCTCCTAGTGTATCTTCAACAGTTGAGGTTCTCTTTTTCCATGTCTTGTATTCTGTTGGCTTTGCTTGCATCTGTAGTTCCTGATCATTTACCCAGCTTTTCTAATTTCAACATTCCCTCAGACTGTTTTTGTTTGTTTTTTCTTTTTTTCTTTTTTTTTTTGGTCTCTATTTCAGCTTTCAAACCTTGCTTTGTTTGAATTGTTTCTTGCAATTTTTGGTTTGTCTTTTCTCCCATTTCTTGAAAGGATTTTTTCATTTCCTCTTTTAGGGTCTCTATCATCTTCATTAAGTTGTTTGTAAGGTCATTCCCCTCTGCTTCATCTGTTTTGGGATGTTCAGATGTTCTGGTGTAGAGTCCCTAGACTCTGGTGGCATCATCTTGGTTTTTCTGTTGTTGAATGTATTCTTATATTGTTGTCTTCCCATCCCTTCTTCCAGTGGGTGCAGGCGGGTTCTCTTCCTCTCCTGGAGGGTATAGGTCCAAGATTCTCTTCCAGTGGGTGCAAGCAGGTCCAATACTCCAATGGGTCTCTTGATGGGTGCAGGCGGGTCTGAGAGACTCCCTCTCCTGGTGGATTGAGTTCAGGCTAGCACTTCCATGTCAGCAGATTCTGGATGGCTAGATCTGCTGGGAGTGAGTTGACCGGCCTGCATCCACCAGGCCAGGAGATGCCAAAGAGGGCAAGTGGAAGTCAGGCCTGAGACTGGGGCCCACACTCACCTCTTCCCTGAGCAGGGACAGGAGTAGCACAGCGATGTCAGCAGACTCTGGGGTGCTTGATCCACGGGAGTGAGTTGATTTACTTGCAGTCACCAGGCCAAGAGAACCCAAAGAGAGCTTATTCTTTGTTTTTCAAAGAGGAGTTTAATCAGCATTTTAAGTGAAGCTTTATTAGGAGTTTAAAAAAAAAATTATGACAGAAACTTGTCTATTGGCTTTCAACAAAGGGGAAAAAAAGAAGAAAGAGTTTGCTCACATAGCTAAGTGGGGACATGATGGACTTAGTCCATCCTTTTGAACCCTTTCGTTTTTGTGTTTGTATCTCCCAGTGCTATCACATTCTTTCCACTGTCTACCTGCCTGTCCACATGTAGGACACAGGAGTGCATGGGTCCCTGGCACCATCACCATTGTGACATGATGGTCTGCCCAGTTTATTCCAATAGAAAAGTCCCAGGGAATGATGTGGATTCTGTAACCATGGTCAGCTTTCAGTAAGTAGGGAATGAATGTTGCTTCATGGTTAGCTGCAATGTTTGTTTGCCACATTGCACGATGTTCCCTGTTGTCCTTTCTCTGCTCCAGGATCCTACACTACATTGGCTTGTGCTACCTCAGCCTCCTCCAGTCTAGGGTAGTTATGTCTTTTCTTACTTTACTCTGGTCAGTTGTTTGTAGAATGTCTATCATGGCATTGTGTTACATTTCTCACAATTAGATTGTGTTACCCAGTTTGGCATGAATACCACAGGGTGATAACTGTGTCCTTTTCTGTGTGTCTCTTGTACATGATATTGACAAATCTTGATGACTTTGAGATAAGTCTGCTGGTCTTCTCCATGAGTGGAATGACTTTCTGCTTTGTAACTGATAACTTTCTCAAGTGGATAGTTATTTTTAATCTCCAGAAATGTCTCCCTTAAATGGTCATTCATAAGTTCTAGCATTACTGGAAGGCATTTAACTCTTAGAGATTAAGATATTATTTACATTCCTCAAAATTCACATTTTTTAAAACAACTCACATCTGTGCAGTGATCATCACTATCTAACTAAAAATTATATTTAATTTTGATTGTGTATATTTTATGTCTCTGGGCATATGGTGTGCATGTGGAGGTCAGAGGTCAACTTTCTTGAGTTGGTTCTCTCACAATGTGGGATCTGAGGAGGGAACTCAGGACATTAGGCTAGGTGGCAAGCACCTTTACCCACTGAGCCATCTTGTTGGCCCGGCCCAGGTACTGCATCTAACTCCAAATATTGTCATTACGTTTAAAAGCAAATCCTGTACGCATTCATAGTTGCTTATCATACCCTCTGCCTGGCAGTCATTGTACTGTTGTTTTTTGGATTTGCCTATTGGACATTTGATATGAGTAGAATCATATCATATAAGGCTTTTGTTTTTAGCCTTTTCACTTTTTATAATGGCTTCAAGGCTTATCAAGTTGTACTTTGAATTACTAGTCAATCCCTTTTAGGATTAAATAATGTTCCATTGTGTGAATCTCCATAATTTTTTTTTTTTTTTGTCTAAGTTCCCCAATGGATCTTTGGGCTCTTTCATTTTATGGCTGTAATGTGTATTTATACCATATAATATAGCGCTGTTCTGAATTTTTAGACAAGAAAACTTATAGTCAAGAAACTTAAAAACAGTTGTTGTTTACTCTATGATCCTATCTTTTTATTTTAAAAATGAACACTATATTCTTGGCTTTCTGTATATGTGTTTGGAAAGCAGTGACTTCACATACTGCAGTGTGTGACTGCATTGTGACAGGAGCAGCCTGGATGGCATAGCTCACTTTCCTGTTGCCACGGACCGTCCCTCTGGGAGACCGGAATCCACGGGAGAACAGGGGTGAAGGCTGTAGGAAAGTCAAGATACGGCGCAAGGGAATGACAGACAGACACACTGTGTAGTGAAAATCTGCTGCAATTTTATTTCTGCAAAGGCTTGATTTATATAGTATACAGAATAAGAAATTTGGCAAAACAATACATTCTGCAAAAGCTTGATTTATATGGTATACAGAATAAGGAACTTAACAAAACAATACATTTCCCACACATAGCCCCACACCTGGCCCAGAGGCAGAAAATCAAGATTAAGCAATAATCAAATATAGTTCTTTCGTAGATACATAATGTGTTTTTGACTTCATACAATAATTCTCTTTGTTCTACTTTCTCTAGAAAGGCCCCCAGACTCATATCGTCCGGGGCCTCCTTTGTTACTTCTACAATAGCCTGTATAAGCGGAGGAGCCGAATTGAGGAAGCTTGAGTCATATAACTCAGTTTCATTCTGTACTTTGATTTCTTGGTATGTGGTCAGTTGTAAATAGAACAATTAAAGTACACAGAGGGAAATCATGCAGAGTGCCAGGAGTATGCGCTCCATTGCCATCTCCAAAACAGAGATTTGCCTATGGCAACAGGTCCCGTCATGGTCGCTGATTGCCAAGGGGAAGCCTGGAGCCACGCTCCGGGGAGCTCATACCCCCAATCCTTCAGCGTGAACCAGCCAAATGCGTGGCATCTTGTGACACTACACGGCAGTCACTGCTGTGGACGTGGCAGTTCCCCCTTTTTTGTTTTTAAAATGAAGCTCAAACACCTCCTGTTTGACATTCTGTAAAGAAGAGAAAAGGCATTTTAAGAGACATGGAAAGAGAAAAATGACCAACAGTACCAGGAGGATAATTATTCCAATGAATATGAAATATTGAATCCAATCCAATGGATTAAGGCTCCGAAGACCCTTTTCTAAATCTGTGGCTAATTCCTGTAATCCTCCTAATTGTAGATGTGACTGGCTAACAGCTGAAATGTCTTTTTGCAAAGCATTCATATCATGCGTAATATCATTATCTTGCCATATTCCCTGCAAGTGAGCTTTGACTTTATCCCAAGGTTGAGAGGCATTATAAGGAAGAGGGGTAACACAAATTGATTTAAAGTTGCTATGACAGCGAGCAGAGAGAGTGGTTTTTAGATTAGCCACATCCTGCCCAAGGGCCAAGACAACCTCTTCTAAAATGTTGACTTTTGCTTCCAACTTTTTATCTATTGCTTCTTGTTCTAATAAAGCAAAAGTAATATTCTTATTTAAGGCATTAACATAATGAGCTGTATGTATCTGTTGCAATAAAGCAGTGGTGGCTACTGCGAAGGTGGTTAAAATCGAAATCAGGGCGGTAATTCCCAAAATAAGTGCTGCAACAAAACGTCTGGGCCTAACCAGGGCATTCAAACTTTCTAAAACTTGCATGGCTGAATTGTCATACCAAGGGTCATTTCCTAATTCAACAGGTAACATAACAAAGGGCGGCCTTCTCACAATTAACATTACTCCTAGATCCTTAGGTTCAGTGGAGGTAATACAATTTGTTAATTTACAGAAATGACATACAACTTTATAAGAATTCCCATCCTTAGTAATAGTTACCATAGCAGACTGAGCTAACAACAAAGCATTAGGATAGGCAATACAAGCCTTAAGACCAATGGATTCAGATTTAGTATGATTAGGTTTCTTTTCCAAAAACATATTAGAGGCAGCTACAAGGCGAAACAAATCTGTATATTTTCTGGAATGATTATCTGTTTTTACCATCCAGGTAGGCTCAACAAAGCCAGGGGAGAACCATCGGCGAAGTGGCTCCCCATAACCTTGCCAAACATAATTATGGAATTTCTTCTTATGAGTATCAATGTAATTTTCATAAGGACCCTTCCCAGTGCTAGTCTGCTTAGCACCTGAGTTAGAATTTGAATAATCCCAAATCTTATAATCAAAACCTGAAGGTTTATATCAAGAAGCAGAATCAGGAAAACCACATGTTAACCATGCTGGAAATTTAGTTAAAGATGAATCCCAAAATTGATCCTTGTCATGGTATCTTTGAATACAAGGTTCTATAGGAAGATCAGTCATTTTAAGAAAGGAATCATTATAATTTTTATCCCCTAAGGTTTGCATCTGAATCTCCCATATCCACCTCTTACTTGCATTCTTGCGGTCAGGTCCGTCTGTTAAGAACGTGCTGTAGCGGGTGCTCAGGCAGCCATAAGGCATTTTCTTTTGTAGAGCAATGCAAATAGGCAGTGAATCTGTTCTGCCCTCAAAGGTTATAAAGGAGGATGTGTGTTGTCGAGCGTCAGAGTCCTGAGCTCCGCCTAGCCTGACTGAATCATTAGTTAACACTTTTAGTGGCTCTGAGTCAAACCAGCCTACAGGGTGCAAAATAGGGGGATTTGGGACGTAGGCCCAGTAGGAAATCCCTTCCATTCCCTTCGGGCCCGAGATCAAAGACAAAAAGGCAATAAAATACATAGACGCTGTCAGGGGCTTCCCCTGATTAAGAAGCAGCTGTTTCGCTTCCCGTGTCAGATGACGAATCTTCGTCCATGTCAGTCTGTCTTTGCTCGAGGTCAGTTTCATTTTCTTCATGGTGAGCTGGAGCTGCTTTTGCTGTCGTCTCTGCCGTTGCTTTCTTCTTTTCTGGAGGAGCTGGCTTGACGAGTCTGTCTGGAATCCAGATGGGGGAGTCGGCATCCTGTGGAAACACACAAGCATACCCTCGTCCCGTAGTAATTAAAACATCCGGGCCTTTCCATAGGCCGGAAAGCAAATCCTTCCATAAAACTTTTGGTAGGGGGCTATCGAGCCCTTCTTTTGCCCAATGTTTATGGGCGGCAGTAAAATGCCTGTCATCTATATTGAGATGATTCAGGGTGAACAAGCTATGAGACAACACATGATGTGGAGTGAAATATTTATTAGCCTGTTGTAATCTTTGTATTTGCATTTTCAAAGTCTGATGTGCTCTTTCAATGATCCCTTGTCCTTGTGGGTTATAAGGGATACCTGTAATATGTTGTATATGCCATTGCATACAAAACTGTTCAAAGGCTTTTGCCGTATATGCAGGCCCATTGTCTGTTTTTATCTGTGAGGGTACACCCATCACTTGAAAACTCTGAATAAGATGCTGAATTACATCTTTTACAGCTTCCCCTGTTCGGGCCGAAGCATGTATAAAATGAGAAAAAGTATCTATGACCACATGAACATAGCATAATTTTCCAAAGGATGAGATATGGGTCACATCCATTTGCCAAATTACATTGGCTTTTAAACCTCTAGGGTTTACTCCCATTTTCAAGGGATGATGAGCTATTGGGCAGTGTTGACACTGCTTCATTATTTGTCTTGCCTGTTCTCTAGTAATATGATACATACGCTTTAATGCCCTTGCATTTTGATGATGCAAAGCATGACTTTCTTGTGCCTCTTGTATTGAAAAGGCACCTTGTGGCTGGGTTAGTAAATCAGCCATGGCATTTCCCTGGGCTAAAGGTCCGGGAAGACCTGAATGTCCCCTAATATGACCTATAAAGAATTTGTGCTGCCTTTGTTGTATTAGCTCTTGTAATCTCTGTAAAAGGGGTAAGATTGGTGACTTTCCAGATAAAAGGGCAGTTTCCAATGCCGGAAACAAATTCACCATATACTTAGAATCTGTATATAAATTAAAAGGTTGGGCAAATTTAGTAAAGGCCAAGATCACAGCAGAAATTTCTGCTTGCTGTGCAGAGTTTCCTTTCCCTTCCTCCCAGAACGCGCCCTGGTCTAGGGTATAGACCGCAGCCTTTCCGGAGGAAGAGCCGTCTGTAAAAACAAGCATAGCTTGCTCGAGGGGGGAAGGTGAGAACCAAATAGGGAAGATAATTTCTATTGTCTTGGCAAATTCTATAATAGGATGCTTAGGATAATGATATTTAATTTGACCTGTATAATTTAATAAGGCTAAAATCCAATCATCATTATTTTGCAATAATTGATCTATTTGTCCTCTATTATAAGGAGTTATAATATTATGTGGTTCTCGTCCAAACAATTCTTTTGATCTTATCCTTCCCTTCGTAATTAAAAGAGAACATAAGTAAGGAAAATCAGCTAACATCTTGGCTTGAGTATGAGGTAAATGTAACCATTCTAATATTCCTGTCTGCCAGAGACAAGCAGTAGGAGTATATTTAGTGGGGAGTATCAATAATTCCCATGGCTTTTCATAATTAATCTGTTTTATTTTGGCTTGTGTTAGTGCCTTTTCAATTAAAGTCAAAGCCTCAACAGCTTCTGTTGTTAAAACTCTGGGAGATTTTGGATTTGAATCTCCCTGTAATATTTGATACAGGGGACTTAACATTCCTGTAGTTATTTTCAAATATGGTCTCAGCCAGTTAATATCTCCTAATAATTTTTGAAAATCATTTAAAGTTCTTAATTTATCTCTTCTAATAGACAATTTTTGTGAGCTAATTGCTTGAGGAGTGAGTATCTGTCCTAAATATAGTAACTCGGTTCTTTTTGAACTTTTTCTGGAGCAATTACTAGCCCATATTGAGTTAATTTCTGAATTGTTTCTTGTAAGATGATCTCTATTTTTTCTCCATCAGGATGTGCAAGCAAAATATCATCCATATAGTGTATAAGATACACATCTTTATATTTACTTCTAATGTGCTGTAAGGCTTGAGCTACGAATTTCTGACATAATGTTGGGGAATTTTTCATTCCCTGAGGCAAGGTTACCCATTGATATCTCTTATATGGCTGTTTAAAGTTAATTGAAGGGATACTAAAGGCAAAACGTTCACAATCTTCAGGATGCAATGAGATCGTGAAAAAGTAATCCTGTAAGTCTATGACAATTATTTTCCATCCTTGTGGAATAGCAATAATCAAATATAGCTCTTAACATCATTGTCAATATCTGCATCTATCACCCCAGGAAGCACCTCAAAGTTTTTCTGATAATTGGAGCTTCGTCCAACAATCAGTCCTACTGTCTGAGGGAGGAGTTGTCCTGATACCTTAGTAGGTATCAAGGAAATTCCATCCCATTTTGACAGGATCAGATCTTGATTGCTGGCCAGATCTAAGCCAGCACTCCCTGGTGTAGCCCTTGGCAGATCATGTATTGTAAATTCAGGAGCTTCAGGGTTTAAATTACCCTGGCTAGGAGATTCCATGTCTCCCTTGGGTGCCGGGTTAGGAGAACACCCCTGACCTAGTTTTTTGACCTTCTAGGCTCATCCTCTTTCTCAGTTTTAGTGAGTGGAGTGCCGTCCTTATGAAATTTTGATTTGCACTCATTCCTCCAGTGCTTCCCTTTTTTGCATCTTGGGCAAAGGCCAGGACTCCCTTTCTTGCCTTTATGGCAATCCTTTTGCAAATGTCCTGGCTTCCCACAATTGAAGCATGTGGGTTCGGAGGAGCCTCTATTGCCTCCTCCATATGTCTTTTTACATAGGCGCTAAATTTCTGTCCCTTCATAGCTGCTGCATAGGCCATTCCCTGGACTATTGCAGGTGAGGCATCTGAACAGGCCTTAATAGAGTCCTGTATATGATGCCCCATGATTCCCTTGTTGAGTGATTACTTACGCTTAACCGGTGATCCTTTACCGGCGGACCTGCAGCGTCCTGGTAAGAGCCGTTCCTGACTGTGAGGGGAAAAGAAAAAGAGGAAGCTTACCTATCCTTCGAGTCCCTGTTCGCGGGCGCCACCTGCCACGGACCGTCCCTCTGGGAGACCGGAATCCACGGGAGAACAGGGGTGAAGGCTGTAGGAAAGTCAAGATACGGCGCAAGGGAATGACAGACAGACACACTGTGTAGTGAAAATCTGCTGCAATTTTATTTCTGCAAAGGCTTGATTTATATAGTATACAGAATAAGAAATTTGGCAAAACAATACATTCTGCAAAAGCTTGATTTATATGGTATACAGAATAAGGAACTTAACAAAACAATACATTTCCCACACATAGCCCCACACCTGGCCCAGAGGCAGAAAATCAAGATTAAGCAATAATCAAATATAGTTCTTTTCGTAGATACATAATGTGTTTTTGACTTCATACAATAATTCTCTTTGTTCTACTTTCTCTAGAAAGGCCCCCAGACTCATATCGTCCGGGGCCTCCTTTGTTACTTCTACAATAGCCTGTATAAGCGGAGGAGCCGAATTGAGGAAGCTTGAGTCATATAACTCAGTTTCATTCTGTACTTTGATTTCTTGGTATGTGGTCAGTTGTAAATAGAACAATTAAAGTACACAGAGGGAAATCATGCAGAGTGCCAGGAGTATGCGCTCCATTGCCATCTCCAAAACAGAGATTTGCCTATGGCAACAGGTCCCGTCATGGTCGCTGATTGCCAAGGGGAAGCCTGGGGCCACGCTCCGGGGAGCTCATACCCCAATCCTTCAGCGTGAACCAGCCAAATGCGTGGCATCTTGTGACACTACACGGCAGTCACTGCTGTGGACGTGGCATCCTGTGTCACCTTGGGTATGTGTAGCAGGATAGAAATCTGTTTAATCAGGTTTCCCCTCCCCCTTCTTCAGATGAAGAAAGAAAAGTCCAAATTGGAACAAACACCCAAAAAACATGAGCAAGGAAAAAGAAAAATTAGTCCAACCAGGAAGGAGTCAGCATCTAAAAAGAGCAAACTGACTCCCCTAAGGAACAGCCCTGCAAAAGCCATAAAGAAGGAAGCAGATGTGTCTCGGAGGGGCCTGAACTTTATGGAGCATGTAGTCAAGGAGACGCCTCAAAACAGCAGGGATCAGTCTCCGGCTGAGGACAGCAGTGGGAACAAAGTGGAAAGCCTGCTCTGGGTGGATAAGTACAAGCCCACGTCACTCAAGAACATAATTGGACAGCAAGGTGACCAGAGCTGTGCCAACAAACTGCTACGCTGGCTCAGAAACTGGCACAAGAGTTCGCCGGAAGAGAAAAAACACGGTGATTTCACATATTTACTCATTTTATGTGTGTCTGTCAACATGTAATGTTCAGTTGCACACATGGGCAAAAGGCTCATGGTTGGTTTATTTACCTGTCAGTGTGTATTTACTAAGAGCTTGTTCAGAAGCCAAGTGCTATACTAGGCTCTGGTGGAGCTTCTATGAACAAAGTAGGTCCCAGAAATTTGGGAGGAGCCCCCAGAGAGTTGGGAGATGAGCCAGCTACTCAATGCATGTGCCAAGTACTATTGTAGGGGTAAGTGCAGGGAGCTCTGGGGATGCTGGTCAGGGAAGAGGATGTGAACTGTCTGGAAGAGATTTGGAGCCCAAGTAGACAGCTAGGTGAAGGGAGGTGTGTGATATTGGGCAGAAAGAGTGACCAGTCCTGTGGTCTGAAGGCCTGAGAGAGAGAGAGAGAGAGAGAGAGAGAGAGAGAGAGAGAGAGAGAGAGAGAGAGAGAGAGAGAGGAGGGAGAGAGAGACAGAGACAGAGACAGAGAGAGTGGTAAGGAACCATGAGGAAAAGGCATAATGTGGCTATGACTTGGCACAGTGACCTAAAGCTCAATTGTGTGTGTGATTTGCTTCTGGTAGTGCAGTAGGTCTGCCCTCTCCCTCTGTGCTTTGGGATGCTCTTGCACAGTTCAGGAATGATTCCTGCTGTTCTGGAGTGTCCGGTAAATGGCGTAAGTTAAATGCTCTGGAATTTATTTCCCCTAGCAGCAAGGTTTGGCAAACTTTCCAGCAAAGATGATGGTTCCAGTTTCAAGGCAGCACTGCTGTCTGGCCCACCAGGTGTTGGAAAAACTACTACAGCTTCTCTTGTGTGTCAGGTGGGTGCCCTGTCAAATTGCTGTTGGAAAGGTAAAACCTTGCAGGGATTGTATGTGTGTGATTTGTAATCCCTACCGTGTATATTTTCTAAGTCAAACTTTAGAATTTTCTTTGATTCTACTGATGTTTGTCATTCCATACTTAAAAAAAGAAGTACTATTATTCTGTCTGGGTATGGTGGCGCATGGCTATAATCCCAGCACTGAGGAGGCAGGTGGAATTCTGTGAATTCAAGGCCAGCCTGATCTATGCAGTGAGTTCCAGGCGCATAGAGTATTTCAGAAAGGGGGCTGGGGAGATGGCTCAGTGGTTAAAAGCACTCGCTGCTTTTAACCCAGCAACCACATAGTGGCTCACAACCATCTGTAGTGAGATCTCGTGCCTTCTCTGACCTGCAGGCATACATATAGACAGAACCCTGTATGTATACATAATAAGTAAGTACATCTTTAAAAAAAATGTTTACAAAAACCAAAGAAAACAAACAACTGCCCCCAAACCTGTTATTCTATTGGCTATTATAATAACATCCATTTCCCCTTAAATGCGGAGGATGTGTCCTAGGTTGATGGCAGAGCTGCAGGCGGTACAGGGGCCCGTGTACCATGCTTACCCTCTGTGCCCTGCAGCATTGCCCTTTTGTACTAGGGTTAGTGTGTTCTTCTGTCTGTCCTGGTCCCTCTTGTTAAGTTAAGGGTTATTTGAACACAACCACTGGAATGATGTGGCAGATGGTCTGATAACCAGGTATGACACTGTACCAGCTGTGGTTTTAAGAGCAAACTTTGTGTGTAGTATGTCTATATGGTGTTTTAAGAATCCTCAATACTTTGGAACCTCTGTGTTCTTTAATTAGCTCTCCCGGGGAGGGTCATTTGCATTGTGATAATAACCATTTCTAATATTTTGACTAGGAATTGGGCTACAGTTACGTGGAACTAAATGCAAGCGATACTCGGAGTAAGAACAGTTTGAAAGCAATTGTTGCTGAATCATTGAACAACACCAGCATCAAAGGCTTTTATACAAGTATGTGCCCTTTTGAACTGTGGCTGTAGATGTGTTTAAGAATAAGTAACTTAAGTGTTGTGTAGTGAGTGCCACTGTGTGGCATCCTGGGATGTGAAGACAGGAAAGGCCTCTGACCTAATTCCTGGAGCACTGGCTACCCTCTTTGCTCTTAGAGGGTTCTGAAAATGTGTACATACACATAGTTTTCATTTTGTCTGTGATTTTAGACAATTCACAGGTGAATCCCATAAAGGAATATGGAAAATAAATGAAAAATGCAATGTGCTGTATGAGGTCATAAGGCCTGTGGTTGAGGGGAAATTGTGCTTGGGACATTATGTCATCTACCAGAAAAAGGATCATATTTGTTCAAAAAGCCTTGAAGATTTGGGAGGGGGGGTGGTGGCATTTGGAGCTATACGATGCCATTTCTGTGGAAGGGCCCATTGTATTTCCGGTTGTGACTAGTGGGGGAAATGAATATGTATCAGTTAAGGATCAACATGCCTTTGGAGAATTACTTAGAACCTTGGTATTTTTAATGGCAGAAATTATTTTTTGAAAGAAGTTGCTCAGAAAACATCCTCTCTCACATATAATATTTCTCTCTCTCTCTCTCTCTCTCTCTCTCTCTCTCTCTCTCTCTCTCTCTCTCTCAGATTTCTCTCTCAGATTTGTGATGTATGCCAATCACCACACCCAAATTTTTTTTTTTTTTAATGTGTGTTGTATGTAGGCTTTGCACTCAGGTTCTTGTGTTTGCAAGGCAAACACTGTACTGATAGCTATCTCTCCATGTCATTTCTTGTATATGGCTGGTGGAAGTATTAATACAACTCTTGAGCAATCTGGCATTTTTTCTTCTAATTTAAAAATTCCAGTTCTTGGAATTTCATTGTCATTATACTTTAATATGTGCACAGTGGCACACACACAGACATACACATACACACATAAAGACAGGCACACATACACAGACACACATAGCCACATACATACATATGGTGATATTTAAATATTAGTGTGACATAGCAAAAGTTTGGAAACATCTTAATATTTCATCAGTGAACTAATTTTATATATTTGTAAAGTAGAATATTACATTAAAAAAAGTGTCTTTGGGATTGGACATTCCCTCATCTGTGTGCAGACATGCATACATACAAAACCCATATACATAAAGTATATAAATATTTTTATTATTAGGTTTTTGTTTGTTTTTTGAAACAGGGTTTTCCTGTGTAGCCCTGACTGTCCTGGAACTCGATCTGTAGTCCAGGCTGACTTCGAATTCAGAGATACACCTGCCTCTGTCTCCCAAGTGCTGGGATCAAAGGTGTGCACCACCACTGCTTGGCAAATGAATAAATCTTAAGAAAAAAAAAAGCGTTATCTATATTTAGATAAATGGGTGGGTGGATGGGAATGGATCATTGACCAAAAATTGTTAAGTGAAAAACCACAAGGTACACATTTTAAGGGAACTGTTGGGAAGAGAAGTTGGGAATGTAGAAAGGTTGGGAGAATTTCTTCTCTTAGCTTAACTCTTGCAGCTTGTGAATGTGTTTGAAACTTTCTGTAAAATAGTAGTTTGAACAGTGTTACTGTGTTTTGTCCTGTCTCACCCTTGGTCAGGTGGAGGAACTTCTTCGGTAAGCTCGAAGCATGCTCTCATCATGGATGAGGTCGATGGCATGGCAGGCAACGAAGACAGGGGTGGAATTCAGGTAACACACAGCACTATAGCTTTTTGTTTTACTGTTGATTTTTAGATTTTTGAATATGTATAGCAGTTGAGGGTTTTTTTTTAAAAATACTAAAATATGTTGACTAGTATCTGTTATTTTTTTAAAATAATGATTTTTATGTTCTAAATTTGTCTTTTAGGAACTAATAGGCCTGATAAAGCATACTAAAATTCCCATCATTTGTATGTGCAATGATAGAAATCACCCCAAAATTCGCTCTTTGGTTCATTATTGTTTTGATCTTCGTTTCCAAAGACCTCGGGTTGAACAGATTAAGGTATGATGATTGTGATAAATTTTATTTGGTGTGTGTCTTTATGTGTCCACAGGCACACATGTGTGTGCTCATGCATGTGCAATAGGGTATACATGTGGAGGTCAGAGGGCATCCTTTGGGTGTGTCAGTTCCTCTTTGTACCATGCAGGTTCTAGGGATTAATCTCAGGTATCAGGCATGATGGAAAGTGCCTTTACCCACTGAGCTATCTTGTTAGATGTCTATGGGTTGCTGTTGCTATGATAAAATACCAAAAAGTTTTTTTTTTTTTTTTTTTTTTTTCTTTTCTCCGAGACAGGGTTTTCTGTATTGCTTTGGAGCCTGTTCTGGCACTCTTTCTGTAGACCAGGCTGGCTTTGAACTCACAGAGATCTGCCTCCTGAGTGCTTGGAGTTTTGTTTTGTTTTGCTTACACTTTCACATCACTGTTCCTCACAGAAGTAGTCAGGACAGGAACTCAAATAGGGCAGGACTGTGGAGGCAGGAGCTTATGTAGGTCATGGAGGAGTGCTGCTTACTGGCTTGCTTTACATGGCTTGCTCAGTCTGCTTTGTTATCGAACCCAGGACCACCAGTCCAGGGGTGGTACCACCCACAATGGCGTGGGGCCTCCCCCATCAGTCATTAATTAACAAAATGGCCTACAGCCAGATGATATGTAGTCATCTTAACAATCCCCTTTCCTCTTCTTGGATGACACAAATATAGCCAGCACACTGACCCATAATTCCTCTTCTAAAGGATACTTATATAAAGGTTATATAAAGGTTAATTTTAACTTTAGACATTGTCAGTATTATAGCCAGTGAGGTTTATCAAAGGTGCAATGATACTTATTAAAAAAAATTTAAAGTGTCTCATAAATATTTTATAGAATTACAGATAAGAGTTAAAATAAAAAGGTCAGTGACTATTTCTTGCTTGCTTGTTAATTTCAGAGTGCAATGTTGTCTGTTGCATTTAAAGAGGGTTTAAAGATTCCCCCTCCAGCCATGAATGAGATTATTTTGGGAGCTAATCAAGATATCAGACAGGTGAGTTACATATACATTATATGACAGTTGTTATTTTTCTAAATTTAATTTTATTATTGTATGTGTATGGCTATTTTGCCTGCATATGTCTGCACCACTTATGTGCCTAGTATTGGCAGAGGCCAGAATTGGGCATTCGATTCCCTGGAACTGGAGTTGTAGATGGCTGTGAGCTACCATGTGGGTGCTGGGAGTGCAGCCAATTCTCTTAACTGCTGAGTCATCTATCCAGCTCATGACAGTTAATTCTTTTGCCCTCTCATTATTCAGACCTACATAGGGTAGGGGAGTAGCAGTCCTTTCTCATCCTGACATTCTTATTTATGTTTCTTGTAGGTTTTGCATAATATGAGTATGTGGTGTGCACAAAATAAGGCACTAACTTATGATCAAGCCAAGGCTGATTCTCAAAGGGCCAAGAAGGATATCAGACTGGTAAAATGTGTTTCCATTTCTTAGTTATGAAGTTAGTGTTTCTTGTCCTGCTTGTACTAGCTTTGTAGACATAATATACATCCTTGATATACCTGTGGAGCCCAAGGACTTGTTAGAACTTTTCCCCAAGCATGGCCATTGTCTGTTACATATTCTGAGAAAGAGATTTTGTTGTTGTTAATTTTTGGGAGGTTTTATTTTTTGTTTGAGATAGGGTTTCTCTGTAGCTTTGGAGCCTGTCCTGGTACTCTTTCTGTAGACCAGGCTGGCCTTGAACTCACAGAGATCTGCCTATCTCTGCCTCCCGAGTGCTGGGATTATAGGCGTGCGCCAGCCACTACTGCCTGGCTCATATGCCCCAGTCTTTCCCATCCCCATAGTTTTTCCTTTTCCTGAGTGTCATATAGTGGGAGTTATACTGTATGTAGCCTTTGGGAATTGACTTCTTTCGCATTGTAGAGTAGTACATTTAAGGCCCTGCCATTTCTTCTAATGGGCTGACCAATTGTTCTTCCCCTTTCCTGCCCCCCCTTTTGTTTATTGTTTGTATGTATGTATGTATGTATGTATGTATGTATGTATGTATGTATGTATGTATTTATTTGGTCTTTTGACATTGTAGCTCAACTGGGCTGGGACTAAAGGTATGCATCACCCCCACCCGGCTTGGCTGATAATGGCCTGGATGTGTATCAGTTTATTTACTCATTTAGTTTCTCAAGGACATCTTAGTACTTCCAGATTTTGGCAGCAATGGTAAAGGTGCAGTAAACTGTTCATTTGGGACCCCGAAAGTGCTGTTTCATTCTCAGTAGGCAGTGAAGGTTTTTACTGCTCTGTATCTTTTCCAGTATTATGTTTTCGTCATTCTGCCATTTTATGCACCTTCTTGGTAGGGCCCATTTGATGTTGCCCGGAAAGTGTTTGCAGCTGGAGAGGAGACTGCACACATGACACTGGTGGACAAATTGGATCTCTTTTTCTATGACTATTCCATAGCCCCCCTCTTTGTCCAGGAGAACTACCTCCATGTGAAGCCTGTGGCTGCAGGGTAAGCATCAAGGGCTGTGAGGGTCAGGGTCAGGACCCTCCAGCACTGCAGAGGCTGTGTCCTTGTACAGAGTGGCTGGCAGTGGATGTTGATGTAATCCAGACTGGCTCTTCTCTGCAGGGGTGACATGAAAAAGCACTTGATGCTTTTAAGCCGGGCAGCAGACAGCATATGTGACGGTGACTTAGTGGACAATCAGATCCGGAGTAAGCAAAACTGGAGTCTTATGCCCACACAGGTGAGTGTGGGACCTGCTTCAGCTGAAGAAAGATTCTTGTGTTTCTTGTAGTTTTTTTCTTTTTATATCTAAAAGTTTTTATTGTATCAGTGTTTTACATGCTGGTGTCTGTGGAGGTCAGAAGAGAGCACCGGATACCCTACAAATGGAGTTACTGATGGTTGTGAGCTGTCCTGTGGGTGTTGGGAACCAAATCCAGGTCCTCTGGAAGAACACCTAGTGCTTGTGACTGCTGTGCCATCTCTAGTCTTTTGTGGCAAATTTAGTCTGTTACAGAGAAAAATATTTCAGTCACTCTGTCTTTATTTGTTCCAAAGTGTTTTAATATAAATGGAGGAACGGGAATAAGAAGGCTAGCTGTTAGTTCTAGCCACAGGTGTGCATCAGAAGTTTCATTTGCTGTTTTGCCTTAAGAATCTGTGTATTTGTGGCTCTCTCAAGAAGGTCACTGCTCAGAGCTTCTCCTAGAATAAGTACAGTCAGGGCAGGAATTGCAATGTTCTCCATTGCTGCAGAGGTCAGTTTATATTTGGTACTGTGATACAGATTTAATACACACTTAGTCTTTCATGTGAGTGCGCATACTAGAAATGGAATCCAGAGCCTTGTACATGCAGGACGGCACTCTACCACTGGTTCATGCCCATAGCTCTGAATTTTGTCTGTTCAACAGCATCACTGCTCCAAATAACAAAGGTTTCCAGAAAGTCTGCCCTCTTCTATTGTTTTGTTTTGAGACAGAGTCTTGTTGTGGAGCCCTGTTTAGCCTGGTATTCATTCTGTAACCCAGACTGGTCTTAGACTTGTGGAAATCCTGCGTCAGTCTCTTCTAGGTGTGGGTCACCACACCTGGCCTCCCTGTCACTCTCTTAATGTGCTTGAGAAGGACAACGATGCCTCATTCTTTTCATTTTTATAAAATTTGTACAAAAAATGTTTTTTTTTCTGTAGTACTTTGATATTTTATCTTAAATAAATAATTTTAAGCACATGAAAACCACTACATAAATATGTTCCTCAAAGCTTTAGTTTTGATAAGAAAACAACACTACACAAAGCTCCCATGTCCAGTTACAGGAGGATGGTTAATTATTAAGTCTGCCTGGTGAAGTTCTTCTACATTTTAACGGTTTGTAGAGATTTTCTGATGAGAACTTTTGGGAAAATATTAGTAGAATAAGGCAGGATACAACATTTATAGAAAGTTTAATTAAAGCCTTCAACAACCTGAAGATGCTGGCCAGAGGAGACATGGGAAGTTACGCCGCTCCCCCTTTGCATGTTCTGTAGGAGGCAGTTCAGTCTGCTTGCCTGGCCCGTCTGCACTCTGACCTCCCTGTGCCATCAGCCACTTACGTTTGAGGCAACCTCATTCTGTGCTGAGACACTGGCATCTGGGAATGAGAGGTTTATTGAAGTTGGTTGCAACATGACCTCTGAGATGGTTTTAGACCAGGGTTGACTCCAGTCTCTGTTTTCATTCCCTCTCCCTCACTTCACCTTTGAGAGCACTGGTGCATGTATGTGCACGTACACGTATGTGGAAGCCAGAGGTGCTGTATATCTTGGTTTTTTTTTGTTTTTTGTTTTTTGTTTTTGTTTTGAGCAGGGTCTTACTATGTAGCCTTTGTTTGTCTGGAGCTCTCTTTATAGATGAGGCTGTCCTTGAACTCAGGGCTCTACCTTCTAAGTACTGGGATTAAAGGTGTCACTGCTGGGCCTAGTTGATTTTTTTAAAGAGTGTGCGCGCGCGTGCCTGCCTGCCTGCCTGTGTAAATGTATGTTGTGTGTATGATGGGTGGGTGCTTGTGGGGGCCAGAAGAGGGCATTGAATCCTCTGGAGCTGGAGTTACAGTTGGTTGTGAGCCACATAACCAGTTGTGCTGGGAACTGAACTTGTGTTCTCTGAAAGAACAATTAGCCCTCTTTTTTTGTTTTGTTTTGTTTTGTTTTTTTCAATACATGGTTTCCTCTGTGTAGCCCTGTCCTGGAACTCATTCTGTATATCAGGCTGGCCTTGAATTCAGAGATTCACTTGCCTCTGCCTCCCGAGTGTTGGGATCACCCACTTACTCATTTAAAGTATGTGAGTGTGTGTCTGTGTGGGTATGATGTGCATAGGAGTGCAAGAACTCATGGAGGCAGGCACGTTGGATCTTCTTGGAACTGGTGTTAGAGACAATCCTGTGTGGATGCTAAGAACTAAACTAGGGTTCCCTGGAAGAGCAGAACATGTTCTTAAGGGCTGAGCTGTCTCTCCAGTCAGAAGATAGTAGAGATGGGGTTTCTTGATGACTTGGAACTTGATTAGGCTACAGTGGCTGGTCATTGAACCCCAAGGATTCTCTTGTCTCTTCCCATTGTTGGGATCACAAGTGTGCATTATAATGCCTGGTTTTTCACATGGATGTTGGGGATCTAACTCAGCTCCTCATGCTTGGGTGGCAAGCACTTTACCTAAACTATCTCCCCAGGCACTGTTCTGTTGTTTTCTATGGGAGAAGCCTCCCATATCTGTAATCAGGACAGGGGAGGGACACTGTAATCAGGCATTGGGCCATTGTATTTATATTTGATTACTATAATGCACTGCCCACTAAATGGACCATTTGAAAGAAAAATAAAAAAAAGTTTATTGAGCTTACAGTTTTGGGAGATGAGGAGCTTGTGTCTGGTGATGGCCTCCTTGCTTAAACAGTGCTGAGGTGGTTGGTACAGGGCATCACATGGCAGGAGACAGATGTGTACGTGTGTGTATGTATGCTTGATCTCTCTCTTTTAGAGCATCCAGCATTATTCACTTGGAGACCTCCATTATAAGGACTGACTTTCTCTAATCTAAATCACTTTGCAGTGACTCTACCTTCCAAATGCTATAGTTGGGTTAAGTTTTCTACCCTCTTCATACCACACAATGAGAATGACAGCTGCTAAAGAAATAGCTTTATACCAATTTACCAAATTTAAATTCTGGACTATGACCCCCCCCCCCCCCCCCCAGGCCATTTATGCCAGTGTTCTTCCTGGAGAGTTGATGAGGGGCTATATGGCTCAGTTTCCTACCTTCCCAAGCTGGCTGGGGAAGCACTCATCTACGGGCAAACATGATCGGATTGTTCAGGACCTAGCCTTGCACATGAGTCTTAGGTAAGTGGAATTAGTGCCATTCCTGTCATTTTGTTGGTAGGTGCATTAGCTTTACCCTGCAAGAATAGCTGTGCTTGAAGATAGCTGTTTTATGTTTGGCTTTTGCTTACCAGCTAAATGATCCTGGATGAATTCCTGCCATTTGGCCTGAGTTCTGTCCTCTGATGTCAGCATGAGGCTTTAAAAAGAGCCAGATAGCAGTTGTGTCATGATTTGAGTTATATTTTTAAAGTGTATACATCTGAGATCTGCTATTGTTTGTTGTTGCTGGAAGTGTGTCTGTTTTAGTGGAGTAACTTCACTCTTCAGAAGTTAATATGAAAAACTGAATATTGATAAAGAAATGAGTTAGTTTTTACCTGTTGTACTAGAAAGCTGACCTAGTCATCAGAGATATGCAACACAGGATGACATGTGACAGGAGCGCCACTCAGATAAGGAAAGTGAATACACTTGGAAATGTTTAAGGAAGTTTAAAAACATTTGAGTTTGTTAAAGTTTAAAGTTTTTGAAATGTGAAGGATCTGCTCATAACCATGAAGGCTATTGAAGAATCCTCTTTGCATTTCTGGGTCCCAGAATGTTAGTTTGATCCAGATCCACCCTGGTCACTGTGGAAAGCTGAGGTAGTTTCTGTACGGTGATGTCCAGTTCCCACTAATTCCCTCTTCCTTGCTCATGGCAAGAGTCTTTTATTCTACCCTCAGTTTCCTGTTGTTACTCTAATACAGAATGGCTTAAAACAACACACAGTTATTGTCTCCCTGAGGGGTTCCCTGGGTGGGCACGGTGCCATTCCCAGTCCCTTATCAAATGGAGGCTGCTGTGTCAGGGAGATTTGAAGGTGCTGCTCTGTGGCATGGGAGATGGAGGAGTCACCAGCCTATTTTGGACTTGCTAGGATCACCAGTGTCACTTTCACACCCAGCCTGAGGTCCTCAAGCTTAAAGTACCTGGACATAATATTGCCACTTGTAGAAATGTAGAATGGTGGCATTAGAAATACTATTTTGCTCAGTTTTTAAGGGAGTGACAATATTTGGGAAAAAGTCATTTATGTTTTGACTTTTTTTTTCTTTTTTCTTTTTTTTTGGAGACAAGGAGATCTCTATATAGCCTTGGCTGGGTTAGAACTCACTCTGTAGACCAGGCTGGCTTTGAACTCACTGAGTCACTGAGATCTGTCTGCCTCTGGAGTGAGTACTGGGATTAAAGGGTTGTGCCACTGTGCCAGCCCAGAAAATTAATTCTTGGTAACATTCTAGTTCTCAGCAGCCCATAGCCATCTGGCTGCCCTAAGAGCTGTATTCCTAAGGACAAAATACTGTTTATTAAAAGGACCTGTGGAATAACTTGTACATTATAAAATAATTACATGTTGAAAAGATAAAAAAAACTTTGAACTGTGCCTGATTGACTGGTGGATATCTAATGTTAGGTGTTGGTAATGGAGTGCCATTGACATGCTTTAAAAAATAAAGGTGTGTCCTTCCATTGTTTCAGAACTTACTCCAGCAAAAGGACGGTGAACATGGATTACCTGTCACACATCAGAGATGCACTTGTGCAGCCCTTGGCTTCACAAGGGGTAGAAGGAGTTCAGCATGTTGTCACACTTATGGACACGTACTATTTGATGAGAGAAGACTTCGAGAATATCATGGAAATTAGCAGCTGGGGTGGCAAGCCCAGTCCCTTTTCCAGGCTGGATCCCAAGGTAAGATGCACTGCTGACTGTCCACGGTCACTGGTAATGACCCTGCTGTCCTAGCAGTGCTTGAGGTGTATTCTAGTTGCTTTAGACTGTTTGTTTGTTCCTCTCCCCTAACCATTTTCTGCCTTTCTGGCCTGTGCTTCCCAGAGACAGTGTTTGAGGATAGTGCTTAGAGAAGATTATAGCATTGGGCACTACAGGTTGTATTTTTATCTTGACCTCAAGTTGAGGGAAAAAACAAGAGGGCAGGTGTAAGGTGCAAATGCAGATATGTTCTAGATGGAAGAGGGATGAGCCTGGGGGCTAACATGAAGCAGTGGTGTGGGTTATAAAAATGTGTTTATGGCTTGAGGGTTTTTATAAGTTTTTCTTTTACTTTTCCCTTCCCTTCCCCCCTTCTTTTTTTTTTGTTTGTTTGTTTTGTTTCCCTTTTCCTTTCTCTTTTCTCCTTTCCCTTTCCAGATTGGCCTTGAACTCCTCCTGATCCTCCTGCCTTTAATTCCAGGCTTCTGGTATTATAGGCATGTATGTACCCTCCCTCTTCTTCCTTCCCTGGTCTGCCTGCTGACCCTGTATTGGTTTCTGGTATTCTTCATGCACGTTAGTGATGTAACGAACACGTCCCAGTATCTCACTCTCCCATGCATTTTTGGATGCAGCTTCAGAAGATGTTCTCTGTGACTTCTCCTGTCTTGTTAAAGGCATCCACTGCGTGAAGTGGACTGTGTTTTAAGCTTCAAGTTCAGGTTATTAAAGTTAGTACTCTGAAGCAACCGCTATTACTGTAGTAAAGATGAACAGACTGGCTTTCTTTTTCCAGAACTAGAGGCTGAACCTTAGTCCTTCTGTATACCAGGTATGTGCGCTTACTGCTGAGGTCTCTATCCAGCTCCCTTTGAATTTTTTGAGACAGGGTCTCACTAAGTTGCCCAGGCTGACCTTCACTGTGTTTTATATAGTTCAGGCAGCCCTTGAGCTTGTATTTTCTTGGCCTTAGTCTCTTCTCTTTGCTGGGATTGCAGGCATATGCTACTGCCATGTGTGCCAATTTTTATGGTTTGTAGTCAAGACCAACTTGAATCTTACAGTGAGCTCTTTTTGACTTTTTTATTGGTTCATAGATTAACCACTGATTGATTCTTTTTTGTTTGGTTTTGGTTTTTTGAGACAGGATTTCTCTATTGCTTTGGAGCCTGTCCTGGAACTTGCTCTATAGACCAGGCTTGCCTCGAACTTAGACATCTTTCTGCCTCTGTCTCCAGAGTGCTGGGATTAAAGGTGTGTGCCACTATACCTGACTTAACTACTGATTTTATTTTATTTTTTTGAGCTGTGGGCTCAATATTCTCAAATAAATAATATAAAAATAAATGCCATGAGCTGGAGATGTAGCTCGGTGGTGGGGTTGCTTAGTATGCACTTGATCTCTAGTAACACACACAGAATGTCTCTAGAGGAGAATGAATATATTTCCATTTCTATTATGTATATAGTAACTATTTTGCAAATAGTTTAAAGGGATTTCTTGGGCTTCTCAAAATTTCAGCTTAACACATGTTAAGAAATTCTCTAGCACTCAGGGTAACCACCTTCCTCTGCACTTTAGGTGAAAGCAGCCTTCACAAGAGCATATAATAAGGAAGTGCACCTGACCCCATACTCACTTCAGGCAGCAAAGACACCGAGACTCAGCACAGGCCCCACATTGGATTCTGAATACCATGAAGAGTCACAGGAAGATGACAGTCAGCCTGATGAGAAAGAGCAGGATGCAATAGAGACGGATGCCATGATCAAGGTAGTGTGTTCAGCTCTGGGTAGGAGCTCCTCAAGGGAGATGCCCTTTTCTTCTGTGTAATGTGCCTTGGGAGTAATAAGGTCTATTCTGCAGGTAGTAGGGTAAGCTGAAAATACAGTAGTTTTGCTCATTGTAATTGTAATTGAAGGTGATGGGACAGGTTTCACATACATACATACACAACATACATACATACATACAGTTATTATTATTAAAAATCTATCTATTTTCAAGACTGGGTTTCTCTGTGTAGCCCTGGCTGTCGTGGTACTCACTCTGTAGACCAGGCTGGCCTCAAACTCAGAGATCAGCCTGCCTCTGCTTCCCAAGTTCTGGGATTAAAGGTGTGTGCCACCATGCCTGGTGGTTTCATTTTTATAAAGTGTACTTCTTATAGTAGTGGAAGAGCCAAATAGGCCATTATAATGATGGTCATGTGTACTTTAAGAATCCATGTGTGCTGAATGTGTGCATGTGTATGTTTTCCCAAGTGCCTTCTGTTTCTGTCTATCTTAGTTTTTGAGACAGAGTCTCACTGAACCTGGGGTTTGCTGCTATGGCTAGATGGATAGCCAGCGAGTCCTCAGGTTTGTGTGTGTTTTCCCCCTTCCCTAGCACTGAGTTTAACAGCAGTGTGCTACTTGCCATACTTTGTGTGTTGAGGATCTGAGCTTAGTTCAAGCTTGTGCAGGAAGTATTTTACCCACCCAATAGTTATCTTACTTGCCCCAGAAGGGTACTGTTTATACTTAATTGATTACTATACCACAGGTACACTTTATCTATTTATTTATTCTTATTTTACATATTGATCCCAGTTCTCCCTCCCTTCCTCCTTCCCTCCCTCCCAGACCCCCAGACCACCCTCCAATCCCATCACCACCCCCCCTCCCCCATTCCACAGACAAAATCTGTCAAGTCATTTGGAGTAGGGACTAGGCCCTCTCCTGCCTCTAGGTTAAGGGAGTATCCCTCCATGGGGGATGTGCTCCCAAAGTCCTTTTGTGCATCAGGGATACATCCTAGTTCCACTGTCTGAGGTCCCTTAGACTGCCCAGGCCTCCTAACTGAGACCCATGTTCAGGGGGTCTAAGTTTGTTCAATGCTGGATTCCCAGCTATCAGTCTGGGGGTCCATTAGCTCCTCCTTGTTCAGGTCGGCTGTCTCTGAGGGTTTCTGTAGCCTGGTGTTGGCCCTCCCTCTCTGCATCTGGATTTCAGTTTGGCTCACAGGTGCATTTTAATAGGGTAAACAGAAAAACATTTTAAAAAAACCTAGTGATCACATCCGTTATTTGTGTTTGTAACAGCCATTGAATTTGCTTGTAAAAATTTCTGAGGAAAACTTAAGTGTTTTGCTAGTAAGCATTTGAATGAAGCAAGTGGTCAGCCTACCTCACAGCTGTCAAGGAAAAAGGATGCAGCCTTCTCTCCCTTTCATCATGTGTGCAGTTCTTACTCTCCCTGTGTTACATGTCTGTGGAAAGAGGCACTTTGCAGTTGAATTGGTTTGCCATCTCCTCTCCTTTCCCCTCTTCACAAAATGAGTGTGCTTAGATCTCTGTGAGAGACTAAAAGGAGTTCAATATGTAGACAATGCCATATCTATAAGTCACTTTTTGGTTATTCTGGCTTTCCTAAGAATACTGTATTCTGAATTCAGGAAACTGCCTTACACAGGGCGGGCACACCTTAGTTCTAGATCTGAGTGTATTTTCTTTGTGTTATCACCTCTCAAGGCTGTAATTAGCTTGGTTGTTGCTTCTCAGGGACAGCAATAGATATCTTGCTTTTCTAATTAAATTGTAGGTAAAGATTATGCTGTCATTTACTCATCAACATTTCAACTGTTTTGTGCATCTCTCCCCCAACAGAAAAAGACAAGATCTTCAAATCATTCAAAATCAGAAAAAGATAAGGAGTCCAAAAAAGGAAAACGAAGAAGTTGGAAGAAATGAGACCATTGTTGAGTACTTTTTATTTACCCTCTTGACTAGTCCAGCTGGTCTAGAGAATGAAAGCCTTGCCCTGTGCCAGAGTAACCATGTGTAGCACTGTGGGGTGGCCTGGTGGTCCCATTATAAAGGACATACAGCTAGACAGTCTAACTAGCCCGCTCTCACGCACCTCTTATAGAGGTGGAGATGACTGCTCCAGCCTTGCAGTGTCCCTGCCAACTGAAATTGATTACTGGGATTCAAAGTGACTGTGGAACCAAAACTAGGAGTGCACAGGCTTTGGAGTCAGATTTAGTTAACCATAGCAAGCAGCTTAACAGTTCGTCCTAATGGCCATTAGAGGACCAGTGCTGATTTTTTTTTTTTTTTTTTTTTTAATAGTAGTTCTTATTTTATGGTGAAATTCTGTAAATAAACCTTAATACAAAGCAGCCACCACCTGGAGCTGAGTGTTCGTGGTCCATTGTCAGGTATCTTGCAGAGTATGTATCAGGAATCAGATGTCCATGTGATACATGGATCATTGGTAAGATTGCCATCTTGTACAGCAAAATGCTATGTTGGTATCCTACTTTCCATATTAATGTGATTAGATGAAAACATTTGGAATAACCCTGTGAATTGCTATTTTGCAGGTGTAGGGTCAGAGCTCAGATGCTAGCATCCCTTTGTACTGACCACATTGCTGCTGTAGGTAGTCTCTTAGAGAGGCCTCTTGGCTAGTCAGGTGCGTAGATATTGACTGCCACATATTCCTGTCCTCCTGCAGTCTCATCCTGAAGGTCAAGACCAGTAGTCTAGGATGGGCTAGATTCTCAGGCTCATTTTGGCTGGGAGATGCTGTCCTGTGATGGAGTTGATAGCCCTATTGGAATTTCAGATTGTATCTAGAACTGTGCTTATTCAAGGACCCTGGGCCATGGATGTAACCTGGCCTTTAGGTGGTTAGATCTTTACATCAGTAAATGCTCAGAGGTCTATGCTGCCTCTGTGAGGTACATGCCAAAAATAGGAGGACCATATTTTGCCTTCGAGGCCTCATGGCCTTGTTGGGAGAGGAGACAAAGTCATGGAGAACAGTGCAAAATTATTAACCAGTGTGAAAGGTCTATTTCCTGGAGATCAGTTCACTATGGAAATAAACTGTGCCCTTAAGCTTGAGTCTGAGTCTTGCCTTCTCTTCTCTGTTGAAACTTAATGTTGCAGTGGTGGTTTCCTCACCCAGAGGGGATACTTGTGTGCACATTCTTCCATTTCTGTTCCTTTGGGACATGCAAGTCATGCCTCCCTCAGTTGGATACATTCCAGGAAAGGCACGGTATTCTGCTTGCTCTCAAAACAAAGAATGGTGTTTACTTATTTAATATAATTATAATTTAAATTGGAAGCCCTCCTAAACATGACGTAAATGGTGCAAGTTAAAGGAAGGTGGGTGTGAAGGCCATAGCAGTTGTATGAGGACCTAAATGTCTGTGTTGGGATTGAATCTCCTCAAAGCTCTTGAAGTGGC
Organism: Cricetiscus sungorus; assembly: GCA_030556225.1. NCBI lineage: Eukaryota > Metazoa > Chordata > Mammalia > Rodentia > Cricetidae > Cricetiscus > Cricetiscus sungorus. Next base: position 32,733,815 of record JANBXA010000734.1, read on the forward strand.
CCTGTGCTGCCCAGGTTCTCTGAGTCATGGCCATCTGGATGGCTGTGTCTCACAGACAGTTCCCCTTAGTTTCTTCTGATACGTTTTGATATTACTTGTTGGCTTGAGTGACTTAATGTACACTAGGATGAGTATCTTCCTGAAGTTCTAGAATGAGTGTGTTCACAAGTGAAAGCTGTGACCTGTAAATCAAATACGACGTGCTTGGTTTCACAGATGCCAGGTGGCTGTGACTTCCTCAGTGGTGTGAAGGGGTAGCAAGAAACTGGGACTGGTGACTTTTCCATTCAGTTGTACTGCTTAGTGAGGCCTAGGCCTCTGGTGAGCCCCAAGAAGACAGCTAAAGCTCAAGGGATGAGGGTGGGGTGCTCAGATGCACTTTGGCCAGTCTTGTTAATGCTCGGTTGCTGGTTACTGTATGCGTATCACCTGACTCGGGTGACTCGTGTCTGTTGGCTGTTCAGACTGATGACAAGGGCCATAGGTCATGGTGAGAATGTGTATACTGCAGTTGTAGGGCAAGTACAGACTTCCTGCAAGTGAGTGTGGCATGTGCAATATGAGAAAGTCTTCATCTCTGGGATGATAACAAATAGTCTATGCTTCCAGGGGAAATCAAATAATTTTTTGTGTGCAGCAGAATGGGCAGACACTACATTTACTCATATTTGTGACGAATTGTCTCTGGTGTTTTGGTTCAAGGAACAGACTCTGTCCTGGCCAGACTTTATAAGGGCTCTAAGCCACCTCCTTCATCACTTCCTCTGTATTTAAATCCAGGAAAACGTAACAGATATCTAGTCAACAGTTTTATTTGAAAGGAGATACTTAAATAAAAAAAAAATGTTAGAAAACTGGGTATTTACAGTGTAGGACTTCGAAGAGGACCTATACAAGGTTCAAGAAGCAGCAGGTTGTGTCACTGTTATGTCACTGAAGAGGCTGAACTTGCTAGACTGTTTCATTCTTCAAGTCTGCCCGGGGTGGACACAGCCTCCTGAGGGGAGATGCCATCTACTCAGGAGCCTGTCTAAGAAAGGGACAAACAAATGTCTTTAGAAGGTCTCACATAATGGCCTGCCTGTAAGAAAGCTGGATTTCTTGCTCTTTTCCAGAACACAGAGCAGGAGTCCTACAGACAGACAGTCCCATGGATGGACAGTCCTACAGACACACAGCTTTGAGCTTCCTGACCACAGCTTCATGGCACACTGCTATCAAGCAGTGGGAGTGGTGACGAAGCCACCTTGCTGTGAGGGATGTGGACATGCCGAGGATGCTTGGCATGCTTCTCTCAAGGAAGCCAGGGAGCAATAGCTTCAGCAGTACTCATTGTGTAAGGAGACAGCACCGTGGCAAGTGTGTAATCCCAGTTCACTGAAGACATCATGGCATTAAGGAGTTCTGACATGCCACAGTTTAGGTTTCTGTAATACCTCGATGCAAGGACAGTATTTGGAGAGAGCCTGGGAGATTTCTTAACAAGGCTTTTAGAAGTGATAGGGACACACAGATAAAGGTGTATTTGAGACAAAATATAATAAGCAATTAACTGCTCAAAGGTATTGGAAAGCCAGAAGCAGGCAGCTGTTGGAGGGTGTCATCATTTGAAAGAATCCACTGGATTAAATCCAGGACCCTGTGTCTACACCTAAAGTCCTTGAGGCAGGTGATGGCTAGAAACCCACGTCATGGTGAGGTGAGTGTATCCCCTGAATAAATGTTGATTGCATTTTATCAATATAACCTACTAAATGGAATAAAGGGAGAAACCTTTATCATTACAATTCATTGTCAATTCAATATTCAGAAAACTAAGGAAAAAACTAATTGGAGGTCTTTCTTTAAAAAACAAAACAAAACAAAAAAAACCTAATTAAAAAAGGGAACTGAGGGGTGGTGTCACAAGCCTTTAATCCCAGGATTTGGGAGTAGAGGCCGGAGGATTATTTCAAGTTCAAGGCCAGCTTGATTTATAGTGAAAACCTATTTCAAACCAAGGGCTTATGAGATGGCTGTTTGGGTAAAGGGGTCCTGATTACCCGAGTTTGGTATTTTTGTGCCTTGGAAAGACAGCAGGAAAGTGAAAAAGCCCACAGAGAAAGTATTTGCATAACACACCATAAAACTTGCATGTAGATGTGTATTATAGATTCAACTCTTAGAGCCCAAAAAAGGCATTCCTTCTGAAACTGGGCTAAGAACAGAGGGGTGCACAAATGGCAAACAAGCACATGGAAAAATGGTCTACACAGCGCTAGAGTATCCATGCAACAGGATCTCGCTTCTACAAATAAAGCCTGTCAGAAGATTAGAGGATGGAGTTTGCCACTAGTTAACCATAGAGGTCTGGAGGTCTGTATAGACAGACGGGAAGTGAGACGACTGGGCAGAGAAGATTTAAGTGGGAAGAAACAGGAACTCTCGCTCTCGTCCTCCAAGATGCTGGAGGTAAGTGCCTTTGGCTTGCTCCTTCCCTCTGATCTCTTAGCATTCATTCTCCTTTATATCTGACTTTGGGTTTTTATGATTTAGACCAATGAAGAGCTCCATTTACCACAGGGCCCAGGTGGCATACTGCATCACACTCACTGAAAGGACAGAATACTAGGTTTTAGTGAGGCCATGGAGAAACTAGAAACTACGCTGCTGGTTGTAAAATGCTGCAGCCTTCTGAAAACAGTTCCATGGTTCATGAAGGGCAAAAAGGCCAACGAGGCTGCAAAGCAGCATAGGAAATATGAGACAGAAGCAGGCTGGGACCAGCTCCACGCCTGTGTGTGTGACAGACCTAGAATTTCATTTTAACCAAGTTCAAGATATTCTATTAGGGATTGTGGTGGTTTGAAAAATGACCCCCATAAGGAGTGGCTATTATGAGGCATGGCATTGTTGGGGGAAGTGTGTCACTGTGGAGGGGGGGCTTTGAGGTCTCCTTTGCTCAAGCTCCACCCAGTGTGACACATTTGTTTCTGCTGCCTGTGGATCAAGATGCAGAAAGAATTCAGCTCCTTCTCCAGCACCGTGTCTGCCTGCATGTCATCGTGTCTGCCATGAGAATGGACTAAACCTCTGAAACTATAAGCCACCCAATTAAATGTTTTCCTTTATAAGGGTTGTCCTTACTGAGTGGTGGTGGCATACACCTTTAATCCCAGCACTTAGGAGGCAGAGGCAGGTGGATCTCATGTCAGTCCAAGGCCAGCCTAGTCTACAGAGCAAGTTCTAGGACAGGCTTTAAAGCTACACAAAGGAAAAGAAGCTGTCCTGGTCATGTCTATTCATAGCAAGAAACCCTAACTAAGACAGACATGATTTCCCCCTTCCTCCCCCTTGTTAAAATCTTTAACAGGGTTTTTGCTTCCCTCTGGAGTATGTGTGGCCACGTGAGCAAAATCCTTGTCACTGGAATGAGGTAGAAGGAGGAATACATGTGTACTTTGTTTGGCTAAAGTGAGACTTAGGAAAAGAAACTGGGATTTCAAAACTCTTGAAGTCAAACTTTGTACAGCACATAGTCAACTGAAAAGCTTCCATTTAAAGAAAGTTGGTTCTAGCTTTAAGGGCCTATTTAAACAAACAAAAAATCCCATATAAAATATGGTTTATGTATTTGATAAAATAGAGTCTAGTTAGAATTCATGATGCTTGGGTAAATGACTTTAGTTACTTGGGGAAATCATATTACTTGCACTTAGATAAGAACCACTGGACTCTGACAATATGTCACACAAAAAGGAGTCACTGCCAGCAGAATTAAGCTGTGTGGACCCTGGGCTTTGGTGTGTGGGAGGAGAGTGCATGGTGGGGCCCTTACCTGAGCCTGCTGCTCACTGTTCCGTCTCTGTCCGTAGGTACTGGGTGCAGTCCGAAATTTTTTTCAGTTGACTAGAGCTTAATCTTTCTGAACACATGGGACACGTGCTTTCACTGTTTAGTAAGCTGTTTGGGGAGATAAATGCAGAGTAAATTAAATGTGTAATTAACAAATCTTTACCTTCTGGTTAAGCTAATGGGAAAACCAACCACCTGCCTACACCTCTTAATGTGTCCATCCACTGAGGAGGGATAGGGACTCAGGGTCATGCAAGATCTGGCGGGAGAATGCTCTCAGAGGTCACAAAGGTTCTTCCAAAGAAGGCAAAGTTGGGTTTTTAGGAATTCAGAGTGAGGAGCCCTCCAAGGCAATGAGTGGAAGAGCACAGGCCCTGTTTCTGATTCATTGGTGTGACTGGGGAAAGGACACACACTTACATCTTGAGCTCTGAGTACAGTGCAGGGAAGCCGCAGTGCGGGCACATTGTCCAATCGTCTTTCAACATGTGTCGGCCCTGGAAACATCCAAGAGAGAAGTTCATCATCTCTGAAACACTGAGCAAACCTCAGCCAATGACAGGCTCGACTTAGGGACATCATTGGTACTTCATGCAGGCGGCAGCTGTCTAGAAAGATTCAGCCAAAGGGCTACTACAGCTGGGTTTGATTTAGCAGAGTCTTGTTTAAAGATGGACTAAACTTCACCTTTTATTTCACTCTGTGAATTTACCTTCCTTCAAAATATAGCTTATGGTAGCCAAGGCACGAATACATTTGGCATTTTAATTTGGGGGGTGGTGGGATTTGGAGTGAGTTCCTTTGTGTGTGTAGTCCTGACTGTCCTGGAAATTGCTCTGTGGACTAGACTACCCTTGAACTCAGAGATGGCCCTGACTCTGCCTCTTAAGTTCTGGGAAAAAAAGGCGTGTGCCACCACCACTCAGCCTGATAGATCTTAATGGCAGAAGTAAACTGCCAGTTATAAAGGCCACAAGCCAGGTGTGGTGCGTCACCAATGCATCCATCTCAGGACAAAGTACAGGTGAGTCTACAAGAATTAGACTGCACTGTGTTATGAAGCCAGTAGGTGACAGTAATGGCTCGTGAGAGCATGGCCCTCAGACTGCTGAGTGCTGAGCTGCCTGACTCCCTGGGTTTCCTGTGTGCTTTGAATCTCACCTCCACTGACTGAAATTTCATGCTAAATGTTCTGGAAAATGAGTCAGAAGGTACTGTCAAAGGTTAAGAAAACATTGGCATATCAGATATTCAAGTGGAAGGGACTTTACTACAAAGACACTTACTGTTGCAATGCAATAGGGAATGTTGTTTTTACAGCCGGGACAAAGGAGCTCACATTCTGGGAGAAGAAACTGGCAGAATGGACATGGGGTGGTGACCTCTTCTGTCTCGGATGTGTCTGGTCTCCTGGAAAAAGCATCACACATCATTTACAAACACCACTCGATTTCTTGGAATGTGGTGAGCAGGGAAAAGGCATTATCTGGAAAAGAACTAATCCTTCATGGGCTCAGATACTTCCCAGCTCCCTGGCAGCTGGGGCCCCAGTCCCAGGAAGATGCAGCACACTTGGGCCTGGCCAGGTCCAGCCGGCATTCACAGGCACTGCACTGGTAGCATGGTCTCCTCATTGTGTGATGGAGTGGTGAGGGGATTCTCCCTCTGTATCTCCCTTTTGTGTAATTGACATAAAGGCCGCCCAGTGCTGTTTTCACAGACATTTTGGGCCAGTGGGCATATACTAATTGTGTGGCATCCAATATGGTGATTGTGAGCCACATGGAGCTTTGTAGTTCAAAGCACTTAGTTTTAAAGCTTATTCTGTTTTAAAAATTTAAGCCACTGATAACTAGTGGGTGCCATATTGGAGCACATAGCTACAGGCCACTCCTGTTGTGTGGGGACCAGGCTCAGCACTGGTCAGTGTGGCACTAAGCCATCTTGTCCATCTTGCAGTCATAGTCCCCTACACACTGGAAGCTTCCCTGGGCCAGACTGACTTGGTTTGAAGCCACTTGGGTTGACCAGTCATTAGAAAGCGTTTCATGCAGCCTTGACCAGCCTCAGAACTCTGCCATGGGGCAGCTCCTGTCATGATTAGCATTTGTGTTGGCAAGTTTTATGTCAACTTGACACTAGCTAGAGTTCCTGGAGAGGAGGGAGTCCCAGCTAAGAAAATGCCTCCATAAGACTGGGTTGTAGGCAAACATGTAGGGCATTTTCTTAATTAGTGATTGATGGGGAGGGCCCAACCCATTGTGTGTGGGGCCACTCCTGGGCTGGGGTTCTGGGTTCTGTTAAAGCAGGCTGAGCAAACCATGGATGGGAGCAGGTATGTAAGCAGAACCATGGCCTCTGGCTCCTGCCTCCAAGTTCCTACCCTCCTTGAGTTCCTGACTTACTTCATTGATCATTTACAGAGATGGAGCATAAGCCAAATAAATCCCTTCTCCCTTGCTTTTGATCATGGTGTTTTATCATACCAATAGTGACCCTAACTAGGATAGCACTAAAGTCCTGCTTGCTTCTGCTTGCCATTACCAGTGAGTCATTTTGCCTGGCTGGGTCAAGGGTCTCCTAGTTATAATGTTACTACTATGATTAAGTAGTGCATATTCGCAACTGATTTTTCCTTTTATAGATTCTAATTGATGTTTTCTACTTATGTCTAGGATATAGTGTACCCACAAAAGGCCCATGTATTGAAGATATGCTCCCCAGTGCTGGCAGTGTTCAGAGAGGGCCTTTGGAAGTGTTGATCATGTAGGCTCTGCCTTTATTGATGAACTGAGCACTGGCAGACTCAAAATCTGAGTGACTGGGGATTTAGAACTGTGGCAAGAGGAAGTCAGTTGTGGGGCAAGGGAAGGAAGCATATCTTTAAAGAATGTCCGGCTTTGGCCCCTTGTCTCTTCTTCTCTGCTTACTGACTGCTTTAAGGAGAGACATTGTGTCATGTGCTCCCCACGTTCCCACAGCAGTGAAGGGTCTGTGGGGTGGGCACAGCGGAGTCTTCTAGGAAAGCAGGCCTTCCTACTGCTGTCTGAAGCAAGGGCCTTCTCTGTCTACAGCACTCCAATCTGGAGGCCGTCTGCGGAGTGTTCTGTGTTAACAGGGAGCTTCCATGCTGAGAACATCCATGGTTTTGTTCATCTCTCTACAGCAGACAAAGCTGTCAGGTAGACAGCTTTCTCCTACTTGCCAAGCCCGCATTGCTTACACTTGACAGTATGCTTCACAGGGAGGATCTATGTGGTTATCTCAGAAAACAAAGTGAAGAAGTCCTGGGGATGGTACCTTCCTGAATAAAAAGGCAAAGACCCATTTACTCTTTCTCTCACTTCTTCCTGCCTTGAATGGAGATGTGATGTCTCTATATGGCAGCTATCCTGCAACCTTGAGTTGCAAGGAGTTCTATATGCTGTGGGTAGCCTACTGGGAAAATAGAAGGATTTGTTTTGGTGGCATCAGGACATTGTGTCACCAGGCCTGGTCTATGATGCCTTGTGTATGGTTCACATAAATTCGGACTTAAGACATTAGTGGGATTTCTGTTGCTTTTATCCCCTATTATTGGTTACTGTTCTTGTGGCAAAATACCTACCAGGAATCAACTGAAGGGAGGAAGCAGTTATTTTGGCTCATAGTTCAAAGGGCTCTACTAAGGAGTGTGGGTGGAGGCTAGGGAGCAGAGAGAGAGACAGCTGCTTAGCTCCATCTCTTTTCCTTTTTATTCAGCTTGGGACTCCAACCTGCATTCAGGGCGGGGCTTCACTCAGGTAAAAGTCTCTGAATGCATCCTCATACACCTACCCAAAGGTGACTCTCAATTCAGTCAAGCTGACAATAAACATTAGCATAACCCTAACTAGGACAGCACTAAAGTCCTACCTCTACCCACTTTTTTATTAAGTGGGTAACTAGAAGCCCCATCTGAAAAATACCCCAAAGATGTGACTGGGCAGTAGAAATGGCTGTGTCTGCCCACCTGACCATCGCCTCGATTTTCTTTTTGTACTTGGCATCAATTTTGTTGCGGTATTCAGGCCTCATCAGCATAGCTGCAAAGCTGAAAGCAGAGTTCTTCAGGCCTGCCCTGTGACACTCGATCACAGTAGATGTCAGGATAGGCACGATATCTGCAGGACACAAGGAACAGAAAGGACACAGCTGAGTGCAGTGTAGTCAGGGCTACGTGAGCCACAGCTCAAGCAAACCAAAAGACAAGGTGGTGAATACATGGAGCAGTTCTGGCCCTTTGACTGTTGTATGGCCCATGGGCTAAGAGTGGCTTTTACATTCTTAACTGGTTGAAGGAAATAACAAAATAACATTTTGAAACTATGAGGTTCAGATTTTGTGTCCAGAAATTTAACTTCTATTAGAGCCCAGCCCTACTCATTCACTTACATATTATTCACACCAAATCAAATGGCTTAAGATGTTTAACATCTGGCTATTTACAGCAAGTTTGTTGACACCTGTAACACTGTATGAAGTCTGTGCATTTAAAACTGTTATAATGACAGGTCTTCCGGGAGAAAGGGACCTTTCCTGGAAACCAGGTTTGAATGCAGTAGATGACAATGTGATCTTGGGCACATGTTACTTCCCTTTGCCCTCCTAGGCAGGAGGTTCCCAGGTGACCAAATGCCAGTGAAAATCCTGGGTCCTGCCTCTAATGTGCTCCTGGTGCACACTTCAGATCTGGGGATGGTGTGACAGAGGGGACTCTCAAAAGCTTTTGTCTGCACTTGGTCTCCACTAGGCTTTGCCCCGAGCATCTTGCTCTTCTGCCAACATTTCCCTTTGGTGTGATAGACCTTAATTACTGCACTGCTCTGTGCTGAGCCTTGTAGGGTTTCTAGGAGAAGTTTCAAATTCTGGTGTCTTGGGGACCCCAGCCTACCACTTCTGGAACTGTTGTGGAGATAAATGATCTGACAGCACAGGGAGCTGTGAACATGCCTGGTTGGGGAGTGCAGGCATGCCTCAGCACTGAGGTCCAAGTGTGCACAGAGCTCTGTTGAGACAGGACTTACGGGACGGGAACTTGCTGATGTTGTTGGCCACCCGAATGAGCATGCGTGCCCCCTTCATGTGGTCTCCACTCTTAACGTGAATCTGAAATAAATGATGTCTTTCATTCCTGCAGCCTTATATTAGTTCCAGTCCATGTTTTCTTTTCCCAAACAGTTCACTGCTTGTGGCCCAGACATGACTGAACTGAGATTCCCAAGCCTTGTCTCGTTCCTGCCACTGGGGCTATTTTTCCTTCAACAGCTGGCACTTGGCATTTTGTCCTATGTTCCTCCTCTTCAATGGCTGGCTATGTCCTATGTTCTATAACAGCGGGCATCTGGCACTATAGCTATGCTTGGTATTGTTTTCTGCCTTGGGACACCCAAGGCAGATAAACCACTCGTGCATCTTTTGCCAGCCTCTGTGGGCTAACATGCTGTCTGCATTGTAGTGAGACCTGAGCACTGAGGGAGGCGAGGAAGAGAAGAGGGCTTGGGAAAGAAGTGTGTTCAGCCTGAGATGGGAAGGGCCTAGAATAATGCAAATATGAATGAGGTTTGGGAAACAAGGCTGAAGGTGGGATGGGATGAAGCTGCATTCCGCTGATGCCCAGCCCCAAAGCCATAAAGGTACAATGACAATTCTGTATCAGCCTTTTTCAGCCTTTCAGGATTAAACAGTTTTTGTTACTTTTTTTGTTTGGTTTTGTTTTTCAACACAGGGTTTCTCTGTATAGTCCGGGCTGTCCTGAAACTAACTCTGTAGACCAGGCTGGCCTCAAACTCAGAGGATCTGTCTACCTCTGCCTCCTAGTGCTGGGACTAACAGTGTGTGCTACCACTGCCTTTTTTTTTTTTTTTTTTTTTTTGAGACAGCCTTTCTCTGTGCAGCCTTGGCTGTCCTAGAACTAATCATGTAGACCAGGCTGTCCTGGGATTCAGAGTTCCGCCTGCCTCCACCTCCCTGGTGCTAGGATTCAAAGCATGAGTCACCATGGCCAGCCCAAGGGTTAGGCAGTTTTGATACTGCAATCACACATTTTAGAGTCCTGGCCATGCTTGCTGCTATCTGAGAGACTGGCACAGAGGGAGTCACATGAGTGTTCTGCCATGGAAGGGAGTGAAAGGCTGGCTCAGCATGGAAGGCACAGGGCCAGGGGAGCTGAGGGCCAGCTCTGCTGGGGAGCTCCTTCCAGAACCTGCTCTTGCTTCTGGTCCATCTCCCAGCACCACACTGTGAATCTTTCTCCACTTCCTGTGCTTCCATTTGGCTGGGTATGCAGGCCTGAGCCACAGAACCCATGTCTGAGACTGGGAATGACCCCTCTGCCTGTCCAGTCTTTGGTCCTCCCGATGCCCTGAAGGGAACTGCACTCTCAGGGCTGAATGTTGGGGTCTAAATGCCTACTCTTTATAGTCAGTGGCTCCTGCCTGTGTAGTCTACATAGCTATGTATGTCTGAAAAAACAAAGTTAACAGTTCACTCTGCTGTATCAGTTCCATGCCAAGTGCTCTAAAGCCAGACACAAACATGAACAGTCCTGCTACTAGACTGTTCTGCTTAACTGTGTTTAACTAGGTAATAATTAGGATTTAGGTCCTTCGCAACTCTACTTTGGGAGGGGCCACCAAGGATGATTGAGCTTGCTGTACTGGACAGACAACTGACTTAGTATAGACACAGAAAGAGGAACAGTGATATCACTGACATTTTGGGGAAATATGTAAATTTAAGCCTGTCTATCTCTACAAAGACCTAAGTGTATAATATACATTTGGAGGGGTTAGAGAGAGTTCCACTGCCAGTACCAGTGGTGGGTGGATCGTTAACTCCAGCTCCAGGGGGACCCAATGCCTGTCTATGGGCACTATACTCGTGTGCACATACTCATATATACATAATTAAAAATAGTGAAATATTAAAGCAGAAGCCAGACATAGTGGTGCACGATGTAATCCTTGCACTGGTGACAGGAGGCAGAGGTAGGAGGATCACCATAATTTAACACCAGCCTGTTTCATATGGTAGGTTTCAGACTAGCCAGGAATAAATAGCATGACTGTCTTAAAACAATAACAAAACAATCAAACAGAAAACCCAATGTACAGGGATGGGATGCAGCTCTGAGGTGCAGTGTTTGTGTATTATGTGAGTCCCTGGCTCAATCCCAGTCTACATACATACATACATACATACATACATACATACATACATACATACATATGTAGGACCTCCAAATGTACAACTAGGAACAAATAGGCCAGCTTATGTATAAAAACAATTACAAAAACTAACTCATGGTAAGGTCTGTACCTACTTTCTTTCCACCTGAATGGGCTTTGTGCTCTGACCCCCTGTCTCCTAGTTCCTTCCCAGGGAAATAGTCTCTTGAGGCTTCTCCTTTTATGAGTCATTACTGAAACTACTTCTTGCCTTTACTATACAAATGGCACCACACTATGGTCTATGCTGCATTTGCTAGTTGAGAACAGAGATGCAGGAAACGGTTCCAATGCTTGGAGAAGCTCCGAAGGAAGCCCCATTGGTGAGCAGACCTGGCAGGTTAGATTCCACACCACTCCCTCCAGGCCTCACCTTCACGAGTATATAACTGTGCAAGATCATGAGGTTGGTAGCCATCTCAGAGGGGATTTTGATCTTCTGTGCTTTAAGTTCTGCGTACATACTGAAGAGAACATCATGTGCATTCCGATAGTTTCCTTGGAAAAAGAGCCAAATGGTATCACTGCACAAGTCTGAGACCCTCACCTCACAAGTTAATCATGTTGCTAATGCATTTCAACTATATGGCAACAGAACAGCTTTTTCTGCAGTGAGTCACTCTGGGGAAAAGAATGGTGGTGCCTTAGAGGTCACCCCCAAAGTGTACAGTCCCAAGTCCTTCAAGTTCAGCCTCTGCCTCAGCCCTATGGTTAGAACTCTCACACTCTTCTGCAGCCCGAGAGACAATCAGCCTTCTGATTGTTCTGGAGCTTCGTGAGGATGTCAGGGTTTCTAAAACCTCAAGCCTCATACCAAGACCAACACCCCCAGATCACACCTCAGGCCACCAAAGGGAATGAGGGTCACAGCTCAGTGGCAGGGTACCTAGTATGTATGAGGTGCCATCCCCAGCACCACAAAACCAGACCCTTCCAAAGGCAGTGAGATCAAATGAAAATTCTCAAGCAGAGGCTTAATGCCCTGTTGGAGCTAGCCTGTTACCTTCCCAGCCCTGTGGAGCTAGCCTGCCACCTTCCTAGCCCTGTTGGAGCTAGCCTGCTACCTTCCCAGCCCTGTGGAGCTAGCCTATCACCTTCCTAGCCCTTTGAAGCTAGCCTACCACCGTCCTAGCTCTATGGAGCTAGCCTACCACCTTCTTCCCAGCCCTGTTGGAGCTAGCCTGCCACCTTCCTAGCCCTGTTGGAGCTAGCCTGCTACCTTCCCAGCCCATCTTGGTCTTGCCTCCTCCATCTCTTGCTCTCTGATCTGTCTGTCACCCCGATCTCTTGTCACCATCCTCTATCTTTTTCTACACCTTGCTTTTGGAGGCCCTGGTCCTTTCTGATCACATTTCTCCTTAGCCTAGCACTTGTCATCCCTCATAACAACTCTGAACTCATTTCTTTCTTGTCTAATCATGATCCTCAGGGCAGAACTGTGGCCCAGTTCTCCCTGAGGCCTGAGCTCCCAGAATGCGGTCACAAAGAGAAGAAACTGTCCAGCAAGAGAAGGCCTCAGCAGTTACCCACATCCTCTGGGACAGGGAATGATTTTTCCTTCTCTGAATCCAATAAATTGCTTGGTCCTTTGGGGTCAGAGCAAGCCTAGGCTAGAAGCTAGTTACTCTTTCCTGAGCTTTTATTCCATTACCTGTTTGGGCAGGGAAAATAGTCAGGGACCTGATGCTGGAGAAGTAGTTTGGTGGTAAAGCACTGCCCCTGCATGGGCAGGTCCCTAGCACCACAGAAGCCAGCCAGTGTTAGGGACGCACCTGCAGATTGCTCTTCTCGGGCGATGATGATGGCGGTCCGGGCTGCCTCACGGTACTGTTTCAGCGCCATGTACAAGCGGAACAGGTACTTGGCATCCTGGTGCACAAACCATAAGTGAAACATCACTTTCTTCATTAGCCAAGTGGGAGACACGCTTATAACTGTGCCTTTCAGTCATGACCACATTCAGCCCCCAGTAATGGAAGTGATGTTTTAAAAGCCATTTTTCCCAGCTTAGCATGCACAGGAACTCATTCCAAGTGTTTAGGAAACTGAGCTAAACCTTCAGATCCACCCTATCCTCATTTGGTGGATAGTAAAGTGAATGCAAGGGGAGAGCGACAGAGTAAGGCTTTGGAGCAGCGTGACCCAGGTGCATTCTATTCCTGACCCTGTTCCACATAGCCTCTCCTGGGCTGGGGAATGGACGTCTTAACTCTGACTTCACTGTTTATAATCCCTTTAACCATTTCCTCCTGATTCCACATGCGAGCCGTTTCACTCTGTACTTGGGGCTGCTTTCCAGTTTACTAAAATTAGTGGACAGAATGGAAGGGCTGTGAGACAGCAAATGAGGGGCTGAATCTTCTGGGAAGTCACCCGAGCCTCTCTGGGTCTCAGTGGTTTTATCTGTATGATAAGAGCGATGGGTGCAGAGATTTGGTCTCCCCACTGTGAGGGACTGGTGACTCTCCACATCAGTCTCTAGAGTCTGTCACAGCAGATGGTTTTGAACATGGGGTCAAAGGGGAACAAAGGGCTCTGGGTACTTCCTAAGGCATCACATCTGTCCTCACCTAGATGGAGGAGACAGATTTTTGTAGTAACCTGCCAGGGGCATGGATTCTGCCATATGTTCTTAGCCCTGATGTTATAGTGAGTGATTCACACTTACATTTAATATGACTTTATATTAATTTTACAATTTAAAAATATGAACAAAACACTCATTTTTTAAGGGTTCACTGCTAAGTCAACCGTTTCAGTGATTGCTTTACACAGTCTAGAATAAAAAAACTGCGACAAATTAGAAAAAAACCATGGGTGGGGAGGTCAGCTACGTCAAAGGTGAGGCTATTGCACAGGGCATGGTCAGTTCTAAAGAGTGGTATTCGTGGCATCCTCTAATGTGGGGATGGTTACTTTCAGGGTGACACTTCTACAGGTCTGCAAAGTCTTGACTGGTAAGAAGAGGACCCTTCAAAACAAGGCTGAGGCCCAAACACCCAGCAATGCAAAGCTTCCTGTACCTTTGGCATGCCATCGCTCTCCCCCATCAGATGGTCTATCAGCTGATTGGTTAGCAGTTCGTCTTTAGCCTGGCCCACCTGGTTCACAAGAGAGAAACCTAATTAAATCCTGCATCTTAAACTTAGCAGGGATGGAGAATGAGGAAATATCCCTCTGCTAAGGAAATGGAATAAAAACACCCTAGAAGATCCAGGTAAATGACGTGAAATACAATTTAGCCCAGAATCCTTTTTCATTGGTTTGTAGTTTTCTTCAATAAAATTCCATCCTTAGAAGCTATAGTTTTTCTTAGCTGCTCATACCAAAGTATCATCTTTTCCTTTGTATACACAGAGAATATACTTCTTGGATGTTTCAATAAAAACATTAAGGGGCTGGAGAGATGGCTCAGCAATTAAGAGCATTGCTTCCAGAGGACCATCGTATAATTCCCAGCACCCACATCAGGAAGCTCATACCTGTCTTATAACACACACACACACACACACACACACACACACACACACACACACACTCTCTCTCTCTCTCTCTCTCTCTCTCTCTCTCTCTTTCTCCTCTCACTGGATGGAGAGATGGCTCCTCAGTGGTTAAGAATACTGGCTTCCAGGTTCAGTTCCCTGCACTTACATGAGAGCTCACAACCTCCTGGAACTCCAGTCTCAGGGGATCAAAAGACTTCTGTCCTCCACAGGTACTGCACAAATGTGCTACACAGACAAATGTGCAGGCAAAACACCCATGCCCATAAAATAAAAATAAATCAATCTTTAAAAAACCCACTATCACCAATACCTCTACCAAAACCTCTCTCAAGATTAGCGACTAACACACTCTTCGAACAGATCCATAACTTGAGCATATGTGATGGGTCTTATGAAGGCTGAGCATCCTGGTCTGAGAATCTGAACTCAAACTGTGTGTGTGTGTGTGTGTGTGTGTGTGTGTGTGTATGCGTGCATGCGTGCGTACACTCACACACACTGTACATGCATGCCTGAGGGTAGAGGCCAATGGAAGGTGTAGTGTTTCTTCTATTGTTCTTGCCTTATGTTTTTGAGATGGTCTTTCACTATGCCCAAAGCTGCCATTTCAGCCAGGTTGGCTGTCCAGCAAGCTCCTGGGATTCACCTTTCTTTCTCTCACCTCCTCCAGTGCTGGTGTTACAGGGACATGTGACCATGCTTGGCTTTTATGTGGGTGCTGGGGATTTAAACTCAGGTCCTTGCCTTCATAGCAAGAACTCCCTGGACCACCTCCCTGGACCCTGAAAATGCAAACTTTGAAAGTGCTAACATGATACTTAAAGGGTTTCCAATTTGGGAGCAATCAACTTCAGAATGAGGGAACTTTCTGGGCAAGCTCTAATACTTAGTGTGAGAGCTACACAGGATGGGTTTATGGGAAATGGTGCAGCAATTACTACAAGCAAGTTCTACTCAAAGGGGGACCACAAGGTCTTCTCTTTATAACTCAGATAGTCTATCCTGATATGAAAGGATACACCTTGTTTGCTTGAAAATAATTCAGGGAAGAGGGTGGGGATGTGAATAAAGATTGTGTGTTGACAGCTGTGAAAGTCAGATGATGGCTACAAGGAGTTTGACAAAGTTTTGCATATATTGGGAAGTTTGTGTTTGAGATAGGGCTTCTCTGTGTAGCCCTGGCTGTCCTGGAACTCACTTTGTAGACCAGGCTAGCCTTGAACTGAGAAATCTGCCTGCCTCTGCCTCCCAAAGTGCTGGAATTAAAGGTGTGCACCACCACTGACCAGCTGTCTGGCTTTAAGGCAGGGGTCTCATGTAGCCCAGGCTAGTCTCTAACTCCTTATGTAGCACAGGATAACCCTGAATCTCTGTCTCCACTTCCTGGGCTTACAGGCATGTAGCACCAAGCAGTGCTGGGAATGGAGCCCAGGGCTTCCTGAATACACTCTCCCAACTGAGCCACATTCCTGGCTCCTGGGAATGCCTTCAAAAATCAAAACAAACAAACACCAAATAAACCACTAGTGTTCTTTGAAGTCTCAGTTCAGAATTTACTTACAGTTTCGATCGCCATTTCTATTGCCACATTGTCTTCTGAGCTTGGGCACTTCAGGAAGTGCTTTAGTGCCTAAAAGGAGAGATGGACAGCAGCTAAAAATCATCAGGCTGTGCAAGTGCGCAAGCGCATGTGCTGGGCAAATCAGCTTTAACACAGAGACTAAATGTGGGCATGTCTTGATCTCAGCTAGGGGTCTCACTATGTAGCCCTGGCTGGCCTAGAACTCATTAGGCAGACTAAGCTGTGAGTTCATAGAGATCCTTGGCCCTGATGCCTGGGTTCTGAGTTCTAGGGTTAGAGGTGTACAACACCACCCTGTCAGATCCACTTCAAAGGCTGAGTCTAGTTCTAAAACACAGAATGATCCAGAGAACCTTTTAAAGAACCAGTTCTGATTTATGATAAGATGAAAATGTAGACTGTGTTCATTTCCCAAGGAAGACTTAATCATTTTAATTCATTGTTTTTATTGATGTGTGCATGCACGTGCATTTCTCAGGATTGAACCCAGGCCCTCATGCATGTCAGGCAGATGCTATGGCTGCATGATACCTCTAGTCCTTTCATTTAATATTTAGTGACACTCTGCTTGTGGGGTATTCATGTGTGTGCTGGAGTCTGTGAAGAGCAGCAGGAGGAGCCTGGTGTGGCCCCCCTGTTTGTGTTAGATACGCTCTAATGGGGGAGACTGGTGTGAGGCAGTGAGTGGCAGTAACAGGAACTATCTTAATTCCTAACACACCTGTGAAGAAACTTAGATAACAAAGGGCTACTTGGGAAGTCGGTTTTAGGTATTCTGAAGAGGCAAAGATGATTGTGGGGATGATATAAAGGGACAAAGACATGCAGAATGAACAAGTCTGAAGTGGTTATCGAGGGAGCAGAGAGGAAACAGATGGATGGCAATGCTGGCAAGGGCCTTGCTGCAAGTATCCTGGGTGGCACTTCCACAGACACCACCGGAGGCCATCTTGGGATGCCCAGGCTGGCTGGCTAACTGATGGAGGATTAACTTGTGTGCCAGTTAAGCAGTTTGGATATCTTCTAAAAGGCCACAAATGGCAACTGGCAGCCTGTGGGTTATATTCATAAACAGGCACGTGTTCCTTGGCCAGTGAGGATTATGCAAAAATCTGGCCAGCATTTTGAACTCTGGAGACTTAAGATTTCTGTTTGTGTTGAAGGACACTATGATCAGGTCCTGCTGGTCCAGCCTCCTGAACACAGTAGTTCAACAGTGAGCGGTATGCAGTATCTGTTCCCTGCAGGAAGATGCATGTGATCCAGCAGTGACAGGCATCTCAACCCCATCCACTCCCCTTTGGACACTGTACTTCTTGCCTTAGGCAAAGCAGTTCTACTTGGGGAGCAAAAGGCTAACTTGGAGGCAGAGAAACTAGAGGCGAGGAACATATTGGATTGCATAACTGAAAGCAGGAAAACCTGGCTCTGGGCCAGGTTGATGGTACTTAGAATAAATGGGGCAGATGTGAGAGATTTTAGGAAGCCTGTGCATGTACATGTGAAGGAGATTTCAAAGATGGCTCCAGAGGGTGAGGTGGGAGCTCACTGGTAGGTTTGTGCTTAGCATGTTGAGAGCCTGGATTGACCTCCAGTGCCAACAACAGAAGCAAAGATGAGATTTCAAGTCTGAGTGTCTGGGAGCATACTGGCATTTATAATATTTCCTACAATCACTACTGTGGTGTCCAGAGTATGCTTCCTTGGCAAATACTAACCCGTGAATACTGGCCACACAGCAAAAAGAATTTTCCAGCCTGAAAGTGTCTCTTTTCCCCTTCAAAATATAAGGCGATGCTTTGATAGTCTTCATTAGTCGTGTCTTCAGAACCTACAACACACATTCACTGAGTAAAATATCTGAGTGGATCTGCCATTGCCAATCTAAAGCTAGTATCTATGAGGCGCGATCTAAAAACAGGAGGCTGGGCCAGTGACATGGCTCAGTGAGGAAAAGTGCATGCTGTGCCTGTCTGATGATCCGAGTTTGATCCCCAGGACCTACACAAGAGTAGAAAGAAAGAACCAACCCCACAAGGTTGTCTTCTGGCCTCCAAACACACACTATGACACACACAGAACTCACACACACAAAACAAACAACCTGAAAATTCTCCAGGAGACTAAAAGCTTTCAGCACTGAACATCAATACTGCCATCATGTCTGTTTTTATCACAAAGCATATTAATTGTAATTACTTCAAGTACTGATACCGTCCCACCTCTGTGTCACTCACATCAGCAATCGTGAGAGGAAAAATGAAGTTTATGTGCAGATTTGGGCTATGATCTACTATTAGTGTTTGAGAATTTACTCTCAGACTCAGAATCTCATATCTGTGTGTGTACCCTTAGCCACAACCATCTAGGGCTTCAGAACATCCAGAAGCCAAATTAAATCCCAACACAAACACAATCCAGCTTGCCATTCTGCCCACTCATCCATCCTTCCTTCCTTCCATCCATCCATCCATCCATCCATCCATCCATCCATCCCATCCATCCACCCACCCACCCACCCACCCATCCCATTATAGGGTCTTATGATATAACTGAAGTTGGCCTCAAACTCATCCTCCTGCCTCAGCCTCCAGGTCTGACACTGCTTGTGTCTGTCCTTTATTTTTTTTCTTTAGTTCTTTATGTTCCTAGTTATCTAATGACTTCCCACAGATGTGCTCCCTTGAAGTCTGAAATAAATTTTCTCATGGTTCTTATCAATTCAGTGAATACTAAAAAAAAAAAAAAAGCTTATTATCCCACTTATATGAGATACTCGGAATAGTCAAGTTCATAAAGATGAAGTGGAATAGTGGAATAATGGTCAGCGAGGTTAGGGACAGGGACATGTGGGTCCTTATCCAGTGGGGACAGAGTCTAAACTGAACTGCTGGGGAGTGAGTCTGGGATTTCACTTATGCTGGGCATGCACATATCTAAGAACCATACAAACATATGCATCCTTAGAACAGAAAATTCTGTTTTGGATCTGCAAAATCTTTAAAAGCTGTAATTTGTGTGTATGCCTTTTCTTTAAAGTAACCCTACATTCTGAACTGGTGTCTCAACTTCTATGTTTTATGAAAATGTTTCCTTTTAAAAAAATGGTTATTTTTAATGTGACTGAGTATTTTGTCTACATGTTTGTATGTACCACATGTATGCGGGTCCCTACACATGCCACAGGAAGGTGTCAGATCCCCTAAAACTAGAGTTACAGACCCTTGTGAACTGTCATGTGGGTGCTGGGAACTGAACTCAGGTCCTCTGCAAGAACAGCCAGTGCTTGTAACTTCTTAGCCATCATCTCCCAAGCCCCTGAAAATAGTTTTATTGTCTAAGGTCCTGCTGCATTTCCCATCACCTTCATGGTGAAGTCTTGCTTACCACTTCTGGTTGATAAATAGCGTGGTTTGGAAATGTTACCTCTTTTGGAACTGACCCCACATTTCTGAGAGTTGCTCTTTTTAGAATTCCACCTCACCTTTAGGCTGTAGGAAGCCTGAACCCAGCAAGTAATGTATGTGTAAACACGGCTTAGGTTTGTACAGGAGTGCTTGTGTACACACCCATCTAAGCTTTAGATCGTTAAGAGTCATGGTTTCTGTGACAACAAAATCTTTATGAGAACACAGTGTAAGCAATGGCATTTACCAATGATGTCTGCATAGATTTCCATTTTGTTATGCTGCTGGGCCAGAGTGAAGGCTTCGTTGTTACATTTGGATAGGACTAGAAACTGGATGGCAGACCCATAGTCACCAAGTTGTAGAAAGAACCT
Source organism: Cricetiscus sungorus (assembly GCA_030556225.1). Lineage (NCBI taxonomy): Eukaryota > Metazoa > Chordata > Mammalia > Rodentia > Cricetidae > Cricetiscus > Cricetiscus sungorus. Next base: position 32,753,765 of record JANBXA010000734.1, read on the forward strand.
ATGACAAAAGACCTTAGTTAGCTTGCCTCTCATGTCATTCAGTTATGACCGTGATAGTTAATTGATTTCATCAGCTTGATGAAATCATCCAGGAGGTACACTTTTGGCATGTCTGTGGCAGTCTAAATTGGGTTGAAGTGTGAAGACCCACATAAATGTGGACAGCATCATCCCATGGGCTAGGACCACAGACTTGGTGAAAGGAAGAAGTGAGCTGGGCCCAGCATCCACCTCTCCACGTTCCCTGATGGTATGGGATCTGACCAGCTTCCTCAGATCCGTCACCATTCTTCCCTGCCATGATTGACAGTGCTATCATGACCCATGAGCCAAAACAAACCCTTTCCTCTAAGTTGCTTGTCAGATAGGTTATCATCACGGTCATGAGAATAGTAATAAAATACCATGACTTATAAAACAAAATATCCTTTTCAACCAGGTAAAAATAAAGATGTATCCTGTAATTGTAGTTCTTCCTGTAACTGCAGCTCTGCATTACCTGTTTATACTTGACAGACACATTCTCATATGCAGACTACAATAAAGAGCCAGCCCACTGAAATATCTAAAGCTAATAAAAAGAATTTATATATTTGATGGGGGGTATTTCTTTTACACTTGTGTTTCTAGAGGTCCAAATACACAAGTGTGCAGTCACCTGGCTACCATCTTGGCTCCATCCAGAGACTGGGTCTCTCTGACGATGCTGACAGCCTTCTCAGGGTTGTTGAGGTGGTCCAGGTAGATGCGGATGACACTGTTCCACTGCTTTGCATTCTCATAAGCGAGCACAGCTTCTTTGTACCTGGGAGAGATGTGGGTCAAGTGAGTTCTCTCAACTCTGTCATTTTTTTTTTCCTGTGGGGAGTGGGATTCAGCAAATGTGGGGGACACTTTTTTGCTGTGGTGATAGCAGTTGCTCTGTTTAATTGAACTTCTTTCTCCTTCAGAATCAAATACCAGGAACTCTATGAAAACACATTCTCTTTTGTATAAATGAAGTATAAAGGACCGACAATGAATTTTACTTTATATGCTTATAATTGGTTTACATATTACTGTTATTTTTATTTTCGAGTGGGAATATTGTAATAGAAGTGTGCAGTTATTTTGGAAATTACAGAATGCTGCACAATGATAGACAAAGCTTTAATAGCAAGATAGCAAGATTAAAAAAATTTTTTTTATATTCACCTCTAGATGGCACTCAGGACTTCTCAGCTCAGAAAAGTTTTCTGCTCTTCCAATTTCAACATGACATTTAAGTGTGTATCAGTATCTACTTCCCAATGCACTTTTAATTTATAAAAGTGGAAGGTATTACTAACCTACAAAGGCCTCATAATAGATACTTCTGACATTAATTTCCAAAGACTGTAGAAATTTATACTTCTATCAGCCATACATGCTATTTTGATAGCATGGTTGTTAGTTCAATATAAAAATAAACATCAGATAGGATGGTACACCTTTACCACCATCAGGAGAAGGGCTCCCAGTGTTCACAGGAGTGCAGCTTGTAATTGTATTTCTTCCTCTGGGTCTTACCTTTTTTCTCTAGCCCCCTTTCCTAGTAGTGGTTTTTAGTTTCTTATACCTATTAAGTTGTAGAAAGTCTCAGTACACTCAGGATAGTTCCTCTTCATAGCTGTATTTAGGGCTGTACTGTGGCTTGAACAGTACAGGAGCCACATGCCTATTATTTGCTCCTTCTGCATCCTGAAGGCATCTTTCTTATCATGTTCTGCCACACTGTGCCAAAACTTCCGTACTTAGCCTCGCTTAGAAGAGGCAGCAGGCTGTATCTGGATACATACAGGTCTGCCTTTGTGGCAGGAGTTCACAATCCAGTATTTTAGCTGACTAGGACTGTGATAAATACCTTCTTTCTCTGCTTGCCTTTTAGAAGGTTGAATATACCCATAGCCAACCTATCAAACTTTAGTTTTTACAGACTTGGAAAACTGTACATACCTCCCATCTGCCTCTTTAGCTTTGGCATATTGTAAGTGGATCTTAGGAGAGGAGACATGAGGCAGAAGTTCGCCAACTTTTGCCCTAGAAAGGGAGAGTCGAGAATGATATGAGCACACATTTCTGACCAGGAGTAGTTACCCACAACTAGTTCTCCTTTTCAAGGGCAACTATGAGCTTTCAAACCTCTTGGTCCTATATGCAAACCAGATTTAACTGCCCTTTCTTCTGATACCTTCTCCCCCACCAATAGGGAGGGCAGATGAAGGCTAGTGCACTCTTTTGGGGAAACCAGTACTTTATCTGGTTTAGATGCTCTTTGGGAAGCAACTATGGATGTGAACTCATCTGTGTAGTAACAACAGGGATGGAGGGCAGAACCAAGAGAGAGAACAGAAGAGTGGCAGAGACAAGTGGGGGAAGCCCAGACACACCCCTTAACAAATCTACTGGAAACAAACTCTGGCCAGCCCTTACCAGTTCTTACAGCGGATGTAGACAGAGGCGGCTTTGTCGTAATACTGGCCTTTTTCATAAAGCTGGGCTGCTTCTGAAAATTGCTACAATAATAAAGGGGATGTAAGATACTACATCTGTTATGATTTGACCACATGGATATTTATGAAGATAAAGGAGTACCTTCATGTTCTCCAGTATGGCTCCACAGTCTCTTTTAAGGACTCTACTGGGGTGTTTGAGGGCTTGGTTAGCCCCTCTACGGATGTCTCCCATCCTTATGGACATCTGAGCCACTCCAGCCAGGCATACCTCATCATGTTCCTGTGACAACAAGGCAAATGCTTCTAACACAATGTACTTTAGTGGCCAAAAATCAGGCCACTCTCAGCTATCATTCTAAGATTTACTCCCAGCTATCGTTTTAAGAACTTCTCACAATTCTGAAATTAACATTTAAAAATCAACTAATACAATTTTTTCCCCCTTGCCGGGCATTGGTGGCACATGCCTTTAATCCCAACACCTGGGAGGCAAAGGCAAGTGGAGCTCAGTGAGTTCAAGGCCAACTTGGTCTACACAGTGAGTTCCAGGTCAGAGTGAGTCCTGGCGACTGTTACAAAGAGAAACCCTATCTGGAAAAGCCATTAAAAAAAAAGAATGTTAATTTTTCTTCTCAGAGGTTTTAGTCTCTTATATTTTGCAGAAAAATTTTGCTATTCCTTGCTTTACACCTTTTGGTATAAAATTATATCTAGAAGTAATATACTGGTTATTATAGCATGAATGCTATAAATAAAATTAAGGGCTCATTAATCAAAACTGAAGATCTCTACTAGGTAGGATTACGCATAACTTCATTTAGAACTGTTAAGTCATTAAAGGACAACTAATAAAATTAACATATTTGCAACAGTGTCTCACTAAGAAGTTCTGGCTAAACTTAAAACTTACTAGGTAATTCAAGCTGGCCTCAATCTCAGTCATTCTCCTGTCTCAGCCCCTCAATTGCAAAGATACAAGGCATGTGCCACCACACCTGGAAAAACGTTTTAAGTAACTGGTGTTTTCTAGTGAAATGCAGTGTCAGATCCAGTTCTGTCTACAGTGGTGTGTCCGTTAGAACTTTCTGTGATGGCAGGAGTGTCTTGTTTCTTCCCCATTAGCACAGGAGGTAGTGAATGGTTAAAAGAGGCTACTGGGCATCTGAAATGTGACTCATGTGAGGGAGGAGTGGAATTTCCCTTCATTTTTAACAATCCAAACTGCCATATGTAGCTAGTGGCTACTGTATTTGACAGATTAAAAATGAACCAAAACAGATGGGACCAAACAAAGAAGATGTTAATAGCACACTGGTGAGATGGCTCAGTGGTAAAGGCGGTAGCCATCAAACCTGAGGACCTGAGTTCGATCCCTGGAACCAGTAGAGCAGAGAGACTAATTAAGCTGTCATCTGATAGCCACCTATATGAAGTGACATGCATACCCCCTTCTCTCAACCCACAATCAATAAGTAAATATACATATAATTTTTAAATAAAAATTTATTTTATTACTTTACCTGTATGGGTGTTTTGCCTGCATGCGTATCTGTGTACCACAAGTGCCTGGAATTAAGGACAATTGTGAACTACCATGTAGGTACTGGGACTTGAAGCTGGGACCTCTGGAAGAGCAGCCAGTGCCTTAACCACTGAGCCATCTCTCCAACCCAAGATTACTGAATTGTCATAAGAGCAAAAGTCTTATGAAATCATAGTTGGCCTGTGACACTTATTTATGTTCATAATATGAATTTAAAAAAGAAATCAACAGGCGAAGATCAACCTGGTTCTACTGTGTGCAGAGCTGTGGTGCTTCCCACGGCCTCCCGAGTCAGTGCACATATTCTCCTTTAATCTTTTAAGAGCATCTAATATCACTCTCTCTGGATGTACCATGATTTTTTATTGATTTTGTCACTCAACTACATTGACCTATAAATGGAAGTAAAACTTTTATTTCATCTCAATCTTAACTAGGATGTAATGACAAACAGATGCAATAAATAAAAATAGATTGCCATCTTTAGCTTTGTGAATTTAAAGTACAGCATAAATTTCTTATAAAGTTGTTAATAAACTTAACAATTAGGCCCCTTTACTAGATACTGAATAACTACAATGCAAATAAGACCCAGATTTTAAAATGAAACAAAAAACACACTCCAGGAGCATTAGGCATATTTTATATTTATGTAAAATTACCTTATTATCACCTGTGATCCCTTTCTCGTAATGAGCCAAAGCATTTACATAATCACCCCTAGAAGGAAGAAAAAAATCACAGCAAATTAATTCATATTTAAGTCTCTTAGCTACACACAGGGTGTTAAAAGATACTCTGTCACTATGTGGCTTATGCTCGGGAAAGATGCTAATTAACTCATATTTAAGTCTCTTAGCCACACACAAAGCTTTAAAGATACTCTTTGTTGCCATGTGGCTTATGCTCAGGAAAGATGCTATACAACATGGATGCTGCATCCATTCAAAGTACAGCAGCCTCTCGCCCCACTGCTTTAAAACTATTCTGGCTACTTACGCGTTTTTCAGTTTCATGCGTTACTTTTAGTTAATTATTTCCTTTAGGGCACAGATGACAATCACATCGTTATAGAAACCTATTTTTTTTCAAATGCCCAATATTTGTAAGAATGTATTACTTCAAGAATCTGAGTTGGAAGCCTGTGAGATGGCTAAGCAGTTAAGGCATTGGCTGCCATGCCTGACCTCAGTTTGATTCTTGGCACCCACATGGTGAAGAGAGAAAAATGATTTCTGTAAATTGTCCTCTGAGTCACACATGTGCCATGATGCACACACACACACACACACACACACACACACACACACACACACACACACACCCCATGCACATGTAATAAAAATTTAAAAATTTCAAATTACTCATCAATATAGTAAAATTATATCAACAGAATATCACAATGTCAGGAAAATGAACTATAAAGGAAAGACTCAGGGTTGGTTGCTTTTATGAAAGGTGTGGAGGAGTAGCCTTGTTACAGGATGGAGGGCTCTGGTCCTTATTCTGATCAAAAGGATGACACATGGGCTTGCTAAGATGGTTAGGCAGGCAAGCATGCTTCCCACGCATGCCTGTTGGTCTGACTTCCATCCCCACAACCCATGCTAGAAGGAGAGAACTGACTGCAAATGCTGTTCTCTGACCTTCAGTTCTCTGACCTCCCTATGTGCATGCACACACATACACACAGACACACAGACACACACATAGACACACACACACAGACACACATAGACACACAGACACACACACACACACACAGACACACACACAGACACACATAGACACACACACACACACACACATACACATATAACACACACACACAGACACACATAGACACACAGACACACACACACACACAGAGACACACACACAGACACACATAGACACACACAGACACACAGACACACACACACACACAGACACACACAGACACACATAGACACACACAGACACACAGACACACACACACACACACAGACACACACAGACACACACACACACACACAGACACACATACACACAGACACACACACACACACACACACACACACACACAAATAAATGATTTGTTTAAAGGATCACCTATGATATAATTGTGCTAGTGTGTGTTGAGTTATTGAGGAAAATAAATTTATTTTGGGTCATGGTTTTTAGAGGTTTCAACCCATTGTCACTTGACGCACCACATTGGGCCTGTCTCTCCTGCTCTTTAGCTTCCCATGTAAGAATTAAAACCAAATGCTGGTGCCTTTGACTTGAGTTTCCTAGCCTCTACAGCTGTGAGAAATTTCTTTTTAAAACATTTGCTCTTTTTTAAAATTATGTGTAATTATGTGTGTGTGTATGTGCATGTGTGTGGGTAACTGCAGAGTCCAGAGGGGAGGGATCCCCTGGAGCTGGAGTTACAGGTGTTTGTGAGTCACGTAACATGGGTGCTGGGAACTGAACTTGGGTCCTTTGGAAGAGTGCTCTTAACTACCGAGCTATCTCTCCAGCCTGAAATTTCTGATCTTGACAAATCACCTAGCCTCGAGCAGTCTGTGACAGCAGCACAAACAGATCAAGATAAAGACCAAACTTCAAAGTTTTATGCTCTGCCTTTAAGTGACACAGAAAATCTTCCAAATGTTAAAAAGAGATCTGAGCTGGGTTGTGGTGGTGCACACCTTTAATCCCAGCACTTGGGAAGCAGAGGCAGGTGGATCTCTGTGAGTCTGAGGCCAGCCTGGTCTACATAGTGAGTTCCAGGACAGCCAGGGCTACACAGAGAAACCCTGTTTCACCACCCCCACCCCCACCCCCAAATGGCATCATCAGTGACAGTTTGGACCTGTAGAGATGCAGCTGACTAGACGATGTGGAGCCAGGGCCTTACGTGAACTCCAGCTGGATGGCATACTCTTTGGATATGAAGGGTATCTGGTCTGGGGCCAGGCGCTTGGCCAGCTGCAGAGCACTGTCCCAGTGCTGCAGGTCCCGCCTCATCTGTGGGAAAGACAAAGTCCTGAGGGCCAGAAAGGCAGTAGTAGAGCCTTCTAGACTGGACAAATATCTTAGTTATTATGGTAGTTTGTGCTCTTATCACAAATCAAGCCTATCTAAAAATAAAAAAACATTATTTAGTATTTTTCCCAATAGTGAGAAATTAAAGCTATGATCAACTAATTACAAATTCACCTTAGAAGGACACCAACGAAAAATCAGGAAATACTTTAGGAATTGATTCCTCCCTCCCTCCCTCCCTCCCTCCCTTCCTTCCTCCCTTCCTTCCTTCCTTCCTTCCTTCCTTCCTTCCTTCCTCCCTCCCTCCCTTCCTTCCTTCCATATCAACTTATTTTATTTTTCTCAACTGCCTTTTGTAATGCTCTTGTATCCATTCCAGAGATCCAGAAAGTGAAGCAAAAAAAAAGTCTGTCTTACACAATGCTATGTGGTTGGTATAAAGCAGGGCTTTCTACCTAATTTGTCCTGCAAAGTGAGGCTAAAGGAACCTTACAGAACTCTTACAGAGTAGAGTGTCATTAGCCCTTTAGAAAGCTAATGGCACTTGTATAACTATTAAACAAGATTATGTTTATATTACATGTCACAATATAAATATATTATAAAAGATGGATGCAGTTTAGTTTCAATATTGGTAAGAAAAGATGGCCAGATTCAGAATTTGCTTGCTTATTTCTGGCTACTACTCGTTATATAAATTACTTCTAAGTAGTTGTACTATGAGCCCATTTTCTTACTAACCACCCGGGAGAGTTAGGCATCATTTCCTATACTTTAAAGAAGTAGTTGAGGTCAAAGGACACACACAGTTGAAATCTGAAACCAGGTGTGCCCACCTCACAAGTCTGCACTGTTTTCTTTTTCTAGACAAAGCCTTGTAACCCTGACTAGCCTGGAACTTGTTCTTTGGACCAGGCTGATGTTGAATTACAGCGGTGCTCCTGCCCCTTCCTCTTGAGTTCCTGGGTTTACAGGTAGACTGGTGGCCAGACTATACCCTTTGACTGACAGTCTGTATCACCAGGCCTTCCTTCCCCTCTCTCTGCCTTTCATCTCAGCCCAGCATTTGGTTCAATCCTCCTTCTGTGACCTTCAGCTCTAACACAGAGGAGAATTTCATGCAGCAACCAGAAGGTCAAGAACTCCAATGTCCTCATGTGGAAAATAAAGAAAATAGCAGTACCAACATAAGAAGACTGGTTGTTTCGGAGGTTAAGCGAGCTAATACAGGTAAAGTGCTTAGAGTGGCACCCCGCAATAAAAGCAACCAATAAACCGCACCTACTTCTCTCTTTCCAGTTTCTGTAAGTTCTGCAGTCTGTTCTCTGTGGGCACATTTAGACTTTGAATTATTTAGCAATGCTACAATACCATGCTTTTTTATAACCTCTACTGAGTGCAGAGTGAAAGCAGCTGTGACACTACTGAGCACTTGGGGGCTCTGAAGGCGGAATGTCTACACTTCTGGAGAGGAAGACAGGTGGTGTCTGGTGCTGAGAAGTCTGCCTACGGAGAAGGGCCGCTGCCCGGTTCCCTTTGCTGTCATACCTCCAGGGCAGCCACAGGACAGTTGGATGCCAGGTACAGGTCCTGAGCCAGGTTGAAGTCATTAGTAAACATGGCGAGATGTCCTGCCAATAGATTGTAGTCTTCGATTCCCTGCAAATCAGAGTTTTCATGAGAAGAAATAAAAGGATTTTACTTTTAAGAAAGCTTTGCTCAGTAGGGAGAGGTATCAGTCTACCTATTCAGTTGTTTCAACTAAGACTAACTGAAATGTAAAACGTTGAATAAGCTGCATGTAGATTTTAATCTAGTGACTCACAAACACTACATACCTTTATTTGTTCCAAGGACATCACTGTACCAACATCCCCTATGGTTCGGGAAACTCGGATAGCAAACTCCACCTCCATGTGATGCAGACAGGCTCTGGCCAGCTCATCCCATGCCGTTCGATCATTTAGCATCTTGCATATTTCCCAAGCATCAGAAAACCTAGGAGTGAGTACACAGGCTGAACCAAAACTCTGCCTTTGCTTGTCACCTTCTAGGCAGTCTTTGGACTGTGTCACCAAACATTACATGTTAGACAACTTCAAAACATTTCTTAGACTATAATCAGTACTTGCAAGTTATGGGGGGGGGGAAAGCACACCAAACTTTCTTCCTTCATTTGCATAGATTTTTTTCTTATCTTCTTAGTGTGGGGTGTATGTATGGCCTCCATGGAGGCCAGAGGAGGGCACAGAGTATCCTGCTCTATCATTTTTTTTTTTTTTTTGCCTTAGTCCCTGCAGGCAGGATCTTTGACTGAATATGGTTTCATGGCTTTGCAGTGAGGCTGGGTAGGCAGCCCCAGACATTCCTAGCTTTGCATGTGGGTACCAAGATTTGACCTTAGGTCCCTGGGCTGCTGCAGCAAGTGTTCTTACCTCCTAAGCATCTCGTAGCTCCTCTCTTACCTAGTCAGAATTTATTGTTATCACCCACTTCCCAACACCAATTAACAATGAATTCTAACTTGTAAAATTCCACATGTGGTAGGATATTTGTACACTGTATGAAGGTGTACTGCTGTGATTGGTGTAATCAAAAGCTAAATAGCCAAAATCTAGAGGCAGGAGGTGTAGATGGGATTTTCAGGGACAGAAAGGAAGAGGAGGAATTGAGGTGTGAAGGAGATACCAGGAGACAGAAAGAAAACAGGAGGTGCAGGATGGAAGAGAGGTAATGCCACATGATTGAACATAGAGGGCTAGAGAGATCTCAGTGGTTAAGAACACTAGGCTGGTCTTCCAGAGGTCCTGAGTTCAATTCCCAGCAACCACATGATGGCTCAAAACCATCTACAATGAGATCTTGTGCCCTCTTCTGGCATGCAAGGATACATGCAGACAGAGCACTATACACATAATAAATAAATAAATCTTAAAAAATAAAAAAGAAAATGATCAAACATAAATTGATATAAACATGTTAATTTAAATTATAAGAGCTAGTTAGAAACAAGCCTAAGCAATAGGCCACGCTTTCATAATTAATAAGAAATTTGCATGTCATTTCTTGAGAGTTGGCTGGTGGGGCAGAACAAGACTTGTTATATCCACATATAGTTGAAAATTATTTTGTTCTCATTTAAGTCTAATGAAATCACTACTCTAGGCTGGTCTTGGTGGTACACACCTTTAATCCCAGCACCTGGGAGACAGAGGTAGGAGGATTTCTGTGAATTGGAGGCTAGCCTGGTCTACAAATCGAGTTCTAGGACAGCTAGGGCTGCCTACAAAGATCGTATAGATCATGTCTCAAAAACCAAACCAAACCAAACCAAATCAAAACCAACCAACAAACTAACCTTCCCCCACAAAAAAGAACACCAGTATTCAATCATTACAAATGTATACATTTCAGAGTTTAGCGAATTAAGTCAATGGCACAGATGTTCTCTGCTGCCTGTTGCTTTTGTGTGTGTGTGTGTGTGTGTGTGTGTGTGTGTGTGTGTGTGTGTTTGTAGACAAATACACAGTGGATGAATGGAGAAAGAGGAAAAACAGGAGTCTATAGGACAGTGGTTCTCAATCTATAGGTCTTGACCTCTTTGGGAGTTGAACAACCCTTTCATAAGAGTTGCCTAAAACCATTGGAAAATGCAGAGATTTGTGATTCATAACAGTAGCAAAATTACAGTGACGAAGGAGCAATGAAACAGTTCTATGGTTGGGGTCACCACAACATGAGGAACTGTATTACAGGGTTGCAGCATTAGGAAGGTTGAGAACCACTGCAGTAGAAGATGATGAGGTTATATTGAGGTGGGTAAGTCTGAGGAATTCATAGACTGGTAGGGGTTATAAATACAAGTTTAAACTGATGAGATTTTTGTTTGTTTTGTTTTGTTGCTATATAGGCCAGGCTGGCTTCAGACCTGAGATCATTCCATGGCTACACTTGGCTACCAACAACGGTTTATTTATTTGTTTTCTTTTGAACCCTGCCAGGGATGGATCCTAGAGCCATGTGCACAATAGGGAAGTGCTCTACCACCAAGTTTAAGCTCTAGTACTGGAGACGGTTTCTGGAATCACTATGGTGGTGATAGTCATGTGAGGAGATTCACCCCAGAAGAATAGAGAGGAGTACAAGAGCTCATGGGACCCTAAGAACTTATTCAAGAGCCCCAAGGAACTCACAGTGGCCCTAGGTAAGAAGGGAAAAAATGAGGAAAAAGAAATCTCAAGAAAGGCAAAAATCAAACTTCATCATTTGTTTAATAATTAGAACTTCCTAACAATGGGGCTATTTGTGGCTCTGTTTCTCATAATAGAGCACTCATAAAAACCACACCCAACAACAGCACTTCTGATAGAATTTATGTGTTTTCATACCCACTGTCATTATTTGTGTGTATGTGTATACATATATGTACATGCATGTTTGTGTGTGTCTCAGGTGAACATGTGTGTATGATACAGTGTGTGGAGGCCAGAGTGCCATCTCAGGTGTTGTTCCTCAAATGCCATCCCCCCTTATTTTTGTGTTTTAGACAAGCTTTATAATTGACCTAATCTGCTAAGCAGGCTAGGCTGACTTAGAGGGAGCCCCAGAAATCTACCTGTGCTTCTTTTCAGTGTGGGTTCTGGGGATTGAACTCAGGTCCTCTCGCTTGCAAGGCAAGAACTTTAATAACCATGTGATCTCTCCAGCCCCTCTTATCTGTTGTCTTATCTAAGCTTCAAAACAGCCCATGAGACAACCACTATTCACATCTTTTGAGTAGGACAGGAAGGCAAACAAGCTGCTGTCAATCATTTTCACTCCTCCCTACCGCTTGAGCATCAGGGTCTGCATCAGCATTTGTCTCAGGTCAGCAGGCTCCGCATCTTTTATGCTGTCAAGGAAGCTGTGGGTGCTGAGGTAGATGGAATTGATTTTCCCACTCTGTGTCTGGCAGGTCAGTTCTCCATTGTATAACAGCAAAGGTTTGTGGGAGAAGGGAAGTTTAGTGCCACCAGCCAAAATAACCTTGGATCCTGTATTAGAAAGCAGACCCTTTAATACCTCAAGCAATGCTTGGCACAAATACTAGAAGGTTTTCGATTTCACTACAATGGAAATTAATTTATCAGTAAAAGTACAGTAAGTGATTGGTTACCTTGGATGGTGTCCTTGTGAAACACATAAGTGTACACCTTGTCATCATCATAAGCAATAAATACACCTTTATCCATTGGCCAATTTTCCCAAAGAACACCTTTAATGGTTGGTGAGAAGTCTGGGATCTCGTAGGTAGCATCATTAACCTATGAGGGAGGATTTACAAATTTTCCTAATGTGTCTATCATTACAACCTGCCTTGTTAAGAGCTTATGTGCAACCTGGGCAGGCACGGCTTCCCAGCCCACCTCCAACCCAACCCCACTTGGACTCTAGCTTTCCCCAGTAGGAGAGCTTCTCTTCTGATCACTATATAATATCCTACTTGGAAAACAAAACAAAACAAAACACTGGAAAAACAACCAACCAACCAACCAATCAACAACCAACCAACCAACCAACCAACCAACCAACCAACCAACCAACCAAAATGATAGTTGCCAGGAAAATCCAGGGCTTCATAACTGGACTAGTTTATAGGAAAAACTGTAAGTTCAGACACGAGGGCTCCAAGTTACTAAAAAGCTGACACTGCTCAAGATGTATGGGACAACTTTCCTGGTGCATTGTTTGTTTCTTAGTCAAGAAACTAAGCCTGTAGCCTGGGCTACATAGTACAAAAATCCAGTCTCAACAACAATGACAAATTTCTATGAGACTGATACTATAAAAAAATTACAGAACAACAGGTAAGATTTCCTGGCATTGCTCACTAACATGATATTACACAGATGATAGCAAACGACTATAACACCTGACTCTGTGGAAGAGAAATCTTTATTTGATGGGTACGTTAGTAAAAGAAACTTCTTTAAAAGCAGGTGTGGTGGAACACACCTATAATCCCAGCCCTGAGACACAGGCAGGTGGGTCACTGTGAGTTTGAGGCCAGAGTGGTCTGTATAGCAAGTTCCAGGACAGTCAGAGCTATAGAATGGAAAGGCCCTGTCTTAGAAACAAACAAAACAACAAAAAAAAACTTTCCTACTGTATTGTATTATGAAGTTGAGCATTTTGGGTGTTTGTTTTGTTTCCCCAGTACTGGGGATCGAGCCCAGGGCACAGAGCTTGCTAGACAAGCGCTTTGCCAACAAGGAGTTATACCTTAGCTCACAGTTTTAAATTCTCTAGACTTACAGGACAGTAAACAAATCCATCACTTTTTTCATCAATGAAGACTAATCTGGTTCCATTTGGATCAGGAAAAAGCTTTTTCACACCAACAGGATGTCGGTAATCATTAACAAACTGCCAGTCCTCAATGAAGAAATACTGAATAATGCCAGTCTAAAAGAGAAAAAAGTCTTGGTCAGGGAATTTAAAGTGTGGTTAAGAAAATACTGACTTTTACATTTAATTTTGATAATTTTAAAAGAAAAATACTATTGCTTTTGATAAAGGAAGAGGCTAATGCACTTAATGTATATGGAAGATACAGACTGGAGAAATGAAATGGGAATTCAGAAGTAATTCAATAATCTAGTGACTGTAATATGTTTAGGTGGCCACAATTGATTTATAGATTTCCTACTTGCTCGAGAAACTTTAAAAAAATAAACCAGTAAACTCCAGTGACACCATCAACCACAGCAGGCTGGCAGTCAGTGACATCATCAACCACAGCAGGCTGGCAGTCAGTGACATCATCAACTACAGCAGGCTGGCAGTCAGTGACATCATCAACTACAGCAAACTGGCAGTCAGTGACATCATCAACCACAGCAGGCTGGCAGTCAGTGACATCATCAACCACAGCAGGCTGGCAGTCAGTGACATCATCAACCACAGCAGGCTGGCAGTCAGTGACATCATCAACTACAGCAAACTGGCAGTCAGTGACATCATCAACCACAGCAGGCTGGCAGTCAGTGACATCATCAACCACAGCAGGCTGGCAGTCAGTGACATCATCAACCACAGCAGGCTGGCAGTCAGTGACACCATCAACTACAGCAGGCTGGCAGTCAATGACACTGCCAACTACAGTAAACTGGCAGTCTTGTGAAAGGTTGTCCAAGTCATCTCTCATACATCTCCCTTGGAGAAACTTCCAGAAAGCAGATTCCTGCCTGCTTCCAGGGATGCATGGAGGCACCCAACTCACTTGCCTCAGGGTTTAGCTGTGAGTCTGAGCTGCCTGGCTGTAGTGCTGGCTCCTTTAGTCTGTGTAGCACTGCAGGCTACAGATGACTGCATGCTAATCTGGCTTTGCTATGTATACCCACTGGAGCTTGCTGTCTCCCTACTCATCTATGGAAGAAGTACAGCCAAGCCAAATGAATTACTCAGGAAGTACTGAGCAATATGACAGCCTTCACTGGTGAAATCTCAAAACATAGAAGGAAAAAATATTTACACAATTCTAATAAATGCTTCCAGAAAGTTAAAGATGACTATCCCATTTTTGAGGTCAGTATTGCTGTGATACCAACACCAGACAAAAACACTATATAAAACAAGAAATCAGGTGGTGCACACACCCTAATGTCAGCACCAACAGAGGCAGGTGGATCTCTGTAAGTTCAAGGCCATCTTGCCTACACAGAATGTTCCAGGCCAGTCAGGACTACATAGTGAGACCCCACCTCACAACAAAACAAAACATCCAAAAATTAAAATTGTAGTACAATGGAGCTAGAGAGATGGCTCAGCAGTTAAGACCTGAGTTCAATTCCCAGCACCAGTGTTGGCTCACAGCTATCTGTAACTAGTCCCAGGGAATCTGACACCCCTTTCTGGCCTCAGAGGGCACCAAGGACATATGTGGTAAACAGATATAACATGAAGATAAAACACAGGGTTAATTAAAAACAAAGAAATAAACAAAAAACTCAAGAGATCAAATTTAAACCAAAGTTTTAGTAAATGAATTTAACAATACATAAAAAGGAGAATACATTAGCACTTATGAGGGAAAGTGAGGCTGGAAGAGATATTCAGCAGCTAGTAGGTAACTGAACTGATATTTGAATACCAAATGTCAGACTCTGGAGTCCACCCTTTGCATTACACAGTTGTCTTATTTAGGGTTTCTGTTGCTGTCACGGAACACCATGACCAAAAAGTAAGTTGGGGAGGAAAGGGTTTATTTGGCTTACACTTCCATACTACAGTCCATCACTGAAGGAAGGAAGTCAGGACAGGAACTCAAGCAGGGCAGGAACCTGGAGGCAGGAGCTGATGCAGAGGTCATGGAGGATGCTGCTTACTGGCTTGCTCTACCTGGCTTGCTCAGCCTGCCTTCTTATAGAATCTAGGGCTACCAGTCCAGGGATGGTATCACCCACAATGGCCTGAGCCCTCACCCATTGATCACTAACTGAGAAAATGCCTTACAGTTGGATTTCATGAAGACTCTAGCTTGTGTCAAGCTGACACACAAAACCAGCCAGTACAGTAATCACAACTGCCTAAAATGACCAAATACTGATATTAGCCAATCATGTCACCTAGATTCTACCTAAGTATATAACTGAGCAGAGACTTCTTTATTTGTATTGAATTCCTTAAAGGGAGGAAAAACAATAGGAAGAGGATCAAGATCGTAAAGCAAGAATTGGACCTTGTGCATGCTCTGCCTTCCAGAAGCTCATACATACATCTGTTCCATAGATGAGGAAATCACTGGTAAGGGCATGGCATAAAATCCGGCACTTATCATCCGCTGCTGGGAAGAGCCGAGTCTCACGTTCTTCCTGAGCGTCCAAGAGTTCATTTTCTATCTAAAATATAAAGATGTCTTATTTAGCACAGCGGTTCTCACCTTCCTAACCCTGATACCCTTTAATACAGTTCCTCATGCTGTGGTGACCCCCAACCATAAAATTATTTTATTGCTACTTCATAATTGTAATTCTGATACTGTTATGAATCATAATGTAAATATCTAATATGTGACCCCCAAAGGGGTTGCAACTGCTGATTTATTAGTTCCTTGACTTACTTGAATAAATAAAGTATACAGCTAGGGAAAAGTATCTTTTCCCCAACTTGGACTACATAATCAGACTCTCAAACTACCTTAGGCCAGCATATACACAAAACCTGACAGCTGGCACACAGAGCAGCCCTGAGCATCATATTTTAGTGGGAAGTTTATGTGAGCAGGTTCAGCAGCTGTCCAGCTGCTAATTTCTTTGGCTTTCCAAACATAAAAGAGTCAAGAAATAGATGTGTGCTATACCCTGGTCTTCACTGCAGTCCTCACAGGTCTCTCTGGAACAACTCAATAGGCACAGTTTGGTGGATCCCTACATGCAACAAGCCCAATTACAGAGTGAGCGTGTCCTCTTTAAGTACCATAGCTCATCTGCAGTTCCTTCTAGACGCAATTACCAACTGGGTCATCTTACTATAGTTAATGTGAACAGCACTGTGGATAGTTATCATGCTTCCAGAGCACAGGGGTAAGAAGTCAACTAAACATAGCATACAGACAAGGAGGGACTCTGTTCATACTTAACCGACATTGGGTTTTCTAGTTAGTCTGTACATGCTTGCTTCCCAGCCAAGGTTCTTGATAATGGGGCACCAAACTCAGGCTTCCAGGACCGGAGGATTATACTTACCAAATGTAACTGGATTTTGCCTTCAAAGAGTGCAGCAGCATAGTCAGAATGAAGGCAAATGCTGGCTACTGTTCCCAGATACTCCACATCTTTTAACTTTTTCACAACTGTATCAATTTCAAAAACATTTACACACATTAAACTATAGGTAAAAATACTGCATCTATTTACATGCAAATGATTGTTCAATGTTACTTTGGCAAGGATCTTCTGAACCAAAACAAACAAACAAACAAACAAACAAACAAACAAACAAAACCCTGTTTCAGTTGCTCTAAAGAAACTCTTAGTGCCATGTAAGTTACCCTAGTGATTCCCTAGCAGTCCATAAGAAACAAAACAACAGCAGATAAAATCACATGCAGAACAAATCATGCTTTAAGTGACCGGAAGTTTAATGGAATTTTCTACATAATAGGTCACTTCTCAGGGATTTTTTAATCTGACCTAGGGGAAAAGAAAAGAGGGGGCGGTAGAAAGTCCAAATTCCCCTTATATGGGAATAGCATTAGTCAAAGAACAAAATGGAAGGAATGGACCTATTAATTAAGCACTTTCCAGGCTGAGGTGTGCCTCAGCAAAGCCACTGTGCAGAGTGAGGTCACAATACCTAATTTCACCTCATCAGCTTCATGATCCATTTAAAGTAGCTTTATCTTCTAGATTAAGTCAAATTCACAGGGTAGCCATCATTCCTTTAGCAGAGGCAGAAAGGGAAATTCAACCCAGGATCTCTGTAATGGAAAACTCATACCATGCTGTCTTCACTACAGAAGCAAAGAATGCAATCTGTCTAGATGCTATGCAAAGATTTTAGAGTAAAACAAAGCCATTAAAGTTAAGAAAGAGATGTCAGGATGAAAATGAGTGGAAGTCTCCGCTTCAAAAATCCCTTCTCATGCTTCCCAATAGTACAGAGATGGAATAGTATACAAGAATACAATACTGGGATTTAGACTTGCCATTTTCACCAAGGACATAAAACCAAGCTCGATTATTCATCCCCACAGCCAGATGATAGAGACCTACTGCGACAAAGTTGGGTTCCACATCGACAGAAACTGTGATCGGTGGCTCCTACAACACAGTATCGGAACAGTCATGAATCAACTGTTAAAACGGTTTCAATTTATGAATGAAGGGCAGACAGTATGATTTACATACTCCTTCAATGAGGTTGGCCACAGTGACCTCAAGGAGGGAGGTGAGATATGCAATCCTTGTGTGACAAGCATCCCCGAGGATGGGCAGCTTGGTCAGGAAGACATGGAGTGAGCCTCTTTGGGTAGACAGTGCTAGCAACTGACCATCATCAGTCCAGGATAAGGTACCCAAACCTGAAATAATTTGTGAAATAAATCATCATTCAAAACCACAATATACTGTGGCCAGGCAGTCAAATATTTTCATGCAATAGGTGTAAAACTTTAGATGTGTTCTTCCCTAAGACATCTTGCTATTTCACTACACATTAATAAGAAAATATGGGCATTGAATCATTTGCTGTGGCTCAAACAAAAGTATACATCTACTGTACAACTGGGATTAAAGGTTCCTATTAGCCTCTGGTACCCAAGTGTACTTACAACCTTTAGTCAAGGAGTATGACTTATCACAATTCCTAAAGTAAAGAAACTATTTTAGAGAGCTTCATAGAAAGGTGTTAATTTTATTCCTCCCATAAGAATACAAACTACACAACAATCATTATTCTCTACAACTACAATGACAAAATACCAATCAGCTTTGGCAAGATCAATACCTTTATTTTCATCATCCAGATTAATTATAGCATACATGTCTCTTAATTCTGTCAAATCATGAATTTTTATGCTGAAAAGTAAAGAAAAAGGAGTATATATTTTTAGTGGGTTTCATTCTGGCATTTTTGCACATTGTTTCTAGTCACCCTTTCCACTGGCCCTGCTGATGGACAACCCCCTTCTCCCTCTCCTGGCCTTGCTAATGGGCCCTCTCTCCTCCCTTTCCTCCTCCCCTGGCTCTGCTGTTGGACCCTCCCTCCTTCCCCTCATCCCTCATCCCGCTAGGTGTTCTCTTCTCTACAGCTTCAGCTTGCAGTGAATGGCTTCTTTACAGGCCCTCTATGGGCTCTGGAGCCCACTTTCAGATTTCAGGCTGCTATGAACACTAGCTAGGAATGACTGGCAGACAAATGGGGGACTCCCTGCTGAGTTACGGAACACTGAATTCTGGTCTTGTCCTTTGATCAGCTTGCTGTTACTTAATTTCGAAGCCCTGCATATACCTGTCTAGGTGGATCAGTAGGAGAGGCAGATGGAGTGTGTTCACTCCATGTAATCTCAAACTACCATTTTAGTTTTAAGATTGATTTTCTAGCATGCTACATCTTATTCTTTTGTTCTGAGACATAAAACCTTCAGATGTTTTCTGTGTTAAACAGTCTATTTCACTATATATTATTGGGAGACTATGAGTGCTGACCATATGAATGTTAGCAGGGAAGTAGAGGTCTTAAATTTTTTTTCATTGTAAAATGTTCAAAGAATCCAAGGAAGTGTAGATGTGAGATGCACATCAATCACAAAATTCTGTTGATTCTTTTGAGTATCCCCCTGCAGTGGTTTGAATGGGAATGCCCACTCTAGACTCATGTGTATGAATGCTTGGTCCATGAGGAGTTGGCACTATTAGGAGCTGTGGCCTTGATTGGGGGGGGGGCGGGCTCTGAGGTCTCATATGCTCTAGCTACACCCTGTGTAGACATGGTCTCCTTCTGTTGCCTTTGGATCAAGATATAGCTCCTTCTCTAGCACCATGTTTGCCTTCATGCAACCATGCATTCTCACCATGATGATAATGGACTAAATCTCTGAGCTGTAAGCAAGCCCCAATTAAATGTCATAGTGTCTCTTCACAGCAACCCTAAGACATCTCCTCATTCCCAGAAACATGTGACTAACTAACCAGTTATCTCCACATGTAGCAGCTTTGTTCAGAGTCTGTGACAATGCCACACTGGTCAGATTATCCTTATGGTCCCGAGCTTTAAATATCTCCTGTCCAACTTCTGGAAAGTGAGTAGAAATGGCCAGAAATGTTCCACGGGAAAAGCCAATCATGATGTAGCCATCACCATACCTACAGCAGCAAAGCAATAATAGGATTAAAAAAAGAGGTGAACTATCAAGGCCACAATGACAAAAACCTAAGGTTTTATCATATTAAATATGATAAAACATAATTCACTGAGTTCCTACTGTGTATCAGATAACATGCTGGGTGGTGTTACACATGAGGTCACAGACTGCAATAAGGATGCAGTATACAGAATATAATGTTACAGACAGGCAAATAGTAAGAAAAAACACGTGTTTTTTTATTTCTATAATTAGTTTTTTGTACATACCAGCTATAGCAGACAATGTTGCCATAGGCTTGCTGAAACTCCAGATCAACTGGGTTATCTGGTTCATTCAGATGAAAAAGAAACAACATTTTCTTGCCAACTACTGCACTTATCTGCCAGGAAAGATCAGGAGATCATGGGATGAGTTACTTAGAATTTCAAGAGAAGACCAACAAGCAAGATCAAATAGCAAAATCCCATTATGAAAACAGTGAGTCAAAGCAAGATGTGCTAAATGCTATCATTAGTATAAACTGTAATTAACAAACATAGCAAAAAGCACTTACTGACGTATATAGTCTGGCAGAGGTATTTGGGTTTATTTATTTCCAATATCCTTTTGAGACACTACACCTTTGTGGATAGTCTTTTGAACTCTATACCTCTCATCTGATACTGTGCTGTTTAGGAGGGTGACTCTGGCATAGTTTTGCTGCAGCTGAACTTTTCAGTACAGATGTTTTCAGTCTCAGAGGCCCCTTGGCTTGTGAGCCAGCCAGGATTACAGGTGTGCACTCCTAAGGATAAGCTAGTTAACTTCAGTGTTACTTTCTAACCAATCCTCTTGGGCCCTAGGTGAGTGTGGCTAAAGTAGGATCCCTGTGTTACTCACACAGAATCAGAACTAGCTACAATTCTCACTAGGAGCTATCCTTATGTTGAGGAGAGAAAAATGCATATTAACCTATGTTAAAGATGATACTTTGTTGTATTTCCTGGATTCCAAAATGTTATCAACTACAACAGCATCAATTTAAAACAGCCTTTCAGGAGATAAAGAAACATTAACTTCTTACATATGTTTGTGTTTATTATAAAAATTATCTGGATTCTAGAATGTTACAATGTAGCAAGGAAATTGTACATGTTAAAGAAACACAAGCTATGATTTTCAGAGATCTGTTTACCATCAGCAATGTGAAAAAAATCTAAAGTCACACAGAAATCATTGTTTCTACTTCTTAAATTTGTTTTGCTTTTGTTTTTGAGACAGGGCTTCTCTGTGTAGCCCTGGCTGTCCTGGAACTCACTCTGCAGACCAGGCTGGCTTCAAACTCAGATATTTACCTGCCTCTGCCTCCTGAATGCTGGGATTCAAGGCATGTGCCACCACCCCTGGCTTTAATGTTCCCATTATTAAAGAGATCTCTGTGTTTTTGCTACCTTAAAAATGGGTTACAGAAACAGTAGTTATAATAGGAAATGTTCTCATCTGCTGGATGTAAGGCAGTTAGCAATGGCAAACACAACTTCTAGGTCTGAGAGACTAAGGCTTTCCTTGGTTTAAGAAACAACAGACATAATTTATCTGAGCCAGTTGGAAAAAGGAAATTGACCACTATGAAACTGCCAAGATGATTTAGGTGTGGGCTTGAATCAGAATGCTTACTGTGTTTTCAGCAGAAGAAATTCGGTCGTCTGTCTTGCTTGTGGAGAACTTGATGTCACTTGGTTCTGATTTCACTGGTGTCTACGGAAGTAAGACATCATCATCACTCTGAATGAACTCAGCAATCAAATCACTCTCATCAGTGACAGGACACAAGCTAAGCATAGCACGAATGAAGTCCTGGGTTCAGTAGAAATATTTTCCCTCTCTAAAATGAATCTTAGTATTCTGAATATTAATAAAACACAAGTTTGCTTTTATTTATGACCAAATTTGGATTATAAACTTGAAAATTCTACTGCCAAATACATGGAAATTCAGGATGAAACAGAATGTGTGTTTTTCTTAAGTGGACAGTTAAGCTCAAGGAAGGATTTACAGATAGCCTCAACAAATAGCACACTGAAAGCAGCATGCCCACATGTTCAAGCTGCAGCCTCCTGTGCGGCTGGGGGTGTGGGGAGCTAGTGATCTGGGTCAGAAAAAACAACATTCATCTTAAAAATACAATCCACGCCCTGCTTCCCTATCCTCACTAGGGTCTGTGGTTCCTGTTTACATGATGAGCAGTCCACAAGTTTCTTTGGAGATAAATTTATATAAAAGGTGGAAAGGAGCCAGGCCCACCATACCTGAAAGGTCAGGCCAAATGCTCCAAGTTTGATATACCCTGCAGAAAATGAACTTTAAGTTCAAAAGAATGCAACTCACAGAGAAACAAGACACCAAAATTCCCTACAACACAATCATGAGAGAGAGAGAAAGGGAGAGGGAGGAAGAGAGAGATTACATAATGAAGACTTTAAAAAGACACAGGGTGAGAAAGGGCCGGAATAAATAAATAACAAACTAAAAAATAACAAATTTAAAAGTTTCAGTAGACGTACTTTTTAATTTTTCAATTTGTATTTCTTTTATGTGTATGGTTTTGCTCACATGTATGTCTGTGTACCATGTATATGTGTATGCCTCTGCCCTCAGAGGTCATAAGAGGCTGTTGACACAGGAGTTATGAAAGGTTGTAAGCTGTCATGCAGATATTGGGAATTGAACCTGGGTCCTCTGTAAGAACAAGTGCTCTTAACTGCTGGGCCGTTCTCTGCAGCCCAGCAAACTATACTTCTGTTTCATAGGAGATGCACTTTGCTGGGTGAACTTCTAGAAATGGTATTGTCTTGCTGTAGCTTTGTCAGTTTTTTTTTTTCAAATGTCCATCTTGAAGGGGAATATTATTTTTATCTAAAGTTTTATCAGTATAATATGTGGCCACAACATACATCATTCCATCAGTGTGAGAGGTGAGCAACAATGTCTCAGCATTGCTTTGCCATTATGTAATTATGAGTTTTGTCACTATCATGCATGAATTATTTATACATGTATATATTACCTTTACATATATTTTCAAGCATGGGTTTAAAAGAACTAAGAAGTACTTTCTAAAAATAAAATATAGAATTGTAAAAGTTAAAACTTCCAGGAGGATGAGGTAGATTTATGACCATGTGTTTAAAGCAAGCCTGGGTTACATAATGACATCCAGGCTAGCCTGTGCTACAGAGTGAGGCCCTGTCTCAAATGCAAAAAATGGAGGGCTGAGGAAGCAGTTTAGGGTGCTTGCCTAGCATGCAGGGGGCCCTAGGTACAATCCCTAAAACTGAAAAAACAAACCGAACAACCAAACCAGTCTCTAGACTCGGATCCACGAGAAGCAAAATCGGCATTGGAGAGAGCTTCTGAGCATTTACAGCCATTGGGGCAGGACAGTCTCCCCAAGCATGGCTCACAGTCATGAACAAGTATTGATCCTTCACGCTCAGGTTGTATGGCTTAGCACTGCACTCCGAGTTAGCTCTGGAAGTGAGTAACTCCAAGAAGGGCAAGTCTGATTGCATGTGGGTTGGTGTCCGAGGCCCCACCTCCAGGAAAAAGATGCCAGATAGGTGTGGCACTGACTTGGCTGACTACCAGGATTCAGGATCATTACAATGTCCACTGCTTTACTGGAGACCAGACCAGTACCCTTGCCTGTTGCGTTATTAAAACAAAAAGGGGGAACCGTAGAGAGCCGCGTAGTGCCACGCCTTAAAGTGGTGCTGGCTTCCACCTTCCACCTTCCACCTTCCACCTTCCCGCTGGTGAAGACTCTCTGGGTAAACAAGCCCTTAATTGGTTAAGTCTGTTCAGCCTGTCTGCTTCCACATTAGAGTAGCCTATCTGCAGGGTCCACGTGGCTCACTGGGGTTGGTTAGCTCAAGGGTATTTAAGCCTGTGCAGGGGTCCCCTCTCTCTCTCTCTCCCTGCGGGCCAGAAGCAACATGTTTAAAGGATCCTGATTAAAACTGCATGAAGAAGATCTACCCGGAGTCCCGTCTTCCTTGCTGGCGAGGGCAGGCGCGTACAATTACTAGAGTCCCAGGAGGACTACATTAATTCCTTTCTGTCCACAAGGACTCCCTCACCTCCTACTAGGCTCCAATGCTTCAAAGGTTCTACTACTTCCTGACAATCTATACAAGAGACCATACTCTGACACATGAACCCTTGGGTGACAAACCACATTCAACAACTGTATACTCCTCAGGAGAGATCCATGTGGTGAGGAATAAGGACTTACAGTGATTCTGTGTGGGAACAGCAATCTGCAAGGAGGTGAATTCTGCCAACAACTACATGAGTGAACTTAGAAACAGCCTTGTGGGAGATCCAGAGGCAGAGGCATCCCAAGAAACTGCATTTGGGTTCCTTGTTGACAACTATAAAACACAGATGTTCTAAGTTCCTGCATTTTGAGATGTTTTGTTACACAGCAGCAATTGATGAATATATCACATTCCCAATTATGTGTATAGCCAAGCAAGGTTCATTCATGTGCCTCACTAGATATTCCAAGGGCGTTTCAGTCAATACTAATGTGCAGACAGTAGTTACAAAGAATAATTTTCCTCATTGGTGATATTAGGTGGCTACTGGCAATGTAAGTTCCCTTATGGAGAGGCCCTCTTGGGATCAAATCAATCTTGGGAAATTCCAACAGTAGTAGAATTTCATCTTAAACTGAAGTCAGGATTACTTTGAAAACAATTTAACATCAATGAAAAGTTTAGAATCAAGAAGCTTGATTCCCAGTCCAGAATCCTCTGGTCCTTGACATTTATCAGTATGGTACATAAAATAAGACTTTATCACAAACATGCTCACTATAGCCACAGAGCTGATGATCCACTTAATAGCAGGGAAAGCATATTTCCTTTAATAGATAACTTACTCATCTTAAAGAAAAGTTTCCTAGTAATACATAAAAAAGGATTTGGGTAGATATATATATGCAAGTGTGAAAGTATGAGTGTTCATGGGCATCTGGGTGCTGTACATGTGTGCTGACAAAGGTTTCTCACATTTAATACACAAGATTGGGGCTGGAGAGATGATTTAGTAGCTAAGAGCACTTGTTACTCTTACAGAAGACCCAGGTTCAGTTCCTAGTACCCACATAATGGTTTGTAACCATCTGTAACTTCAGTTCCAGGAAATTCAACACCCCTTTTTGATTTCTGTGAGTACCAGGCATGTTTATGGTATGTACACATAACTGTGGGCAGACATACATGAAAAATAAAATAATATCAGTATCTTTTTAAATATGAAATTACTTGCACATTCCATATAGTGACTTTAATTTTTCTTTTTTCTTAAGACAGGGTTTCTCTGTGTAACTCTGCCTGTTCTGGAACTCACTCTATAGACTACCAAGCTGGCCTTGAACTCACAGAGATCTGCTTGCCTCTGCTTCCCAAGTGCTGGGATTAAAGGCATGCACCACACTGCCCAGAATGACTTAAAATTTGATATATTAGTTTGATGTAAAGCTGTTTATTTACAAGGAAAATGGACCTTTCACAGCAGAGACTACAAGGAGTTACCTGTCTTATCGTGTCACCCTCCTGGTTACTAACGGTAATCATTTTATCTTCACCACCCAAAGCAAGAAGATTCTCTGTATTCCAACATCCACACGTGATTTTCTTAGTATGTTTTCCTGGGAAAAGAGACAATTTTTGCAGACACATGGACTTCTCAAAAGAATAAATAATAAGAACTTTGTGATGCTAATCTTTGCTATGAGAATGAACAATCAAGGGATTCTACTCTCACCCAAGCCTTTAGTGTCTATGCAACCTTATTTCAAATGCTTTATCAGGAAGCTAGAAATTAAGATGAAGGCACATAACAACTTTTCATCTGGATAATACACCCAGGCCCCAGCAGAGAAAAAAGATTTCCTCTACACATTTTGTTGATATATCATAGAACCAGACTTGTAATGGTACTATCTTAAGAGAAGTAAACCCTAAAGCTACCATTCAGCCTGTGGTCTCATAAATCCTTGATATAAGCTGACTGGTCATTCACAGTTTTAACTGCTCATAATAAGTACAATATAATTCACGGTGACACTGAGGCACAAATGTGAACATTCCCTAGTGAAATGTGTGCTAAGAAGGGAGACTCCAGGCGAGAGAGACGGCTCAGTGGTTAAGAACAATGACTGCTCTTTCAGAGGATCTGGGTAATTCCCAGCATCCACATGCCAGCTTGTAACTGTCTGTAATTTCAGTTCTAGGTGACCCAACACCCATGGCAAAACACAAATGCACATGAAATAAATGAATTTTTTAAGAAAGAAGGGAGACTTCTCACTAAGGAATAGTAGGGGACTCATGTCTGTATGTGTTAAGTGCAAGTCAACATCTTTTGCTGAATACTTTCCAACTGTGGGTGGCTGGACCTAAGGATACAGTACCCATGGGCACAGAGAGCACAAATGCACTGGAGCAGGGCAAGAGGAGTGGTGATGAGACAGACTGCAACCTGGACATGACTGCAGGGAACACCTAAGACACTTTCTCATCAATCAAGAGGGATTGGGGGAAGTCAAATCTGCAGTGCTCACAGGGATCTCACTGAGGATGGAGAGTAAGGACTTGCATGTGTGAGTCTAGTCAATGGTTGGAGAGATACAGATTCAGGAGTTCTTAGGCTACAGAGAACATGTCAAGTCAGGAGAGCAGGGCACAAAAGTGAAGGGGACATCTAGAGAAGAGCTTGTAGATGGAGTGATCATGTGGATCATAGACTAAAGGACTCAGGCGGTGCAGCAACATCAGGATGGGAAAGGATTATGTGAAAAGAGGCGAAAGGTGCTAAAGACAAATGCCTTTATTTTTCATTTTTTTTAAAGGTACATTTATTTGTGTGTGTGTGTGTGTGTGTTGTGTGTGTGTGTGTGTGTGTACACATATGGTGTGTGCATATGTTCATGTGTATTCCATGGCACAAATGTAGAGGTCAAAGGAGAACCTTTGAGAACTGATTCTGTCTTTTACCATGTGAGTTTCAGGGATTGAACTCAGGTTGTTAGGCTTGGGAGCAAGTGCCTTTACCTCCTGAGCCATCTCACTGGCCCATAAACTCCTTTCTTTACCAAGGAAAGGAAGAAGAAACCTTCCTTTTTCCTATACACTGCCACATTGTTTAAAACTCAGATTAAGCATAACATCAGTAAGAACAGTTAACATGAACTACCTGACCTACTTACAGTACTCTGGTGTCTGAAATGGGAGATTGGCATTACTAATTAAACTATCATAACTGACATTTGTGCACACCAGAACCCTGCAAAGGCAAGAAATACCAGCGTCTAGTTGAGTCAAAGGAAATGTACACCATGTAATGCATATCTAGTTTCTATACAGTGCTGCTGGGTAAAACAGCCATGAGGAGGGTGATCTAATTTTAAAAAACTTAAGAAGAGTGACTGGAGAGATGGCCCAGTGGTTAAGAGCACTTGTGTTCTTCCAGAGGACCCAAGTTCAGTTCCCAGCACCCACATCGTAATTTCTCACAACCACCTGTAATTTCACAACCACCTGTAATTTCACACAGCTCCAACCACCTGTAATTTCAGCTCCAAGGATATAATATCTCTGGCCTCTGTAAGCATATGCACTTAAGTACATAGACACCAATACCTGTACATAATTCAAAATAATAAAAATAAGTTTTAAAAAAGGTTAAGAGGAAAGAGGGCTGAGTTACAAATCCCAACCAAGTGTGAGAGAAGCAATGGTATATTTATCTAAAGGCACTAAGATGGATAATTAGTTAGGATCTTTTCAGGTACATTTTACATGTTAATTAAGTAGGAATGTGGGCAGAATCATATTCATGTTAAATACAAAGATCACAATAACATCACATTCATATAGTAGCCTAATATGAGAGATCATGCTTTAGCATATTATTTCCATATACATCCTGTGTCAAAAATCTCCAGGGCTTATAATGGAGGACATTCTCACAGATAAAGTGGGGAACAAAATGCCTACTTGAGTCATACAGAAATTTATATAGAGCCGGGAAGTGGTGGCACACATCTTTAATCCCAGCACTTGGGAGGCTGAGGTAGGCAGATCTCTAAGTTTGAGGTCAGCCTGGTCTACAGAATGAGTTCTAGGACAGCCAAGACTGCAAAGAGGAACTCTGTCTTGAAAAACAAAGCCAAAAAAAAAAAAAAATTATATGGAATAAGTTGATTTTAGTTTGGTCTTCCAAACAGATTAATGATACTTCTATTTATCTCTCATTATTTAAAATTAAAATCAATACTAAAGAGATACCTGTGAAAACAATTTGAAATGACTCACTGCTCTTAGTGGAAAGCACTTTCTGGTATCTCCTTCAGGTGCCGCTATCTCCAGCATTTGTAGCCTCTCTTAGTGGCTGGGATGCTTTCTCTGGCCACATGCCTGCGGTTAACCCTGTTCATTCTATCACTCATCAAGGAATGATGCTACAATGAAAGGGGTCAATCTTCAAGGGTATTCAGGGGGCCAAGGCCAAGTGAACAGGAGTTGGAGGAACCAGAGTACCTCATGCAAAGTGAAATGGGCCACATACTCTGTGGCAAACTATTCATAGTCCAATGTCTGCATTCAACTGGAATTTGGAGACAATATGGGGTAAGGATCGGGACCATGGATCCTATAAACAGTCACCGAATGTTTTAGTTCACTTACTACATGGATGAAAATCAGTATATGTTATGACACAACAACATTGACTAAAATTAGCCAAAAACAGACATATGTGATCAACAGGTGTTGACGTGCATATGAGCTATTCCATGTCTAGCGATTCCATCTGAATGTGAAAGGGAAAACAGTTACCATTAATGTCCTGATGCTTGAAGACATAGGCTGACCTTAACTTGGTCTGTCCTGTGTACCTCAGGAAATCTTGGTCAGCAATCTAAGATGGACCAGGGAAGCCTTTCTCCTCAGACTTTCCCTTGCAGCATCTCAAACATGCAGCAGTGCTTCTAGCCAGAACCTACCAAGAACAGGAATCTTTCGAGATGTCTGATGGTTATAAATAAGCAAATTTCCTTTAATGGTCCCAACAGCCAGGATACTTCCATTTTTTGACCAAAGAAGGAAAGACATTTGATCCCTGTAATATTAAGATATATATTACAGAACAATTCACAAACATAACCCCTTACTAATGCTCTAAGAAATATTCACATATAACTTTAAACTATGTTTAGCACTGAAGTGCAACATCACAGTTCATGGGCTTTTAGCTGTAATCCCAGCACTCAGGAGGCAGAGAGAGACAGATATCTGTGAGTTCAAGGCTACCTACAGCTACAGAGTAATATTCTGTTTCAAGAAAACAAACCCCACACAGCTTATAGTTTTTAGATGAATACTACGTGCTGAAAGAATTTTGGAGGCAACAGAGAGATGGCTCAGAGGCTAAAAACACTGGCTGGACCCAGGTTTGATCCCCAGCACCTACATGGTGGCTTACAACTGTTTGTAACACCAGTTCCAGGGGATCCAACACACTCTTCTGACCTCTTAAGGCACTAGAAATATATGTGGTTCACAGACATGCATCCTTGCAAGCCCATACACATAAAATACAATTAAAAATTTAAAAGAAAATTTGGAGACAGTACAAGATCATCTTGGCAGCTGCTGGACTCTAACTACTATTAAATAATGAATATAGACTTCAACTCAGTTGTTACTGAATTTCAAAATCTCAAATTCATGGGGCGATTTGTGTTACTGGTGATGGTTTTAACTATAATTATCATAAAAATGTTAATGGACAATGAAAGTACCAGAACACGGTCCAAGATTGAGTGAGGAGAACCCTGAGTGCTTGTAAGAAACTCCATGAAAACAGGACAAAGAGTCTTGTAACCTCAGTTTTGTCACAAAAGGGAAGTGTTTTTGGAATGTTTTTGTGCTTGCCCCAGGTGTAGTGGATAGGAGCGAGTTTACTTCAGATTATTCATTACAGCTGGCTGCCATTATTTGTTTATATGCATCTATGGAAAAAACATGTTTTGCCACATGGTTTGTCTGCCATCTTTAGCCTGTGATTGATTGTAAACTTTACTCACGTGACTCCTAACCCTCAGAGAATAAGTTGTCTGATGCTCTGAGTAAAGTTGGCTATTGCATGGCATGTTTAGTCCATATCTCATTTGTTGGCATCATTTCCCCAGGTCTCTAGAGCAATGACATAAAACTTTGTGCATTTTTTCTAAAGGTAGCTTTTTAGATAAAACACATGGTGCATAAGTGTGAGGGAGCAGAGTTTGGACCCTCAGAACCCATGTAAATGCCTGGTGGGTCTGCCTGTAATTTTAGTGCTTATAAGACAGAAAGGGACCCCCAGAGCAAGTTGGCTAGACTACCCACAATGGTAAACTCTGGGTTCAATGGATGAGGTGGAGAATGATCAGGTGAGGCTCCCCGTGTCAGCTCCGGGTCTCCACATGTACACATATAGAGGCTCCACACACAAGTGCACGATGGGGGTCAAGGAACTTTCTACAACGTGGCAAATTAAATAGGGAATTTGTAACCTTAAAAAGGATGTATATTGGCTGAGCATATATTTCAGTGGTAGAGCACTGGAAACAAAGCCCTGGATCCTAGCCACATACACAGAACAAAACAAACAAACAAACAAACAACTCACCAAAACAAGAAAATAAAAACAACAACAAAAAACCCAAAAACAAAACAAAAAAACCTCCCAAAAACAAAAAACAAAAAAGATTATGTTTGTTGCTCCATCACTACTACAAAGTTGTTCAGAAGCACATAGAAAGCACTTTTGTCTAAATGATTTATTTTCTTAAGTTACATTTATGTATTTGAGTATGTGTGGGTGATACCACAGCTAGAGGACAGTAGCTGTGTAGGAGTTAATTCTCTCCTTCCACCATGTGGGTCCCAGGGGTCAAATTTAGTACATCAGCTTAGGATCTTCTTGCCAAGTTCAAGTTCTTACAAGCATTCTAGGACTCACAGGCTGAATATTTCTATGACTCCCTATAAAAGGGAATGAGAACTCTTTGGAGACTAATCCACAATCTGAGGGAAGAAATCACAAAGGGTCCAAAATAACAGTTCTCAAAAGCCATCCCATCAGCAGGAACATCACCCCAAGGACGTGTTGGAAATGGCACTTATTAGATCCCATCTCAGACCTACTCAGTCAGAAACTCAGGGTGGGTCTAGCCACCTGTGTGTTACTGACTCTTCTAAGTGATTCCAATGTAGCTACATCTTGAGCGCCACAGACAGACCGTGCTTCTGTCTTTAGAAACGGCACTGCTTCCCAGAACACTGAATAAGAACAAAAGTTAAGAGGAGACTTTCTCTAGCTAAACCCGAAATCAGAGCACCAAAAATTCTGGGTGTGGTTGACACAAATTGAGTTGTGAAAGATCATATATTATGATGATATCAATGAAGTATATGAAAAGTTAGCTATACTAACTAGTGAATAGAGTTAACATTAATAATATCATAGTTATAATAATATAATAAATAAGTATAATAATAAAGTTAAATTTAGTTAAAAATTAATTTCAGGGGCTGGCTAGATGGCTCAGCAGGTGAAAACACTTGCTACCAAGTCTGATGGCCCAAGTTCAATCCCTGGGATCCACACACAAATGCATGCACACAGCCATGTACACATGCACACAGCACACAGTCAGGAATACAGCCATGCACACATGCACACATGCACACAGCCATGCACACATGCGCACAGTCAGGAATACAGTCAAGCAGTCATGCACACATGCACACAGCCATGCACACATGGACACAGCCATGCACACATGCACACATGGACACAGCCATGCACACATGCACAGTCATGCACACATGCACACAGCCATGCACACATGCACACAGCCATGCACACATGCACACAGCCATGCACACATGCACACAGCCATGCACACAGTTATGTACACAAAACAAATCAATAAATGCTAACTGAACAGACTGCATTCTTTTTTCAGGGGACTCGAGGAGGTGAGGGGACAATCTGTGCTGTCCTTGCCTTCTACTTTGTTTGATGTAAGGTATCCCATTGTGTGCCACTGCCATCGTCTCTCCTCCAGTTTTTCTCATATAAATTTTGTTCTGTCATGGCCATTTTTAGTATGTTTAACAGAAGTCTTTTTAAAAGAAGCTATTTGCAACCATAACATCTTTATTCTTTTTTGGTTTTATTTTGAGACAGGGTTAGGTCTGTCCTGGAACTCACTATGCAGACCAGGCTGGACTTGAAATCACAGAGATCTACCTGCTTCTGCCTCCTGAGTGCTGGGATCAAGGAGCGAGCCACCACATTTGGCCATAACATCTTTATTCTAATTAATGGAAGGATTACACATATTAACCATAAAGGGAATGCTATTTTTCCTTCCTAAGAAAATTTCTCAAGAAAGACTAGTGGTTCAGGCTTATAATCCCAACACTTAGGAGGTAGGGGCAGGAGGATCAGAAGTTCAAAGTCATCCTTGGCTATACAGTGAGCTTGAGGTCAGCAAGGGGTATATGAGAGACCTTGCTTCAAAATAAAACAAAAACAAAAACAAAAACAAAACTCCAAAACAAAACAACCAAAAACCAAAATGAAGTAAACTACAACAACAACAAAAAGAAGTCATCATTGCATCTCCAAAGTCAAAGTAGTAAACACTATCAGCATTAAGACAACAAACAGTCACATTTCTAAGTGAAAACTTTAAACAGTAACATTGCTCAGTGAAAAAATTGAAAAATAACTACAAAGTTGGGAAATGCTAATTACACTGATCTGGCAAGTTTATATTGTGTGCATCTGTTAAAGTATCATATTATATCCCCGTATTAAGTATAATTACTGACATTAATAAAAATGATACAGATGACAAAAGTATTTTGTCATTTAGTATTTTATATACCACTTAAATAAAAACAAAGGTATCCATACCTCATGCCATTGTCTAGCTGGCTGGTTTTATTTGTGTTGGCATCCCATAGGAAAATGCAACTAGACTTCTCAGCAATCACCGCCAGGATATCTCCATCTTTATCCCAATCCATGGCAACACAGTTGCTTTTAGAAAAGAGAGAATCATTACTATCCACTTCTCAAAAGTCAGAGAGAAGAAACAAATACTCACCTACCTGTGACTTCTGCCCACAAGACCACTCAATATCTTTTAATAGGTCATGGACACCCCAAAATGAGAAATTCAACCTGCTACCCACTGATAATACAAGATTAACTTTAATGTTTCTGTTTTTTGCTTTGAAGGGATGGGAAAAATTTTAATTTCTATTTTCAGTACTACTTCAATGCATTATACTAAATACAATTGTATATAACCAGTTAACCAATTATCAGGTTTTCCTGGACCCTATAAAACAAACAAACAAACAAACAAACAAACAAACAAACAAACAAAAACAAAAAACAAAACCCTCATCTTCCAGGACGATAAATTCATCAAGCACGCTACAAATTAATTAAAACTCAGAACCAATGGGTAGCTTTTAAAATATGTTTTCATCTTTTCTTTTTCTTTCTTTCTCTGTTTTGACAAGAGTATTCTTACCTAGTTCTGGCTAGTTTGTACTCACATGTAGACAAGTCTGGACAAAAAGCTGTAGTGATCCCCCTGTCTCTGCCTCCTGATAATTGTGATTGTAGCCATGCACCACCATGCTTAGCTGTTCCATAAGTATTTTTATTTATTTATTGGTGGTACTAGGGCTTGACTCTAGGGCCTCAATTATGTCAGCTAAGTGCTCTATCACTAAGCTGTATCTTTAGCCCTTTAGTAGGTAATTTTCTAAGGCCAATTTTTTAGGATTTTTAAAGTTACCATACAAAGTAATTCATTTCATTATACAAGATCAAGTAATGAAAGGTTTCATTTTTACAAAAGCAAAAATGCACTACAAGACATGTGATTCTACAAAGTAGAACAAGGTTGGTGTGCTGGTTAGTTTTATGTCAACTTGACACAAGCTAGAGTCATCAGAGGAGAGAGCCTCAGCTGAGAAAAATGACCCCATAAGAAAAGTCTATAGGGCAATTTCTTAATTAGTGATTGCTGTGGGAGGGCCCAGCCCATTGTGGGTGTGGCCATCCTTGGGCTGATGATCCTGGGGTCTTTAAGAAAGGATGAACAAGCCAGTAAGCAGCACTCCTCCATGGCCTGTTATCAGCTCCTGCCTCCAGGTTCCAGCCTTGTTTGAGTTCCTGTCCTAATTCCTTTCAATGATGGACTATGATATGGGAGTGTAAGCCAAACAATCCTCCCACCTCCCAAAACTGCTTTGTGGTCATGGTGTTCACAGGAATAGTAACCCTAAGACATGAGTTGATAGTGTCACTGTTGTGACAGACCTGACCATGTTGTTTTGGGAAGAATTGAGGAAGGATTTTGGATCTTCGGGCTGGAAAAGCCACAGAGTATTCAAAGCTTGGTGAGCTGTTCTGTGGGAATGTGGAAGATAAGGATTTTAAGAGAAATACAGATGATGGAGGCCTAGCTTATGAAGTTCCAGAGAAAGTTTGAGAGTCACTCAAAGACTCTGTGGGGCGTGCATGTTTTGAGTTAAGCTTAGCTGAGGCTTGAGTCAGCCATGATTAATAAAATACCAGACCCATTAAAACGAAACCTTGCCTTATTAGACTAATCAATGCTGGTCAGTTAGAGCTGAGAAATTAGCATGATTAAGAAGAGACCAGGAACACTGGGGTGAAATCTGGGAAGTATTTCCTGAGAGTCAGTACACAGAAGCTGTATTCCAGAGGTAACCAAGGTTGTACCTCATTCTGTCAGCTGAACTTGGTAGTTTAAGAGTCACCCAGGTGCTGCCGGTTTTGCATGCATGTAGGGGTCATGGACAGTAGCTAAGGCCTGGTACTGTGAGAGGTCAGGAGAGGCTACTGGTGAAGGTGCAGCCTCTGTAGCAGCTGAAGACCCAGGATTCAAGGGGTTATGAAGAGAAGCTGAGGCTTGGCACCATGAAGGGAGTCTGTAAGAGGCTATTGGTGAAAGTGCAGCCCAGTTGTAGCAAGAGACACTTGCACTTTGGAGATGCCTGTACCATGGGATGATCACCAGGAACAGCAACTACAGTGGAGTGGAGGCAGCCTGAGCTTAGAAGACAGCTGTGTGTACTGCAGAGGGCAGAGCTGGAGAAGTGACCCTCTGGAGGAGCCCAAAAGATCATGCTTGGATCCCATGCATTAGACATTCTGTTATTTATACTGTTGGGAGTTTGGTTTTTGCTTTGTTCAGACTGTGACTGTGCCCCTGTTTTTCCTTCCTGAAATAAGAAGGTACTTAAATTATTTTTAATTTTACAGGAACCCACAGTTTAGAGACTTTAAACTTTAAAAAGAAAGAAAGAAATCTGGGAGTTTTACGTAGATTTTCAAAGAGACTGGATACTTTTAAAGAGACGAATTTTAAAGAAGTACCCCTCTATGGACTCTGCATTAGCCCCTGCCTCCTGGTCCCTGCTCTGTTTGAGTTTCTGTCCTGACTTTCTTCAGCAATGGATAATGATATAGAACTGTAAGCCCAACATACCTTTTCCTCCCCAACTTGCTTTTGGTCATGGTGTTTTATTAGTGCAAAGGTAACCCTAACTAAGATGCAAACTGTCTTAGTTAGGATTTCTATTGCTGTGAAAAGATACCATGACCACAACAACCCTTATAAAGGAAAACATTTACTTATGGTGGCAGCTTACAGTTCATAGGTTCAGTCTATTTTCATTATGGCAGGGAGCATGTCTATATGTAGGCAGAGATGGTTCTGGCTACATCTTGATCAGAAAGCAACAGGAAGTAGACTGTGACACTGGTAGTAACTTGAGTACAGAAGAACTCAAAGCCCACCCTCACAATGACACACTTCCTCAAACAAGGCCACACCTACTCTAACAAAGCCACACCTCCTAATAGTGCCACTCCCTTTAGGGGCCATTTTCTTTCAAACTACCACATTCCACTCCCTGGCCACTAAAGGCTTACAGCCATTTTATAGTGCAAAAGTATATTCAGTCCAACTTCAAAAGCTCCCATAGTCTGTAAGTCTAAAACTTATTTAAAAGTCTGAAGTTCAAAGTCTCTTCTGAGATTCATGCAACCTCTTTAACTATAATCCCTGTAAAATCAAAATCAAAAGGCAGATCACATACTTCTAATATATAATGGTACAGGAAATATATTACCATTTCAGAACACAGGAAAGGGAGTATAGCAGGGAAATAATAATCCTACGCAAAATAAGAAACCAACTGGGCAAACTCCAATCTCTGCATCTCTATGTTTGATGTCAAAATGCTCTTCAGATTTCCAATTCTGTTTAGCTTTGTTGATTGCAACATAATTCTTTCTTTTGGACTGGTTCTTCTCCCTGTTAGCAGCTTTCCTTAGCAGGTATCCTACAACTCTGGCATCTCTAACATCTTAAGTTCTTCAAGGAAATCCAGGCTTCAACTTCACAGCTTAATGCAATGGCCTCTCCAAGCTTCCATACAGGGACATTCTAGACACATGCCTGGCCTCAGCTTTCCTTAGTCTTGGGGGCAAATTCTATAGCCCTTTTCTTTTTTCCTTAACTCCAGAACCATATGGCTGAAGCTGTCAAATTCTGCTGCTTGTTGGCGCTGGAACATGACTCCCCTTGTTCAACTACATCTTCACCAGCTTTCTGTTTTCCATCTTCACTGCCTATGCTAGGTTGTCCTGAAACTAGATCTATAGACCAGGTTGGCCTCAAACTCAGAGATCTGCTAGCCTCTGTCTCTGGAGTGCTGGGATTAAAGGCGTGCACTACCACACCTGGTTCTAGCTTCTCTTTAGCTCCTTTTCACAAGTTGGAAATGTAACTGGGTGGGAACTTGCCCCGAGGTCTCCACTCCCTTTATTCCACTTCTTAACCCATTTCCCTCCTCGAGTACAGGACTCAGCTCTACTCTACCTCCTGATCTCTTTTTCACCTCAAAATTGATGATTTGTAATTTACCCCGCTCAATGTGCTCCTTTTCATCATAAATCTTCATTAGAGTTACCACCAGGAACACACAACAGAGTCTATACTAGGCTGTTGTGAGATTTCCTCTGCCAATGGAATTAATTCAAAACTCTTCACTTCAGCTGCTCGCAGACTTTTAGCACAAAGGTAAAAGGCAGCCACTTTCTTCACCAAAACATCACAAGAATGATTTCTAGACAATATACTAAAATTCTTCTCTGAAACCTCTTTAGTGAGCCTCTCACAGTTCAAATAACTCTCAGCACCCCCCTCTCCCCCCTCTTCCATGCCCTACTAGCATGGCCCATTAGGCAGTGCTTAAAGTATTCCACTGCTTTTCAAACCCAAAGTATCAAAAACTAACAAAAACATGTTCAGGCCTATCAGAGCAAAACCCCTGACCCTGCCACCAACTTCTTTCTTAGTTAGGGTTTCTATTGCTGTTAAAAGTCACCATGACCACAGCAACCCTTATAAAGGAAAGCATTTGTGGTGGCGGTGGCTTACAGTTCAGAGGTTCAGTCCATTATCATCATGGCAGGGAGCATGGCTGTATGCAGGCAGACATGGTACTAGATACATGTTGATCAGAAGGTAACAGGAAATGGACTGTAACACTGGGAGTAGCTTGAGCACAGAAGAAATCAAAGCCCACCCAACAGTGACACACTTCCTCCAACAAGGCTACACCTCTTAATAGTGCCACTCCCTCTGGGGATCATTTTCTTTCAAACCACCATAGTTGATAGAATAAATGAGGAAGATCAGGAGTTCAAGGTCATCCTCAGCTACATACTGAATTCAAAGCAAGCCTGGCTACTTGGGAACCTAACTCAAAAACAAACCAAAAGAAAATCACATGTGCATAAAATATATAATGCATAGATGTAATGTGTTTAACTTTATAATTTCTCTAATTCCCCCCCAAAACCAGACTTCTTCATTTATATAATGCTATTTTTTATTTGGATACTCCCTGCTCTTGGGTAGTGGTTTACGTTTATGTTGGCAATTACTTTATTTTATTCTCCAAATGGGTAAGATCTGTTTGGGGACTCTAATTTCCTTCTAACAGTCTCAGAAACTTTGGGAGCATAGAGGGAGGAAGTTTTCAAATTGTTGATAAAATCATTTGCCAATTAAAGAAAATCAGACAGAATTTTGGTTGTCTGTAGGTCCTTTTTGGTCAAATCCAACTATTATGAATCCAGCAACAGAATCCAATGAGGTCCTTATGCAACCAAAACAAGTATCACTGTGATTAGGCAATTAAACTCACACAATTTACTCAAAGCAGCTTTTTTCACTGAGTGCCTTACTTTAGGCATAACCACTGAGTAACTATTTTGATCTCATTCCCCAAAATATAGAAATCAGAAGCAATAATGAAGAGCGTGGGAGACAGCAAAATGCTAGCCTCAGAAAGATGGGGCAGAGCAAGAGTGAGAGGCCAGGCCAAGAGAGGTAAATAAGGAGATTGGAAAAGTGGTAAACACACTATGGACAGCAGGTATGCATTGAAAATCACAGCAGCACAAAGTCTATTGAGGTCAGGGAGTCTCCGTGTGAGCAACTGCCGAGTCTGTCAGCAGAGTAAGAGACAACACTGAGCCATTCACAGCACACAATCAATGTGTGCATTTAGAATGGCATCTTCATTCTCTAAGAAATGTGTGCAAAGCAACTGTTCTCCAATGAATTCTGGAAATGCCAAAGGAAATACAGGTTGGGTATTCCTAATGGGAAAATCCTTATTTTGTAATTTTTTGCCATTTTTATGTGTGTGGTGTTTACATGTGTATGCATATTTTCATGTGTAGGGGTACATGTGTGTGCATATAGAAGCTCCTGGTTCATGTTGGGAATCATCCTCAACCACTCTTCTTCTTTACTTACTGAGGCAGACCCTCTCAATCAAACCCAGAGTTCAGCTATATGGCTAGTTTGAATAGCCAGCTTGTACTAGGGATCAATCTTGTTTTCATTTTTCCAAGGCTGGAATTACAGGTGAGTCACTATTCTTACCCCATCAAAGCATTATGTGTGTTCTCAGGATCTGAACTCTAGTCCTCATGTTTGTGTGGCAAATGCTCAGGCATCCCTAGCCCCAGAGAAACCTTATACTCACACAAAGCTTCCCTGTGAATATTTATGTATATAAACTCTAACTC
This sequence comes from Cricetiscus sungorus, assembly GCA_030556225.1. Classification (NCBI taxonomy): domain Eukaryota; kingdom Metazoa; phylum Chordata; class Mammalia; order Rodentia; family Cricetidae; genus Cricetiscus; species Cricetiscus sungorus. Next base: position 32,792,904 of record JANBXA010000734.1, read on the forward strand.
AAGTGCCACACACATGCTTTGCTAACTTTAGCATAAAGAAAAAAATCCTTGTATAGCTATAGAGAAAACAGATGAGGAGATGGGGCTATGGAGCTATTCATTTGATTTAATTTTAAGATGGCACTCATCTTTTTTTTTTTTTTTTCAACCTTGTAGACAACAATGCTTGAAGGTTTTGATCCACCCCTGTACTTACCCAGGTAAGCTAATTTCACTTCGTTTTTGGCCATGGCGATCAAAGATTTTAACAATATAGTCAGCTCTGAAAGAAAGTAGAGTAGAAAAGTTAATTCAATATTTTTCTTATTTACCCATGTATTTGAAAAATTAGGCTCTATTTCAGTTGACTTCATTCAGTGTTCTTTCATGGTAATTTTAAAATTTGTTATTTTAAAAAGTTACTACCAAGGAAAAGGTTCTGTAAACTGTGATGTTAATGGGGTTGAATATTTATTTCACACACTATTAAGCAAGAGTTTACACTAAAGAGACTGTATGGGTACAGATTAGGCATGGATACATGCACACACAACCATTATTTAATATTCATTCTGTTCTTACCCCGTTACCGCAAGGAAGTTCCCTGATGATTTTTGCCAAGCAAACTGTATTGGTGCACCAAGCCATGCCTTTTCTAGCAGGGAGAAAACACGCTGAAAAATAAACACAGTTTTTACATTCTCAAAACAATTATGTATTGGTTAGAAAATGTCAAAATTTAATCATGCAGATATGTAATTTTTTAATTATTCAAAAAATAACAATGAGAGCCAGTTATGGTGGCACACATCTTTAATCCCAGCACTTGGCACTCTGTCAGTGAGGCCAGCCTGGGCTACAGTGAGTTACAGGCCAGCCAGCAATACAATGTGAGGCCCTGTCTTACATACACACACACACACACACAAAAACCCAACAACAATAAAATGAACAAAACAAAACCAATCAATCAAACACAAGTAGTTTTTGCAGCAGGATGGGCTTTTCGAGTTAGCTTTAGTTAGTGATACAATCTAGAGTCATCTGGGAATGGGGCCGGTCTACAGTGGGCTGGTCTGGCCTGTCTTGTTAATGGATATGGGAAGACCTACCCAAATCTGGGGGACACCATTCCCTAGGCAGTGGAGTCCTGAATTGTAGAATGAAATGAGCCGAGAAAAAGCAAGTGGGCATGCTAGGATCTATTTCCCTCTACTTTGGACTGAAGATGTGATCTGACTGGCTACTCTAAGCTCCTACCAGTGTGCCTCCCCTGCTTAGGGAACAATAATCTGGAGCTGTAAGCTGAAGTAAATCTTGCTCCCTTAATTTGTTTATCTCGGGTACCTTTATCACAGCAACAGAAATGAAACTAGAACACACCTCAAGAGAAAAGAGATGATCACACAATTTCTTTTGTTTTGAGACAGGGTCTCAGTATGAAGCTTTGGTTGGGCAGTAACTTGCTATGTCGGGCAGGCTGGCCTCAATCTCACAAAGATCCATGTGCCTCTGCCTTCTGAGTGCTGGTGTTAAAGCCATGTGCTTTTACATGTTTTCAATTATTAATTGGATAAAAATGTGTCACAGTGCTTTATGGACACTGATATAATTTAAACACAAGTTTGGTAACTGTGACATAGATTTGGGGGACTAAATTTAGCAACATTACTATTTAAAAATCTTAAATGATTATGATAGACCTATCTAAGATGCTTACAATTCCTTTAAAATTATCTTCTTTTACTTACTGGTTATACTTTTTTGGGAGGGGGCTGGGGAGTCTTTTTGAGACAGGATTTTTCTGTGTAAAGGCTTTGGCTGTCCTGGAACTCTGTAGACCAGGCTGGCTCAAACTCACAGATATCCTCCTGCCTCTGCCTCCCAAGGTGTGGGCAACAATGCTGGCTTCATAATTTTTTCTGTTGATTACATGTTGAAATAAATTTTGAAGATACTCAGCAAAACAAAGCATATTATCACAATTTTGTCTGTTTAACACCTTACAGTTGCTATAAGTTAAAAAATTTGAAATTTCATTTATTTATATTATTCTTATATCAGACTTCAAATCTAGAATACTTGGGGACATGACCCTGAAGGAAAAAAAAATTAGATTTTAATGTTTTAAACAAGGACACCCTTATCTAGGTAGTTGCAACTTATTTATATACTATTACAGAATACTTGGGTCTGAGGGGCAACACAACTCCTCCTGTACTTTCTGGACACATTCTGTATCCACCTCCTGAAAGCCAGTGTCCTGTGATCACAACTAAAGGTAGAGCTGCGCTATGATTCCAAGCACACACCATCCAGTATGGACGTACACACGTATTTAAAAAAAAAACCTTACTTCTGCAACTGTGTGACTGCACTGTTGGTAAACCTTACTTTAGTCCCTTCATGGCAGACCTGTCTTGGGCTGTGATCTTACAGGTTAGTTTTCTTCCACAGAGCTTCATAGCTACTTTAGGTACAACTCAGAAATGAAAGTTACAGCTTTCCAACCAGAAACCCAAAGGTTTGCTTCTTATGTGTTAGTTATAGGCATGAGAGCAAATAGCTGTAATTCTCAAGCACAGGATTCTCAGCTCTAAAGAAAAAAAGTATTTCCACCTTTTTGATACATCATATTGGAAAGCGAATCACTTCTGAAGTGAATCACGCACAATTATCTGTCAATCCAATTGACACAAGAGCCACAGTGAAGCTGTAGCAAAGCTGAAACCATTTTTAAATCGGCTTTTCCATTTCTTTGCCAGAGCAGGACGGGGTAGGTATCTCTGAGGCAAATCACAGGAGAGAAGAAGCTGCAGCTGTGGGATTCACAACAAACCCAAATGGTGGAAAATCTTTCCGCAGAGGACGACGTACACAAGTGTGCGGATTTCTCCGTCATGTGTTTTAGCGACCAGGAATCTGTACAGTGGACGGCCACAGGCCAAGTAATTTTTTGATTACTGTTTTGGAGACTTTCCATTCTCTCTAGGGCTCTGGGCCAGTGGCTTGGCTTGCCTGGGGTTAAGCTACAGAAATGGGGCAGCTTGAGGCATCGGGTCACCTCCACAGCGACTGGTGCCCAGCGCTGATAAATTCGGGCATCCTCAATCCAGGCTTCTACTGGGTTTCAGAGGGCACAGGCCTCCCTCTCCGCCTGTTTTCGGAGCGTCTTTCCCCCTCATCCCTCACAGCTCCATCCCCTTCCTGCCGCTCCCGGGGAGCATTCTTCCACCCCGAGGGGCGGGGGACACAAACTACTCCACTCCCAGAGCGGAGGAAACCAGCGACGGCCGCGTCTAAACACAGCCCAAGGCTCTTGTAAGTTATTTACCTTCATCTCCAGGCTCCAGTGGCACCCTGATCTTGTAAGTGCGCAGGCGCACCAAAACTCCCCCACCAGGCTACCGCGTTCCCGTTACCCGGGAGACCGTGCAACTAATGACCAATCAGCGAGCGTGGGACGGGGCTTTTCTGGCGCTCTCCTTTGAAAGAGGTGACGAAGGAGGAGCTAAGCTCCGGGAAGTTGGGGGTCACGAGGTCTGGACAACTTCCTGCCTGAGCTCTGATTAGGTGAGATCAACTCCGGGAGGCGGGCTTTAGGGACGGAAAGGGCCTTGAGCAAATGTGAGGTGAAGAAGCTGGTGACAGCAGGAGAGGATGTGGAGAAATTCCTGGAAAAAGCAGGAGTCAGACAGTGGCAAGTAGGGGGAGGGAATTGGCTCATGGGTCAAACGGCTTCTGCCAGGTCCACTCGTGTAAGGCTTGGAGAACACTAGGCAAATCAGTATTGAAACCGAACAGAAAATCATGTCAACTCACTAATTTTATTTGGTGCTTTGTATTTTGAAAGATTATAGCTAATTTATATACCTGATATTTTTCAGTCATGTGTTCACAATAAAGAAAATGAAATAAAGAAGATAATAAATTTAGAGATAATATAACTACAAATAATCTATAATTAGAACAGAAAATAGACTAAGAACTGCCCACATAAGAACAAACAGACAGACAGACAGACAGACAGACAGCACACACACACACACACACAGGCAAGTTCTCCCAATTTGGTTCAGATATCAAGATTTAAGTAATACTTGCTATAATAAAATCTGGTATCTGAGTAAATTTCTCACATTAAAAAAGTTTTAGTGAAAAAACTATATATATATATATATATGCATGTACATACATACATACCTACATACATTCTGAAACATAAAAGACTTGTACTTAGTTGCTCACCGTTGCAAACAATAAAGAGTGCCATAACCAAAGGCAGAAGAATCATCTTCATAGTGATGACCTGGGATCCAAAGGAAGAGTCTGATAATCTGGAGAATCAGGCCCTGCAGGGCACCTCAGGCTTCCATATTTATATTGTGTCTCATCACTGCTTTGGACTCTAGGTGGTGTGGCAAGCTTGATGATGACAACATAGATAAACTGTCAAATGTCAAAGAAAGGCAGAGTACTGGCCATTGTCTTAGTGGTTTTTTTTTTTTCTTTCTGTGATGTCCTCTAATAGTTGATCTAATATAGATAAGGCCAAACCTATAACATTCCTTTTTACCATGCTGTTTAAACAGAAAATCCTGGAACTAAATATTTCAGGATTAAAAATCAAATGATTCAATGACAGGATTTAATATATAACCCACTTATCATAGTCAAGCTCCTAATTCTCAAAGAACTTCATTGTTACAATGAAAGAAATGAGATGTTGTAAGACCCAGGTGAATAACAGATTAAATGGCACTAATATGATCATCTAGAAAGAGATAAGGAAATGAATGTTTAATAAAGCATGCATATAAATGTAACATTTATAAAATTAATATATATAATGATTATGTAATCATTTATATAATTAACATTACATTTATATGCATGCTTTATTAAACATAATCTGTAAAGCAAATATGTCCAGTGGTATAATTGTGACAAGACTGTTCCTTGGGATAAAACAAAACAAAACAATACATGTCTCTTCATATAAAGCATAATCCAAATGCAGAAATCAGGGTTGATATCCAATCATAGTCATAAACTATCACCAAGGAAATCAGAGACCAAGAGAAATAGAAGACAAGACAGAATGAGTGTAAGAACTGGAGGAAAGCAGGGCGTTGGTGGCACACCTTTAATCCCAGCACTCGGGAGGCAGAGGCAAGGGGATTTCTGTGACTTCGAGGCCAGCCTGTTTTACAGAGATAGTTCCAGGACAGGCTTCAAAGCAACCAAAGCAATGCAGAGAAACTCTGTCTCAAAAAAAAAAAAAAAAAAAGTGAAATACTCTTGTCTGGCTATAACATAGCTGTTGCATGTAAGAGCTAATAGCCATTGAGTTAAATGTTCTATATCTACTTACATACCACAAAAATTTACATGGATATTACAATTTCTTCAGCATGCATAGGTAATGCAAATGTGTACAGTCTACCCTGGATGATATTATACAAGGAGTTGAAACTAGATAATACTACAGGGATAATTTCTTGTTAAGGATACTAAAAGTGCAATATATCTCATAAAATCCCATCCAATATTTGTTGCTGTCAACCCTGTTCATAGAGAAGGTTTGGTTTTTCCTCATACAGACATTTGTCTATGAGAACAAATGTGGAAATTCATTTCTTGGTTGGTTTACACAAGCTCAAGGAATAGGCGGGCCTTCTTGAACTGTCATTTCAGTGTACTGTAAATGCCTGAGTGGTAATCACTGTAGAACACTTTCCTAGAAGGACCACATTGAGCAGAGTGCTCTAGAGACATCTTCATGAAAGACTGATTCGTGAGTTACAGACTACACACTTGACCCTATGATGGCTGTGGTACATCCAATTCATGAGATAGTCCTTAAGTTAGTGTTTACATTGTCCCAGTGAAGAGTGCATAGTTTACATTCCACTTATTTGCCTGATTTACTTATTTTACATTCCTAACTCAGATTCCCCACCATCCTCTCCTCCCATTTTCACCCCCAACCTTCTCTTTACCCTCCTGAATCCATACCTCCTGTTTCTGTTCAAAAGGGGGCAGGCTTCTTACTTACAAACCATGGCATATTGAGTTGCAGTAAGAATAAGCACTTTCTCTTGTGTAAGGGCTGGACAAAGCTATACAGTGTGAGGAATAGGGTCCCAAGAACCAGACAAAGCATTAGTGATAACCCCTGCTCTGATAGTTAGGAGTCCCACAAGTAGATCGAGCAACACAGCTGTCACACATGTGTAGAGGACCTAGGTCAATCCCATGCATGCTTTCTGGTTGCTGTTTTAGATTCTGTGAGTTGCTTAAGCCCAGGGCAGTTGTTTCTGTGCTTTTTCTTGTGGTGTCCTAGACTTCTCTGGCTCCTACCTTCTTCCCTCTCTTGAGCAGGAGTCCCCCAATCTCTGCCTAGTATATGGCTGTGGTTCTCTGCATCTGTTTCCGTCAGTTACTGGATGAAATCTCTTTGATGACAGTTGACATACTCACCAATAGGATCACAGGAGATGGCCTTTTAAGGCTATATATCCACCATTGCTAAGATTTGTAGCTTGGGTTATCCTTGTATATTCCTGGGAGTTCCTCTAGCAAAAGCTATCAGAAACCAAAATACAGCCCCCATTTCTAGTCATTGCTTACAGAAAACTCACTCTCCAGCCATCTTCCAAACCAATCCCTCATGTTCCCATCTCCACCTGCCTCCAGTCCACCCAGGACATCTTTTCTAATTTGTTTCCCACTGAGATCCATGTGTCCCCTCTTGGGCCATCCTTGTGATCTAACCTCTCTGGGTCTATGGATTGTAGAATGGTTATCCTTTACTTACAGCTAGTATTCACTTATGACTGAGTACACACCATATTTGTATTTCTGAGTCTGAGTTTCCTCACTCAGGATGATTTTTCTAGTTCCATTCATTTGCCCTCAACTTTTCTTAATCCATTGTTTTTAAGAGCTGCATAATACTTCATTGTGTAAATATGTACCACATTTTCTTTATCCATTCTTTGGTTGAGGGATATCTAGGTTGTTTCCACATTCTGGATATTATGAATAAGGCTGATATGAACATAGTTAAGCAAGTGCCCTAGTGGTATGCTTGAACTTTTTTCAGGTATATGCCCAAATATGGTAAAGCTTGGTCTTGAGGTAGATCGGTTTCCAATTTTCTGAGAAACCTACATATTGATTTCAAAAGTGGATATAAAAGTTGTACGTCCATGAACAATGGAGGAACTGCTCCTCATGCTCTACATCCATCACAATATAAATTGTCATTTATGATTTTTTTGTATCTTAAACATATTAACAGGTTTCGGATGGAATTGCAGAATCATTTTGATTTGCATTTCCTGGATAGCTAAGGATTTTGCACATTTCTTTAGGTGTTTCTCTGCCATTTTGAGATGCTTCTTTTTGAGAATTCTGTTTAGAGCTGTACCCCATTTCTAATTGCATAATTTTGATTTTTTATGTCTAATATTTTGATTTCTTTATATCTTTGGAGATCCACCCTCTGTCAGGAATGGAGTTGATGAAGATCTTTTCCCATTCTGTAGGCTGCTGGTTTGTTTGCTTTTTGGCTTTCCCCCCTATATACAATCAGTCTCCTTTGCCATACAGAAGCTTTTCATTTTTATGAGGTCCCTTTACTAATTATCACTCTTAGCATCTGTGCTACTAGTGTACAATTCAGAAAGTTTGCTTCTGGGACAATTCAGTTTAGGCAATTTCCCATTCTCTCTCTGATTTGATTCAGTGTTACTGGTTTTATGTTGAGATTATTGATCCACTTGGTCTTGATTTTATTTCAAGGTGATACTTACGGATCTATTTGCATTTTTCTATATCTGACATACAGGTATGCCAGTACCATTTGTTGAAGATGCTTTCATTTTTCCATTGTATTTCTTTGTCATAATTTTTCCAAAATCAAGTGTCCATACTTGTGTTAATTTATGTTCAGGTCTTTGATTTCATTCCATTGGTTCACCAATACCATGATGTTTCTATTACTATAGCATTGTAGTAATCTATACTCCAGAAGTTCTTTTATTGTACAGCATGATATCCTGGGATTTTTATTATCCCATGTGAAGTTGAGTATTGTTCTTTCAAGGCCTGTAAAGTAAAGGATTGTGTTGTAATTTTGATTGAGATTGCACTGAATCTGTAGATTGCTTTTAGTAAGGTAGCCAATTTTCCTATGTTAATTCTGCTGATTCATGAACTTGGGAGATTTTGTAACATCTGATATCTTCTCCAATATATTTCTTTAGAGATCTTAGAGTTACTCCAAAATATTTAATATTATTTGTGGCTATTGTGAAGGATGTCTTATTATTTCTTTCTCAGCCCTTTTTCCACTTGTATATAAGCAAGCCCCTGACTTTTTTTTGAGGTAACCTTATATCCAGACACTTTGCTAAAGGTATTTATCAGCTGTACGAGTTCCATGGTAGAATTTTTGGGGTCACTTATATATACTATCATTATCTGAAAATTGTAATATTTGACTTCTTTTCAATTGTTATTCCCTTGATCGCCTCCTTGTGTGGAATGACTTCTGAATATGTTTATCTTACTGGTTGATGAATATAAAACACTGTTGCCCAATTGGGAAGCAAGTAGGTGGGACTAGGAGATGGGGAGGATTCTGGGAAATGTAGGAAGAGTCAGTCACAATATGGGATGCAAGAGGAGTAACAGGTCTGGACTTGTTCTCTAGTAAGAGAAGATTATGTAGATATACATAGATTAGTAGTTATTATGGATTAGTAATTAAGACAGAGCTAGCCAACAAGAAACCCAAGTCAAAGGCCAACAGCTTTATAACTAATATAGCATCTGTGTGTTCATTTGGGGCAGAAGTGGTGGTGGGGCCTACCTGGGCCAGAAACCACACGTTACAAAATGGTGCCAGCACCATAAATCTCTATGTAAACCTTACAAAAGATTAAAAAGTGATTTTAGAAACAAAAGAACAGAGACAAGCAGGGATTCTTGATAGCAGCATTTTCTCAGATGGTCTCTGTGTTGCTAGAGACAAGCAGAGACTTGCACAGCTCATTTAAGGGAATCTTCATGACTCTGTATAAGTGGAAAAAACTGCAAGGCTTTATTAAGAAGCCCTGCTAACAATTGAATTATGTGTATGAGCAGCTGCTAGTGTATGAGCAGTGAGTACATTTTCAAGCCAGCAGCATGCTGCTTGATGATGGCATGGACGAAGGCAGTGAGCACAGCTCCCAGTGCTGGTGGAAAACATACCCCCACCATCTTGGAAAGACAGTGGCTAAAACACTAACTGCTTTAATTTTAGAAATGCTGTCTAGAAGATAAAAGACTTATGGCCAGAAAAAGATAAACATATATAGTAAAGACAGATTCAGATGAAGTAAAACCTCTGAAGCATTTACAGTGTTTTTTAAAAATATATGTAGGCTTGGGAGAGAAAATGAAAAGGGAAAAAGAAGTAGAATAGCTGGGTGTGGTGGCACACACCTTTTATCTCACCACTCAGGAGGCAAAGGCAAGAAGATCTCTGAGATTTCAAGGCCAGCCTGGTGTACAAAGTGAATTCAAGGACAGGCAAAAGTACACAGAGAAACCATGTCTCATAAAAGGAAAAAAATAAAAGTAAAAGAAATAGAATAATAATGAATAAACAAACAAGTAAACAGACAAATAGCCATATAGAGATGGAAAATAGACAGAGAGTCTGGATACTGTATGCTATTGTGCTGTCTTTGAATTGTTTGCTGAGGAAATAGCAACAACTGCTAAAAGAAATGCTGCTGGATTAATGCAACTTATATATTTTGAAAATTCTTTGACTTCTAAATTTAAGTATTTATTTTTTCAGGTTACTTGGAAAAAGAGTTTGTTTTTTTGTTTCCACACACAAAAAAGCTGTGGATTCCTCTCAGACTAATATGGTTTGATGAAGCGAGAACCCCTGAAGCAATGGCCAGGTGATCCAACATCGAAACAGCTGAGACAATGCAGCTTCATTGTTTTTACTTCATTGTACTATGGCCAAGATTTGGCCAGGTTTCTGTTTCCTCATTGTATTTCAATACTCCCTAACAGCAGAAAGTAGTTTAGAGATAACAATACCCAAATCCAAAATATTGTTTATAAATGTTTGTTTTCATTTAAATGGGGTTGGTTATAAATGGTTAAGGATCACAACTAACCTCTTTCTAAAGAAAGAAAAGGGGGTTTATGCTATAGAAATGAATATTTTGCATTGGTATGGATTTTGATTTATTGATATAAATTTAAGGTCAATTTTGTTATATGTATATTGCTCCTCTTGTTTAGGTATTGCATTTATACAGCTCTTTTAAAAATGTAATGTACAATTAAACACAGATTGTAGTAATATATAATAGTCAAAACTTATAGTTAGGTTAGATAGGTTTTCTAGATACACAGGGATGTATTTGAGATGGATATTCTTCAAACCTTTCAAAGACCTACAGAATATGGCATTTAAAATGGTTTAGGGTTTTTTATGACAGTGAGACACAACTGCTCCTGGCAACACCAATTACTTCAGAAAGAAAGAAGGGCATTGAAGAAACTTGTTATGGACTTTGCCTTTGACATGGTGAGACTAACCATTTTGGCAAGAAACTGATCTTGTCCAGACTGTTTGATAGACGGGACATGCAGGACCCACAGGAAAGTGACTGCAGAACTTGCAAAGCAAGACAGTCCTGAGGGGTTCCTGCTTCATGGAGGGGTCTGCCAGACAGTCTGCAGGACACAGAGAAAGATAACTGACAAACTGCTAATGCAAGCAGACAGTTTAACATCTCTTGCTTTGATGAGAAGCCTGCTAGACACACTATGGCCTATGGGTCAAAGATGGACGCCCCACCATTACAAAAGAACTTTGGATGACTGTCCAGGTAGAGAGATATCTCTGTCAATTGTTTACATACTATCTTTCTGTGGTCTTTGTTGGAGTTGAAGACAGATAGTTATGGGTATAGTTTTCCTTAGATATGATAACAGATAAGTTACATATAAGACTGTAGACTCATTCCTACCTACCTTTTGGTGCTCTGTTTGGAGCCTGCTGAGCTCTGGGGACTATGAACAGGGGAACCCATCCCAGAAGACCAGGCCATCCAGAGTCTACCAACATTAAGGTGCTAGTCCCACCTCCACCCATGGGAGGAGGAAAGCATGGGCCTGTTTCTGGCCCACCTTCTGGTGATCTGCTTGGAACCACTAGAGGCCTAGGGACTGCTCATGGGAGAACCAGTCCAGGGGGACCAGGTTATCCAGAGTCTACTGACATCCAAGTGATAGTCCTGCCTTTCCCAGGAGAGGAAGTGAGCATTGACCTGTGTCTGGCCTGCCTCCTGGAGCCCTGCTCTAAGCCTCCTGAGGCCCAGGGACTGTGCACAGGAGAACCTGTCCCAATAGAGCAGGCCACCCAGACTCTGATGGCATCATGGTGTTAGTCCCGCCTCCACTCACAGGAGGAAGTAAGCATGGTCTGGTTTCTGGCCCACCTTCCAGGAAGAGGAGAGCCATCAAAATATTGGAGCTGCTTATACCTACTGGAAGAGACTCTTGAACTTCCCTGAGGAGAAGTAGAGACCTCACTGACACTCACTGGAAGAAGGGAAGAAAGATGACAGTATAAGAACACATTCAACAATAGAAAGAAAAATATGATGCCACCAGAGTCTAGGGACTCTACACCAGCAGGGACTGAATATCCCAACTCAGATGAAGCAGAAGAGAATGGCTCTAAAAACATCTTTATGAAGATGATAGAGAACCTCAAAGAAGAAATGAGTAAATCCTTTGAAGAAATGGAAGAAAAAAATTCAAGAAAGGCAAGAAATCACAAACCAAAATTGTAAGAAATAAACATCTCTTAAAGAAAACAAGGAAAGAAGTGAAGGAAACAATCCAAACTGTGCAAAGCCTGAAAGCTGAAATAGAGACAAAACAAAAACAAAAACAAAACAAAAACAAAAACACACAGTCTGAGGGAATGCTGGAATTAGAAATGCTGGGTAAATGGTCAGGAATTACAGACGCAAGCATGACCAACAGAATACAAGAGGTGGAAGAGAGAATCTCAGGTGTTGAAGATACACTGGGAGAAATAGATTCATCCACCAAAGAAAATCTTAAGTCCAACAAATCACTAACACAAATATCAAGGAAATATGGTACACTATGAAAAGGCCAAATATAAAAATAATAGGTATAGAAGAAGGTGAAGAAACCTACTTCAAAGGTACAGAAACATATTCAACAAAATCACAGAAGAAAATGATCTTAGCAAGAAAGACATGCTAAGACAGTATAAGAATATGAAATAGAGTGAACCACAAAAAGTCCCCTTGCCTTATAATAATTAAAACACAAAACATACAGAATAAAGAAAGAATATTAAGAGTAGTAAAGGAAAAAGACCAAGTAACATATAAAGGCAAACTTAGCAGAATTACACCTGACTTCTCCATGGAAACTCTGAAAGACAGAAGGTCTTGAATAGATATTCAACTAACACTAAGAGACGATGGATGTCATACCAGCCTACTATACCCAGCAAAGCTTTCTATCATTACAGATGGAGAAAACAAGATATTCCATGGTCAAAACCAGAATTAAATAATACATATCTACTAATGCAGCCCTACAGAAAGTTTTGAAGGAAAACTCCAAGCAAAGGAAATTAACTACACTCACAAAAACATAGGCAATAGATAATCTCACTTTACCAACAGCAAAAAGAAAAAAAAAGAGGGGGGGGGAATCAACACACAATACCACCACCACCATCAAATCCAAAACAAACAAGAATTAACAATTAATGACCATATTAATGGTCAATATTAATGATCTTAACTCACCTATAAAAATATATAAGCTAACAGAATGGATTTGAATACAGAATCCATCCTTTCGCTGCATACAAGAAACACACCTTAACTTCAAAGACAGATGTGACCTCAGAGTTCAGGGTTGGGAAAGATTTTCCAATCAAATGGACCTAAGAAACAAACCTAATATCTAACAAATTAGACTTCAAACTAAAATCAATCAAAAGTGATGAAGAAGGTCATTTAATATTCATCACAGAAAAATTCATCAGGATACAGTCTTTATTCTGAACATCTATATTCCATATACAAATGCATACACCTTACTAAAAGAAATATTACTAAAACTCAAATCACACACTTATACTGGGAGACTTCAATACCCCACTCTCACCACTATATGGACCACCAAACAGAAATATATGAAACAAAGAACTAACAGAAGTTATGACCCAATTGGGTTTAACAGATATCTATAGAACATTCCATCCAAACACAGAAGAATACACCTTCTCCTCAGCGCCACATGGAACATTCTCTAAAACAAACCACATACTCAGCAACATAGCAAACCTCAACAGATACAAAAAAATGGAATAACCCTCTGTATCTTACCAGACTAACATACTTTAAAGTTAGAATTCAACAACAACACAAATTGTAGAAACCCTACAAATTCATGGAAACTGATCTATGCACAACTGCACCATTCCGGGGTCAAGAGAGAATTAAAGAAACAAATTAAAGGATCTCTAGAATTAAATGAGAATGAAAAAATAACATACACAAACTTATGGGACACCTTGAAAGCAGTACTAAGAGAAAAGTTCATAGAACTAAATGCTCACATGGAGAAACTGGAGAATAGTCACATTAGAGAATTAGCAGCACAACTGAAAGCTCTCGAACAAAAAGAAGCAAGCTCACCACATAGGAGTAGACACCATGTAATAATCAAATTGAGGGCTGAAATCAATAAGGTAGGAACTAGGAAAGCAATACAAAGAATCAATGTAACAAAGAGTTGGTTCTTCGAGAACATCAACAAGATAGATAAACCTTTATTCAAACTAACCAAAGTCTGAGAGAGGACATGCAAATAAACAAAATCAAAATTGAAAAGGGGGCCATAACAACCTATACTGAGGAAATCCAAAGAATCTGCAGGTCATACTTTGAAAAACCTGTAGTTCACAAAATTAAAAAAAAAATTAATGGAAATGGACAATTTTGTGGTTAGATATCACTTACTGAAATTAAATCAAGATCAGATAAGCTATTTAAATAGATCTATAATCCCTAATGCATTACAAGCAGTCATCAGAAGCCTCCCAATCAAAAAAGCCCAAGGCCAGATGGTTTAAGTGCCAAATTCTACCAGAAATTAAAAAAACACGTAATACAAATACTCCTCAATTTTTTCCACACAATATAAACAGAAGGATCATTGCCAAACTCTTTTTATGAGGCTACAATTATCTTGGTTTCAAACCACACAAAAACACAACTAAGAGATAAATACAGACCAATATACCTCATGAATATTGATGCAAAATACTCAATAAAATAATGGCAAATCGAATCCAAGAACACATCAGAGAACTTATCCACCACGACCAAGTAGGGGATGCAGCAATGGTTCAACAAATGAAAATCCATCAATGTAATCCACCATATAAACAAACTGAAAAAAAACAAAACAAAAAACCGTGATCATTTCACTAGATCCTGAAAAAACTTTTGACAAAATCCAATACTCCTTCATTATTAAGATATTGAAGAGATCAGGGACAACAGATACATACCTTATCATAATAAAAGCAATATACTCCAAAACCAACAGCCAACATCAAACTAAGTGGAGAGAAACTCAATGTGATTTCTCTAAAATCAGGAACTGTAGAGAGCAGCGAGTGCCACACCTTAAAGATGGCGCTGGCTTCCGCCTTCCACCTCCCCAAGGGTGAGCGCTCTCTGGTGTAAACAAGCCCTTATTTGGTTAAGTCTGTTCAGCCTGTCTGCTACCACGTTAGAGTAGCCTATCTGCAGGGTCCACGTAGCTCACTGGGGTTGGTTAGCGCAAGGGGATTTAAGCCTGTGCAGGGGTCCCCCGGGGTCCCGCCGGTCAGAAGAACATGTTTCAAGGATCCTGATTAAAACTGCATGAAGAAGATCTTCCCGGAGTTGTGTCTTCCTTGCTGGCGAGGTTAGGCGCGATACAAGGAATAAGGCAAGGCTGTGCACTCTCTCCACATATTGTACTTGAAGTTCTAGCTAGAGCAAGAAGAAAACAAAGGAGATCAAGGGGACACAAATTAGAAAGGAAGAAGTCAAACTTTCACTACTTGCAGATGATATGATAGTTTTCATAAATGATCCAAGAAACTCTACCAGGGAACTCCTACAGCTGATAAACACCTTAAGCAAAGTGGCAGGATACAAGATTAACTAAAAAAAAAAAAAAAAAAAAAAAAAAATCAACAGTCCTACTATAAACAGACAATAAATAGGCTGAGAAAGAAATTAGAGAAACATCACCCTTTACAATAGCCACACCAAAAAAACACACAAACAAAATGTCTTGGGGTAATGCTAACCAAACAAGTGAAAGACCTGTATAAAATGAAATTTGAGTCTTTTAAAAAAGAAATCAAAGAAGATACCTGAAAATGGAAAGATCTCCCATGCTCTTGAATAGGTAGGATAAACATAGTTAATATGGCAATCTTGCCAAAAGCAATCTATGGATTCAATGTAACCCCCATCAAAATACCAGCAAAATTCTTCACAGACCATGAAAGAATAATACTCCACTTTATATGGAAACACAATAGATACCTAAAACAACTCTGTACAATAAAGGAACTTCTGGAGGCATCACCATCCCTTATTTCAAGCCCTATTATAGAGCTATATTGTCCTGAAAACAGCTTGGTATTGGTGCAAAAATAAACAGGTAGAACAAAGGAATAAAATTGAAAACTCACACACCTACAAACACCTGATTTTTGACAAAGCAGCTAAAATTATACAAAGAAAGTATCTTCAACAAATGGTGCTGGCTTAATACGATACTGGTATATAGAAGACTGCAAATAGATCCATATCTTTCGCCATGCACAAAAATCAAGTCGAAATGGATCAAATGCCTCAACATAAATCCAGCCACACTGAACCTCTTAGAAGAGAAAGTGGGAGGTAGCCTTGAACAAATTGGTACAGGAGACCACTTCCTGAACATAACACCAGTAGCACAAACACTGAGATGGACAATTAATAAATGGGGCCTCCTCAAACTGAGAAGCTTCTGTAAGGCAAAGAACACAGTCAACAAGAACAACAGCCCAGAAAATGGAAAAAGATCTTCACCAACCCCACATCTTGACAGAGGGTTGATTTCTAAAATAGAAAATGAACTCAAGGAGATAGTCACCAAAACACCAAGCAATACAATTAAAAAGCGGGGCACAGAACTGGATAGAGAATTCTCAATAGAGGAGTCCAAAATGCCTGAAAGACACTTAAAGTGTTCACCATCCTTAGCCATCAGGGAAATGCAAATCTAAACAACTCTGAGATACCATCTTGCACCTGTCTGAATGACTAAAATAAAAAATACCAATAATAGTTTATGCTGGAGTAGATGTGGAGAAAGGGGAACACTCTTCCATTGCTGGTGGGAGTGCAAACTTATACAGCCACTTTGGAAATCAGTATGGCTGTTCCTCAAGAAAATGGGAATCAGTCTTCCTCAATATCCAGCAATTCCACTCTTAGGCATATATCCAAAGGATGTACATTCATACAACAAGGGCACCAGTTCACCTGTGTTCATACCAGTATTATTTGTAATAGCCAGATCCTGGAAACAACCTAGGTGCCCCTCAACTGAAGAATGGATAAAGAAAATGTGGAACATTTACACAATGGAGTACTACTCAGCACAAACAAACAAACAAACAAACAAACAATGGAATCTTGAAATTTTCAGGCAAATGGATGGAACTTGAAGAAACCAACCTGAGTGATGTAACCCAGTCACAAAAAGAGAAACATCTCATGTACTCACTCATATATGGATTTAAGACATAGAGCAAAGGATCACCAGTCCTCAATTTACACCTCCAGAGGAGCTAGGAAACAAGGAGGACCCTAAGAGAGACATACAAGGTCCCCTGGAGAAGGGGAAAGGGACATAATTTCCCAAGCAAATTGGAAGCAGCACGGGGGGGGGGAGGAGAAGGAGTTAGGAGAACAAGAAGGGGGAGAAGAGGGGAATGACATGAGGGAACAGAAAGATTGAGTCAGGGGAAAAATAGAGGAGAGCAAGAAAAGAAATACCTAATAGAGGGAGTCATTATAGGTTTAGAGAGAAATCTGGCATCAGTGAAATGTCCAGAGATATACTAGGATAACCCAAACTAAGAATCTAAGCAATAGTGGAGAGGCTACCTTAAATTCCCTGATAATTATATGAAGGCTACCTTATATGCCATCATAGAACCTTCATCCAGTAGCTGATGGAAACAGAAGCAAAGTTCCACAGCTGAACACTGAGCTGAAATTCCTGGAATCCAGTTGTAGAGAGTGAGGAGTGATTAGCAATGGGGTTAAGACAAGGCTGGAGAAACCCACAGAAACAGCTGACCTGAACAAGGGAACCTCATGAATCCAGACTGAAAGCTTAGAAACCAGAATAGGATGGATTCAGACCAACTGCACATGGGTGATAGTTATGGGGACTGGGCAGTCTATGGGGCCCTGGTAATGGAACAGCATTCATACCCAGTATATGAATGGACATTGAAAGCCTACTCCCCGTAAAGGGATACTCTCTCAGCCTAGATTCTTGGGAGAGGGCCTAGTCCCTACCCCAAATGATGTGACAGACTTTGCTAATTCCCCCATAGAAAGCCTCACCATTTTTATGGAGCAAAAGAAGGATGGGATGGGAGTTTTGGGGGGCATGGGAAAATAGGAGGGAGCAGGAACTGGGATTGATATATAAAGATTGTTTCTAATTTAAATTAAGAAAGAAAAGAAAAATATGCCAATTCTTGTTTTTTCAAGTCTGTTAACAATAAAAAATTATTTATTATGGGTAATTTAATTTTGCATTAAAATTATAAAATTAAAAAGGACTGTAGACTCACAAAGATAGGATAAATGATAGAATATTTTAATTAAATTTTGCTAAATGTTAATGGACTAAATATTGTAACTATAGTTCTTACTTGATAACTGTTTTGCCAATAGGGAAGCAAGATAAGTGGGACTAGGAGATGAGGAGGATTCTGGGAAATGTAGTCAGTCATGATGTAGGACATGAGGGGTTAATAATTAAGTCAGAGGTAGCCAATAAGAAATGCTAGTTATTGTCCAACAGCTTTATAACTAATATAGCATCCTCATGTTTCTTTGGGGGCTGAGAAGGGTGATGGGACCTGCTGGGCAGAAAAGCTCAGAATACAACTGTTCTTGTCTTCATTGCTTTAACTAGAACACATACTACAAAATTGAATAGACATGGAGAGAGTGAAAAGCCTTGTCTTGTTACTCATACTAATGAAATAGTTTTAAGTTTCCTTTTAATTTGTTAGCTGTCATCTTGCTGGATATTGCAACATTAGGTATGTTCCTTATATCATTGATACCTCCAAGACTTTTATAATGAAGGATTGTTGGATTTTGCCAAAGAATTTTTCAGTCTTATGAGATGATCATGTGACATTTTCTTTCAGTTTGTTTATATGATGGATTGCATTGACAGATTTTTCTCATGTTTACCACATGGTAGATTATCTTTTTTCTTTTTTTCATTTTGTTTTTTTGAGACAGGGTTTCTTTGTAGCTTTGGATGCTGTCCTGGAACTAGCTCTTGTAGAGCAGGCTGATCTCAAACTCTTAGAGATCCACCTGCTTCTGCCTCCTGAGTGCTGGGATCAAAAGCATGCACCACCACCACTGGGCAGATTATCTTTTTGATGTGTTCTTGGATTCAGTTTGCCAGCATTTTATTGAGTATTTTTGCATCAGCATTTTTGAGGGAAATTTGTCTGCAAATCCCTTTCTTTGTTGAGTCTTTAGAATTTGGTAATGTTCCTTTTATTTCTATTTTGTGGAAGAATATGAGGAGTATTGGTATTGGCTCTTCTTTTAAATTCTGGTAGAATTCTGCAATCAGACCACTCGGTCCTGGGCTTTTTTGGTTGGGAATTTTTTTCCATTTAAAATTTTTGTTTTTATTTCATTTCACATTCCAACCACAATCCCCTTCCCACCCCTCCTCCCATCCCTTATCATCTCCCACCTCTGTCAACTCCCCCTAATCCAAGTTGACTCCTCACCAGTAAGAGCTCCCATGAGGAGTCAACATACTCTCTCCATTGGTGATAGTGGGACGGGGAAGTGGGGGTTTATGTATGATTTAAGTTTAATATTGTTTGTTTTGTGAATGTGGGTGTGCTTCTATTTGAGTGATAACTATTGAGAAGTGAGACATCATCTTGATGAATTTGTCCTTGGATGAGTACAAAATGTCTTCCATCTCTTTTGATCTATTTTGATATTAGGAAAGCTACACTAGCTTGCTTCTTAGGTCATATTGATTGGAAAATCTTTTTTTCAACACTTTACTCTGAGGTAATTTCTGTCTTTGATGTTGAGATGCGTTTTTTTTGTATATATCATAAGGACATATCTTGTTTACATATCTATTCCTGTTAGCCCTTTTCTTCCTACAGATAAATTTTGTTCACTGATATTGAGCGATATTAATTACCAGGGATTGTTAATTCCTGTTATTTTATTGTTTTTGTTGTTTGCATCAGGAACAGTGGTGGTGGCTGTGGTCATGGATGTGTGTGTGTTTCCTTTCTTTGGGTTTTGATGGTGTGGGGTTATTTATTGCCTGTGTTTTCATGGGTGTTGCTAACTTTCTTCTAGTACCTTCTGTAGGGTTATATTTGTCTGTAGATATTGATTAAATGTAACTCTGCCATGAAATATTTTGCTTTCTCAATGAATTGTGATTGAAAGTTTTGCTGGCCATAGAAGTCTGGATTAGAATCTGCAAGACATCTATACAGACCCTTCTGGATTTTGGAGTCTTCATTGAGAAATCAGATGTAATTCTGATAGTCTGCCTTTGTGTGTTACTTGAGTTTATTTTCCTTTGCACATTTTAATATTATTTCCTTATTCTGTATGTTTGGAGTTCTGATTATTATATGAAAAGGAGACTTTTTGTTATGAACCAGTCTATTTGTAGTTCTGTAAGCTTCTTGTACACTTATAAGCAAGTCCTTTAGATTGGAATTTTTTTTTCTTCTGTGAATTATGGACCTTTGAGCAGGGATTTTTCTCTTTCTTGTACTCTTAGGGTTGGTCTTTTCCCAGTGTCCTAACTTTCCCTGATGATTGTGTTTGGAATTTTTTAGATTTTACATTTTCTTTGACTGATGAATCCATTTGCTGTATCATATCTTCAAAGTCTGATATTATCTCTCCCATATCTTCTATTCTGTTTGTGATGCTTGCATATGTATTTCCTGTTTACTTACCCAGATTTCCAATTTCCAGAATTCCCTCAATCTGTGTTTTCTTTATTACTTCTATTTCCATTTTACAGGTCTTGACCTCTTTCATTTATCTGTTTGACTGAATTTTTGATGGGGGGATGTCCTTCTGTATATATGTTGATGAATAAAACACTGATTGGTCAGTAGCCAGGCAAGGAACATAGGCAGGGCTATGAGATGAGGAGAATTCTGGGGAGGACAGGCAGAGAGGCTGGGAGAGAAAGAGAAGCAATGCTGTCATAGGAGTAACATGCCAAATTACAGGTAAGCTACAGACTCGTGGCAACACATAGTTTAATAGAAATTAGTTAATAATTAAGAGAGAGGTAACCAGTAAGAAGTCTCAGCTATTGGACAAACAGTTTCTAATTAATAGAAGCCTTAATGTATCTTTGGGCCTGAAGGGCAGAAGGACCAGGTGGAACAGAAAGTGTGTCTTTACATTTTCTTGGCTTTCTTGGCATTCTTTAAGGGATTTATTTGTTTCCTCCAACTTTTTGTTTTTCCTTTACTCCATTTCTTTTAAAAGATTTTTTCATTTCCTCCTTAAGGACATTTATCATCTCCATAAAGTTATTTTCAAGGTTGTTTTCTTGTGTATCAACTGCATTGGAATGTTCAGGTCTTGCTGTCACAGAACAGCTTGGTTCAGGTGGCAACATATTCCCCTTTCTGTTATTGATTGTGTCCCTACACTGTCAATTACACATTTGGATTTGGGAGGATTATATATCTATGTATTTATTCCTGCCTTTGACTTTGTTGGCTGGCTGTTTTGTTCCTGGTTTTCTGTTTCCTCTCTGGTCTTATCGGAGAAGTGTCAGTACCTCTTATTCCTTTCTCTGCTACATGGTGTCTCTGGTCTTATGAACTAAGTGGTCCAGGATTTTGGTGACTAGTCACTCTTCAGGTCCAGTTGGGTGTCTCTTGGTTTTTGGGTCCTTGGGTCTCTTGGTACTGTCTGGCATCAGGATGAACCTGAAGTCTTTTTGAGTCTCTAGACTAGGCTCATCTTCAAATAAGTCTAAGTAACCTTCTGGGGTACATAAGACATCCTGGCATCTGAAAAAGTGCTAGGGCTGTCCTTCTGACTCATGTGGTCTATAACTTGGCTTATGGATTCTCCTGGAGTTCTTTGATGTAGCCTGCCAAGGGAAGGGTGATGAAGTGGGAGGTGTTGGTTATCTGTGATGGATTTGGGAGAACAGAATCTGAAGGGTGGCAGCAGTACCACTGGCAGGCTGGTCACTTACCTGTTTGACTGTTGAGTGCTGTACCATTAGCATTGGGATTCCTGTAACATTGATGGCAGGACACAGCATTGATGCTGGTGCTGACATGGGAGAGGATAGGACACAGGATTGGAGGGTCATTTACCTGTTCTGAGTGGTAAGGTCTGCCTTTTAATTGCTGGCATCTGCTAGGGTTAGGTCGGGGCCAAGCAGCAGAGCCTAGGACTTGTTGCGACAGTGTGGGCCTGAGGTATGGTCACAGGAGACCTAATCCAGGAAGAGCTGCAGTTCCATTGGAATGTTGGTAACTCTCCAGTTCTGGCTGGTGTATCCTATACCTCAGTGGCAAACCACTGGGGGTGAAGATAGGATACAGCTGCAGTAGGGGCAGGAATGAGCTGGGATGGTGTGGACTAGGGGAAGTAGTAGTAGTATTCAGGGAGGGTTACAGTTCTGCTAGTAAGGGCAAACTCAAACTTCCTGGCATGTGGTTTGGGTCTACCTGTCAGATGTCATGGCCAGTAGTCCAATACTGGAAAGTGTCAATTCCAACCTAACACTTGATGAACAGTCTCTCTGTCTCCATTCCTTTAACATTGTTGTTAACTGATCTATATCTGGTTATTCATTCATTTGTTTTGAGCATTTTAGAGCAATTCTGCCCAAATCACTAATCTTTCTTACAAAACTGTACAAAATCCAGCCAACCCATGTGCTCTATCATATTCAGCAATAACCTCATTTACAGAATGAATTTTCTATATTCATTAGAATATTTTCACTACTGTGAGTCTAAAAGAAATTGCCGAAGAATTTACAGTCTGAAATCCCTGTATGATGGCAGCAATAATATACACACTCAACCACAGAGAAAAGAGCTTTAAATGTAGTTGCTGCTTTGTTTTCTCTATTGTTTTACATCTGAATCTCAGCCTTTTGGTGATATTTCATGCATGCAATGTGGTTTATTACTATTCTCATTGTTATGATAAAAATCAACACTGTACATAGAGTTTCTCAGTATAAATAACATATCAACTCTCCCCTACCAGTCACTCCCTAAATAACCATACAGAATATCTATTTATAAATGCTCAGCTGACATCTTAGGCTTTTTTAAAGCTACCTCTTATAACTTAAATTTATCCATTTCTATTAATTCATGAGTTGCTTGAGGCTCCTTTACCTCATGTATGCAGGTCCCATACTGCTTAGTTAGCACCTCATGGTGTCTCCTCTGACTTCACCATTCTCCCAAGCATTTCCTCTGACATGCAAATACTGCCTAATCATTTGCCAATCATCTTTTTTTTTAAATTAACATTGGCAGTATTTATTAACAATTACAGCAACACATAGTCACAGTATACAGAAGGATTATTCCACAGCATTTCCCCCTTTTTATTTAATTAAATATGAAGGTTTTAACTTCAACATAGCAAAATTTTATACAGCAAAAGAAGTTATCAAATAAGAATTACAGTTGCAATATCCAGTTCATTTGTATTTGGTCAAATTAGATAAAATGTTCTATTATTTATTTTATCTTTGTGAGTCTAAAGTGTATATAATTTACCTGTTATCATGACTAAAGAAAATTTTAATTCCAATTATTTAGTATGTAATATTATGTAATGGCAGGGACTTCTGACTGGGCAATCACTCAAACTTCTCTAACACTAGGGTGTCTAACTTTGACCTATGGGCTGGGTATATATGACAGATTATTTTTATATGTTTATTATTTTTTTCCTTTTTATTTTATTTTTGGTTTTTTATTTTTTTATTTTGAATATAAATCCCAGTTCCCTCTCCCTCCTTCCCTCCTTCCTTCCCTCCATTCCTTCCCTCTCTCCCTCCCATACTTCCCAACCCCCTCCCATCCCTCCCTCCCATGCCCCATAACCTCCCTCTCTCCCATGCCCCCAACCCCCTTCCCATCCCATCACCCCTCCTCCCCCACTCCACAGGAAGAGTGATGCCTTCTAGGAGGGATCATCAAAATCTGTCAAATCATTTGGACTAGGGGCTAGGTCTTTCCCCCTGCCTCTAGGCTAAGGGAGTATCCCTCCATGGGAAATGTGCTCCACATCCTTCTCCACTGTCAGAGTCCCTTAGACTGCCCAGAACTTCTAACTGAGATCCATGTTCAGGGGGTCTGAGTTGGTCCAATGCTGGTTTCTCAGCTATCAGTCTGGGGGTCCATGAGCTCCCTCTTGTTCAGGTCAGCTGTCTCTGTGGGTTTCTGTAGCCTGGTCTTGAACCCTTTTCTCATCACTCCTCCCTCTCTGAAACTGGATTCCAGGAGTTTGGTTCAGTGTTTAGCTGTGAGTGTCTGTTTCCATCAGCTACTAGATGAGGGCTCCATGATATAAGTTAGTTATCAATCTCATTGTCAGGGAAGGACATTTAAGGTAGCTTTTCCACTGTTGCTCAAATTGTTAGTTGGGGTCATATTTGTAGGTGTCTGGACATTCCTCTAGAGTCATTTTTCTCTTTAAACCTATAATGGCTCCCTCTATTATGGTCTCTCTCTCTCTCTCTCTCTCTCTCTCTCTCTCTCTCTCTCTCTCTCTCTCTCTCCTCCAGTCTATTCATCCCCTGACTTAATCTTCTTGGTCCCACATGTTCTCCTCTACCCCCTTCTCTTTCTCCTAACTCCCTCTCCACTCACTGCCCCCACCCCCACTCCCAATCTCAGGATATCTTGTTCCTTTCCCCTTCTGTGAGGGACTTTGTATGAATCTCTTAGAATCCTCTTTGTTTCCTAGTTTCTCTGGTGGTGTGAATTATAGGCTGATGATCCTTTGTTCTAGGTCTAAAATCCATATATGAGTGAGTATATACCATGTTACTCTTTTTGTGACTGGGTTTCCTCACTCAGGGTGGTTTCTTCAAGTTCCATCTATGAATTTCAAGATTCCATTTTTTTTTTCCCGGTGACTAGTATTCCATTGTGTAAATGTGCCACATCTTCTTTATTCATTATTCAGTTGAGGGGCATCTAGGTTGCTTCCAGGTTCTTTCTATTATAAATAATGCTGCTATGAATGTAGTTGAACAGATGTTTGACAGATATGTTTGTGAAACATAATTCTTAGGACAATCCTACCTTGACTTGGCAAAGTTTGGTAGTCACATTTTTTTTTTGTGTGTGTCCTATTTGTACATTTTGGACAGTATATTGCCAGCAGTTGAGGCAAGGGTACTTTCTTTGCCTAAATTGCTAGATTTTGTCATAAAGAAAGGAAACTCACTCATAAGTAGATATTAGAAGTAAAGTATAGGATAGCCAGCCTACAGTCCACATTCCCAGAGAGGCCAGATAACAAGAAGGGCCCAGAAAAGGATGCATGGATTTCCCCGGGAGAAGGAAATTGAGGGAATATCCTAGGTAAACTTGGGATAGGGGAGGAAATGGAAGGATAGGAACTCAATTGAGCAAGTTGGGAGGCCTGGGTACAGGAGGTGAGTTGGAAGTGGGAGGGGGAGAGTAATAAAAGAGACGTCTTGATGGGGAGCAGTTCTGTTTCTGGGGTTAAGAGGCATCATGGAAATACCTAGGAATATACAAGGATAACACCAACTCATACTTCTAGCAATAGTGGATGGAGAGGGTGCCTGATCTTGGCATCAACTATAATCATATAGTCTACTACCCTAGTTATCATCGGAGAAACTCTATCCAGTAACTGATGGAAACAGATGCAGGGATCCACAACCAAGTACTGGGCTGAGCTCCAAGAATCTTTTTGAAGAAAGGGAGGAAGAATTGGGCCACTTGGGGTGGTCATAATGAGGAAACCAATGGGGAGGCTGACCTGGCAAGTGTGAGCTCATGGCCTCTGGTCCTAACAGATGGGAAGCCTCCCATGTGATGAATGTGACAGTGTGGAACTTGTTCTCTTTGTGTGTCTCTGATGGGGGATGTCTCTGATGTTTCTCTTATTAGTTGATGAATAAAACTCTGCTTGGTGAGTAGAGGCAGAAAGATAGGTTAGAGTAGGTGATGAGAAAAATTCTGCAGAGAGAAGGCAGAGAGAGGCCAAAAGGAGACACCATGTAGAAGAGGAAGGAGCAAGAGGTATTGACACTTCTCCGATAAGACTATATGTAAATACTTAGATTGAGAAATGGGTTAATGATTAAGACAGAGCTAGCCAATAGGAAGCCCTAGCCATTGGCCAACAATTTAATAATTAGTATAGCATCTGTGTGCTTTGGGCCTGAAGGGTGGCTAGACCTGGCTGGACAGAAAGCTGCATCTCCAGGTCTCCTCGCAGTGGGATCACAACAAGTTCCTTGTGCTTAGCTGGCTTTTTGGAGCCTGTTCCCCATGATAGATTACCTGTCCCCAGCCTCAATGTAAGAGGAGGAGCTCAGTCCTACCTCAGCTTGATGTTCCATGCTTTGCTTAAGCCTATGGAAGACCTTCCCCTTTCTGAGTGGAAGTGGAGGAAGAGTGGAATGGGAGGGGAATATATGGGAAGTAGGGGTGGCACAAATGACTGGCAGAGAGTAGGAAGGGGAATCTGTAATCTATATGTACAAATAATAAAAAATATTACTTAAAACATTTAAAATTAAAACTTTTTAGTTTCAAGTCTAATTTGTTATATATTAGGATAGATACACCAGTTTATTTCTAGATCATTTGATTAGAAAAGCTTTTCCCAACCCTTTACTCTGAGGTAATGTCTTCCTTTTAAGTTGAGGTGTGTTTCCTGTATGCAACAGAAGGATGGATTCTGGATCTTCATACCCATTCTGTTAGCCCATGTCTTTTATAGGAGAATTGCATACATTAATATTAAATACTCATCCATTGCTGATGGGGGTTTGTTTAGGCTATCCTGGGTCTTTTATTTTTCTATATAAAGTTGATTATTATCCTTTCAAGAAGAATTGTGCTGGGATTTTAATGGGGATTGCATTGAATCTGTAGATTGCTTTTGGCAACATTGCCATTTTTACTATATTTATCCTACCTATCCAAGAGCATGGGAAATCTTTCCATTTTCTGGTACCTCAGGCATGGAAGATAAACTAGAGAAATAGATTCATCGACCAAAGAAAATCGTAAATCCAACAAATTCTTAACACAAAACATCCAGGAAATATGGGACACCGTGAAAAGGCCAACCCTGAGAATAATAGTCATAGAGGAAGGTGAGGAAGCCCAGCTCAAAGGGGCAGAAAACATAGTCAACAAAATCATCGAGGAAAACTTTCCCAAT
Organism: Cricetiscus sungorus; assembly: GCA_030556225.1. Taxonomy (NCBI): domain Eukaryota; kingdom Metazoa; phylum Chordata; class Mammalia; order Rodentia; family Cricetidae; genus Cricetiscus; species Cricetiscus sungorus. The sequence continues at coordinate 32,819,786 of JANBXA010000734.1, forward strand.
CTGAAGAAGGACATGCCCATAAAAGTACAAGAAGCATCCCAAACACCAAATAGACTGGACCAAAGCAAAAAGTCCCCTTGACATATAATAATCAAAACACCTAACATACAGAATAAGGAAAGAATATTAAGAGCAGCAAAGGAAAAAGGACAGGTAACATATAAAGGCAGACCTATCAAAATTACGCCTGACTTCTCCATGGAAACCCTCAAACCAGAAGGTCCTGGATGGATGTTCTACAAGTACCAAGAGTTCACGGATGCCAGCCCAGGAAACTATACCCAGCAAACCTCTCAATCACTATAGATGGAGAAAACAAGATATCTAATGACAAAGCCAGATTTTCACAATGTGCATCTTCAAATCCAGCCCTACAGAAAGCTTTGGAAGGAAAACTCCAACCCAAGGAAGTTAACTATGCTCACAAAGACGTAGGCAACAGATAATCCCACTTGACCAGAAACCAAGGGTAAAGCAGGACAAATATATTCACAATACCACTGCCAACAACAAATCTAAAACAAAAAAGCATTAAAAATCAATGATCCTTACTTTCCCTCAACATTAATGGTCTTAACTCGCCTATAAAAAGACACAGGCTAACAGAATGGATACAAAGACAGAATCCATCCTTCTGCTGGATACAAGAAACACATCTAAGCTTAAAAGATAGACATTACCTCAGGGCAAAGGGCTGGGAAAAGATCTTCCAATCAAATGGACCCAAGAAGCAAACAGGTGTGGCTATCCTAATATCTAACAAGTTAGACTTCAAACAAAAAATAATCAAAAGAGATGAAGACAGTCATTTCATATTCATTGCAGGAGAAATTCATCAACACAAAGTCTCAATTCTGAACATCTATGCCCCAAATACAAAGGCACCCACATTTGTAAAAGAAATGCTACTAAAACTCAAAGCTTACATAGAACCTCATACACTTATAGTGGGAGACTTCACCACAATACTCTCACCACTAGACAGGACCACCTATCAGAAACTCAACAAAGAAACAAAAGAACTAACAGAAGTTATGTCTCAACTGGGTTTAACAAACATCTATAGTACATTCCATCCAAACAAAAAAGAATATACCTTATTTTCTGTTCCACATGGAACCTTTTTTAAAATCGAACACATACTAGGCAACATAACAAACCTCAACAGATGCAAAAGAATTGGAGTAGTCCCCCGTATTTTATCAGAACACCATGCTTTAAAATTGGAATTCAACAACAACGCAAATCACAGAAACCCTACAAACTCATGGAAACTGAACAGTGTGCAATTGCACCATACCTGGGTCAAAGAAGACATAAAGAAAGAAATTAAGGACTTCCTAAAATTCAACGAGAATGAGGACATGACATACCCAAACTTATGGGACACCTTGAAAGCAATGCTACGAGGAAAGTTCATTGCACTAAGAGCCCATATGAAGAAAACAGAGGATAGTCACATTAGAGAATTAACAGCACAATTGAAAGACTTAGAAGAAAAGAAGCAAACTCACCCCAGAGGAGTAGATGCCAGGAAATAATCAATTTGAGGGCTGAAATCAATAAAATAGAACCTAGGAAAACAATACAAAAAAATCAATGCAACAAAGAGTTGGTTTTTTGAGAAAATCAACAAGATAGACAAACCTTTATCCAAACTAACGAAAAAGTAGAGAGAGATCATGCAAATTAACAAAATCAGAAATGAAAAGGGGGACATAACAATGGACACAGAAGAAATCCAGACAATTTTCAGGTCATACTTTGAAACCTGTACTCTACAAAACTTGAAAATTCAAAGGAAATGAACAAATTTCTGGATAACTATCCCTTAACAAAATTAAACCAAGAACAGACAAACAACTTAAATAGACCTATAACCCCCAATGAAATAGAAGCAGTCATCGAAAGCCTTCCAACCAAATAAAGCCCAGGGCCAGATGGCTTCAGTGCAGAATTCTACCAGAAATTCAAGGAAGAGCTAATACTAATACTCCTCAAATTGTTCCACACAATAGAAGCAGAAGGCTCATTACCAAACTCTTTCTACGAGACCACAATCACCTTGGTACCCAAGCCTCACAAAGATACAACTAAGAAAGAAAACTACAGACCAATATCCCTGGTGAACATCGATGCAAAAATACTCAATAAAATACTGGCAAACCGAATCCAAGAACACATCAGAGAAATCATCCACCATGACCAAGTAGGCTTCATCCCTGGGTTGCAGGGATGGTTTAACATATGAAAATGTATCACCGTGATCCACCATATAAAAAAACTAAAAAAGAAAAACAATATGATCATCTCTCTAGATGCTGAAAAAGCCTTTGACAAAATTCAACCCTTTCATGATAAAGGTCTTGGAGAGATCGGGGATAACAGAAACACACCTAAATATAATAAGAGCAATATCAAACTGAATGGAGAGAAGCTTAAGGCAATTCCTCTAAAATCAGGAACAGGACAAGTCTGTCCTCTCTCTCCATATCTCTTCAATGTTGTACTTGAAGTTCTAGCTAAAGCTATAAGGCAACAATAGGAGATCATGGGGATCCAAATTGGAAAGGAAGAAATCAAACTGTCTCTATTTGCAGATGATATGATAGTTTATATAAGCGACCCAATAAACTCTACCAGGGAACTCCTACAGCTGATAAACACCTTCAGCAAACCAGCAGGATACAAGATTAACTCAAAAAAAATATCAGTAACCCTACTTTTTTCAGACAACAAAGAGGCTGAGAAAGAAATCAGACATCACCCTTTACAATAGCCAGAAACAACATAAAATATCTCGGGGTAATGCTTACCAAATATGTGAAAGACCTATACAATAAGAACTTTGTGGCTTTAAAGAAAGAAATTAAAGAAGATACCAGAAAATGGAAAGATCTCCCATGCTCTTGGATTGGAAGGATAAATATAGTAAAAATGACAATCTTGCCAAAAGCAATCTACAGATTCAATGCAATCCCCATTAAAATCCCAGCACAATTCTTCACTGACCTTAAAAGGATAATAGTCAATGTTGTATGGAAAAACAAAAGACCCAGGATAGCCAAAACAACCCTGTACAATAAAATAACTTCAGGGGGCATCACCATCCCTGACTTTAAGCTCTACTACAGAGCTATAGTTCTGAAAACAGCCTGGTATTGGCACAAAAATAGACAGGTAGACCAATGGAATCGAATTGAAAATCCCAATATTAATCCACACACCTATGAACACCTGAATTTCGACAAAACAGTTAACAAAAATACAATGGGGGGAGGAAAGCATCTTCATCAAATGGTGCTGGCACAATTGGATGATGGTGTGTAGAAGACTGCAGATAGACCCATGTCTATCGCCATGCACAAAACTCAAGTCCAAATGGATCAAAGACCTCAATATAAATCCAGCTACACTGAACCTCTTAGAAGAGAGTAGGAGGTACCCTTGAACAAATTGGTATAGGAGGCTGCTTTCTGAACGTAACTACAGTAGCACAGACACCGAGATCAACAATTAATAAGTGGGATTTCCTCAAACTTAGAAGCTTCTGTAAGGCAAAGGACACAGTTGACAAGATCAAACGGCTCACAGTTGGGAAAAAAATTTTACCAGTCCTACATCTGACAAAGGGCCGATCTCCAAAATATACAAAGAACTCAAGAAACTAGTCAACAAAACACCAAATAGCCCTATTAAAAAATGGGGTACAGAATTGAAGAAAGAATTCTCAATAGAGGAAATCAAAGAGGCTGAGAGATGTTCGCGTCTCCTTCTCTTCCAGCAAGGAAACATGACCACGACTCTTCTTCAAGCAGTTTATTCAGGAACCTTGTACATCAGCTTCCACTTCTCCCAGCCCCAGCAAGCCCTTAAATGTGCTCTCACAGCCCAATCAGCTCATGCCACCTGGCGATCCCGGATAGGCCACAGAAGGAGGAAGTGCGCCAGATCCATCAAGCACTTCCAAATAAGGCTTATTTACAGCTAAGCATGAACTACCTGGCATCCAGCCAGGTGCCATCTTGGGGCTATGGCTTCCCACAGTTCTCCCTTTTATGTTTTAAATGCAACAGGCAAGGGTAGAGGTCTGATCTCTGATGAACAAGGGACATTGTAATGGCCCCACGCCCAGTTATCAGCCAAGATGGTGCCACACCCATCTGGTATCTTTTCTCAGAGATGGGATTAGGATACCAACCCATATGCAATCCGACTTGCCCTCCATGAAGCTGCTAAAAGCTAGCCTCATGTGCAGTACACTTCATTTTGCATTCTGAGCGTGATGACTGCATAGCCCTTTAACACAGTTAACCAAGCCTGAGGTGATTGCCCTGCCTCCAGGGCTGTGAAGGCTTGTGCAATCATGGCATTACTTCTCCTCTGTGTAACCCTCATCCTGCAGATACACCATAAGGCAATGAGACTGACTAGGATAAGCACCCCTCCCAGGGCACCCATTCCCGTCCATCCTTTCAGATGATTCATGGTTTGGGTGATTCATGCAGACAGTCCCTCAGCAACAGAGACATCGACCTGGGTAGAATTCACATTCATGATAGAGAGCTTCAGATTGTGCATCAACTTATCAAAGTCTCCAGACCAATTACCTAAAAGATACTGTGAGAGCTGTTTAGACATATTGGCTGCTAAAGAATAATTCTGGTAGGATACTGCGGTCACGCACAAGCCAGTCATCTTCCAGTCACAGCCCATCTGTGCCAACTGCCATAAAGCATCGACCTGTTCCTGAACAAGGTCAATGCATTGATTAAAAACTTGAGCCAAGTGTCTAATCAGCATGGGCTTTGGGAACACCGACAGGATTCCCCACCGCTGGTCTGCTTTCATCTCGTCGATCAGCATCACCATCATCAGCATCAGCATCAGCATCAGCATCAGGTGAATCAACCCGCAATGTGCCCTAATATGATGAATGTAAAAGGGCTGTAAACACCTCCAAATTAACTCTTGCAGCTGTATTATATATGGCTGAATAGGGCTATTTACTTTTACCTTCCCTACCACCTCCAGTTCTCTAACCAAATTAACAACATAATTGGAATCTGAAATCAAATTAAAGGCCTCAGGGACTTTCCTAAATAAGCATTGCCCTGCGTTATTCTGAAAAACAGGATAACACAATTCATGTCTCCCTTCCATACTTCCGGGCAAAAGGACCATCCCCCAGAGCCTCCTAGGAAGGAAGCTACATTATACGGAGGAGAAGGTGGTCCCGGAGCGGTAGGCTCTACCTTACAAAATTCAGAGCGCTTCTGCAAAGATGACTTCTCCATTTTTTTTTTAAACCAGCATTTCTTGTTCCTTTTCTTATTCTGAGCTACTCTCCTCTGAACTTTCCTTTTCTGATTTCATGGAGCGCTCTTCTACTTTGTCCGAACATGGAACTTTATTGCTCCTTACCAGAGACCTTATCGCCTCTTTACTGAGGGCCTTAACTTGGTCTCAACTTACTTGGGACTTACCAGTCAACTGCCCTGACTGCAGGAAGTTCTGAGCTGTTCACCCATGGGGAGGTTCCCTGTATGGGCCACCACTTGTTCGCGCCTACCTTGGCCAGTAAAGAAACACAACCACGACTCTTCTTCAAGCACTTTATTCAGGAACCTTGTACATCAGCTTCCGCTTCTCCCAGCCCCAGCAAGCCCTTAAATGTTCTCTCACAGTCTAATCAGCTCATGCCACTTGGCGATCCCGGATAGGCTACAGAAGGAGGAAGTGCACCAGATCCATCAAGCACTTCCAAATAAGACTTGTTTATAGCTAAGCTTGAACTACCTGGCATCCAGCCAGGCGCCATCTTGGGGCTGTGGCTTCCCACAGAAAGACACTTAAGAAAATGTTCAACATCCTTAGCTATCAGGGAAATGCAAATGAAAACAACTTTGAGATACCATCTTACTCCTGCCAGAATGGCTAAAATTAGAAACACCAATGACAACTTATGCTGGAGAGGATGTGGAGAAAGAGGAACACTCCTTCACTGCTGGTGGGAGTGCAAACTCATACAGCTATTTGGAGATCAGTATGGAAGTTCCTCAGGAAAATGGGAATTAGCTTACCACAGGACCCAGCAATTCCACTCTTAGGTATGTACCCAAATGACCCACATCCATGCAACAAAGACATGTGCTCAATTATGTTCATAGCAGCATTATTTGTAATAGCAAGAACCTGGAAGCAACCTAAATGCCCCTCAACTGAAGAATGGATAAAGAAAATGTGGCACATCTACACAATGGAATACTACTCTGCAGAAAAAAATAACAGAATCTTGAAATTCACAGGCAAGTGGATGGAACTTGAAGAAACCATCCTGAATGAGGTAACCCAGTCACAAAAAGAAGAACAGGGTATGTACTCACTCATATATGGATTTTAGACATAGAGCAAAGGATCACCATCCTATAATACACACCACCAGAAGAACTGGGATACAAGGTGTATTCTAAGAGATTCATATATGGTCCCTCACAAAAGGGGGAAGGGACAAATCCCCCAGAGCACATGGAAAATGGGGGAGCAGTGAATGGAGAGAGAACTAGGAGAAAGAGAAGGGGAGGAGAGGAAAACACGTGTGACTAGATAGATTGAGTCAGGGTGAGGTGGGGGACATAAAAGAGGGAGCCATTATTGGTTTGAAGAGAAAACTGAACCTAAAGAAAGGTCTAGAGAACTACAAGACTGACTCCAACTAACAATTTGAGCAACCATGGAAAGGCTACCATAAATGCCCTTCCCTGATAGTGAGATCATCAACTAAATTATCCACCATCATGGAGTCCTCATCTTGTACCTGTTGGAAACAGAAGCAAACACCCATAACCAAACACTGAGTCGAACTAGAATCCAGATGCAGAGAGAGGGGACAAGACCAGGTTGCAGAAACTCACAAAGACAGATGATCTGAACAAGGAGGAGCTAATTCACCCCCCCCCCAGACTGATAGCTAGGAATCCAGCATGGGACTGACTCAGACCCCTTGAATATGGGTCTCAGCTAGAAGGACTGAGCAGTCTGGGAGACCCCAGACAGTAGAAACAGGGTGTATTCCTGGTGCACAAAAGGACCTTGCGGACACATCCCCATGGAGGGGAGTATGGGATGAGATGGTGATCTGGGGACATGGGAAGGAGGGAGGGAGGGAAGGTGGGAGGAAGAGAGAGAGAGAGAGAGAGAGAGAGAGAGAGAGAGAGAGAGAGAGAGAGGGAGGGAGGGAGGGAGGGAGGGAGGGAGGGAGGGAGAGAGGGAGGGAGAGTGTACTCGGATTGATATGTAAAATAAGAAAAAAAAGGCATCATGTTGATCTATCCTGGTGTGTTATGGAATATTATTTTAGCTGGGCAAAGATGTGTTACATTTGTTTATGCTTTGGAATATTACTTTAACTGTGAAAACCTGTGCTGCTTTTGTTTATGCTGCATTTGTTTAATGATGTAAAGATATGTGTTTAATTATGCAAAGTTGTGTTGCATCTGTTTTATCTTGCCTGTCTAAGGCACCCAAAGAGTTGAACAGCTAATAGCTAGGCAGAGAAAGGATAGGCAGGGCTGCCTGGCAGAGAATAAAAAGGATGAGAAATACAGGTTTGAGAGAAATTATCAGAAAGAAAAATAAGAGAAGAAGGAGGAGAGAACAAGGGACATGCCTTGGGCAAAAAGCCAGGTGGATGCCAGCCAGCCAGACACAGAGAAGCAGTGCACGTAAGACATACATAAGTAAGAAAGGTAATATGCCCCAAAGCAAAAGGTAGATAAAGAGCTAAGTTAAAAGAGCTAGGCAGTAACCTGCCTAACCTAGGCTGAGCATCAAAACTAATAATAAATCTCTGTGAGTCAACCTTTCTAACCATTGGCCTGTCTCTATCCACTATTTTTAAGTTTTTTAAGGAACACTTTGCCATATGCATCAGATTGGTAAATTGTCATATGCTGTTTGAGCTCACTGTAAACTGACCCTTGGATTTATTCCCACATATCAGTTATCTCCTTCTTCTTCTTTGCTGTTTGTTTCAGCGTCCTCCAAGAGGGAGGAGGCTGGTAAAATAGACCAAGAGTAAAATATTGTGTCCTTGAGATACCTAGAAAGTGAATTATATCCAACTACTTGTCTGTCCCATGTATAAACATATCTGTAGTGATGACAGGAGTTCAGGCACAGACATCTTTGTTGTCTGTCTGTTTTTCAAGACAAGGTTTGTCTGTGTAGCCCTGGCTATCCTGGAAATCACAGACATCCAGCTGTCTCTACTTCCCAGGTACTGGGATTAAAGGTGTGCACCACTACTGCCTGGAAATCTTAACCTAGGAGAGAACCTTCAATTGGGAACTCCACTGACTACCTCAACTTCCTACTTAGTTCTGCAGCATGTTTGTAAGACAAAAGCCTCTGCTTTGATGATGCCATCTTTGTTCTCTCAATCCTAATTTGGTGATGATTCTGTTATCCACTTCTCTACATCTGCTACTTGCTATCAATGCTTTAACTTTTGCTTGCTAGATACTTCATAAAATCTTTCATTCTGAAACAGTAAACATAAAACAAAACAAAAACAAAAAACAAATCTAAGCTCAAAGACAGACATTGCCTCAGGGTACAGGATTGGGAAAAGATCTTCCAATCAAATGGACCCAAGAAGCAAGCAAGTGTAGCTATCCCAATATCTAACAAGTTAGACTTCACACCAGAATCAACCATCATAGGTGAAATCTTATCAGTGCAAAGTCTCAATTCTGAACATATATGCCCCAAATACAAAAGCAGCCACATTCATAAAAGAAATGCTACTAAAACTCAAAGCTCACATAAAACCTCACACACTCGAAGTGGGAGACTTCAACACCCGATTCTCACCACTAGACAGGACCACCAGACAGAAAATTTTAGAAGTTATGTCCCTATTGGGTAACAGACATCTATAGAACATTCCATCCAAACAAAAAAGAATATACCTTCTTTTCAGCTCCACATGGAATCTTCTCTAAAATCAACCACATACTAGGCAACATAACAAACCTCAACAGATGCAAAAGAATTGGAATAGTCTCCTGTATCTTATCAGACCACCATGCTTTAAAGTTGGAATTCAACAACAACACAAATTGCAGAAACCCTACAAACTAATGGAAACTGAACAATGCACAATTGTACCATACCTGGGTCAAAGAAAAAATAAAGAAATTAAAGACTTCCTAGAATTCAACGAGAATGAAGACACAACATACCCAAACTTATGGGACCCTTTGAAAGCAGTGCTACGAGGAAAGTTCACTGCACTAAGTGCCCATATGAAGAAAACGGAGGATAGTCACATTAAAGAATTAATAGCACAACTGAAAGACTTAGAACAAAAAGAAGCAAACTCACCCCGGAGAAGTAGATGCCAGGAAACAATCAATTTGAGGGCTGAAATCAATAAAGTAGAACCTAGGAAAGCAATACATAAATTCAATGCAACAAAGAGTTGGGTTTTCGAGAAAATCAACAAGATAGACAAAACTTTATCCAAACTAATGAAAAAGCAGAGAGAAAACATGCAAATTAACAAAATTAGAAATGAAAAGGAGGACATAACAATGGACACTGAGGAAATCGAGACAATTTTCAGGTCATACTTTGAAACCTGTACTCTACAAAACTTGAAAATTCAAAGGAAATGAACAAATTTCTGGATAACTATCACTTAACAAAATTAAATCAAGAACAGATAAGCAACTTAAATAGACCCATCACCCCAAATGAAATAGAAGCAGTCATCAAAAGCCTCACAACTAAAAAAAGGCCAAGGGCCAGATGGCTTCAGTACAGAATTCTACCAGAAATTTAATGAAGAGCTAATACTAATACTCCTCAAATTGTTCCGCACAATAGAAGCATTACCAAACTCTTTCTACGAGGTCACAAATACCTTGGTTTCCAAGCCACACAAAAACACAACTAAGAAAGAGAACTACAGACCAGTATCCCTGATGAACATCGATGCAAAAATACTCAATAAAATACTGGCAAACCGAATCCAAGAACACATCAGAGAAATCATCCACCATGACCAAGTAGGCTTCATCCCTGGGTTTCAAGGATGGTTTAACATATGAAAATGTATCACCATGATCCACCATATAAAAAAAACTGAAAAAGAAAAACAATATGATCATCTCACTAGATGCTGAAAAAGCCTTTGACAAAATTCAACCCTTTCATGATAAAGGTCTTGGAGAGATCAGGGATAACAGGAACATACCTAAACATAATAAAAGCAATATACAGTAAACCAATAGCCAATATCAAACTGAATGGAGAGAGGCTTAAGGCAATTGATTCCTTTAAAATCAAGAACAAGACAAAGCTGCCCACTCTTTCTCTATCTCTTTTAATATTGTACTTGAAGTTGTAGCTAAAGCAATAAGACAACAAAAGGAGACCAAGGGAATACAATTTGAAAAGGAAGAAGTCAAACTGCAGATGACATGTTAGTTTACATAAGCAACCCAATAAACTCTACAGCTGATAAACACCTTCAGCAAACTGGCAGGATACAAGATAAACTAAAAAAAATAAAATCAGTAGCCCTACTATATACAGATGACAAAGGGGCTGAGAAAGAAATCAGAAAAAAATCACCCTTTGCAATAGCCACAAACAACATAAAGTATCTTGGGGTAACACTTACCAAACAAGTAAAAGACCTATATAGCAAGAATCTTTAAAGAAAGAAAATGGAAAGATCTTCCATGCTCTTGGATAGGTAGGATAAACATAGTAAAAATGACAAAATTGCCAAAAGCAATCTACAGATTCAATGCAATCCCCATTAAAATCCCAGCACAATTCTTCACTGACCTTGAAAGGATAATACTTAACTTTATATGGAAAAGAAAAGACCTAGGATAGTCAAAACAACCCTGTACAATAAAGGAACTTCAGGAGGCATCATTATCCCGGACTTTAAGCTCTATTACAGAGCTATAGTACTGAAAACAGCTTGGTATTGGCACAAAAATAGACAGGTAGACCAAAGCAATCCAATAGAAAATCCTGATATTAACCCACACACCTACGAACTGTTTGACAAAACAGCTAAAAGTATACAATGGAAGGAGGAAAGCATCTTCAACAAATGGCACTGGCACAACTGGATGATGGTATGTAGAAGAGTGCATATCTATCTCCATGCACAAAACTCAAGTTCAAGTAGATCAAAAACCTCAACATAAAACTGGCCACACCGAACCTTTTAGAAGAGAAATTGGGAGGTATATGTGAACAAATTGTTACAGGAGACTGCTTCCTGAACACAACTTCAGTAGCACAGACACTAGATCGACCATAAATAAATGTGACCTCCTCAAACTTAGAAGCTTCTGTAAGGCAAAGGACACAGTCGACAAGACCAAATGGCAGCCCACAGACTGGGAAAAGCTCTTCACCAACCCTACATCTGACAGAATTGAAGAAAGAATTCTCAATAGAGGAAATCAAAAAGGCTGAAAGACACTTAAGAAAGTGCTCAACATCCTTAGCCATCAGGGAAATGCAAATGAAAACAACTCTGAGATACCATCTTACTCCTGCCAGAATGGCTAAAATTAGAAACACCAATGACAACTTATGTTGGAGAGGATGTGGAGAAAGGTGAACACTCCTCCACTGCTGGTGAGAGTGCAAACTCGTACAGCCATTTTGGAGATCAGTATGGCGGTTCCTCAGGAAAATGGGAATTAGTTTACCACAGGACCCAGCAATCCCCCTGTTAGGCATATACCCAAATGATATACATCCAAGCAACAAAGACATGTGTTCATCTATGTTCATAGCAGCATTATTTGTAATAGCAAGAACCTGGAAGCCACCTAGATGCCCTTCAACTGAAGAATGGATAAAGAGGATGTGGCACAATGGAATACTACTATGTGGGAAAAAACCCAAAACAACGGAAGCTTGAAATTCACAGGCAAGTGGATGGAACTTGCCTAATTCAGGCAAGAAACCTAATTCAGGAAGAAACCATCCTGAATTAGGTAACCCAGTCACAAAAAGAGAAACATGGTATGTACTCTCTTATATATGGATTTTAGACATAGAGCAAAGGATTACCAGGCTATAATTCACACCGTCAGAGAAACAAGGCTACAAAGAGGAACCTAAGATTCATACAAGGTCCCTCAAAAAGGGGAAAGGAACAAGATATCCTGAGCATATTGGGAGTGGAGGGACAGTGAGTGGAGAGGGAGCTAGGAGAAAGAGGAGAGGAGAAGAAAGCATGTGGGACTAGGAAGGTTGAGTTAGGGGATGAATAGACGAGAGGAAAGAGAGAGAAGGAGAGAGAGAGAGAGAGAGAGAGAGAGAGAGAGAGAGAGAGAGAGAGAGAGAGAGAGAGAGAGAGAGGGAGGGAGAGGGAGGGAGAGGGAGGGAGAGGGAGAGAGAGGGAGAGAGAGAGGGAGAGAGAGAGGGAGAGGGAGGGAGAGGGAGGGAGAGGGAGGGAGAGAGGGAGAGGGAGAGGGAGAGAGAGGGAGAGAGATCCCATAAAAGAGGGAGCCATTATAGGGTTGAAGAGAACACTGATTCTAGAGAAATGTCCAGAGACCCACAAGGGTGACCTCAACTAACAATCTGAGCAACAGTGGGAAGGCTACCTTAAATGCCCTTTGCTAATAATGAGATTATGACTACCTTATTTAACACCATAGAGCCCTCATGTAGTAGCTGATGGAAGCAGAAGCAGACACCCACAGTTAAACACTGAGCCAAACTGGAATCCAGATGCAGAGAGGGAGGAGTGATAAGAAAATGTGGACAAGACCAGGCTACAGAAACCCACAGAGACAGCTGACCTGAACAAGGGGGAGCTAATGGACCCCCAGACTTATAGGTGGGAAACCAGCATTGGACCGACTCAGACCCCCTGAACATGGGTCTCATTTAGAAGGCCAGGGCAGTTTAAGGGACCTCTGACAGTGGAACCAGGACGTATCCCTAGTGCACAAAAAGGACTTTTGGAGCACGTTCACTGTGGAGGTATACTCCCTTAACGTAGAGGCAGTAGGGAGGGCCTAGTCCCTACTCCAAATGACTTGACAGATTTTGTTGATCTCTCCTGTAAGGTATCACCCTCTATGTGGAGTGTGTGTGTGGTGTGATGGGATGGTGGTGGTGCGGGCATGGGAGGGAGGAAGGGGGGGAGAAATGGAGGGAGGGAGAGGGAACTTGGATTGATATGTAAAATTAGAAAATAAATAAAAACAAAAACAGAAAATAAAACAAACAAAAGCAAACAGCAAACAAACAAACACACAAACATTCACTATACATGCCTAATGGCCTGAGTTCAATCTCTGGAACCCACTGTGGAAAGAGAGAACTGACTTCTGAAAGCTGCTTTTTGACCTCTAAGTATGCACCATAGTACTCACATGCCTTCATAGACATATCAAACACACACACGCGTGCGCGCGCACACACACACACACACACACACAGAGAGAGAGAGAGAGAGAGGGGAGGAGAGAGAGAGAGAGAGAGAGAGAGAGAGAGAGAGAGAGAGAGAGAGAGAGAGAGAGAGAGAACGCTACATATATGCACAGGATAGGAGAAAGGGGAGAAAGAAGAAATTAAACCGGATAATCATTTTTTAAGAATTTTCCAACTGTCACCAAACAACACAGAAAGGTATACATCATGTCAATCCATAGTGCGCTTGATAAAATACCAGAAAATAGACCTGTTTCCTCTGTAAACACAAACCTGGTTGTGAGAAAAACATCAGATAGATTGAAATAAAATATTATCCTACATTACATCGTTGCTCAACAAAACTGACAGTCATCAAATCAAGGTCATGTTACAAAGAGCTTAGGGGGCATATTAAGCAAGTGTCACATGGAATCCAGGACTGGATCTCAAAATAAAACAAGGACATTAAGTAGAGACAAGAAAGTCTATATGAAATGTGCACTTTCATGTGTCACGGTATGTCAGTGATGTTAACAAGTGGGCCCCAAAATTGTAAGGCATTAGCTACAGGGAAAGTTCTGGGACTACTTAGGAACTCTCTTAGGTTTTGTGGGATTTTTATGTTGTGTTTTTATTATATATATAAATTTAAAGCTTGTTCTTTGTCACTTCCCTTTGTCTCTTGAACTCCTGTGAGAAAAATAAAAGAAGATTGATGAAGAGATATTGCTGTTTCCAGATTTCACTTAGTCTCTACAGCAAGTGCTGTAGGTAGTCTGTTACTGAGTTATTAGGATGAGAGCCTTGTTGAGGCAGCCCTATCAAGTCAGCTTTACTACCTGTTTTCAATAACCCTATTAAAGGGATAAATTAATAATGAAAAGAAGAAAAAAGTTTGTTGGATGTGATCCCCCTCACTGCATGTTCATGTATGAGTTCATGTATGAGTTTTGGAGAACAGAGTCAGGGTTGTGCACAGCTAAGCATTCCCAGTCCAGGTGTGGCCCTGCCCATCATTGGTCCAGTATTGTCTCTTGCTAAAACCAAGTCCCACCCCTGGATGGCTTTTTCTCCTCAGCCTCAGATTCCAGAGGAAAGTCTGATTTATTGTTGTCTATTACTTCAATAAACAAAGCTGGGGGTGGGGTGGGGCAATAAATGTCCCTAGCATATCTTTACTCCTGTTAGGACCGTTATTCCTCCCCATTCTTTGTTTTAAAATCTTTATTTTGAGATGAAAATGTCTGTACATGAAACAATTACAAACAGAATGTAAGAGGGACCAAATGTCAAATAATCATGCATTTCTGCATTGTCTCTTGGCTTCAATTACTTGTATAAGCAATACCATCCTGTTGTCGCTTTGAAACAGGGTCTTCCTATGCACTCAGACTACTCTTGAACTCATCACCCTTCTGTTTCAGCCCCCCAAATACTAGAATTATATCCATATGTAATATATGCTCCAAGGTTACCATGCTCACTAGGTCTTCATTCCCATTTTAATATTTCCCCCTTATCTCTGGACAGTATTTTATGATGACATGACTAAATAACCATTTTGTTGTTAGCTCTCAGTTGTCTCTCAACTCAGAGATGGGATCCATTCTAGTTGATGTGATTTAATCACATGTTTGAAGGATAAATGGTAGGTACCAAGGAGTTAATGCTAATAACATCCTTTCTGGCAGGAGTCAGGCAAAATCAGTCTATGGTAACTGACCACAGGTCAATGCTGGACATAGTGCCTGCTCTATCCCTCATCCCTAAGTGTCTTGAAGAGATGTTTTGCCTTATGTGGTTGATACTGGTGGTGTTAAGGTATCCCTGCAGTTCATAAACTGTGGAATGCAGACAGACCTGGGCTTGGAGTGTCCTCTAGTGTTCAAATAAGATTAACAATGAACTTCAGAAAACCTAGATATGAGATGCCATTTTATGATGGAAGTAGAGCTATATAAGCAGCCATTTCCAGGAAGGTAGACATTTTAAACATTTTAAGGAAAATCATAGTATGAATACTTAATAAATTTCTAGCATTCAATGTACAATGCCGCAAACTAACAAGATTCAAGAACTTTCAGGGAACTCTACCCTTATCTGTTGAACAAAATAAGTGCCAGAAACTGAGTATATAGTAACAAATATGAGTGAATACTCAGAAGATTTTATTTTTTATTGAAAGTAAATTTCATTTAGTATACTCTGAATATAGATTCCCTTCCTCATCTCCTCCCAGATCTGCTCCTTCTCTCCACCTTCTCTTTGTTTAGAAAACAAACATACCTATTGTAAAAAACAGAATAAAATAAGCCCACAAATGGGGGAATCCACATGCAGGGACTCAAACCCCATAAAAAGCAATAATAGGTAATCAAAGACAAGAAAGGAATAAAAAAAATGATCAAACAAAGAACTATAAGACAAAATATTTCCAGAAGTATCACTGAGTTTACTTTGTGTTGACCAGAATAAACTGAGCCTGGAGCCTCTGGTAAGTGTGGTTTGAATACCCAATGTGACTCCATTGATGAAATCTAATTTTTCCTTTATGAGCAGTTACCAATTGGAAATAGCTTCAGAAAAAGAATTTAAAACAGTCGTTCTTATGAAATTAAATGAGCATCAAGAAGACACAAGTAAATAATCAATATTTTATAAGAGATATTTAAGACAGATAAAAATAATTTCAAAATATCAAACTCTTATAAGTGCACTAAGTGAAATTTTATGAGATGAAATAAAAGTCATTAGTGACAGATCAAACTGTAGAATTAAACAGCTCAAAGGTAGACCACCACAAAATAGATGGAGAAGAAAAAGATAATGAAAAGGAATGAGAAAAGTTTATACACAGTTTGGCTCAGTGTTACAAGAGCACAGATGTGGTTTATTAGGATTAAATGCCAAAGAAATGGGAAGGTTATTCCAAGACATAAATAAGAACAGAAAATTTCTTAAATATAGAGAACATACAAATATCCAGGTTGAGGATCTAAGATGAACTTCAACTCACCAAGTCTACCTCAAGACAAGCTCTCAAAGATTAAATACAATGGAGGATTCTCAAGCTGCAACATGAAATAAACAATACATAAGAGTCACACACACACACACACACACACACACACACACACACACACACACACACACACACCCTCTAAGTGGAAACTTTACAAATCAGGAGAGAACAGAAAGAGATTTTCATAGTTTTGAAGTAATGGGCTAAGAGTTGAAAGAAGCTGGCAAAGCATTTGGAGGCAAGAGAGTAATGCAATCCAACTTCTCTCCCAACAATGCTAGTGCAAAAAAACAAAACAAAACAAAACAAAACAAAACAACAACCAGAAACATGAAATGAGTGCATGAGGCAAACTGTAAGTCTGATCCAGAGATTAAATGGAAAGGAAGATGCAGGAACACTGAAGATTGCTGGGCAATGATGTTTATGATTCTCCAATTCTACATTAAATCCTAATGTCTAATGGTCATAGGACAGGGGGTTAGGGTAGAGCCCTCATGAATAGGATTAGTGATAGTCTTATAATAGAGGTCTAGGAGAGATACCTCACCTTCTGCTACATGAGCACAACATTGAAAGGCTGCCTGTGTGAACCAGGAAACCAGCTCCTCCCAGACACTAGATTTACTGCTGCCTGGATGTTGTACCTTCCAGCTCCTAAAACTGTAAGGCACAATCTTTTCTTGTTTAAAGCCATTTCTTCTGTTTTATTACATTGTTTCAAAAAAGTTTTAAGACATAGATGCGGTTAGGATATGAAGGTATGAGAGGAGTTGCCAAAACTGACATTGGACTTTCCAGCTTAACTAATTGGGTAGATGAAGTTGTCACACACAGATGGGATGCAGGAAGGAGTGTAAGATGGAGAGGCAATTGTGAAGTCCTCTGCAGATGATAAGTCTATGTTTACAATGCCCACTGTTATTCAGACACCAGTGCTTTGTTCCCAGCAATCAAACCCTATCTCTGACTCCCCCTTAGAAGTTGATAGAAATATGTTAACTGAGTGTTACTGGTCCCAGAAGAAATGAAGAGTTTGAGACTGAGAGGAACAGGGCACAGGCATATGGGCCAGTGTTTCTGCACAGAAGAAAGGAAACTCATCCTTGATGGGAGATGTCATTCTGTAAATATGTTTCTTTTATTGGTTAATGAATAAAGCACTGTTGGCAAATAGGAAAGCAAGATAGGTGGGACTAGGAGACAAGGATTCTGGGAGATGTAGTAGGAGATTCACCATGTAGAGACTTGAGGGAGAAGAAGATCTGGACCCTCTCTCTGGTAAGATAAGACCACGTGGAAACACTCAGATTAATAGAAATGGGATAATATTTAAGACAGAGCTAGCCAATAACAAACACTAGTAACAGGCCAGCAGCTTTATACTAATACAGCATCTCTGTGTATTATTGGGGGCTGATGTGGCAGTGGAGCCAAGCTGGTGGGAAAACTGCTTGTAACACATCCTTGGTGAGACTGTTTTTCCTGTTCCTCCAGTCCCTCATTCCAGACACAAACAGGCAGAAAAGGCATCCCTCCACACCACAATTTTTGGGTGCAGAATGAACAAGCTAAGGTTTTCCCCTACCAGGCCTACTGCATCTGCGAGAACTGAAAAACATTTTCTCCTTGCCAAAGTATAGTTTCTCACTCACCCAAAACAATGCCCTCTTAAAGAATATGCTCCAAAGCCAGGAGGCCTCACCAGCCCTGCAGCAAACTGTACCAGCAATGCAACTGGAAAAGGAAGATACAGCCCCTGATCCAATACAGGCCCTGGATTCTCAATTCCAGGATCGCTCTTTCTTACTCCAGTGGTGCTGTCCTCTTGAGCCCAAGAGTCAGACAGGACCACCAGGTTGAATATACTCTCTTCCATGATAGCCCTGAATGAAGAAAGGCTACTGGTCTCCTTGACATGGAGTTAGTGAGAGAGGGAGCCTACACATTAGGACAGCAGTCTTCCAGGGCTTCTGCAAGCAAATTAATCCCCTTATGTTAGGAACTTCCAAGCATTTAATTACCATTTCACAGAGAAGAAACAAAAAATATTGCAATAATGATCATGTCTTCCCAGCATAGTCACTTCCCCTTACAGCCCAGGAGATCAAGCACGGACTGTCTCTACACAAAGAAGCAGAAGATTCATTGCCAAAATTACCTTGGTACCCAAGCCACACAAAGGCACAGCTAAGATAGAGAACTACAGACCAATATCCTTCATGAACATTGATGCAAAAATACTCAATAAAATACTAGCAAATTAAATCCAATAACACATCAGAAAAATCATCCACCATGATCAAGGAGGCTTCATCCCAGGGATGCAGGGATGGTTCAACATATGGAAATCCATCAATATAATCCACCACATAAACAAACTGAAAAAGAAAAACCACATAATCATCTCATAAGATGCTGAAAAAGCCTTCATGATAAAGGTCTTGGATAGATCATGGATAACAGGAATGTAACTAACCATAATAAAGGCAATATACAGCAAACTGTTAGCCAACATCAGCTGAGCTACTGTTTGTTATTGAGTTTCCAACCTCAGCATTGTGGTTTTCTAGTTTAGTGTGTTACACATGATGGATTCACTCCTAGCTCTTCATTTATATATTCTCCTCATGACATTTGTTTTGTTTTTCCTCTTCTCATAATATTGAAACTTTCTCTGTGAATAGTATTCTTTGACATATGTTCTGCATCTCTAGTCCTTTGGTCTTGGGATGCTTTTTTTTTGTACTTGTCTTGAGATGTCTTATTTCTCTGTCAAATTTGAAGTATGAATTTTATGGGTATAGCAATTTTGGTTGGTAGTTACATAAATACAGGTCTTGTAATGTATCATTCCATGCTTTCCTTGATTTTAGGGTTTCTGATGAAAGAGCTGATGCTATGCTGATGTTTCATCTTTTGTAGGGGAGTTGGCATTTTTATATTACAACTTTTAATTCTGTGTCTTTGTTTTGAATTTTGGATAACTTGGCTATAATGTGATGAATAGATTCTCATCTGCTCCTGTCTATTTGTGATTCCAAATGTCTCTTGCATCTGGATGTCTACTTTCTCTGGATTTGAATAATTTATTCCTAGACTTTTGTTGAATAGAATGGCTTGTGTGTTTATCTTTTTATTCCAGATCTTAGAAACTGCTGGCAATTGGTTGCAGGAGAGGGAGGATTTTTTTTTCAGGGATGTAACCCCTGGAAGACTACCCTTGTTCCAGTAGATGGTACTACACTCATGCACACACAGGTAGCACAAAGTAAATTCCGTGCTTTGAGAAACAGAACACAAAGTTGGGAGGGGAAAGTGGTTGTGAAGAAAGAGGGTGAATTAAAGGGGAATAGACAGGGATGGATTTGATCAAAACATATTATATGCATTGTGAAATTCTCAAACAATAAAATTTCAGTCTTGTTAAGGCTTTTCATTACAATGTACATCAGAAACTTCTATGGTGCTGAGAACATGCTAATGATTTGGGCTGTACATTTATACCCCATGTCATCTAATTTGTTACAATCTGCCACCCACTATATCTTTATAAACATTTTTTTCCAATGACTGATATAATAATCTGGAGGTTGAAATATCAATCTTTGGTTATTTTAATCTGTATTATTGCTTGACATTTGACATCTAGGGTAATACACACACATAAAAGTGACAGTTCTGTCAATGAACATGTCAGTTATAAGAGTGGCAAGGCTGAAGAAGAACTGACCACTCAATTAGTTTGTCAAGTATGAGTTTAGTTATATAATACTCCCTAAGGTTGGCTTAATCTAGTAAAGATTTTTAACATATAATTTATGAAAAATTATATTGTTTAATAAAAGAAAAATGAGTTTATTTATGTGTGTGTGACCTCATGACATGGCACTTGTGTAAAGATCAAACCACATGGGTCCATGTGATCCAATTCAGGTATTCAGGCTTGGCCAGGTTAAATTCACTGCCAAAGGTTCTGAAACCTAAGACATGAATGAATGTAGAGTTGCATGAGATTTGGGGGCAACATCCATCACAGGTCACCACAAACTGGTGACTAAGTACAGCAGACTCTGATTTTCTCATTCCTCTGTGCCTCTTGTTAAGTTTCATCTCTTTGGGAGGTTCTGGTGGACAGTCTGCCTTGCTTCCAGCCGTTGGTGACAAATGTTGGCATAGTTTGTCCTGTGGCTTGGAAGGCTTGTGGCCTTCAGATTTTTTGCCTCTGTCTTCACAGTTGATCTTCCCTTCTGTGCTATTTTGTGCTTCCTTCCACCTTTTATTCTTAGTATTAGAGACCAAACCCAGGTTCATGTACATGGATAGGCAATTGTTCTACCACTGAACTATATACTCAGCTTTCTTTTCACCCTAATTCAAGATGGCCTTATCTGTAGATCTTCACCTTTGCCACATTTGGAGGGGAAAAATCATTCCCAATAATGACACAGGTTCTGTTTGAATATATCTTTCAGGGATCATAATGCAAGTGTGGTTTCTGTGACTACAGTAACTGTCAGACACAGTTGAAGTCAGGGAGAGCTCAGTGTCAAAGTCCAACATGACAAGAGAGTTGTGGCTCAGCAGCTTAGTTCAGCAGCAAGGACATGCGACATCATTGTAGACTGTGAAGCAGAGAGCCACGCTGCATCCTGGGTCTGACTATAATGTTAGAAATTCAGCTTTAACTATCTACTTCAGCCAGCTAGACCTACATACCTAAAGCTCTATGGTCTTCCAAAATATCAGCTGAGGAACAAACATCCAAGCTATGAGTTGGCTTGGGTTTCCAGATTCAAACCACAATAGCAATTATTACTGATGAAAACTGTCACCTATGGCTTATAGAACTGGAGAAATACTTGCTACCTTGATTCAGAACTGGCTTCTCAAATCATTGTCTTCCTTGTTTTGTTGTTTTGGGTATTGGGTTGAAGAATCCCATTTCAGTATTTCATGAAATAATTTTTATCATTAACTGGTAGATTTCTTTAGAAGAGTATTACACAAAACCATCACAATTTGATAACTATTCCATGGCTTATTACTTTTCTATTGCTGTAATAAGATGCTCTGGACAAGTCAATTTATAGGAGAAAATGTATTTGGAGATTACGGTTTCAGAGGGTTACTCTATGACCATCTTGGTAGGGAGCATGGCAACAAGAAGATGAGCATGGTGCTGGAGCAGTAGCAGACAGAGTCCATCTCATCCACAAACAGGTGGCAGAGAGAGTTAAGGGGGAATGGAATGTGCTTCTGAAACCTCAAAGCCCACCCCTAGAGATTCTCCTCCTCCTAATCTTTTCCAAATATATGAACTTATGTGGGCCATTCTCATTCAAACCAGCACATTCTATTTCTTACACCAATTCAGTAAAATTATTTTATTTGCCTCTTATAATTATTTTAAGAAACTTGATACATCTTTTCTTTCTTTCTCCTTCATTCTTCTCCTTCCTTCCTTTTCTTATTGTTTTTAACACATCTTGTGTAAGTACAAATAAAAGCAAAGTGCAACCCATTTGAATTCAATGGACTAGAAATGCAGGAGAGAAATGAAAATAGAAGGCCTAGGATAAAGCCAAAGATATGTTTATTTTACAAATATTCAAAGTAATACTTATTATTTAAGTGCAAAATGGTTAATAATAACTAAGAACAAAGCCCATATTTGAATTTCAGTTTTGTAGCAGTTCATTCAAAAAAGTAAACAGTTGTATGATTCAAAGTATCCCCCCCAAAAAAACTGGGAGGTTAATTTCAGTTAGTTGCAAAGGATACTGTACATGGCTTTCAAGTAATATTACAAAATACTGTAGATCAGTGGCTCTTTTCAGGACATCAGAGCATTTCTAAGATCTTCTGGAACTGCCTACACTCTCTTCACATTCTCTTCATGTGTTCTCTTGTTCCTATCATTTTGATCATTATTCCTTTGGTTTGCTAAGGCAGTTTCTTCCAGAGAAATAGTAGTATTGCTACTACTAATAGCAATAATAACAAATAGCCATATACACTGACAGACATCGAACCATGGTGAATGAGAACATATTGGCATTATCATCCAGGAGAATCTTTTCCTATCTATTAGAAAAAAGTAGAAATTATTTCATGAAAGTGTTAATAAAAGAAATGTGAAAAGTGAATATGGTGCTTAATGTGGTTATTAATCTGGGTGTTGTTTTCCATAAGCCTGTTAACTTATTTACCTAAAGAAATCCAGTGTTTAGAAATTGGCTTGCATTCTCCAATTTCACCAGAAGATGGTAGAGTGGTGTCAAAATTCCAAATACTTTGCTGCTCTGGGTTCCCAGAAATGCTGAGAGGTATGTCTAATTAACTGTTAGTTAGAACTGTTATGGTTCTTACCCTTTCAAATATGATCCTGAAACAGCTTAATACAGTACGTCATGTTATGGTGACCCACAACTATAAAACTATTTCATTGTTACTTTATAACTGCAGTTTTTGTTGTAATTGTAATATAAGTAATGACTATTCAGAATCCTGATATGCCACCCCTGTGGAGATCATGACCCACAGGTTGAGATCTGCTGAGAACTTCCAAAATTGTTTTTATTAAAAACCACTTAAAGAATGGAGAGATGGCTCAGCAGTTAAAAGTGCTTGCTGCTGTTGAATTATAAGAGTGGAATTCAGATCTAAGCACCCACATTGGGTGGCTCACAGAACTGTAATTCCCAATTCAAAGGTCCAAGTTTTCTTCTGGCTTCTGCCAGCACCTGTGAACGCACACACACACACACACACACACACACACACACACACACACACACACACACACACACACACACACACATTTTGAAAACTTGGATGATATAATTGGGAAACTGACCAATATTCTTGTCTCTTTATGGTAGAGAAAAGGCACACTCCAGTCAGCTGCTGTGAGCTCATGTGTAATTTGTTCAGTCATGTCCTGCAAATACTGTCTCACAGTGGATGCCTGCAGCCTCTGTCTTCCCTGCAGGCACTTTCACTAATGAACACCCAGGTACTGCTGCAATGAGAGAACCTCTGGCTCAGTACCAAACCCCTCTACAGAGCTATGAAGAGTTCCTGTACCCATCTTACTATGTTCCTGATCCCGTTTGACTTGAACACAGATCTCCTTGTCCCTTCTGCCCCAGACAGCCTTCCTAAATGCAAAACTCCTGCCACTGACATATGAGATTTGACAGAAATCCTAATCCACTCGTCTAAGATCCTGTTATCTGACTGCATGGAGTATCCTCCCTTAGCCAGGCATCATAAAGGAGTCCTACTTTTGGACTTCAGGATGCTTGTTGGCATTAGGATTAATTGTGTCAATGAAAGAAAAAGCATATCAGTGAAATACAGGCAAAGAAAGGGGAGTCTATTATCTCAGGAAATGACTAATATTCAACTTTGCATAGTATTGAACTCTATTGTTTCTCAATGGCACATAAACAAATATAAGCATTCAAAGCATACTTTTTGCATTATTTCTTAATTTATTCATGTTTTTAAGCATTTGTTGCTCCTGTTCACTACATGAAAACATTATTCTATATATTGTGCATAGAAGGATTCCCCCATACCTTTCCCTCTGCTCCCATTTGCATCTGTACTTGGAACTGATTCACATGGAGGTCAAAGACAAAACCCTGAGTTTCCAATTCCAGATGTGCTGTTTGCCTCCTGCTGATCTTGGGAAAGTTATTCCACTTTTGAGCTTCAGAAGTTTTGTGACATAAGTGTTGGGAGCTGTCTTTGTGGGGCTGCAATCAGAACCAGCCGAGGGGCCCTGGATCCGTACCTGAGTGGGGGAGTGTGGATGAGGGAAAGGCTAGCTATAGACAATAAAGAAAAGACAGAGAGACAGAATAAAAGCCAGGATGGCAGATCAGTCAATACTGAAATGTCACGAGTTTATTTTTTTTATCACTCTTATAT
The DNA here is from genome assembly GCA_030556225.1 of Cricetiscus sungorus. Taxonomy (NCBI): domain Eukaryota; kingdom Metazoa; phylum Chordata; class Mammalia; order Rodentia; family Cricetidae; genus Cricetiscus; species Cricetiscus sungorus. Next base: position 32,844,219 of record JANBXA010000734.1, read on the forward strand.
ACCTTATCCAAAAAGGGAAACACAGTATCATGTGTATGGAACAGACTTTTCTTCCTCACTTATTCTAAGGGTGCAGTAACCAAACCTTAGCTTCAACTTCTTGTTCCCTATCCTTGAGGATCAGGAGTAGTCACACCTCAGATTTAACTTCTCCTTCCCTAATCCTTGAGAGTCAGGAATAGCCACACCTCAGATTCAGGTCTGTTGTTATTTAGCCAAACATCCTTTGATCTTTAGGTCTTATGACTTGCTGAAGACAGCTTTGAACTCCCTGTCCTTGTGCCAAGATCAAGTGCAGCCATCTTTACAGGCATCGACAAATTTCCCCTTCTTAATATAATTAAGTAATACCTGTGCTTCTGCTACAGGACAGATGACTGTATCTATCTTAGGTAGTCTTCTTCAACCTTCCAGCTTTACCTGTCATGGGGAACACACATTCCGTCATGTGTTTCCTGTCTTAGATTGCTTGGAGGTAAAAAGACTTTACCCATCCCTGACTACCAGCCTCTGTAATAAAGAACATTAGGGGATAGTGCATACCTCCATGCCACATACCTCTGAGCCAGCCTTTCATTGAGAGTTCACAAGCAAACTCGATAATGCATATGCTTTTGTGGCTGCAGCATCTCCTGCAAAAGGATAGGATAAATCCAGATAAAATGGCCTTTTAAAATTGGTCGGGGATGTCTTGAGTGGCTTTAGCTATACTAAAATCTAAATCTGCCTATTCAATTGCATTGTATCTAATGATTTATAAGCATCATGTCTAATTTTTAACAGAATGGGCTGACTTTTTTTTTTTAAATCCATAACATATATCTAGTATAGCAAAGGTTGTAAACATTAATGATTGCAGTGTGCTTATTAACAATTGACACATAATTGACTAAATTACAATTCTCATAATTTCAATTCAATCAAAGGACAATAAAATTTTCTCATGGTGAATGAAGTATGAATAACTCCACAATTCTGGACCTTTTCTTTTTCCCTCTCCAAAGTCCAATGCACTGCTGCTTGTAATTTCCAAAGATAAATGTGAGATACCACAGTCCTTGAGAATTAAATATTAACTACAATACTTTTTTCCATTGCCTGCTCAAATACAGAAGAGGGGCTTTTGCCACATAGCATGTCCATAATAGCTTTCAATTGTCCCAAGATGTGGTGTAGCTAACAGATTAATGCAGCAGGCTTGTTGAGAAACTAGAAATCTTGAACCAAACTGAAAATCTCTAATTTTCTTTCCTTCTGAAAAATCTCAAACCAATTGTTTTTTTCCCCCTGGGACGGTGGAGTTGGTGACATCAGGAGGTCAGGAACTCAGGTTCATCGGGTCTCACTAGAACTGGCTTGGACAGGTTCTCGTGGTCTCAGGTCCACTTTTCCTCTGTTCCACGCACCTCACCAAGTGGTCTGACTGCCAATGGGCCTTATTTTTTTCCTGAAAGGAAACACAAACATACCCTCAACTCCATATTAGGACAGATCAGGCCCTTTCCATAGTCTAGTGCATGGATCTTTCCATTTGACTTGAGCAAAAGTCACTCGAGTTCCATCAAGCCAGAATCTGTCTGTGGCAGATTGCTCACGGGCATCCACATTTAAGAAATTTAAAATGAAGAGCGCATGATTTAAGGAATCATGTGGAGACTGGGGGCACAACTCCCCTCTCCTTATTTTTAGAAGTTGCATTTTTTAAGGAGTTAAGAGCATGCTCTACAATTCCTTGCCCTTGAGAGTTATAAGGAATGCCTGTTCTGTGTTCAATTTTCCATAGGGCACAAAATTTCTGAAATACTTTACTGGTATATCCAGATCCATTGTCTGCTTTTATAATTCTTGGAACTTAAAAGCAAAACATTTTAAATAATGACTTATTGCATGCTTAGTGGCTTCTCCAGTTTGTGCAGTGGCCATTAAGAAGCCTAAATGTGTATCGACTGCCACGTGCACATATTTTAATCTGCCAAATTCTGCAATATGAGTAACATCCATTTGCCATAAAATGATTAGAAAGCAAGCCTTGAGGATTTACTCCTATATTAGTTATAGGTAAAAATTGTGGGCACACATCACATTGTTTGACAATTTGACAACAAGTCTCTCCAGTTAAACCAAACTGCTTTCTTAGACTTTTACTATTTTGATGATGACTATGTGACTGCTGAGCTAATTCTACCTGAGATAAAACAATCATTATTGCTATGACCCACAAAGCATGTTGACTTTCTTTGATGAATGGCACTCTGAATTTAACCAAACAGTATTTTAACCTGATTATTACTAGTTCCAATGTATGGAACTGTCTCTATAACTTGAAGAACTTTAAAAACACAATGACTATCAATATATACGTTAAGTGAATCATTCATTAGAAGCTGAAAAACTATTGCAACAGCTTGTAACTCAACTATCTGGATCTGTCTGTGCTACATATTCTTTTCCTAGAAGAACCATCAGTAAAAACCAACATAGCCTTTTTTTTTTTTTTTTTTTTTTACAGGATTACTCTTTAAAGTTTTAGGGGATATAAAAGGATGCATTAGCCCAAATTACAACAGTCTGTGAGCTGGAAACTGATTATCAGCTTTTTCCAAAAACTGAGCAAAAGCAATTGCCCATGAATCACTGTTTTGAAATAACCAATCAACTTGCTCTTTGGTATAGGGAACATGTATTACACTTGGTTACCTGACAAAATATCTCCTAGACTACATATGGCATTTCTGTACCATACTAGCTACTGCTTCAAAATTAGGATTTAACACTTTGACTGGGGAAACAGTTATGTGACTATGCTGTGTTGGAAGCACATAAGTCTCCCATGATTTTGCATACTCAATATAGCAATTCTCCAATTGTAGAACTTGTCTACCCTCTTTAGTTAGCTGTCTAGGTGAATTGGGAACACTATCTCTTTTTAGAATATCGCTTAAAAGTTTCAAATCTCCAGTAAATGCTTTTAAAAAAGGACGCAACCATTGAATATTTCCCAATAACTTCTGAAAATCAATTAATGATCACAAGCTATCTTTTCTAATTTCTAATTTTTGAGGCCTGATTTCTTTAGGATGTAACATATATCCCAAATACTTTCGAAAATTCTTCTAATCTGATCTGTAAAGCTTTCGTTAGCTGACAAGGTCTCATTTGCATCTTCACTGACACCTTTCTAGGTAGGGACTAACAGGGCTGCAGTTCCCTGAGGCTTTTTTTCTCTATAGCTTCTCAAATCTTACACTAACCTCCATTTTCTTAATTTCTTTTTTAATCACAAAAATAAGAGGATTCCTGTATCTTCTCCTCTGCTAAACTTTATTGAACCATCCACAGAGGCTCCTCTGGCTCTCAGGCCATGCTGGCTTTGGCCATTTCCACTGTCCTGCTCTGGGGGCCAGCTGTGGGAGGCACAGATCGCCAGCCCTTCCAATTAAGACACTGACTTGATGTCTTTTTTTTTTTTTTTTTTTACTGTATTCCAAACAAGTAAAGTAGTACATATTGTTGGGATTCACAACCACACTTCAGACATGCATGTGTGGCACATCATACATACAGAACATACATACATCTTTCAGCTCTCCTTTTCCTCAGGCCATGATTAGTTTGTTGAAATGGAACATTCTTAATTGAAATTTCTTGTAATGCAGCTGCTATAGCTAACCCTTGAATTATGTGAGCATCCAAAACCTGAACAAATTCCAATAAATTCATCTGTCACCTTTTTCTTTTTCCTATAAAGTCTTAAAACAGTTTCTGACAGGCTGCATTAGGGTATTAGCCACAGCAGCAGCTCATAAGGCTGCAGGCTTCTAGGCCTTGTCTTGCCTTTGCTCTCTGGGCATGGGCTGGCCTGCTGCAGCTCATCTGTGACTGCAGCTTCTTGAAACAACAACCATTGTAGCAACTCTAGAGTCCTTGGCACCCACAGGTCCTGCTGACCTAGTGCGAATGTGGGACCGCACCTTTGCTTCCCCAAGCCCCGGTGCAGCTCTGAGACAGCTGCGGTTGTGGCTTCTGCAAGGGGGAAGGATCCTTACAAAACTTTCGAAACATTTCTATACTTCTAAACATTTCTATACTTCTAAACATTTCTATACTTGCTCCTGCTTTACTCCAGCTACCCTGGCTATTAAAATATATGCAAGCAAATATACAATCATCTGGACTAATATTTCCGTCTCATCTCTTCAATTATATACATTTTTACCTTCGAGGTTAACTAGCTCACTTCTTAATCATCTGGCTGATATTTCTCTGTTTCACATCTACAATTATATGTATTTTTACTATGGAGGCTAACTCACCACATTTCACTTCTTTATCATCTGACTAATATTTTCCTGTTTCATATCTACAATTATATACAGTTTTACTCTTGACATTCACTTACCGCACTTTACTTCTTTTATTCAAGTGCTCTCTTCATGCTTGTACACATAAGGTGTCTATTCCTCTATGGTGTTCATCACTTCTGTCCTCTGTACTCAATTCCGCTTTCAATGCCATGTCGGTACTGTCTGTATGGCCTCATGTTGCTGTGCCATATGTCTGTCACTTATGTCTCCCATACTCAGACGCCATATGTCAGGAACGGTCTTTGTGGGGCTGCAATCAGAGCCAGCCGAGCGTCCATCCCCCAAGTCCATACCTGAGTGGGGGAGTGTGGTTGAGGGAAAGGCTAACTATAGACAATAAAGAAAAGACAGAGAGAATAAAAGTTAGGAGGGCAGATCAGTCAATACTGAAATGCCACGAGTTTATTTTTCACCACTCTTTTATACCTTATCCAAGAAGGGGAACATGGTATCATGTATATGGAACAAACAGATGTTTCTTCCTCACTTATTCTAAGGGTTCAATAACCACAGCTCAGATTCAACTTCTTGTTCCCTATCCTTGAGGATCAGGAGTAGTAACACCTTAGATTCAACTTCTCCTTCCCTAGCCTCAAGTTCAGGTCTGTTGTTATTTAGAATAAGACAGCCAAACATTCTTCTATGGCCACACCTTTGACCTTTAGGTCTTATGACTTGCTGAGGACAGCTTTGAACTTTCTGTCCTTATGCCAAGATAGCGTGCAGCCATCTTTATGGGCACCCACACATAAGTACTCAGGATATGTTAGGGTAAGAATCACAAGACTATTCTCTGTGGAGTATTTGTTTGTTTCTTTGAGACAAACTTTTGTTATGTACCTTAGGCTTGTATCAAAGTCATGATCCTCCTTCTTCTGATTTCCAAAAGCTCATCTTACAGGTACAGGTTCAACTTTATATTTTTAAAGCTTTTTAGAAGCTGGGGACATAGTTCAGTTGATAATGTCCTTGCCATGCAACCATGAAGACTTGAGTTCAAACACCAGAACCCATATAAGAAAAAGTCAAGGTGTCACTTGCTTGTAATTCCACCACTGGAGAGCTAGAAACAGGCTAATTCCACAGGGCTCTCTCCTCAGCCAGTGTAGCCTAATTGGGAAGGCCCAAGTCAAAGGAAGGACCTGTCTCAAAACACAACTACAACAAAAAAGAAAACACTGGACAGTGCCTGAGAAATGACGCCCACATGCTCACACATATAACACCAACAAATTCATTTTGAAATTGCTTGAAGAAATTAGAATATCTCAGGGTTACAAACTGCCTGCTTGTTGCACCCCAGGTATCGCTAGTGACAAAGGTGGATACTGTCCATCAGGACCCTGGAGGCTGTTTATTAAGATTCTTTCTTTCCAATCTTTGCCTTTCTGACACTCACATATTTTAGTTTCATTTCCTTTTTACTGTAGATTTAAAGCAAATGCATTAATTAAAGATTTTTCAAACTAGTAGTGAAACACAAGTAAAATGTTCCCTCCCACCCAACTTCCTACTTTAACCTAGAAGTAATTGCTGTCTTTAATTAATTAATTAATTTTTAAATTTGATTCTTACCCAGTCTTTCAAGTTTCTGAGAATGTGACATAATGCAGTACTCCTGAAAGACCCTCAGATCGAGGACCTTCATGTTCTGACTCCGGAAAGATGACACCCCAAATCACTCACGAGAAGCGGTCTTGATGCAAACAGCCTGAGGACGTTTTTATTCCAAATGCACTGGGTCCACAGTCATACGCCACACAGGGTTAGAGGACTGAGGACCCCAAGTACAGAATTGAGACAGCTTTTATAGGGTTTACAACAAAGCCCACACATTGCAAACCAATCATCCCAAAGCATCAAGAGCCCGCATGGTGCGGGTCAATCAATTTAAACGATTATATAGTTTTTAGACCAATCATTTTAAATTGTCTAAGCCCACACTTTATAGACTAATCAGTACTCTATAGTCCTGGAGGTCTGCATTTACGCAGGCTCTTAGGTGGGGTGACAAATGACAGTTGGGATAGGTCACTGGGGCAGGGGTTTCACAAGCAGTTTACCGAAGTCAGATAAGCGGTTAGTCAGCTCATTTCCTGTTATTTTGCTAGGCCAGGATCACGTACTCAAGGGCCTGTAATAAACAGCAAGGCGTGTAACCTTGCCTATTTACTGGCAGAGGACAGGGTCTGGAATTTAAGGTATTTAGGGCTTCTTAGATAGTATTTCTAAACTTCTAGCTCCCTGTGGTCATTGGAGAGTTAGGCTGTATTTTCCATCCTTTCACTCCTCTACATGTTTCCCATTTCTAGCAATGATCTACCATACAATCAAACACACAGAAGTATTCCATCAATTTAACCTCTGCATAAATCGTAACCATTTTCCTGGATGTAGCTCTTTTGTGAGAGCCTATTTAAATCCATTAATTTATTGTTCATGTTACATTAGTAATAATGTTTTTCCTTTTTTAATTTAAATTAGAAACAAGCTTTTTTTTCATGTCAATTCCAGTTTGCTCTCCCTCCTCTCCTCCCCTACCACCACCAACCCTCTATCCCATCCTCTTCCTGCTCCCCAGGGAAGGTGAGCCCTTCCATGGTGGATATTCAAAGCCCCCAAAGCAGGGTCTAGGCCCTCCCTCTTGTGTGTAGGCTGAGAGAGTATCCCTCTATGTGGAATGGGCTCCCAATGTCCATTCCTGTACTAGGGATAAATGCTGATCCACTACCAGAGACCCCATAGATTGCCCAGGCTTCCTAACTGACACCCACGTTCAGGGTGTCTGGGTTGGTCCTATGCTGGTTTCCCAGCTATCAGACTGGAGTTCATGAGCTCCCCCTTATTTAGGTCAGGTGTCTCTGGGTTTCTCCAGCCTGGTCTTGATCCCTTTGCTCATCACGTCTCGTTCTCTGCAGGGATTCCAGAAGTTTGGCTCAGTGTTTAGCTGTGTGTATCTGCTTCTGCTCCCATTAGCTACTGGAAGGTCCTATGATGGCAGGTAAGGTAGTTAATCTCATTATTGGGGAAGAGCATTTAAGGTAGCCTCTCCACTGTCGCTCAGATTGTTAGTTGGTATCATCTTTGTAGGTCTCTGGACATTTCCCAAGTGCCAGATTTCTCTTTAAATGTATAATAACTCCCTCTATTATGGTATCTCTTTTTTTGTTCTCCTCTATTCTTTCCCTGACTCAATCTTCCTGCTCTCTCATGTCCTGCTCTCCCCTCATCTTCTCCCCTTATCTTTCTCCTAACTCCCTCTCCCTTCCCGCCTCATGCTCTCAATTTGCTTAGGAGATCTTACCCCTTTCTCCTTCTCCAGGGGACCATGTGTATCTCTTTTAGAGTCTTCCTTGTTACCAAGCTTCTCTGGCAGTATGGATTGTAGGTTGGTGATCCTTTGCTCTATGAGTGAATACATACCATGTTCATCTTTTTGTGGCTGGGTTACCTCACTCAGGATGGTTTCTTCTAGTCCCATCCATCTGCCTGTGAATTTCAAGATTTCATTGTTTGTTTCTGCCAAGTAGTACTCCATTGTGTAAATGCACCACATTTTTTTTTAACCCATTCTTCAGTTGAAGGGCATCTAGGTTGCTTTCAGGTTCTGGCTTAGTAATATTTTATGGATTTTTTGCATAGTTTGATAAGAATATATATAGGATTAATGTATAGAAATGCCTACTATGAAGTTACAATTCAAAACATTACTAATTTAATGGACACTGCTACCAAATCGACCCCCATCTCTATGACATGGTACCATCAAGTATCTAGTAGCCCACAATGTCCCATCTGTATTGTTCAAGAAAAATTGTTTTAGTATGGCTGGTTAAAAAATATTACCATAGCCCAGCAAGGTGGATCAGTGGGTGAAGATACTGACTGCCAAGCCTGTAGACTGAAGCTTGATTCCTGTAGTGGTGCACATGACATGGCATGTGCAAATTTCCAGCAGCATGAGAAAATGAAAATACTTATGGCAGTTTTGTCAAAAGTACCTCTATGTATCTATATGTCACTTAGATACAATATAAAGAGCTTGAGAGAGGAAGTCAAATAACTTTGATGATATAGTCAATGTCACCTGGCATCCTATAACCATAATAATAGTAATATTAATGAGTGAATTATTTATTAACTATGTTGATCCATCCATAGAAGTGATCAACAGATAAAAATCATCTTTCATTCTAGGAATCATTTTGAAGATTTTAGTTTTAATTATATTATGTGGTTGAGTTTGTGGGATACACACATATGTGAGTGTGCCCTCTGAGGCCAGAGGCAAAAAATTCCCTGAAACTGGAGTTCCTGGTAGATTGTGAGCCACCTGACAGGAGTACAGGGCACAAGATTCAGGCCTTCTGCAAAAGCAGTATGTTTTCTTAACCACTGAGCCACCTCTCCAGCCCCAGTCTACATAATTTTCTAAGAATTTAGAAAAAAAAGTCACAGCAGTTTTATCACATATCAAGCCATAAGCAGCTTTAGATAATGAATTACTTTGTAATTTATCTCTTTTATTTTTATTTTTAATTTAGTTTTGAAGATAGCATATAGAAACTCTTAGTCAACATTTATTTACTTTCATGGCATGACAGGCCCATGTCCTGTCTTCTAAGATGGTTGACATGTGGGCATTATTACTGAAATGTCTACATTCTTAGATGAGTTGGGCTTTTCCCTGACAGCTCTTGACATTGTGTCTTTGCTTTGTATTTTTGACATTTTGGCTATAATGCAGTTCATGAAGAGATTGTTGAAAGTGACTATTTCTTGATTTACATTTTCTACTGTAATGCTATTGAATAGATTCTTTATACTTCAGATTTTTAATCTCAGCTTCCCATACACTGTGAACCTTAAGGTTTAATCTCTTTACTTAAAGTAATAGGCTTCTTGTGGATTTATCAGAGAAAATTGTGTTATTGTCTTTCTGGTAATTGTATTATTATTTGTTCTTTTCTGCCTTATGTTTTTGTTGGCTTACTCTACTGGACATGATGGGAGATGGGAAGAATCGTTGATGTGAGAGGATCCAGCCAGTTGTGGGTGGTGCTGTCCCTGGGCAAGCTGTGCTTAGGGAGAAAGCCAGTAAGTGGCACACCTCTATGTCCTCTTCTTTTGTTCCTGACTCCCAGTTTGTGCTTTAAGCATTCTTAACTATGTACTATAACTTCTAAGTTGAAATAATTTACATGACTAGTTTCATGTCATCTTAGCACAGCTAGCATTATTTCAGAAGAGGGTACTTCAACTAAGAAAATGTCTCTACCAGATTGTTCTGTGAGGAAGCCCAGGTTACATTTTCTTGATTGATATGGAAGGTTTCCAGCTCACTGTGAGCAATGCCATCCCTGGGCTGGTGGTCCTGGGTTCTATAAGAAAGCAGGCTGGGAAAATCACGAGGAATAAGCCAGTAAGCAATACTACTCCATGGCCTCTGTACCAGCAATCTGTCTCTAGGTTCCTGCTCTAGTTCAGTTCCTGTCCTGACTTCCCTAATTGATGGACTAAGCTGTGGAACTATCACTGACATAAACTCTTTCTTCTCCAAGATGCTTTGGTCATGGTATTTTACACTAGCAATATCTAAGACAAGCTCTTTATTTCTCAAATTGCTTTGGTCATTGTGTGTTGTTACCAATATAGTTGGTGGCATGAACCTAGGAGAGTGGAGCCCAAAACTGGGGCAAATTAAAGTCGCACACAATAGCCAACTTTATTTAGAGCATCAGACAATATTTATATTTTGATGATATTCTGAGGGTTAAGAAGTGTCACATGAATTTAGGCTGATTACAGACATGAGAAACACCCATACTTGGAAACATTACTTGAATGATAATGAATTAAACCAACTCCTATTTACTGCACCTGGCAGGGGCATGAAAGCACATTCCAAGAACATTCCATGTTACCAGACTTGTTACCTTGTTACCAGGGGAGCAAAGGTTACCAGACTCTCATCTTATTTTGAAGGAGTTTTCTAAAGTATCTTTACCCTCTGAGCCCTTTTACCAACCCCTCCAGGGTTTTTATTTGACTAATTTCCAGCATTTCAGTTCAGTTCTTTAAAGAATTTCTATTTCCTTGTTGAATTCTCTCAATGTTTTCAAATTTCTCTTTCATATTGATGTCTTTTTACTTTCTTTGTTCACTTTCTTATCTAGGACCCAGACTGGTTTCTTTTCATCATTTATGCACATGTTTTGATCATTGACGTGATAATTGATTCTTTTCAAAAGTAGAAGGCTGGGGTCTTTTTTCTAGGATACCAGCCATTTAATTATGTTTGGTACCAGAATTAAATCTTTGTGAGTTTGTAGATATGTCAGAACGATCTATTTTTTCATTTGTGTACATGCAGAAGTTGGGAATTCTTGAATTATTGTGTTTTCTTCATCTGTTGTGGTGGATGTGTCCTTTGTGTTTTTTTTTTTTTCCTTTTTTTTTTAAATTTAAATTTGAAGCAAGGTTGTTTTACATGCCAATCCCAGTTCCCTCACCCTCCCATCCTCCTCACCACCCTCACCAAACCCCATCCCATCCCCTTTCTGCTCCTCAGGGAGGGTAAGGCCTTTCATGGGGAGTCTTCAAAGTTGTATTTTATATAGTCTTCTGATTATATATATATAAATCTGAATTTATATTCTCCACTTTCATTTCATTTTGTTTTTTAAGACAGGGTTTTACTATGTGGCCTTTGCTGTCCCAGAACTCACTGTGTAGATCAGGCTGCCCTGGAAACCACAGAAATAGGCCTGCCTCTGCCTCTTGAGTTGAGATTAAAGGCACATGCCACCACCATCTATATTCCCCACTTTAATTTTTAAGGGAGAAGTCAACTCCCATACCAGAGGCAATGGTTTAATCCAGTTGTTAATATGCATGTTCGTTTATGTACATCACAGAGATTGAGGAATTAGTATACTTTGACACTGGATATTCCTTTCTAACCTGGAAAAAAATGTTCTTTCTCAACTTTTCTTCCTGCTGAGTCCCCACAGTTCTTACTTGAGAGTTCCTGTATCCCCATGAGACTGTGCTAGATTGCTGCATGCTTATGTTCCTGTCAGGGGCTGATGTAATGTCTTCCATGTTCTTCAGGCTAGTCAATTCAGGGTGTTCACAAAGAACCACACTTTAGGACCCCATGCTACATTCCTTCCACAACCTCCTTGGCCATCCATCTGCTGAAGGGCACTCAGCTCCTGCTTGCTTCTCTGCAGCCTTGTTCTTACAGCACCCATTATGGGGAACAACAGAAAATGAGTGAGTAAAGCCACAAGTTAATTCATAATGTTGACCTGGGTATGGCCATGCCAAGGACTTCAAAGCCTTTGACCCATGGGTCAGGCTCAGAAATGCAAAGCCCTCCTCTATCCAAGTACTAGTGTTTAGTCACAGTCAGTGTGAGCAAAACATAACAATAGCTGCTTCTTCCTCTCAGACATTTACAGCCAGATGCTGCTCAGTTACAGAGACTTCTTAACAAGACTAGCCAACCCCTTCTACTCTGCTGTATATAACTAACATGCTGAATTTTCAGGTTATAATGGTAATAGCCATGGCTCCATCAGAGTGAGTACTGCACCTGAACCCAGATTTTCTGTATGTGTGTCTGTCCTTTTTTCAAGTCCCAGTTACCCTGCTCAAGGCTCTCAGACCCAAGCTGCTGCATGTCACAGCAACCCATGGAGACTACCATTGTCCCTAGGTGGAATTTACCTGTTTTGATGTATTACATATAATCATGTCATAACTGGTATGTAGCGCCATTAAAATATTTTGTTAAATACTTCAAGAAAGTGTTGGTAGTTGCATAAAGAAATTTTTATATTATTTTTATATTATATTATTTATATTATTAATGAGGATATTCTGAGGGACTCAAAGCCCAACCAATTTGAACTCACCCAAAGTACCTCCACAGAAACAACCAGCCAGATGACAAACCAGTTGTATAATTTAAGTCATACAACTTAAATTAATAATGAATGCTGATGCTATATAATATCAATGCTGTTTGATTCTTTAAAATCTCTGTTTCCTAATGAATATTTCTCCAGCTAGGCTATCAGTTTCTACAAAAAAGAAAAAGTAACAAAAAAATTGTATATTCCTCCAAATTAACAACATTCAATCAATACTAAATTCAATCAATAACATAATAACATTCAATCAATATAAATCATACTAAATATAAAATTAACTTTGACTACACTTTTTCTTTTCCATTTTTAAATTATTTTTTTCTTACTTTACAATCGATCCTAGTTCCCTTTCCCTCCCTCACTCCTTCCTATAGCCCCGATCACCCTCCCATCCCATTTGCCCCCCCCCACTCCACAGGAAAGGTGATGCCTTCCAGGAGGGATCAACAAAATCTGTCAAGTCATTTGGAGTAGGGACTAGGCCCTCCCTCCTGCCTCTAGGATAAGGGAATATCCCTCCATGGGGAATGTGCTCCCAAAGTCTTTTTGTGCACCAGGGATACATCCTGGTTCCACTGTCAGAGGTCCCTAAGACTGTCCAAGCCTCCTAAGATCTTTGTTCAGGGGGGTCTGAGTCAGTCTCATGCTGGATTCCCAGCTATCAGTCAGGGGGTTCATTAGCTCCCCCTTGTTCAAGTTAGCTGTCTCTGTGGGTTTTTGTAGTCTGGTCTTAACCCTATTTTCATATCATTCCTCCCTCTCTACAACTGGATTCCAGGAGTTCGACTCAGTGTTTAGCTGTGGGTGTCTGCTTCTGTTTCCATTAGCTACCAGCTGAGGGCCCTATGATGGCATATAAATAAGTTATCAATCTCATTGTCAAGGAAGGGCATTTAAGGTAGCCTTTCTACTGTTGCTTAGATTGTTAGTTGGGGTCATCCTTGTAGGTCTCTGGACATTTCTCTAGAGTCAGTTTTTACTTCAAACCTATAATGGCTCCTTCTTTTATGATATCTCTCTCTTTTTTTTTTCTTTCATCTATTCCTCCCCTGACTCGATCTTTTTAGTCCCACATGCTCTCCTCTCCTCTCCTCCTCTTCTCTTTCTCCTAACTACCTCTCTGCTCACTGCCCGCCCCCAATATCCTCAGGACATCTTGTTTCTTTCCCCTTCTGTGAGGGACCTTGTATGAATTTCTTAGAATTCCCCTTGTATCCTAGTTTCTCTGGCCCTGTGAATTATAGGCTGGTGATTCTTTGCTCTATGTCTAAAATCCATGTATGAGTGAATACATACCATGTTGCTCTTTTTTGTGACTGGGTTACCTAATTCAGGATGGTTTCTTCAAGTTCCATCCATTTGCCTGTGAATTTCAAGATTCCATTGTTTTTTTTACAGCTGAGTACCATTCCATTGTGTAAATGTGCCATATCTTCTTTATCCATTCTTCAGTTGAGGGGCATCTAAGTTGCTTTCAGGTTCTTGCTATTACAAATAATATTGCTATAAACATAGTTAAACAGATGTCTTTGTTGCATGAATGTGGATCATTTGGGTACATGCCTAAGAGGGGGATTGCTGGGTTCTGTGGTAGACTGATTCCCATTTTCCTGAGGAATCACCATATTGATTTCCAAAATGACTGTACAAGTTTGCACTCTTACCAGCAGTGGAGGAGCGTTCACCTTTCTCCACATTCTCTTCAGCATAAGTTGTCATTGGTGTTTCTAATTTTAGCCATTCTGACAGGAGTAAGATGGTATCTCAGAGTTGTTTTGATTTGCATTTCTCTGATGGCTAAGGATGTTGAGCACTTTATTAAGTGTCGTTCAGTCATTTTGGATTCCTGTATTGAGAATTCTTTCTTCAGTTCTGTACTCCACTTTTTAATGGGGTTATTTGGTGTTTTGGTGACTAGTTTCTTGAGTTCTTTGTATATTTTGGAGATCAGCCCTTTGTCAGATGTGGGGTTGCTGAAGATCTTTTCCTAGTCTGTGGGTGGCCGTTTGGTCTTGTCAACTGTGTCCTTTGCCTTACAGAAAATTCTCAGTTTGATGAGGTCCCATTTATTTATTGTTGATTTCAGTGCCTGCGCTTTGGGTGTTATGTTCAGGAAGCAGTCTTCTGTACCAATTTGTTCAAGGGTACCTCCCACTTTCTTTTCTAAGAGGTTCAGTGTGGCTGGATTTATGTTGAGGTCTTTGATCCATTTGGACTTGAGTTTTGTGCATGGTGATAGACATGGGTCTATCTGCAGTCTTCTACACACCATCATCCAGTTGTGCCAGCACTATTTGTTGAAGATGCTTTCCTCCTTCCATTGTACAGTTTTAGTTGTTTTGTCAAGAATCAGGTGTTTGTAGGTGTATGGGTTAATATCATGGTTTTTGATTTGATTCCATTGGTCTACCTGTCTATTTTTGTGCCAATACCAAGTGGTTTTCAGGACTATAGCTCTATAGTAGAGCTTGAATTTGGGGATGGTGATGCCTCCTGAAGTTCCTTTATTGTACAGGGTTGTTTTGGCTATTCTGGGACTTTAGTTTTCCCATATAAAGTTGAGTATTATCCTTTCAAGTTCAGTGAAGAATTCTTCTGGGATTTTGATGGGGATTACATTGAATTGTAGATTGCTTTTGGCAAGATTGTCATTTTTACTATGTTTATCCTACCTATCCAAGAGCATGGGGGAATCTTTCCATTTTCTGGTATCTTCTTTAATTTCTTTAAAGACACAGAGTTCTTGCTATATAGGTCTTTCACTTGTTTGGTTAGCATTACCACAATATATTTTATGTTTTTTGTGGCTATTGTAAAGTGTGATGTTTCTCTGATTTCTTTCTCAGCCCTGTTATTGTATGTATATACTAGGGCTCCTGATTTTTTTTGAGTTAATCTTGTATACCACTCCTGAACATATACCCAAAGGGGGCTTCATTCCATCACAAGAATACTTGCTCAACTATGTTCATAGCCTCTTTATTCATAATAGCCAGAAACTGAAAACAACCTAGATTTCCCTTAACAGAAAAATGGGTAGAGAAAATGTGGTACACAACAGAATATCCCTTGGCTGTTAAAAATAATGAAATTGTGAAATTTGTAGGCAAATAGAACTAGAAAAAAATCATCCTAAGTGAGGTAACCCAGACACAGGCAGACAAACATGGTGTGTATTCACTTACTTAAAAAGGTAATCATGCTGTGGTCCACAGAGCCATAAAGGCTAAGTAACAAGAAGGGATTAAGGTGGAACACAAGGATTACCCCTGGGAAGGGGTAGTAGGATAGATTTTGTGGATGGAGTGGGGTCAGGTGGGAGTGGGAGCAGGAGGTGTCAAGTAGGGGAAACAAAGGAGAAAATACTGGGAGAAATGATTGGAACTAGAGGACATTTAAGGGGTGAGGCAGAAACTTAGTGCAATGGAAACTCCATGAAATCTATGAAAGCAACTCTAGCAAAAGCTCCTAGTAATGGGACAAACAGAACCAAGACTAGCCATTTTCTGTAACTAGGCAAGGCCTTAAGTGGAAGGACAGGAACACCAACCCAGCCACAAAACCTTCAACCTACAGCTTGTCCTACCTACAGAGTGTCCTGGGACCGGAGTCTGACAGAATCCTCATCAGAGAGACTTCATTCAGCAACTGATGGGAGCAGATGTAGAGTCAGATAGCCAAACATTTGGCAAAGCTTGGGGTGTCCTGAAGCAGGGGAAGAGGAAAAATCAGAGGGTCCAGAGGAGACAGGGACACCATTAGAATAGGGCCCACAGAATCAACTGACTTGGACTCATGCAGAAATCAGGGAGCCTGTAGGGGTCTGGCCTAGGTCCTCTACATATATGTTATGGCTGAGTAGCTTGATGTTCTTATGAGATTTCTAGCAGTGGGAGCAGAGGCTATCTCTAACTCTTTTACCTACTTGTGGGATCCTTTACCCTCTACTGGGTCACCTCATCCAACTTTGATATAATGTTATGTGCTGGGTATTATTGTAGCATATTATGCCATATTTGGTTGATGTCCCTGGGAGACCTGCTCTTTTCTGAGGTAAGACAGAGGCAGGGTGGATCTGGGGGAGAGGGAAAGGGGGGAAAGGAAAAGAAATTGCAGTCAGGATGTAGCATAAGAGATAGGACTTTTTAAAGTCTCTTTAGCAATATAGCAAAAGGAAAATGTAAATTACATTCCAATGCTTGACCTACAAACAATAAGTACTTTATAGATACCTATGCAGCATGTCCGACATTACATTCACAGAAGTTGGACAAACTGAAGACTTTAGAAAAATTGCATCATTACCAGACATGGTTTGTCACTCTGTTCGCACACAGAGTTCCTGTGACCAAAGAATAAACCAGAGTGGAAAGTGGAGGTCGGGAAATCATCCACTTCCCTTTCTCTCTCAATATTTAATCTGGATTCAGCCAGCCTTCAACATATCTCCATATTCATAAAGAAGAGACCATCAGAAAGGGCTAGACCAACAGAAAGCCACCTCCTACAAATGTGACATAGCAAAATGTGCACAAAACTCTATTTGATAGCTCATGTGTTTCATCCGCCAGTATTTACTACATTTGCCAATGGGAACAATTCACTGTGACACTTGTGAAAGTGTGCACCAACATATTGCTGCGTCACACCTACATCTTTTCTGATAAGCACATGTCATATACTTAGAGAAATATATACTTTTGAATTGAACATCCTCCAAAATAAATAAATAAATGCATATTGACAAAACTGATTGCCTGTACACTTGCCTCTAAAGAACAATTTCTTTTTTATTTTTATTTTTTATTTAATTAAAAAAGTCTTATTTTCCATACCAATCCCGGTATCCTCTCCTTCCTGTCCTCCCATGTTCCCCACCAATCTCCCATCCCACTCCCCTTCCACTCCCCAGGTAGGGGGAGGCTTCCCATGGAGGATCACCAAAGTCTGTCACATCATTTGGGGCAGGGCCTATGCCCTCCTCCATGTATCTAGGCTGAGAGTATACCTCCATAGGGAATGGGCTTCTAAAGTCCATGCACTAGGGATAAATACTGGTTCCACTGCTAGAGATCCCATAGACTGCCCTGATTTCACAACTGACACCTGTATTCAGGGGCCTGGTTCTGTCCTATGCTGGTACCCCAGCTGTCAGACTGGGGTCCATGTCCTCCCACTTGCTCAGGTCAGCTGTTTCTGATAAAGCACAATTTCTAACAAGTCTGTGTCTTTTAAGTTAGGTGTCCCAAGAAAGATAAAATTACAGTCTACTGTCTTTGTCCTTGGACCAGAAAAAAACAGACTATATAAAAAGGTGTCACACAATTCAACTTTAGAATGCAATTAACCTAGAATTTGAATAACAAAATACTTGTGAAGATGTCATTCTCCCCCCTCTATTTGTTTAAGTAAATGAGTTATTAAAATATTTATTGCAAAAATACAGGTCATAAAATAAATGGTCATAAATAATATTTGTTAACTACTGAAACATTAAAGTCTAGACAATGCACAGCTTGGGCTAACACAAAATGTGCCCTCAGATTTTGGCTAGACATCTATTTGACCCTGGATCCACATACATTTATCTGAGATCAAAACTATTTAAATGAAGGTTAAATCAGACATCTCAAAGACAACATTATAGACAAGCAACTAAATCTTTCTAGAAACAACATAAAATCTGTGCAGCAAGGTTTATGGGGAAACTCATTAAAATGTTGACAAATGAATGTACATTAAAATGCGTTTTCAGAAAATAAGGTAACCATAACACTGGAAAAAAGTTACTCAGCTACACACAGCTTATTATTCAAACATGATTAACAAATTACAGACATCCTGAGCCATAGAGAACAATCAGGGAGGACCTATGAGTCAGTGCCATATTACATATTAGAAAAGGGAAGGCAGGCAAACGAAAAAAATTAACTTCTATATTTTTTTCCTTCTCAGTTACAAAGCTAATTTGTTTTTACGTAGTAAACAGAAATTAAACAAAAGCTAATGTGCTTGAGGGTGGAAGGGAGGGAGGGAGGGAGGAAGGGAGAGGAAAATGGGATCGACATGTAAAATTTTTAAATTATATTATTAATAAAAAAGCTAATGTGCTTGCAAGAACGCATTCTATAATAAAAGCTGAGTATGCTCAAATTTTTCAACCACTAGTACTATAGGACCACACAATTTACAGGGCTACACATTTAATCAAGTTTCTATTTGGAACAAACTACAACCTGGAAACATCATCACCAGTGAAGCCATTGGTATTCCATCCATTCCGTGTCAGGTGCAGCTTCCCATTGATGAGGTGTGACTGTGAGATGACCCCACCAGGCTCAGTGTTTGAACACTGAATCTTTAAGAGATGAGGGCTGGTTGATGGAAGTATGGTACTCAGGACAGATCTTGGGAAGTAATGTCTGCTTCTGGTACTAGCCTGAACCCTCTACTTTCTATAAAGCCATGAAGCTGCATGAGTCTCCCACAGCTACCGTTTTAGCTGCTCCACCTGCCCTGCCATCCCTGCCACAAGGGACTGTTCCTCCTGAGACAGTGAATCAAAATAAGCCTTTTCTGCCCAGTAGCATTTTGTCACAGAATGAGAAAAGTAACGAACACCCCATAGTTTCTCTTCCAAGCCTTGATGGAGCCCAGCCTTTGCTTCAAAATTTGCCCCCATTTGGTTTTTCTCAAGAGTGTCAGGAAAATGCTGCCCTTGACCAACATGTTGACACATAAAAAGGCTGAACTGAGGTGATTGGATTTGGACTGAACTGTGAGTCCACACACACACACACACACACGCACACACACACACACACACACAACTCTGAAAATTTAGCATCTCTAGTTCCTTAGAAAAATCAGGATCCTCATATTTCTATTCAGACCAAATCAACTCAAATACTGCAGAATGGCTTTGAAAATATAAAATGTTACAGAGAGTTTCATCATTACTGCTTTGTTACTATGAAATCTTCAATTTAATTCCCTCCCCAGTCTTTTGTGAGTACATTAACTGACTTGAATTAGAGAAATGAGATAGAAAGATAATTGAAAGAGTTGGGGATGCAGCTCAGTGGTAGAATACATACAATGTGATCTGGTCCCTAGATTTCATCATCTGCACCAAAAGCAAAGCAAAGCAGCAGAGCAATGGGAAGCTATCCAATAGTTCTCAAACCACCTGGATTTATTCATGCTAAATGTGTGTCCAAAACCAAGTCAAGTTCTCGATTTAAGTGCTTACTTGGTTACATAGAAAGATGCTGCTTTAAAAAATATTAAAATACCAAATAAAATCAGTATAAAACAATCTAGATAGTCTCAAACATTCTAGATGTAAGCCCGTGGTTTGGGGATTATAATTGTTATACTTTGCTAATTGTTATTAAAATGTAAGGTAATTATTGGTAGAATTTGAGTTTTTTATGTGAGGAGTTTTATTAGGGGAACGGAAGAGAGTAGGGAAAAGGAAGGGGAGAGACAGAGAGAGAGAGAGAGAGAGAGAGAGAGAGAGAGAGAGAGAGAGAGGCAAAAACCTGCCTGCCTCTTCAGAGGAAGAGTGGGAAAGAGCAGAATTTGAGTTTTAGGAAAACTTAAAACTCTTCTTTCAAATGGATACTTTTACTGAAGTCTTTGAACAGAAAGTAGTATTTCCCCTCAAAAATAGTAAGTGTTCTTAATAATTTCTATTGGTAATCCCAACACTGAGGCAGGAGGAGCACTGGGCAGGAGTTTGAGACCAGCCCATGATATGTAGAACAACTCTACCTCAAAACACAGACATTTCTCCTGGTGCTGATCTCTGACTCAGATTTGTATTCCTTTTTTTATGTACATGCACAGTTGTTACGCACTATGACTTAAGACTTTACAATTAAACTTTATGGAATATGCCCAGAGGAACACAAAACTTCTCCCGGTTTTGTTGACAGCAACCAAGACAACCAGCCTTCTTCCTCATCTCAGACAGCCAGCAGAGCTCCTATCCTTTATCCTATGTCATGAACGCTTCATTTTCCCTTTCTTTCCCAGTTGACAAAACAGACTTTAAATGGTGTTTCACCTTTTTTCACAGCTGATACTGATCCAAGACAAAACTGTATCATATCACGTTACAACTGTTCTATCTGTTTGGGCTTTGTAAAGGCTAGAAGGGGAAAGTGACTCCATACTGACAAGGTATAAGAGACATACCATTATAAGAACTCAATAATTTTATGGCAGACTCCTGAAGAGGACATTTTTGTGAATGGAAGTTTCTCTCATAAAGAATAAGGTACCTCCATTTCTTTTTGTTATTATTATTTTATTTTAAATTATTTATACATGGAGGAGGCAAATGTGAACACGTGAGAGCAGGCACCTGTGAAGGCCAGCAGAGGGTGTCAGATCACTGGAGCTATAGTGCGTACTATGGTGAGCCAAGCAATGCAGGTCTGGACACCTAACTAGGGTCTCTCCTGTGACTTTCATTTATTTGTCAACCAGGAAAATGCTGTGACTAATTTATTTACTTACTTGAGACAGGGTCTCATTATGTAGTCCTGACTGTCCTGGAACTCACAGATCAAAGCACTGTAATTTAAAAAACGAACATTTACAATTTTCGAGTACTTACTGAAGCATAAGAGAATTAAAAAGAATTCTCCATTTTCTCCAGTTTCAAAGAGTGACCAAAATAAGTAGCGTAGCTTTTGAATGAAGATTCACCATCATGATATTGGAGGATTTTAAAATCAGGTTGGACAATTTGTTGTTTAAACTGTAGAATTGGGTTAGAGTCTAAGTGTCCTTACTTGCATCACAATTTAATACTTTTATGATTTATTAAAAATCTCTCCAAGGAACTGAGTGTAATCTATGATGCCTATAATCTGGGGACTGAAGCAGATGCTTTTGAGGCAAGTTTAGACTGTATAGTGAGTTTAAGAGCATGTCTTAATCCACACCACCCACCTCCACCAAAAAGAAAATCTCAGCTGGGGAAGTATAACAAAGGATTGGATGTCAAATGGCAAGGTAATTTTATCACTTACATAATGCCTAAGTTTCTAATGCCGATACCACTGTGTTCAAACAGTCTTTATATATATATATATATATATATGTATATATATGTATATATGTATGTATATATATGTATACATACATACACACACATATCTTAACAATCTTTATTATTTATTTAACCCTTCTCAGCTCACCCCACACAGAGAAAAGGGTCACTCATTTTGTAGCTTATGTGGGGGAATGTTTCAAGCAGAACTCACGTCAGCTGCTGGTACTGCGGAGCAAAGGGGGACCTAGGCACACCCACAAAGGTGGCCACATAGGGTTGTCAGGCTGGAACTCCCCCAACAAAGGCACTTTTACAGATGTAGCTGGGTGGAGACTGCTTGCCTAGTATGCAGATGGTTCTAGGTTCAATCTCCTGTACCATAAGCACTTTCAGTGGGCTCAGAGAATTGGCTGGGAGTGTTGTGGAAACAGGAAGAGGTATTTCTTTTTGAAACAAGGTTTCACTGTGTAGACCAGGCTGGCCTTGAACTCGTAGAGATCCACATGTCTCTGCCTCCTGAGAGCTTGGATCAAAGGCACGCAACACCACACCCGGGAAGAGGAAGTTTTTGATGGAGGAGCTATTTGCAGGTAGCAGAGATAGATGAATGAGGATCACAGGCCTTCTGTGGGGTCAGTAGGGGCTGATGTATGTTTTTGCTGCTTTAGAGGGAAGGTGAAGTACGAATCACAGCAAAGAGCAATGTAGCAAATATACCCAGTACCCCAGCGGCGATTTTGAAGCTGCCTTTCCCATCTACAAGGACAACAATGGAGGTGATCAGGTAGAGGATGGCTGCTATGAAGGCTTGGAAAAAGTCAGTCCATGACCAGTTGATGAATGTTATCTTGGAGAGCAGGTCACACATGTAGAAGACAAATAAGACAGCTGCAATAATCATCTCGATCACCGACAGGGACCAGTATGCTGATGTCGAAGCACTGAAGCAAATTAAAACCACCAGGCACCGTATAATTTCAGCAATCAGGAAAAGTCCCTTTTTGGTGCGCAAGAAGCTGGTGCAGGCTAACCATCAGCCAGGGGCCAAGAGGCGCTCAGAGTCTGCCATGGCGTGTGCTAGAGTCCCTGGGACACAGAAGCTCTGTTTTCTGGCTCACGAGTTCGAGGTCGCAGCTTACCCGGCCGTTTGTTCCGCCCCAAACAGTCTTTCTTTATAGCCAGCTTATACTTGAAGTTTTGCTTCTGCTCATTTGTTCCTTGTATCTCAGTACTCTTTGAAGAAAACTGATGCTTGGCTCTGCCAGTTTACAGAAAAATAGCTTTGTTCTACACTGTGCATTGAATTTTCTGGCTAATTGCCTTATCAAAACAGACAGTAACTTAGTAATGTTAAAATTTTCCTCTCCACTCTACATCTCCTCCTCTTATTCACCTGCTCTCCCAGGGTGGTGCTGAAGACAGTAGCACACTGCAAATCTTCCCACTTTTCAGACCAAGTTTCCTATTATCTTTCATGTGGGTGAAATCACGTTGCCAGTGCTAATTTATTGCTCTCCTCCTAAAATGGCACACAAGCTCCTTGGCTCATGGAATTAATCATCAAATATCAAAGAAACTAGCACTTCTGAGAAACACACTGTTTTTGCTCAAATAAAAGGAGCTTTAGTCAACACTGCCATGTGTGGCTTCCTGTACCAAATAACTGAAAACTTGAATTCTAGTAATTTGACAGTGGAGGAGATAGTGGGCTTCAAGACAAGACTAATAGTAGCAGAAATAAACAGTCTAACATTGATAAACAAAACAAGGCCATGTCTTATAACAAGTTCCTATGATTGTAGCCATCCATGCTCCTGCCTTTCTGCTGGAGGGGGTGTTGACTACCGAGGATGAAGACCTTGTATGGTGCACAGCATGTACACGCATCAGTAAACATTAAATACAAGAATCATTTTCTGAATACATACTTTTCTGAGACACCAGATGTACTTTGGAGATATTAAGTGGGGATGGGACCCATCAGGAGAGAATATGTAACCATGTCTTTCCAGATCCCCCATCTCTTCTCTTCCACCCCATTTCCCATAAAGTAGTCTCAAAGCCAGCTTCATAAATGGCACAATCATCACAGAGTTTGGATAAAATTGAAAATATCACTTCAGCTGCTCTAAACAGGGACTTTGTCAACATGGATTTTTAAAATAAGATATGGAAATACTGTGATATCCCTTCCTGTTTGACAAAAACAATTTAAAAAAAATTCCCTAAAGTAAAAATGAATGAAGTCAGATTTAAATTCTGTGATCAGGCTGGTGATGCATTATATTTGTTTAGTATGTGTGAGGCTTTGGGCTTGATCCCTAATCCCACACACGGGGGGTGGGGGGGGAGATAAGCTCTATCATCTCTATTCTGTAAGAACTGCAAGTAGGATCACAACAGGAAGGGTTGGTATGTGCTAAGATGGACTATAGCTACCAAATTGGCAAGTTGCCCAAGCTTTGGGGGCTCAATTCTACATAGGTTAAAGATATGCTCTAGTTTCTGAAGTGCTTAATCTGTTGAAATCTCTTTACAATAAGAGGGAGTGGCATTAAAAGGGTGGATATCCCCTGAGTAGAATCCCCTGCCTGGTTACAGAAGACCAGAGAGGCCATTCTGCTTTACAAGACACCATGTTTGCTAACTCAATTCCAGTTCTATCAATCATCATCACTCTTCTCTAAGCTTAGCTGCTACTGAACTTACTGTCCCCCAGTCATCATTGTACCTAAAACACTCTAGAAAGCAAGAAAATTGTTCTGGGCAGAAAACTGTGATGAAAGGAAGACAGAGTGCTAAGATTAGAAGCGCCTGAAGAGACAGCTGGACTGCCTTTTACTGCATCCCATCAAACACTGAAAAAGGAAAGGGAAGGGAATTTCATTTCCTCTCTCAACAAGCCCAGAATGGTACATGCTGATGCGTCATGTGCTTACCAACCTGCAGTCATTCTACATAGGGCAGCCAGGTCTTATTTCTGTTCAGTGAAGATGATGACAAGCATTGCAATGATAACTAAATGAGGACTTGGGACGCTCTCTGTGTCATACAACTTACCCATGTTGCTTCAGTTATGGTTATAATGATTAGAAGTTGCTATTGTTATTTTATAAAGACAGAAGCATAGGAGGAAGAAGGTCTAAGGAACATTGTAAATGACACAAGACAGAAGAGATAGAGGTGGATATAGGCTGGATACCCAAACCAAAGGCCAATTTCTGTTCTAATAACTACACTGTTACATGCTAGGGTTTAGTGGAGGAAAATTTCCAAGGCAGGTCTTACTAGGACCAGGTCCCTATGAGTGGTAGCACCCCTTTCTCCTATGGAAATTATAGGAGTTGGAAGGATTCCTCCTTTCAATGCCAAGGACAGGGGTTCCCTCCCTCTAATTCCTGATTTCTTGCTCTCCTTTCCTTTACTGCTGCACTATTTTCTTAAACATATCAATGATAATTGTTCTGGACATGGAAAAAACATCAAGAAATACTGTATCCACACTATCTCAACAGGATAAAAAGTTTCTAGTAAGAGAAAAAGGGCAAATCAACTCTATTCAAACAAAAGCTAAAAGTCAGTTCCAGTGCTATCATGAACCAGTGTAAGAGCCCTGGAGGTCACATTGGGAAGGATGTGTTCTCAATTACATCATCCATGCTAGCTAGTGGATCTTGCAGAAGCTTAGCTCCTTTTCTCCCATAGACACTGGAAGGTAAGATCAAATCTTTTTCTTCATGACATGAGATTTTTTCTTTTAAAGCAATCTTTTCTCAATTTACATACCAATCCCAGTTCCCACTCACTCCCCTCCTCCCCCTCTCCCCACCTTCCCCCCATACCACCCAATCCAACCACAATAAATCCCTTACAAAAGAAAGTAGGAGGTAACCTTGAAGGAATTGGTACAGAAGACCACTTCCTGAACATAACACCAGTAGCACAGACACTGAGATTGACAATTAATAAATGGGACCTATGGAAACTGAGAAGCTTCTCTAAAGCAAAGGACACAGTGAACAAGACAAAAACGACAGCCCACAGAATGGGAAAAGATCTTAACTAACCCCACATCTGACAAAGGGCTGATCTCCAAAATATACGAAGAAGTCAAGAAGATAGTCATCAAAACACCAAATAATCCAATTAAAAAGTAGGGTACAGAACTAAACAGAATTCTCTATAGAGGAATCTAAAATGGCTGAAAGACATTTAAGAAAGTGCTCAACATCCTTAGCCATAAGGAAAATTCAAATCAAGACAACTCTGAGATACCATCTTACTCCTGTCAGAATGGCTACAATCAAAAACATAATGATGGTTTATGCTGAAGAAGATATGGAGAAAGGGGGACCCTCCTCCACTGCTGGTGGAGTGCAAACTAGTATAGCCACTTTGGAGACCAGGAAAATGGGAAGAAGTCTACCTCAAGACCCAGTAATTCCACTCTTAGGCATATACACATCCATGCAACAAAGACATCTATTCAACTATATTCATAGCAGCATTATTTGTAATAGCCAGAACCTGGAAGTAACCTAAATGCTCCTCAACTGAAGAATGGATAAAGAAAATATGGTACATTGGTACATTTACACAATGGAGTACTACTTAGTGGGGGAAAAATGGAATTTTGAAATTTGCAGGCAAATGGAGGGAACTAGAAGAAACGATTCTGAGTGAGATAACCCAGTCACAAAAAGACAAACTTGGTAAGTACTCACTCATGTTTGGATTTTAGACATAGACAAAGGATCACCAGCCTACAATCCATACTACCACAGAAGCTAGGAAGCAAGGAGAATCCTGAGAAAGACATATATGGTCCCTTACAGAAGGGGGAAAGGGGTCAAGAATAGGCTAGAGCAACCCACAGAATCAGCTGACCTGAACAAGGGGGAGCTTATGGACCCCAGACTGATAGCTGGGAAACCAGTATAAGACTGACTCAGAACCCTTGAATCTGGTAAGTGTCTGGTACTTCTGCCAATGGCACCAAGATGTATTCCTAGTACAGGAATGGACTTCAGGAGCTCATTCCCCATGGAGAGATACTCCCTTAGCCTATTGACATGGGGGAGGGCCTAGTCCCACCCCAAATTATTTGACAGACTTTGATGATCCCTCATGGAAGGCCTCACCATCCCTGGGGAGTGGATGGGGGATGGCATGGGGGATATAGGAAGATGGGAGAGAGAACTGGGATTGATATGTAAAACAAAATAAAAAAACCCAAAACAATCCTTTCTCAATTTTCATACCATTATCAGTTCCTACTCACTCTTCTCATCCCACTCTCCCTACCTTCTCCCCACTCCACCCCATCCATTCCTCCATGGGGAGTCAGCACATCTCTTTGAGACAGGACCCACTATATCTAGTTTGAGCAAGGTATCCCTCCAAAGAGAATGGGCTTCAAAAAGCCAGTTCAAGCACTGGAGATAAATCCTGGTCCCACTACATATTATTCTTAAATTTGGTCTCTTCATGATGTCCCAGATTTTCTGGATGTCTTATGTTAAGAATTTTTCAGATTTAACATTTTCTTTTTGGCCAACAAATCTATTTCCTCTATAATATCTTTAACTCCTGTGATTCTTTCTTCCATCTCTTGTATTCTGTTGATTATGTTTGCATCTGTAGTTACAGTTAGTTTACCCAGATTTCCCATTTCCAGCATTCCCTCAGTTTATGTTTTCTTTATTACCTGTATATAATTTTCAAGTCATGAACTGATTGCTTCACCCATTTGATTGTTTTTTCCCCTTGGTTTTCTCAGCTTTCTTTAATGAGATTGATGACTACCTTATATGCCATCCTAGAGCCTTCATCTAGTAGCTGACAGAAGCAGAAAAAGACACAGCTAAACACTCAGCCAAATTTTTGGAATACAGTTACAGAGAGCTTGGAGTGCTGAGCAAAGGGATCATGACCAGGCTGGAGAAACCCACAGATTCAGCTGACCTGAATAAGGGGTGTAGAGAGCTGCGAAGTGCCACGCCTTAAAGATGGCGCTGGCTTCCACCTTCCACCTCCCCGAGGGTGAGTGCTCTCTGGCTTAAACAAGCCCTTATTTGGTTAAGTCTGTTCAGCCTGTCTGCTTCCGCGTTAGAGTAGCCTATCTGTAGGGTCCATGTAGCTCACTGGGGTTGGTTAGCACAAGGGGATTTAAGCCTGTGCAGGGGTCCCCTGGAGTACCGCGGGTCAGAAGAAACATGTTCAAGGATCCTGATTAAAACTGCATGAAGATCTTCCCAGAGTCACGTCTTCCTTGCTGGTCAGGGGTAGGCGCGGGGAATCTTCAGATCAGAACTTCTTGCAGTCAGGGCAGCGCTGGTAAGTTCCCATGGTAAGTTAGGACCAAGTTAAGGCCCTCGGTAAAGAGGCAATAAGGTCTCCGGAGCAATAAAGTTCCGGGTAAGTTGGGACCAAGTTAAAGACTGCGGAAATAAGTGGCAATAAAGTCTCAGGCATTGAGCAAGAGGTTGTAACGAACCGAAAGTAAAATTTTTAAAATGGGGACTTCTCAGTCTCATCCAATTTTTCTGGCTCTTCAGGAGCTACTTTGTCAAAGAAACTTAAAATAAAGAAAAGCACACTAGAAAGATTCCTGAGCGAGTGCGATGCCATTGCACCTTGGTTCGCAGTTTCGGGAGCTCTCACGGTAGCGTGCTGGGACAAGTTAGGCAGGAATCTTCATTTTGCTTGGGAACAAGGAACGCTAAAGTCCGGAGTCCGACCTATTTGGAAGTTAGTGCGTAGCTGTATTGAGGACCAGAGGTACTGTAAAGAGGAGACGGAAAAAGGGAAAGCTGCACTAGAAATGTTACAAGAAGAAAGATCAGAAGAGGTTGAGAGCACAGGAGAGTCAGGTATGGACGAAACAGATTCTGAGGAAGAATTATAAGCCCTCGTAGAAAAGGTTCAGAAACAGTCCCTTAAAGAACGGAGAAGGTAAGGAAAGGAGAAATGGCTATGTAAGGAGGAGGAAAACCCTCCTGGGACAATGCCTTTGGCGCCTTCTCCTTATCAGAGTGAGGAAGGGCAGGGCCCAGGTACAGGACGTTCCTTTTGCCCTGAGGTCTGGAAAGCTGTACGAAATGACTTAAGTCTGGCCTATCCAGTTTTCCAGGATGCCCAAGGCAATAGATATGAGGAGCCTTTAGACTTTAAGGTCATCAAGGCTTTTGCGGAGTCTGTGAGAACATATGGAATATCAGCTTCTTTTACTGTAGCTCAAGTTGAAGCCCTAAATAGGCATAGCATGACTCCTAGTGATTGGAGTGTGCTGGCTCGAGTATGTCTAAACCCAGGGCAGTATCTGGATTGGAAAGCCTTTTTAATTGAGTATGCCAATGAGCAGGCTGCAGCTAACCTGGCAGCCAGAAATGCAACATGGGACAGGGATACTTTGCCAATCAACAGACAGGATATCCAATACAAGTTTTTGAACAAGTAAATCAGATTGCTATAAAAGCATGAAAGTCATTACCCAATAAGGGAAAGGTGAGTGGTAACCTCACTAAGATACTGCAAGGCCCCATGGAATCATTTTCAGATTTTGTGGCCTGTTTGGTAGAAGCTGCAGGGAGAGATTTTGGCATTACAGCAGCCATAGTTGCATCTATCTCTTTTTCAGTTGTGGGTTCAGTCACGGCTGCCATGGCTATGAGCACATCTGTGCAAACAGTCTCTAAACTAAATGAGTTGTCCAAGAATGTGGCTTCTGCCTTGGATGCTCAATCCACAATTGGTGCTCAACTAAAAGGAGGTTTAATGATTGTAAACCTAAGAATTGATCTGGTGCAGGAGCAAATAGATACCTTGTGGCAGCTGGCCCAATTGGGATGTGAAATGAAATATCCAGGTTTGTGTGTTACCAGTATTCAGTATGAGAACTTTACACGTGTTGCTAATTTGTCACGACAGTTGTCTAGCTATCTTTTAGGAAATTGGTCTGCTGACTTTGATGACTTGATGGTACAGCTGCGAGTGGCCATCATTGCTGTGAATTCAACACGTGTGGATGCAGGACTGGCTGCCAGGTTGTCATCGTGGTTTCCCGTTGCCATGGATCATCTGAAAGAGTGGGCAGGAATGGGAGCCATGGCTGTCCTCTTGTTGCTTATCTCCTTCGTGGGCCTGTGGTGCCTTTGCAAGATGAGGTTTGTTCAGAAGCGGCATGCAGTTATGGTTGTCCAGGCATTTACAGCCATTGAGGCAGGACAGTCTCCCCAAGCATGGCTCACAGTCATGAACAAGTATTGATCCTTCATGCTCAGGTTGTATGGTTTAGCACTGCACTACGAGTTAGCTCTGGAAGTGAGCAACTCTGAGAAGGGCAAGTCTGGTTGCATGTGGGTTGGTGTCCAAGGCCCCACTTCCAGGAAAAAGATACTGGATGGGTGTGGCACTGACTTGGCTGACTACCAGGATTCGGGGTCATTACAATGTTCACTGCTTTACTGGAGACCAGACCACTACCCTTGCCTGTTGCGTTATTAAAACAGAAAGGGGGAACTGTGGAGAGCTGCGAAGTGTCGCCTTAAAGATGGCGCTGGCTTCTGCCTTCCACCTCTCCGAGGGTGAGTGCTCTCTGGTGTAAACAAGCCCTTAATTGGTTAAGTCTGTTCAGCCTGTCTGCTTCCGCATTAGAGTAGCCTATCTGCAGGGTCCATGTAGCTCACTGGGGTTGGTTAGTGCAAGGGGATTTAAGCCTGTGCAGGCATTTCCCCAGGGTCCTGCAGGTCAGCAGTAACTTGTTCAAGGGTCCTGATTAAAACTGCATGAAGAAGATCTTCCCAGAGTCGTGTCTTCCTTACTGGTCAGGGGTAGACATGGTACAAAGGGGAACTCATGCACCCCAGTCTGATAGCTGGGAAACCAGCATAGGACTGACCCAGACCCCTTGAGTGTGGGTGTTAGTTAGAAGGACTAGACTGTCTATGGGGCCTCTGGTAGTGGAGTATTTATCCATAGTATACAAATGGACTTTGGGAGCCCATTCCACACAGAGGGATACTCCCTCAGCCTAGACACATGAGGGAGTGCCTAGGCCCTGCCTCAAATGATATGACAGACTTTGAAGACTGCCCATGGAAGGCCTCACCCTCCCTGGGGAACAGAAAGGGGATGGGATGGGGGTTTGTGGTGGGGAGCAGGGGAAGACAGGACTGGAATTGACATGTAAAACTAGCTTGTTTCAAATTTAAATAAAAAAATATCAAAAAGAGAGATTTATTGATTTCTTCCCATTTTTTGTTTATATTTTCCTCCATTTCTTTAAGGGAAATTTTCATTTATTCTTTAAGGGTCTCTATTATCTTTATAAAGTTATATTTAAGGTTGTTTTCTACTTCTTCTGAGTTAGGATGTTCAGGTCTTCCTGTTGTAAGACCACTATGTTCTGGTGTTGCCATATTGCTCTTTAGGTTGTTGAATGCATTCTCTCATTGGTGTTTACCCATCTCAGCCTCTAATTGGTGCAGGGTCTTGGTCCAATTCTTGTAGTCAGTGTCTGTGTCTCAGAAATCCTCTCTTGGACTGATTGTTGCAGTTGTTGTCTCTTGGTTCTCTCTGTGCAGTTGCATCCTGTGTCTCAAGGAGCTGCTGAGATGGTGGAGAGGATGCTGGGGGTTGGAGAACAGAGTGGGATTAGTAGATTTCAGAGTTCAATGGGGTGGCACCAGAGTAGCCTGCCTGCAGGAAGCTTGCCCACTGCCCTGCTCAGGATCAAATCTTTCTTGATGATCCAGAATATTTGTGTTTCAATAAAGGGAAAAGACAAGACAAAGAATTTAGAGACACCTCAAGAAAACTATTTGGTCTTTAGGCAAGTTAAAAGGAATAGGGAAGCTGTCTTTACCACTGTTTTACATTTCTCATGTCCCAGGCTCCATGTGGCCAACTTGGACTCTGCCGCCTCTGTAGCCTCCAACTTGATTTTTGTCATGGTGTTTATCACATGAGCAGAAATAAAAAAAGAACATATGCATTACTATAGTGAGATTCTTTAACTGAAGTGGGAAGATCATGAGTTTGAAGACAGCCTGGACAGCATCAAGAGATCCAGTTCCAAACAAAAATGTACAATTGTACAATTTTTGGCTATTTGAATGTCATTGGTGAATTATTCTGCATATTTAGGAGAGGAAATGCTGATATTCTTTTCCCCATATCATCACAATTATTTGTTCTATGTTAATTTTTCTTCCCTTTATAATTTGCTCCCCGTTTTTGTCTTCAATAATTCTTATTTATTTATTTTTAATTCATTTTGAAACAAGGTCTCAATAGTTACTTAAGGCAGGCCAGAAACTCACTTTGTAGACCATACCAGCCTGGAAGTTTTAGCGACCTTCCTGCCTCTGTCTCTTGAGGACTGGAATTACAATATGCATGACCATGCCTAGCTGCCTTGTTTCGGGGACAGGGTCTTGGGTACCACAGGCTGGCCTAGGAGTTCTTTCTGTAGGTAAACCTTGAACCTCTAATCATCCTGTCTTTCCTCCCTGAATGCTAGACTTATGAAGCATGTGACACCACAACTGGTTTACACAATTTTTGAAGATGCAGTCTATGAAATCAAAACTAATATTATTAGTTTTTTCTTTCTATTTGGTTTGTAGTTACTAAACACAGATATCTTAACTTTTATGTAAAAATAATTTTATTTTTCCCTCTGTTGTTTCTACCTTTTCTGTAGTACTGAGAAGGACTTTCTCATGCTCAGATGCACTATATAATAATGTCTGAGTTTTTTTTGAGAAAAACTTACTCATTTTGTGCTCACCTCATGAATGTGAGATTCACAAATTTCATCACAGAGCTCACAGATCACTAAACTGTTTTTTTTATTGCTTTTAATATTGTACAAGAGGAAAGTGGTGACATTATTGTCCTCTATAAAGTTCACTCACCTAAGTCTTTATAGTCTGTCTCTGTTACTTTGTGTTTTATTGCCAACCACATGTCCAACTGATGGTTGCTTATATGAAATCCCACATGCACACTCTTCTTTTACCTTCTTTCTATGTTCAAAATAGAGTAAACCCCCACCACAAGAGTAAACCATTTCAGAAAACAAGAAACACAGTTCTAAGTCAAATTGATTAATACTCATTCTTTAAAACTTGCATAAACTTTTGTTGGAAACTGAGGTTGGATCTATGATCAGTTATGGAATGAACCTTGGCTGAACTCTGGTTTTCTCTTGGTTGTACATTTAGAGCCTTCAGTTATTCCACAAAGGTTTGATGATTTAGTAACTAGCCCTATTTAGCAAGATCAGCCTAGCATATAACCACTAGCCCCATCACCATAGTAACCTTTCTTGTTCTCACAACTCCTAATCTTTTCATCCATGTCAACATCCATTCTTTGTGATTTTCTATATTCTGCTTGCAAGAACACCTGGTCCTCAACTATTCTTCTTACCTCCTCTGCCCCCTTTCCTACATCCTTTCTCTGCTGACTATATAAACTCCGGGTGGAAAAATAAAGTTTGCCACTTGATCAGAATCCTGTCTTGTGATCAATTCCCCCACGTCTCTTGCTCCCTTCCCCTTCTTGGGTTTTTGGGTCTAGGTTGAAGTCTCATGGGTTGAGGCAAACTTTATGAATCACTTTCAGGTAATGAAATGAGTTAGAAACTTGGAATACTATCACTTTTGTTTTCTTCACATTTCTGCCCATTTAATTTTTTTCGTATGCTTTAAGACCGAAGGGTAGCTACATCAATTGAAGAATAGATGGAGAAAATGTGGTACATTTATACAATAGAGTAATACTCAGAGGGGGGAAAAATGAAATCTTGAAATTTGCAGGCAAATGGATGGAACTAGAAGAAACCATCCTGAGTGAGGTAACCCAGTCACAAAAAGACAAACATGGTATGTATGCACTCATATATGAATTTTAGACATAGAGCAAAGGATTACCAGCCTACAATCCTCACCGCCAGAAAAGCTAGGAAACAAGGAGGACCCTAAGAGAGACACACATGGTCCCCCAGAGAAGGGGAAAGGAACAAGATCTCCTGAGGAAATTGGGAGCATGGAGGGAGGGGGGAGAGAGATAAAAGAAAGAGAGGAGAGGAGAGCATGAGGGAGCAGGAAGATTGAGTCAGGGAAAGAATAGAGGAGAGCAAGAAAAGAGATACCATAATAAAAGAAGCCATTATAGGCTTAACGAGAAATCTGCCACTAGGAGAAATGTCCAGAGATCTAGAATGATGACCCCAACTAACCAACTAAAAACAGTGGAGAGGCTACCTTAAATGTCATTTCCCGATAATGAGATACCTTATATGCCATCCTATAGCATTCATCTAGTAGCTGATGGAAGCAGAAGCAGACACTCACAGCTAAACACTGAGCTGAACTCTGGGAATCCAGTTGCAGAGAGGGAGGAGTGATGAGCAAAGAGGTCAAGACCAGGCAGGAGAAACCCACAGAATCAGCTGACTTTAATAAGGGGGAGCTCATGCACCTCAGTCTGATAGCTCAGAAACCAACATAGGACCAATCCAGACTTCCTGAACAGGGGTGTTAGTTAGGAGAACTGGGCAGTCTATGGGACCTCAGGAGCCCAGGGATACTCTCTCAGCCTAGACACATGAGGGAGGGCCTAAGCCCTGCTCCAAATAATATGATAGACTTTGAAGATCCTGCATGGGAAGCAGAAAGGGGATGGAGTGGGGATTAGTAGGGGGGCAGGGGAAGAGGGAAGGGTGAGGAAACTGGGATTGACATGTAAAACAAGCTTGTTGCAATTTTAAATAAAAAATATCATAACAAAGATCAGAAGGCTAGTTTCTTTTAAATTATGATATCCTTAGTACCCCTTCATTTCCTGTATGCTCAAAACTTCTAGTTCATGGGTGTGGTCTTAGAGTACTCATAAATCAGGAATTTTTTTTTTTTTTGTAAAAACCAGTCATTTCAAATATGTTAAAGACACCTTACAGTGACTTTTAAGAGAATTTGGCTCACCAGATCTTAAAATAAATAAATAAATAAATAAATAAATAAATAAATAAATAAATAATATCCTGAGAAATAGAGCTAGCAAATTCTAACTTCTATGGGAAAGTGCTTTATTTTGCCAAGAAACAGATATTTCTTGTGCTTGAAGTGTCTGAAAACACAATGACCAATCTTAAGGGAACCAAGGCTCCTCCCTTCTCCTGTAGTTAATATGACTTCACATCACATGACACCTGAGGTCTCATCTAATGCTAACACTATAGGATTATTAGTAAAAACTTTCTGCCTGTGGACTTTTCCTCTGTAACATTTTTTCTAGTCTTATAAAATAATGACCCCTCTGTTCACAAGAAGTGATTTTAGTTCATATTTTCTTTATAAATATTACCCTTGCCATAATAATATCATTTACTTTTCCCACAGGTAAATTTTTCACCACTAGTTCACCATATCACCTATTCCTCTAGCAAGACAGGTCCTGGGATCACTGCCAAGAAAATAACAGATCAGAAAAAGAAAATATTTTTAAGCTATTATATTTTAAGACATCAGTGAATTAAAAATATAATTTAAGAGTAAAAATTAATTGAATACTTACAAAATGGTGTGATAGGAAAGTTGGGAGGAAACTATAAGGAGGGAAGTAGAGATCTAAAGGAGAAAGAGACAGTAGCAAGAAGGAACACATGTACCATGAGAACAGAAGGGAATTCTGGAGGCAGCCAATGGGCCAACAAGGCAGGGAGGAGGGTGAGAGGGGGTTAACCATTAGGGAGTGAATAAAAACAATATCTAATGATACATATATATGGAAACGTTATAATGAAATCTCATTCTTTGCATGTTAACATAAATGTCAAAATAATAAAGTTAAATAAAATAGCACGCATTTTTTACACTTTAAAAATAACTGTTACACATCAGAATTTGTATATCATTTTCCAAAGAATGCTACTTTTTTTCAGATTTTCAAGATGCAAATTGTCCATAGAAGGGGACCATATCCAATCAAACAGTTGGAAAATACTGGGTTACAGTTGGGCAGTTTTAATTAGAGAACAATTCCTAAGAGCACTTTGTTAATGTGAACATTGACTGTCTCTCAGGGATCCTCAGAGCAAGATGAGGTAAGAATAGGTAAAACAAGTAAAAAGCTATGTGCTGTGGAACCTGCCCTCACCTGACCCTTGGGCATCTTCGCCTGCCTTCGGCTTGAGGTGAGTTTGGGACCAGCCCAGGCCGAATTCCCCCCACATCCTTTCCTTGGAACTTCCTGGGTCAGCTCTGCATCTTGACCTCCCTACGCCATTGGCCTGTGTTCCCACTCTGGCACATGGGACCATCCAGATCCTGGCTTCCCCTCATCCTTGGTCCTAGTGGGCCCACTGCTTGGGGTTAGCGTTTGGCCAGAGCTCAGGTCCAACATCCCCACCCTCTCAATGTAATTTCCTGGGTCTGCTCTGTACATACTGGACCCGGCCTCTCCATATGGAACCAGCTAGATCCTGCCCTCACCTGGCCAATGTGCCCCTTTGCCTTCTGTTTGAGACCATCCTGAGCCTGCCCTCACAACATCATTGTTGTGAGGCTGCCCTG
Organism: Cricetiscus sungorus; assembly: GCA_030556225.1. Lineage (NCBI taxonomy): Eukaryota > Metazoa > Chordata > Mammalia > Rodentia > Cricetidae > Cricetiscus > Cricetiscus sungorus. The sequence goes on from JANBXA010000734.1 coordinate 32,880,172, forward strand.
CTGCAGCCTCTGCTTGAGAGATCTCCAAGAGAGCTCAGATCATCCAAAGTTACTGATATCAAAGTCCTGACCCACCTATACCCACCAGGAGGGGAGGAAAGAGAAAAAGAGACCCCACCTGCACTCACTGAAAGAAGGGATGGGAAGATGGCAATACCAGAAAACACTAATAGAAAGACCAGTATGTCACCACCAGAATCTAGGGACTTTACACCAACTAGATCTGAACACACAAAGCAGATGAAGCTGAAGAGAGTTACTTAAAAAACAACTTCATGAAAATGATAGAGGCCCTCAAAGATGATATGAGAAAATCCCTTGAAGAAATGGAAGAAAAGACAAACAAAATATTGGAAGAAATAGAGATAAAGACCAAACCAAAAAAAAATAAAAAAATAAAAAAAAGCAAGAAATAAACAAATCTCTTAAAGAAAGCAAGGAAACACAAGAAAAAATAACCAACAGATGAAAGAAACAATTAAAACAGTTAAGACCTGAAAACTGGAATAAAGACAATAAAGAAAATAAAAACTGAGGAAATGCTGGAAATAGAAAAACCGAGAAAATAATCAGGAACTACAGATGCAAGCATAACCAAGAGAATACAAGAGATCAAAGAGAATCTCAGGCTCTGAAGATAAACTAGAGGAAATAGATTCATCAACCAAAGAAAATCTTAAATCCAACAAATCCTTAACACAAAACATCCAGGAAATGTAGGAGACCATGAAAAGACCAAAGCTAATAATAATAGGCATAGAAGAAGGCAAAGAAGCCCAGCTCAAAGGTGAAGAAGCATATTTAACAAAATAATTGAAGAAAACTTTCCCAACCTGAAAAAGGGAAACAAACAGACTGGACCAAAAAAAAAAAAAAAAAAAAAAAAACAAAAAAACAAAACAAAACAAAAACAAAAACAAAAAAAAACAAAAAACAAAACAAAACAAAACAAAACAAAACAAAGCAAAAAACCAACCCCTTGTCACATAATAATCAAAACACCTAGCATACAAAATAAAGAAAGAATATTAAGAGCAGTGAAGGAAAAGGCCAGGTAACATATAAAGGCAGACCTATCAAAATTACATCTGACTTCTCCATGGAAACTCTGAAAGCCAGAAGGTCCTAAATAGATGTTCTAAAAACACTAAGAGTCTATGGAGGTCAACCCAGACTATTATACCCAGCAAAACTCAAATTGTTCCACACAATAGAAGCAGAAGGTTCATTGCCAAACTCTTTTTTAATGAGGCTACAATTACCTTGGTACTCAAGCCACACAAAGACACAACTAAGAAAGAGAACAACAGAATGATATTCCTCATGAACATTGATGCAAAAGTACTCAATAAAATACTGGCAACTCAATTCGAAGAACACATCAGAGAAATCACCAACCATGACCAAGTAGGCATCATCCCAGGGATGCAGGGATTGTTCAACATATGAAAATCTATCACTGTAATACACCATACAAACAAACTGAAAAAGAAAAATCATGATCATCTCACTAGATGTTGAAAAAGCCTTTGGTAAAATCCAACACCCCCTCATGATAAAGGCCTTGGAGAGATCAGGGATAACAGGAACTTACCTAAACATAATAAAAGCAATATGCAGTAAACCAGTAGCCAACACCAAACAAAATGGGGAGAAACTTAATGTGATTCCTCTAAAATCAGAACCAAGACAAGGCTGTCCACTCTCTCCATATCTCTTCAATATTGTACTTGAAGTTCTAGCTAGAGCAATAAGACAACAAAAGGAGATAAAGGGGATACAAATTGGAAAGGAAGAAGTCAAACTTTCACTATTTGCATATGATATGACAGTTTACATAAGTGACTTGAAAAACTCTACCAAGGAACTCCTACCACTGATAAACACCTTCAGCAAAGTGGCAGGATACAAGATTAACTCAAAAAAAAAAAAAAAAACAAAAAACCAAAAAATCAGTAGCCCTGCTGCATACAGACAATAAAGCGGCTGAGAAAGAAATGAGAGAAACATCACCCTTTACAATAGTCACAAACAACATAAGATATCTTGGGGTAATGGTAATAAACAAGAGAAAGACCTATGTAGCAAGAACGTTGCATTTTTAAAGAAAGAAATTAAAGAAGACACCAGAAAATGGAAAGATCTTTCATGTTCTTGGATAGGTGAAATAAACATAATAAAAATGGTAATCTTGCCAAAAGAAATCTACAGATTCATTGCAATCCCTATCAAAATCCCAGCACAATTTTTCACTGACCTTGAAAGGAATAATCAACTTTATATGGAAAACAAAAGACCCAGGATAGCCAAAACAACCCTGTACAATAAAGGAACTTCTGGGGACATCACCATCCCTGACTTCAAACTCTATTATAGAGCTATAGTCCTGAAAACAGCTTGGTGTTGGCACAAAAATAGACAGGTACACCAATGGAATCAAATAAAAAATCCTGATATTAAACTATACACCTAGAAACACCTAATTTTTGACAAAACAGCTAAAATTATACAATGGAAAGAGGAAAGCATCTTCAACAAATGGTCCTAGCATAAATGGAAGCTGGTATATAGAAAACTGCAGATAGATCCATAACTACCACCATGTACAAAACTTCAGTCCAAATGGATCACAGTCCTCAACATAAATCTAGCCACACTGAACCTTTTAGAAGAGAAAGTAGGAGATGCCCTTGAAAGAATGGTACAGGAGATCACTTCCTGAACATAACACCAGCAGCACAGACACTGAGATTGACAATTAATAAATGGGAACTGCAGAAACTGAGACGCTTCTGTAAGGCAAAGGACACAGTCAATAAGACAAAAAAAAAAAAAAAAAAAAAAAACATCGGCCCACAGAGTTGGAAAAGATCTTCACCAACCCAACATCTGACAGGAGCTGATCTCCAAAATATACAAAGAACTCAAGAAGCTAGTCACAAAAACACCAAATAATCCAATTAAAAAGTGGAGTACAGAACTGAATAGATAATTCTCAATAGAGGAATCCAAAATGGCTGATAGACATGTAAGAAAGTGCTCGACACTCTTAGCCATCAGGGAAATGTAAATCAACTCTGAGATACCATCTTACATCCTGGAGAGGATGTAGAAAAAGGGGAACTGCTGGTGGGAGGGCAGACTTTTACAGCCATTTTGGAGATCAGTATGCGGTTCCTCAGGAAAAAGGGAACCTTTTTCTACCATGTATGCAACAAAGACATGTGCTCAATTCAACTATGTTCATAGCAGCATTATTTGTAATAGCTAGAACCTGGAAACAACCTAGATGTCCACACTAAAGGATGGGTAAAGAAAATGTGGCACATTTGCACAACAGAGTACTACTCAGCAGGAAAAACAATGGAATCTTGAAACTTGCGGTCAAATGGATGGAACTAGAAGAAACCATCCTGAGTGAGGTAATCCAGTCACAAAAAGACAAACATGGTATGTACTCACTCATATAGGGATTTTATGATGAAGCAAAGGATCATCAGCCTCCAATTCACAACACCAAAGAATCTAAGATACAAGAAGAACCCTAAGAGAGACATACATGGTCTCCCACAGAAGGAAAAAGGGACAAGATCTCCTGAACAAATTAGGAGCATGGAGGGAGTGGAGAGATAGTTAGGAGAAAGAGAAGGGGAGAAGCAGAGAGGAGGGGAGGACATGAGGGAGTAGGAACATTGAGAAAGGGGAAGAATACAGGAGAGAAAGAAAAGAAATACTATAATAGAGGGAGCCATTATAGATTTAAGGAGAAATCTGGCACTAGGGAAATGTCCAGAGATCTACAAGGATGACACCAACTAACAATCTCAACAATAGTGGAAAGGATACCTTAAATGCCCTTCCCTGATAATGAGATTGATGACTTTCTTATATGCCATCCTAGAGCCTTCATCTAGTAGCTGATGAAAGCAGAAGCAGACACCCACAGCTAAACACTGAGCAGAACTCATGGAATCCAGTTACAGAGAGAGAGAGAGAGAGAGAGAGAGAGAGAGAGAGAGAGAGAGAGAGAGAGAGAGAGAGAGAGAGAGAGAGAGAGAGAGAGAGGTTATAAGCAAAATGTTCAAGACCAGGCTGGAGAAACCCACAGAATCAGCTGACCTGAATAAGCGGGAGCTCATGTACCCCAGTCTGAGAGCTGAGAAACCAGCATAGGGCCGACTCAGATTCCCTGAATGTGGTGTTAATTGGGAGGACTGGGCAGTCTATGGGACCTCTGATAGTAGGTCAGTATTTATCACTAATACATGAATGGACTTTGGGAGGCCATTCCACTTAAAGGGATGCTCTCTCAGCCTAGTCTCATATGGGAGGGCCAAGGTCCTGCTCCAAATAATATGACAGACTTTGAAGACTCCCCATGGAAGGCCTCCCTGGGGAGCAGAAAGGAGGTGGGATGGGGGTTGGTGTGGGGGACAGGGCAGGACAGGTGGGTTAGGGAACTGGGATTGATATGTAAAACAGCTTGTTTCAAATTTAAATTTAAAAAGTTATCAAAAAGAAAGCATTTTAATAAGAAAGGTTTTTAAAGAAAAAGTAAAATAGTTCAATATTTCAAAGACTCAAGAACTAGGCAACAGATATCAAACAATTGTGAACTATGTAACAAATGTAAAACAATAACTGATGATAAAAATGTATTAACCTGGTTTTAGAAATAGGTGGTTAGCTGAGGTTAGCCTTGATTTATGGTTGGATAAGTTGTGTGTTACTGTGCCTAGTAACAATGACATCATCTGGGTATTGTTTCCCTGAACACAAACTCTGAGATGATATTTGTTTTATGATACAAGGCCATGCTTGAAAGCTGCAAAATACACCAGATTCAAACTGCCTCTGTGTTTGTTTCTGTTTTTCACCACTGAATCCTTGCCCACCTAGTCTTTGAGAACCCTCATCCCAGGGACCCCAATATTTGGCTGGGGTGGTCCATGGCACACAGCCATTTATGTACATGTGTAAATCCTTTTTTTAAATACTAAAAGAAAATGTCCATATTTCCTGTTTTCATGGGATAGATACCCCTAACAGAGTATGCCAAGAAGAGATAGATGGGAAGCTCACTGTTAGATGGAATGTTTTCCTGTTGGTCTGACAGTGTAAGTCATTGTATAGTTAGTCCAGCATGTTCCAGAGTCTGATTCAGCACTGGAAAAAAAAAAATGAAAACAGAAAAATTACCATAGAGATAATAACCTCAAGCATATAAATAATACTGAAACATAATTACATGATAAAAGTCTTTGTTGTTATACATTATTTGTAAACTCCACCCATTTTAGCTATATAAAATGACAACATACAGTCATCTTTAGACCTATGAATGTGACAGATAAGCTTGCAAGATTCCTGGTAAAATATATTCAGGATGTTTACAGATGGAGTAATTGTGGGAGGCCCAACCATGGCAATATAATAAGAACCTTGGTCACCCATCAATTGCAGACTTTCAGATGTGAACACTGCTTAAAGCTAAGTGTACTTGTCTGTGGTTCCAAAAAACTACAGCAATATTTACCTTGATTGGATCTTTTCTATTCTAAGTCATTGTGGAAATACTGAGAAAGCCCAGAGTTTTGATTCCTTAACTCTATGTAGGTGAGCATCTTACAGAATACATAGGCAATCCTACCTAAGGAATTCACACAGAAGACATTGTTAGTTTGTGAGCCATGTATTTTGGGGAAACAAGTAGTCCTTTTGAAGCATGGGACTCAGCAAATAAGTGCGGGCTTTGTTGATACCCACTGCCCACTGCATTGCCAGCTGTACTTTCTGAGCTGCCTCATAGCTTTTGACATTTGATTCCTTACCTGTGACTTGGGGAGTCATATCACGTGTCTCACAGTAACCACAAGAAAAAAGAAAATGAAGAGTGCATTATCATTAACCCAATTGTACAAAGGGAGTGGTTTATTGTTATATGAATGCAAGGCTCTAATTCTAGACTGGTTGTGAAATGGCTAGCAGTCTAGGCAATTTTATAACATTACTGGACAGGCTCCAAAGCAATATAGAGAAACCCCAACTCAAAAAAGAAAAAAAAAAGATATTACAAATATACTATATTACAGAATTATCTCCTCTGTCTCCAAACATTTAAATGCTTTTTTTTTTTTTTGCCTGTTTTATTTTTTGAGACAGAGTTTCACTCTGTAACCCAAGCAGTCCTTAGATTCATGGCAAACCTCCTGTTTCAGTCTCTCAAGTGCTACAACTCAACGCATGAGTCATCACACCCAACGTTTTCCAGAGTTTTAAAAAGGAAACTTGTTCACATTAACAGTCCTCAAAAATGGAATAAATGCAACATAATTAAAGTTCATATGTGGAAAAGATATCATTGACAAAACTGTCATGACCTTGACTGTGGGAGGAAGAGATGACCAGGGCCCCTCCTCTCAGCTCTCCAGGATGTACTTAGACCATCTGGCTGACTCACTGTTGATGTAAACACAAGACGCAGGCGCGGTGTTGACAGTTGCAGAAACTGGAGCAAACTAGTCAGTAGCACCCTGACTTTCAGCAGAGTGACTGCAACACCCATTCTTTCCCAGACCAGGGCCAGTGTTCTGTGGCTGCTGTTTCAGCCTGAGCAATATGAGTGAGACTGCAGAGCTGTACTTCAATGTGGACCATGGCTACCTGGAGGGCCTCGTGCGAGGATGCAAAGCCAGCCTCCTAACTCAGCAGGACTACGTCAACCTAGTGCAGTGTGAGACCTTGGAAGGTAAGCTGTTCACCTCGCCCATACAAAGAAACACACAAACAAAAATGATGTTCTCTAGAAGGGAGGGAATGGAGCTGCAGTCTCCTACTCAGAAGGCCAGAACAGGTTCTTAGTCCTGGAATTCACATGCCCAGAGGCCTGTGGTTTAGGGACCTTGGATCTGAGGAGGAAAAAAAATCTGTATCCATGGATACTGTTTAACAGTTTAACATTCTCTTCCATTATGAATGCAGGGGATAAGCCATGACAATAGGTATAAGCATCACCTGCGACTCTGACACCCACCCAGAAACCCACACCTGTCCCCCTGAAGTTCTTGCAGGTATTCTCAAATATATTAATATTTTTATAGCTTAAATTTAGATGCTACTCTAATTTCAAGGGTCCTTTGTCCTTAATTTGTAATGTCTCTGTAAAGAGCACATTTTAAACATTTTTAATATATTCTGATAATAATACTTTAAAATACTGTTTTTCCTTTGTCATCTTTTTTTTATCCACATAATTATAAACACTATTTGATAAGGCCCTTCACCAACCTGAGTCTATGGAGAAAGAAAGAGCTAATAGTTTGGGTTTACAGAAATTTTTGTCTAGCTCCAGTTTTTCAGGATTGAATGGGTAATTGTTTGAGATTTGTCTTTAGCTGAAGGGACGTGGAAAAGAATAGCCAGGAGTATGGTATGTTAAAAGTCCTGGCTTTGACCTCTGCTATGTCTAAGTTGGTGACCTTGTTCTTAAAAGCCTCTGATCCTCAAAATTTCTCCCTTTTACGTGGGGGAAAGAATTCCTACATAGTTACTAAGGAGAGAAAAGTAGATACGTACCCAGTAAATGATAATTTTCTTTAAATCATACTTTTCTTGAAACATAAGGAAGAATGCACATCTGTAAGCATTTTTTATATTAAAAGCAGCTTTGCTCACTTGTTTTAAGAGACTTCCAGATTTTTCTACAAGAAGTAAGCACTAAGGGAAAAAATTCTTAGAAAAAGCATTAATTAGGTGGCATAAGGAGTGGGGAATGAGGTGGGAGTGGATGACAAACCATATTAAAAAACCAAAACCAAAACCAAAAAACTTCTGAAGGTGACTTTGTATAGTTTGACTAGTTACAGCCAGAGTTAAGGGCTCCAGGTGGGATCACCCTTGCTCTGCCCTTTGGTTTACTTCATAAACAGATCGTTCGGATGATAAGTAATTCTGTTAACTACAAACAATGATACATAATTGCAAATACAGTATATTCAGTTAGGAGTTTGGTGACTAGAGAATGTCAATTGCTTATAGAAATGTCACCATAAATTAAACATTAACATAGGGCAGAATACTTGCTTCAGAGAGAAGTCAGCCATTTGGATAAATTCTGGTTAGTTTTGAGGCAAGCCTCTACAAACAATAAAAACAAATGCTAATTTAATTGCAAGCCACAATTAAGGTGCCTTTTGATACCATTTTCTGTTCACATCATAGGGAAATTAAAGACGTCATATCAAAGTCAGAGAAAGAATTCTAGGAGACACAAGTCAAGAATTAAAAGTTACCACCAGGGCAAGAGAGATGGCTCAGTGGTTAAGAGTAAGTATTGCTCTTGCTGATGACCTGAACTCACTTCTCAACACCTTCACTAGGCAGACAGTTCACAGCCATCTAATAACACCAGTTGCAGGGGCATCTGAGGCCTCAGGGTTCCAAAGGCATCCCCATTCACAAACACATACACACCCACCCCTCACACATGCATGTACACATAATTATAAATGAAATAAATGTGAGGATTTTCTTTTCTTTTGAAAGTTATATTTTTTACCATGGGGCATTTTAACCAAAGATTCTATTGAAAGAGGAAATAGAAGAGAAGAAGGAAATGTATATAGCATGCAATCTGGCCTAAAATAGTCACCTAGCTGCATTTAGTACCTTTATCTTCAAGGCAAGTTTTCAGACCCTTTTGGAAAACTTAGGAATGATGCTTCTTGGAAAGGTTGTACTTGTGCCCACACACATAACTTCCTAAACAATGCTAAGGCTAAGGAGTGGTGGACCTCTTGACTGTAGCCTTATATCCTAATTAGGAAACCCTGCCCAACGCACCATTGCTTTATCATCATTATGCCTCATGATTTTTATATCTTTCTTCTCAATATGAATTTTTTTCAATTATTAATTCCAAGATATTTATCTGTCTACAGACTCAACTCAGCAGAGCAGGCTGACCCAATAGAACCTCATGTCAACTTATAGGGACTGCCTCCAACCATACATGAATCTGTGTGACTGACTACTACTAGAAGATACCCAAAAATACTATAAAAAAAATCAGTAAACACATTCAAGTTATCATAGATGCTGAAAAAAAATCCATATGAGAAAATCTTTAAAGAATGTTTAAAATGTGTACTTGTGGGTATGTGTATGCCACGTGTGTGCAGGTGTCCACAGAGGTCAAAGGAAGGCATGATGCCTTGGAGCTGAAGTTATAGAAGGTTGCACACCACATAATGTGGTGGGAACCAACATATAGCGATCTGCAAGAGCAGTAAGGACTCTTAATCTCTGAACCATCTCTCCAGCTCCTTAATTAAGAACTTTTTGTCCTCATACACCTGAGGACAGTGAGGCTTAGAATGGCTGTGAGTAACCAAAGGCTACCAACAACAGAAAATAGAGATATCCATGTCTCAGTGGTAGAGTGCTTGCCAATTGCCTAGCCATGCATGAGGCTCTGAGTAACATCTCCAGCAACACACACACAGATACATGAATAAACCTGTGCTGTTTTAATACCAGTCCTGTTTTGCTAATAGAGATAACACAGACTGCCTTACTTAGTCCATTTCTAGTATGATAGGAAGTAAACATCTCTGGAAAGCAATGTGTGTGTCGCTTCTGTGAATATGCAGGTAACTTTTGAGCAAAGTTAGGGTTAATAATCCATCAAGGGATGGAAGTTAAGGACTTAAGGACTTCTGTTTACTTTTGCAGAGTGTGCACTATGTGAATTGTGGATAAAGAAGAGAAGGTAAAACTGTGCTGTCACAGTTGAAGCAGGTGCATTTTACAAAAGAAAAGCTTACTTAGCGAAGATTGAATATTCTTTCATTGTTTATAGCCTGTAGTCTTTTAAAACATCCTGATGTGATAGCAGAGACTGTTTTAGAAGTACTTTCAAAGAACACATAGTCTTTCAAGTAAATTTAGAAGACAGAAAATGAAATTGTTCAGGAAAAATGTGGAAAGTCCTTATATTCAGGATTGTGCTGGCTTGTGGCTGTAACTGGGCAAATGTGGTCTAAAACACTGACCCACTCCAAGTGTGACCCTGACTAACTGAAGCACAAGCTAGTCATGGGAGCCACAATGAGTCAGTTGTTCCTGGGAACAAAAGAAGGAAGCTTTACTCTTTTTTTAAAACAACACATTTTCATCAGAAACTCAATTACCAATAATTGTGGAAATAGTTTCACCTCTTAGAAAAAGACAAGATGGAGACAGCAATAGCTGGTTTAGTAATGAATAGGCCTTTCCAAACACAGTAAAAGTATGCACTGGCTCTGGGGTGTGGACGGTACTCTAGATTGGATTTTCACATTGTTCTCCTTGCCACAAGTTTTTGGAAGGGAATGTAAGATGCCCACTTAATATTCCTGACAGAATAGGCTCTTTAAAGGGATTTGATCTCCAGTCTTTCCTCATCTATGCCTTCAAGTGAGAACTAATGCAGCCAGCATACATTAAAGGCTTTCTGGCCAAAGCCAAAGAAGTAAACACGGATAAGATATAGTTCCTGCCATAAGGGGATTCTCATTTTAGAAAATGAAATGGCTAGGCAAATAAGAAACCCTTAAAGAGGGCAGTTGAACAGAACCCATCAAAATTCCAAATGCATAAAAATGGTGCCTGGAAATTTCACAGCCCATCAAAAGGTTTGCACACATGTGAGAAAGCATATGTGCAAATGCTCTTCTTTGTATTATTATTTGGAAAAGCAAAAGATGCATGCTGTGTTAGTTACTTTTCTACTGCCATGATAAAATGCCATGACAACATCAATTTAATAGAAAGAAGGGTTTATTTGACCCTCTGGTTTTAGAAAGATGAGTTCATGATGGCAGAGTAGAGGCTTGGCAGATAGATGTGAAGCTGAGAACTTAACATTTTGAACACCAAACAGGAAACAGAGAAAGGAGAACCAGAAAGGGCACTGAGGCTTTGAAACCTCAAAGCCCAGGAAGTACTTCCTATACAGCAAGGTCACACCTCCTTAGGTTCCTGTAACAATGTCACCCCCAGCTTAGGGACCAAATATGCAAATGACACAGCCTATAAGGAATATTCCCATTCAAACCTCCACAGGTGCCAATCAAATGTCCTTCTGTGGGAAACTAGTTAATTAAGTTTGGTGACTTTTTTATAATGAAATATTTTACAGCTTGAAAAATTAAAACTAAAACAAGAAATTCCTGGATAGTAGAAGTTGGAAAATTACCAAGGTACATGAAGTGAGCTAAGCAATGAAGAACCATTTGTGGTATGACATGTCTTAGCTTTGGAAAAGGTAATAAATTTTGAAAGATTGTTTTATATGATTACCTAGATGCAAAGAATGTATAATGATTAAAAAGAAACTAAATACAATTATTGTAATAATTACCTGAAGACAAGAGTAAGTGGTCCATGGTATTGATATGGTAGATAAGAAATATTGGAAAGTTTTCACTGTGCATACACACATAACATTTTTTTTTACATTTAAAGTATGAGGGACCAGAAATGACCCAGCAGTTAAGAATGCTTTCTTGCTGTTCCTGCATAGGACTAGGTTTTCATTCTCAGAACTCATATCAGCTTAAAAATGTCTATAATTCCAGTGCCAGAGGAGTGGATACCCACTTCTGACCTCTGTGGACAACACACACACACACACACACACACACACACACACACACACACACACGAATAAATTTTAGGAGGAAGACTGTTACTATAAAGAATTTTCTCTGAATCATTAGACACAATTTGTACCTCTTATCCTAGCACTTACTTTTGTTTTATATTTAGAATGAATATGCAACACTGTGGCTGTCCCATAGTACAACAGTGACTTCCACTAAACTAAATAGATATCAGCTGACATCTTTCAAGCCTTGGTCACAAGCTTTTAACATTTTTAGACTTATCCCTTTAATCACAAATTCCCTTTGCCTGATTTTAACCTTTATTTCAAGCCATTACTTCTAGAAGCCCTTTGCTACAGTGCCCCTGGTAACACAGAATTGGAAAGTTTCATCTTTGTGGTCCATAACTTTCAGTGCACCTAACCCTGTACAGCATCTATGACATTTGCATGTTATTACCTGCCAAAGGACATTAACCTCACTTACCTTCCCTACTGTAGACTAAAGTATTAACTTGTGAAAAAACTAGATACTTGTTTAACTATGCAAAGATGTGCTTCATTTGTTTTACTATGTAAAAATATGTTGCATTTGTTTATGTTGCAAAATATTTATTTGACTATGAAAAGATGTGTTGCATTTGTTTGATTATGTCAAAATGTGTTGCTCTTTTACCTTGTCTGCTTAGGGCACCTGATTGGCCCAATCATTGCTAAACTGTGGAGACAAAATTTGAATTAAGTGCTATGAAGAATAAAAAGAATAGCAAGACTATTAAGTACTTACATGATTATGTAGCTCAGGATATTGTTGGTGAGGAAAAAAATCACTAAAAATTAAAAATACAAAAATAGTTTCAATTTACACATGAAAGTAAACCAAACTTGAGAAGTAGTATTTGAGGAACTTGCTGAGATAGCTTTGGGAGAAGGCTTAAAACAAGCAAACAATTGGGGAAGCCAGTGACTTATAGAAAACGAAAACCTAGTCTGGCCGTAGCATTGCAATATCTGGAGGTGAGGCTGGAGTGTAGGTTGAGAAAAATGTTGAGGTGCCTTGAAAGTCTGATGGTGAAGATCAGGATGCTGACCGTAATACTGGGTGAGGATAAGAGTCATGTCTGAGTGCAGCAACAGACTTGCTGGCATGGAAAACATGGGCACACAACCTCTCCAGGCCTCACTTCTTCGTCTATGAAGTTAGGATCAGTTTGTGCATGGTGACAGACATGGGTCTATCTGCAGTCTTCTACACACCATCATTCAGTTGTGCCAACACTATTTGTTTAAGATGCTTTCCTCCTTCCATTATATACTTTTAACAGTTTTATAAAAAATCATGTGTTTGTAGGTGTATGGGTTAATATCAGGATTTTCAATTAGATTCCATTGGTCTACCTGTCTATTTTTGTGCCTATAGCTCTATAGTAGAGTTTAAAGTCGGGGATGGTGATGCCTCCTGAAGTTCTTTTATTGTACAGGGTTGTTTTGGCTATCCTGGGTCATACGCACACACACACACACACACACACACACAAATATAAATATATATATATATTTGAATATTATCTTTTCATCAGTGAAGAATTGTGCTGGATTTTGATGGGGATTTCATTGAATCTATAGATTGCTTTTGGCAAGATTGCCGTTTTTACTATGTTTATCCTATTTATCCAAGACCATGGGAGATCTTTCAATTTTCTGAACTAGGAAGATTGAGGCAGGGGAGGAATAGGCTAGAGGGGAGAGAGAGAGAGAGAGAGAGAGAGAGAGAGAGAGAGAGAGAGAGAGAGAGAGAGAGAGAGAGAGAGAGAGAGAGTCCATAAAAGAGGGAGCCATTATAGGTTTGAAGAGAAAACTGACTATAGAGAAATGTCCACAGACCTACAGGGATGACCCAAACTAACAATATGAGCAACAATGGAAAGGCTATCTTAGATGCCCTTCCTTGATGAGACTGATGACTAACTTATCTGCCATCATAGAGCCCTCATCTTGTAGCTGATGGAAACAGAAGCAGACATCCACAGCTAATCACTGAGCTGAACTGGAATCCAGATGCAGAGAGGGAAGAGTGATAAGAAAATGGGAACAAGACCAGGCTACAGAAACCCACAGAGACAGCTGACCTGAACAGGGGGAAGCTAATGGACCCCCAGATTGATAGCTGGGAATCCAGCATTGGACTGACTCAGACCCCCTGAACATGGGTCTCAGTTAGAAGGCCTGGGCAGTCTAAGGGGCCTCTGACAGTGAAACTAGGATATATCCCTGGTGCACAAAAAGACTTTGGGAGCGCATTCCCCATGGAGGGATATTCCTTTAACCTAGGGGCAGGAGGGAAGGCCTAATCATTACTCCAAACGACTTGACAGATTTTGTTGATCCCTCCTGGAAGACATCACCCTCCCTGTGGAGTGTGTGTGTGGGGAATGGGATGGGAGGGTGGTGGTGGGGGCATAGGAGGGAGGAAGGTTGGGAGGGAGAGGGAACTGGGATTGATATGTAAAATAAGAAAAATAAATTTAAAAAAAAAGAAATGAGGATAAGTGAAAATTTAAGAGATGATACATATTAAGATCATCTTATTAGTGCCAGAACACTATACATCTATAAATCTTTTTTTAAATTACTTTTAATACCAAGTGACTCCTATAAGCCACTTTGTAAGAGCAGGATAAGATTGAAACAGTTCTTAGAAACAGTAAAATTTATGCCAGTAGTTCATTAAGAGCAAAGAGCCTAGGGAAATCTAATAGATTGACAAAAGAATCTCAGTGTCAGATGATCATCCAAAATAAGAAAAGGTAGAAGTGGAAATTAATGAATAGATGTAGGAGGTGCCTATAATTCCAGCAGTTGAGAGGCTGAGGCATATGGCTGTTGAGCTCAAAGTTAGCTTTGCCTACATGTAAAATAAGCCAAGACCCTAGAAAGGGATCAAGGAGGAAGCAAATGAGGAAGAGTTGGAGAGAGGGGGGAGGGGAATGGGAAGGAGGAAAAGAAGGGGAGGGAGAAGAGAGGAGAGAGAAGGAAGAGAAGGGAGGGAGGGAAGGAGGGACTGAAGGAGGGAGTGAAGAAATAAAACATTTGATATACTAAAGCACCAAATAGAATTATAAAGTTTTAATACAATTTGAATAATAATAAGTTAGCAAAATAAATGAAGTGGTGTCTGGTTTTATATTAATTACCTTTCCAAAAATTGTGAAAAAATATCTGACATACACAACTTAAGAAAAGAAGGTCTTTCTGTGTCTCACAGTTTAAGGGACTACCAGTCTATCTTGGCACAGAAGACACAATGGGTCAGTCAATGTGACAGGAGCTTGGGTGTGGTTTGCTCCCATTTTTCGTATTAGAAGCAGAGAAAAGGCTGTAATTTTCAAGGACTTCTGCCAATGGGCTTACTAACTAGATTTACCCATTAGTCTCCATCACCCAAAATTTTACAATCTCCCAAATGTAGAGAGCTGTGAAGTGCCGTGCCTTAAAGATGGCGCTGGCTTCCGCCTTCCACCTTCCCGATGGTGAGTGCTCTCTGGCGTAAACAAATCCTTATTTGGTTAAGTCTGTTCAGCCTGTTTGCTTCTGCATAGGAGCAGCCTATCTGCAGGGTCCATTGCAGGTTGGTCACTGAGGTTGGTCAGCACAAGGTGAGTTAAGCCTGTGCGGGTGTTTCCCCGGGGTCAGAAGAAGCTTCTTCAATGATCCTGAATAAACTTCTTGGAGTTGCGTCTTCCTTGCTGGTCGAGGTTGGGCGCGTACACCCAAACAGCTCCACCAACTGTGTACCATGTTTTCAAACCCAAGAGCCTGTGGGAAATATTCCATATTGAAACCATGATAAATATGTGTATTAAAATCTAGATAATTATTAAATCTAGTGTTGGAACTGTGTATACAAGTTGGGAAATTCTCTACTTAGAGGATAAAAGTAAAAGTTTTTGGAGAATCAAACTGTTTAGGAAGTAGACGAATACACAGAAGAAAAAATTAACATTTTGGAGTAGTTTTATACTGCCTTTTCATATACTGCAGTTGCCTTTTTTAAACTGTTGATTAAATCACAACTATTGTTTGATTTAACCCTTGCCATAGTCTGATTGTATAGACCCTATATTCTCTCTCTATGTGTATTATGTGTGTCTGTGTATATATTTGCACACACATGCATGGTACTGGAGATGATACCCACGGCCTTACTCATGCCATGTAAGTTTTGTAATATTTTCTGGATTGAAAAGTTGAATTGAGAGAGATTGGCAGACCTCTTTAAGGTCAGCACTAGCAGAGTTGGAAAGTGGGAAGGGTCCAATGGCTGTAACAGTACCCTGGATGACAGGTGTGTCTGAAGGTGCCTCCTTCAAGTAACTTCTAAGAGAGAAGAGATGTTCCTTTTTGTTTGTTGCCTTAGAATCTCCCTAGGTAGTCCAAAGTTGGTAAATTTTTGAGTTTCCCACCTCTGCCTCCAGAGTGCTAGGATCACAGACATATTAGCATATCCAACTTTCAATTTTAAATATTAGAAGCAGGTCCAAATAGCAAGTTTCACAAGACAAAATAAATTTTCAAAGTATCTGCTAATAGATGAACAGAAGATGTCTTAGGGTTTCTATCACTGTGAAGAGACACCATGACCATAGTAACTCTTAAAAACAAAAACATTAATTAGGGCTGGCTTGTAGTTTCAGAGGTGTAGTCCATTATCATCATAGTGGGACATGGTGGTGTGCAAGCAGACATGGTGCTGAAGAAGGAGCTGAACATTCTACATCTTGATCTGTAGGCAAAGGAAGGAGACTCTATATTACATTGTGCATAGTTTGAGCATATGAGACCTCAAAGCCCACCCCCAAAAGTGATACACTTCCTCCAACAAGGCCAAATCTCCTAATAGTGTCCCTCACTATGAGCCAAGCATTCAAACACATGGCTCTATGGGGACCACACCAATTTAAACCACAACAGAGGGTAATAATGAAGATACTTCCTTATTCACCAGCCATCTGGCTTTGGATCATTCCTTTCATAGGGGCTAGTTTACAACCTCAGAAGAAGTGTTTTACAATCTGATAAACATGTATTCAGGCATACATACATACCTACCACTTTATGAAGTACTCTAGCATTCATTAAGATGATCTAATGGATTTCTTTTCTATTGCTGTTAAGAAACTATTACATTTACTTAGTACATTGGAATACCACAGTCTGCAAAACTGACATCGTATTTCCCCATTTAATAAAGAAATGACAACACTACCTCTATTAATAAAATGGTAGTGTGGTCTCCCACATGTGCTCTGAAAATGGCTCTTTTGTTTCTTAGTGGCTTGAAAGCTCTGTGTCCTGCTCTTTACAAAGAAATAATCCCTTAAATGATTCCATTAAGGCCTTTCAGTTCCTACAGTAAAGAAGCCTGTGTATCCTTATCAGGATGTACGTGATTGCAAAGCCTATTGCTGGCACACCTACTGAGATGAGCATTTAGGGAATGCAAGAGAAGAAAATGTTATTAACCCATTTTGAAAATTATACAACCCTGAGCACTGTGCAAATGTCTGAATGTGAACCATATTGGTGCTGGTGAAAGAAAGGGGTCTCTTATTCCATTTTCCAGGGCTCCAGCATTCCAAGATTCCTCCAGGGTCTGAAGCAAAGGAAGTATTTCACTGCAGCTTCTCATTGGCATGGAAAAGGTTTGAAAGTTATTTAGCTTAGGAGAAACATATGCCACTGAGCAAAACATCATGGTTTTGAAAGAAATGTCATCATTTGTGTCGCTTATGTTGGCAAATAATCTTTCGTAGTGAAAATACAAACTGCAAAATTCCATAAAATTCTGCACTGCCATAATGACAAACAAGGCATGGAATGAAGTGTAACTGCCTAAAATTGAGTTACAGATGTAATTGATTCAATAAAGAACCACTTTGATAAAAATCTACTCAAAACACTGAAAAAGTATCCAGTGCCTATATCTTAATCTCTCAAGAACACCTCTCCTCCAGTTATGAGAGGCAAACATTCATACCTCATAGTCTCCCTTGTGAACACATGTACTTATTTCTTGAGCTTCAGTTCTGATCTCCTACAATCTTTTTTTAAGTTGTGCATTAAAATTTCTATATATATGATATACATATTTTGTATAAATTAAGTTTGTTTTTAACTACATAAAAATATAAATATTTTTATATTTCATGTAAAAATAAATATATGTATCAGTGGGTTCGCTTTGTTGAATATCTCCTTGTGATACATTAATCTTCATTGTCAAGTTGCAGAATTTGGAGTCAAATAAGGACATAAGAAACTATTTGAGGGAGTTTCCAGAGACTCTTAAGTGAGGAGGGAAGATTCCAAGATGAAAAAAGACAGTGGGAGGAATAGACCATCTGAGTACCAACATCTCTCTGCTTCCTAACTGGAGGTGCAGTTTAAGCAGAATCTTCACTCTCCTGTCCCCATAGCTTCCCAGCCACAAGGACTCTACTGCTTCTTTTTAAAAGGTTTATGTGTTTTATTTTATACACATGAGTGATGGTAGATGTTATTCTGTAAATATGTTTCTCATACTGGTTAATTAATAAAGCACTGTGGCCAATGAGAAAGTGAGGTAGGCGGGGCTAGGAGACAAGGAGGAAAGAGGAAATAGTTAGGAGGAGTCAGGATGGAGAGCATGGAGAAAGAAAATGCCAGTGGCGGCTCCCGATAAGATGACCACGTGAAAATATTTAGATAAGTAGAAATGGGTTAATAATTAAGACAGAGCTAGCCCATAAACAATAATGGTAACTGGCCAACAGGATTGTATCAAATACAGAGTCTCAGAGTGTTATTTGGGGCCGGGGCGCCAGACCGGCGGTGGGCGGGCTGGCGGGCTGGCGGAAAACAACAAGCTACACATGAGTGTTTTGTTTGCATATATAGCTGTGTACTATATGCATGCCAGGTGCACACAGAGGTCATCGGAGCCCCTGAAACTGGAGTTATAGACAATTGTAAGCCCTCATGTAGCTGCTGGGAACTGAATCCTGCTCTACAAAGACAACAAATGGTCTTAAATGCTGAGCTCTCAGCACACCACAGTGAAGAAAGCAGTTTAGGCATAGGCTCTGGAATTGAATCATGGCTTATTCATATCTTGGTGGGTCAGGAAGCAAAGAGATTAGATCAGAACCAGAGATAGATGTTAACTTCAAAGTACTTTCTAAGTAACTCTCTTTCATTAAATAAGCCTCAATTCTGGTCTCTCCAAACAGCACCACCAGCTGGGGACCCAGTGTCCACACAGGTTAGCCTTACAGGGAACATTCAAAACACAGCAGGTGCTATGCCAGAAGTATTAGCAAAGTGTTTTCAAATTCAGATCAGTGGACTTAAATAATTTCATCTCAGAAAAATTGAAGCTTTTCAGAGTATGTGATAATGATTGCATGGATCAATAGTCAATTACACCTTCGAAATGACTTTGAAGTCAATTAAACATGGCTTTGAATACCAGTTTACTTACATGATTCTTGAGAGTGTGGTGGGATCAACAGTAGCAAGAGTATGGCATACGGCGTTTTGAGGAATCATAGACAAATAAATTTAGTTCAATTCTCGACAACACAAACCACTGACACTTAAAGAATGAATGGTGTTGCAGTGGTGATGTTTGGTTTTGGGAGTAAAATGTCTTCTAGTTCCAAGACAACCTGCTTCTAACTCCCCCATTTTGGCCCTCTGGACTTCAGCTTTTTTTGTCCGTAACTAAAGGACACTAGAATTGAGCCATGAGGGCTGCCCATCCCACCCTATATCTGTCAGCTGTTACTAGTCTCTTCTTTTCCTCAAGTTGGACAGAGCATTAATATTCTCAAATTTCTTAAACCATTTACTCAAGATTAAAATTGGTCAAAGCAAAATACATCTGTATTAGTAAGGGTTCTATATAGGAAGAGAACTGACAGAATTAGTGTAAATTGTAAAAGGGACTCCACTAGAATGGCTTATAACTCATAGGGTCTGAGTGGCCCTCTGCATGATGAAAATGTTGACAACCCTGTTGCTGCTCAGACCATGAAACTTGATGCCATAGCAGTCCCAATGCAAGGCTGAAGGACAAAAAGATTCCTGGAGAGTTCCCTTGTCCTGAGTTGACAGGATGACAACAATGATGGTCACAGAGGCAACAGAATAGACATACATCACCAGCATATAATGAAGACTGTCCAGCAAAGGACACTTTTCCTAAGACCTCTATGTATCTGGGCCTCCACCAGAAGGTGCAGCTTAGGGTGGGGGAGAGCCTTCTCCCATTGGATAACTTGGAAATCATCAGCTCAGAGGTATGTCTCTCAATTGATTCCAGATCCTGTTAACCTGACCTTTAAGGTTAATGGCTCTGGTCTAGGCTTTTTTTGTTTGCTTGCTTGCTTTTAGCTTTGTGAAATAATACTGTTTTTTGGGTAATTTGAAATTCTTATGGTGTGTTACAATACTGATATTTACACTGACTTTTTTTTTTATTTCTTTAGAGATAAGCACTCTAGTCTAAGGAGATAGGGAATATGTCTTCACCTTAACGTTACCACAAACACCTCTCCAAATTTAACTTGACTTGGGGGTTCTTTGCATTTCAGATCTGAAAATTCACCTCCAGACCACTGAGTATGGCAACTTCCTGGCTAATGAAACAAACCCTCTCACCGTTTCCAAAATTGACACAGAGATGAGGAAAAAGCTCTGCAGAGAATTTGACTATTTCCGGAACCATTCCTTGGAACCCCTGAGCACATTTCTCACCTATATAACGTAAGTGAAGCCCCGCTAAACCCCAGTGTGATTGATGGATGATGGCCCCTAACCATTATAAGTGGAAGAGTGGACCTGCGTGTTTGTGTTAAGCCTTGTTGTCTATAATTTTGAATGCATACAGATTTTAGTGACTAGTAAATTCACAACCTATTTTTGAAATAGAGAACTCATGAATATAAAGCTGATTGTGGAGGTGGTGATAACCTCCGTATACAAATGTTTCTGTTTTAATGAATACTGAGTGGAGCTAATTCTTGATGTGTTAGTACTGCGGTAACTCTTATTGACTTTTAAAATATCATTTACAGAGTAGGGGAAGACTCATAAATTGCTGTAAAGGTCACATCTAACTGTTCTGGTCCATTTTGCACAGTACAAGTGCCTCCTGTCATAGATACACATTTTATTCTTGACCCTTATCAGTTCCTTCAATCTTTCTATGTGTGTGTTCCTCATTCTAAGGCAAATTCCAATGGTCACACAGTAATAAATGACACATAAAAGTATACCAGTGCTCACATGAGCCATTTCAATATCTTTGTAAAAGTATAGTTGACCTAGTTAAAAACAAAGACTCATAATAGATATGCTGGGTATTATATAGATCAAATTTAATTATAAGGAACAAAGTTATAACTAATAGACCCAAGTTTTACCAAGTGTTTAGCACTCAAGCATGCAATGTATTCATAGAACAATGTTAACAATGATACAAATGCTGAATTGTGTGAGTCTAAAAGTAAATAAATGAAATAAAAGAATAGGACTATGTATAGAGCACTGCATTCAGCAATAGACATAAATCAGAAAAGTATCTATAAATCAAATAAAGTGGGCATATAAGAAGGTCATGGGAGAAAACTATGGAGTGTAGAGATAGGTTCTGAGAAACAGGAGAAAGGGTTAGAGCAAATAGGCAGATGGCAGAGGAGACTTCAAAAGGGGCAGTTTCAGCTCTGCCTTTAAAACTGTTTGGTAGTATGACAACAAGGGTGTTATTGTGTTCCCATCTCTGCTTCAATCTCTCCATCATCTATTCTTTTTTTAATTTCTTATTTAATATTTTTTCTTATTTTATATATCAATCCCAGTTTCCTCTCCTCATACTTCCATACCCCCCCTCAGACCCCAATCCCCAAACCCACTCCACAGGGAGGTTGAGGACTTCCATGAGGGATCATCAAAATCTGTCAAGTTATGTGCTGTACAGCCAAGACCCTCCCCCGTGTTTCTAGGTTAAGGGAGTATCCCTCCATGAGGAATGGACTCCCAACGTCTGTTCATGCACTAGGGATATGTCCTGGTTCCATTGTTAGACGTTCCATAGACTGCCCAGGCCTCCTAAGACCCACATTCAGGGGATCTGGGTTGGTCCTGTGCTGGTTTCCCAGCTGTCAGTCTGGGGTCCATGAGCTCCCCTTTGTTCACATCAGCTCTTTCTGGGATTTTCCAGCCTGTTCATTTATTTTTTTTTTATTTTTAGGATTTTTTTCTTATTTCACATATGAATCACAGATCCCTCCCCCTCCCACCCTCCCATGTCCATCCCCACCCACCACCCCCAGTCCCATTCCCCATCCACTCCCCAGAAGGATATGGCCTTCCAGGAGGGATCATCAAAATCTTTCAAGTCAATTAGGGTAGGCCCTCCCTCATGTCTCTAGACTAAGGGAGTATCCCTCCATGGGGAATGTGCTCCCAAAGTCCTTTCATGCACCAGTGATACATCCTAGTTCTACTGTCAGAGGTACCATAGAGTGCCCAGGCCTTCTAACTGAAACCCACATTCAGGGGGTCTGGGTCAGTCCTATGCTTGTTTCCCAGCTATCAGTCTGGAGTTCATGAGCTCCCCCTTATCCAAGTCAGCTGATTCTGTGGGTTTCTGCAGCCTGTTCTTGACCCCTTTGCTCATCACTCCGCCCTCTCTGCAACTGGATTCCAGGAGTTCAGCTCAGTGTTTAGCTGTGGGTGTTTGCTTCTGCTTCCATCAGCTACTGGATGAAGTCTCTAGGATGGCATATAAGGTAGTCATCAATATCATTATCAGGGAAGGGCATTTAAAATAGCCTCTCCACTATTGCTTAGATTTTCAGTTGGGGTCATCTGTGTAGATCTCTGGACATTTCCATAGTGCCAAATTTCTCTTTATAGTTATAATGACTCCCTCTATTTACGGTATCTCTTTTCTTGCTCTCATCTGTTCTTTCCCTGCTCAATTTTTCTGTTTCCTCATATTCTCCTCTCCCCTCCTCTTCTCTCCTTCTCTTTCTCCTAATTCCCTCTCCCTTCCCCCCATGCTGCCAATTTGCTCAGGAGATCTTGACCCTTTCCCCTTCCGTGAGCAATCATGTATGTCTCTCCTAGGGTCCTTCTTGATTCCTAGCTTCTCTGGCTATATGGAATGTAAGTCTGTGATCCTTTGCTCTATGTCTAAAATTCATATATGAGTGAGTACATACCATGTTTGTCTTTTTGAGACTGGGTTTCATCACTCAGGACAGTTTCTTGTAGTTCCATCCATTTGTCTACAAATTTCAAGATTCCACAATTTTTTTCAGCTGATTGGTACTCCATTGTGTAAATGTACCACATTTACTCCATCCTTTCTCATTTGAGGGACATTTAGGTTGCTTCCAGGTTCTGGCTATTACAAATAATGCTGCTATGAACATAGTTGAACAGACATCCTTGTTGTATGAGTGTGCATCTTTTGGTTATATGCCTATGAGTGGAATTGCTGAATCTTGTGGTAGACTGATTTCAATTTTCCTGAGGAACCACCATACTGATCTCCCAAGTGGCTGTACAAGTTTGCACTCCCACCAGCAGTGGAGGAGTGTACCTCTTTATCCACATCCTCTCCAGCATAAACTGTCTTTGGTGTTTTTGATTGTAGCCATTTTGACAGGAATACGATGGAATCTCAGAGTTGTTTTTAGTTGCGTTTTCCTGAAGGCTAAGGGTGTTGAGCACTTTCTTAAGTGTCTTTCAGCCATTTTAGATTCCTCTATTGAAAATTTTCTATTTAGTTCTGTACCCCAATTTTTAATTCATTATTTGGTGTTTTGGTGACTAGCTTCTTGAGTATTTTGTATATTTTGGAAATCAGCCCTCTGTCAGATGTGGGGTTGGTGAGTATCTTTTCTAATTTTGTGGGCTGCTGTTTTGTCTTGTTGACTGTGTCCTTTGTCTTTCAGAAGCTTCTCAGTTACTGGAGGACCCATTTATTAATTGTCAATATTAGTGTCTGTGTTACTGGTGTTATGTCTAGGAAGCGATCTCCTGTACCAATTGGATTGTGGGTACCTCCCACTTTCTCTTCCAAGATTTCAGTGGGGCTGGCTTTATGTTGAGTTCATTGATCAATTTGGACTTAAGTTTTGAGCATGGCAGTAAATATGGATCTAGCTGCAGTCTTCTACAAGTCAGCATCCAGTTATGCCAGCACCCTTTGTGGATGATGTTTTCTTTTTTCCATTGAATAATTGTAGCTGCTTAGTCAAAAAAATCTGTGTTTGTAGTGTCTGGATTAATCTCAGGGTTTTCAATTTGATTTCATTGCTATACCTGTCTATTTTTGTGGCATTACCAAGCTGTTTTCAGGACTATAGTTCTATAATAGAGCTTGAAGTCAGGGATGGTGATGCCTCCAGAAGTTCCTTTAATTGTACAGGGTTATTTTGACTATCCTGGGTCTTTTGTTTTTCCATATAAAGTTGTGTATCATTTTTCCAAGGTCTATGAAGAACTGTGCTGGTATTTTGAGGAGGATTGCATTGAATCTATAGATTGCTTTTGGCAAGATTGCCATTTTTACCATGTTGTTCCTGTCTATCCAAGAGCATGGGAGATTTTCCCATTTTCTGGTATCTTGTTTAATTTCTTTCTTGAAAGACTCAAAGTTCTTTCTATATAGGTCCTTCACTTGTTTGGTTAGCATTACCCCCAAGATATTTTATGTTGTTTGTGGCTATTGGAAAAGGTAATGTTTCTCTGCTTTCTTTTTCAGCCCATTTATTGTCTGTATAGAATAGGGGTACTGATTTTTTTAGTTAATCTTCCATTCTGCCTTTTTGCTGAAGGTAGTTCCTTGGTAGAGTTTTTAGGGTCACTTATGTAGACTATCATATCATCTTCAAATAGTGAATGTTTGACTTCTTCCTTTCCAATTTGTGCCTCCTTGATCTCCTTTTGTTGTCTTACTGCTCTAGCTAGAAATTCAAGTATAATATCCAAGTGACATAGAGAGAGTGGACAACCTTGTCTTGTTCCTGATTTTAGAGGAATCACTTTGAGTTTCTCTCCATTTAGTTTGATGTTAGCTGTTGGTTTACTGTATGTGGCTTTGATTATGTTTAGGTATATTTCTGTTATTTCTGATCTCTTGAAGACCTTAATCATGAAGGGGTGTTAGATTTTGTCAAAGGGTTTTTCAGCATCTAGTGAAATGATCAAATGATTTTTCTTTATCAGTTTATTTACATGGTGGATTACATTGATGTATTTTTGTATGTTGAACCATCCCTGCATCCCTGGGCTGAAGCCTACTTGGTCATGGTGGATAATTTCTTTGATTTGATCTTGGATTCTATTTGCCAGAATATTGTTGAGTATTTCTGCATCAATGTTCATGAGGGATATTGGTTTGTATTTCTCCTTCTTAGCTGTGTTTTTGTGCGGCTTGGATACCAAGGTAATTGTAGCCTTGCAAAAAGAGTTTGGCAATGACCCTTCTGCTTCTATTGTGTGGAACACTTTGAGGAGTATTGGTATTAGGTGTTCTTTGAATTCACAGTAGAACTCTGTATTGAAGCCATCTGGCCCTGGGCTTTTTTTTTTTTGGGTTGGGTGACATTTGATGATTGCTTCATTTTCATTAAGGTTTATAGGTATTGCATATCTGCCCTTGATTTAATTTTGGTAAGTGATATCTATCAAGAAAATTGTTCATTTCCATTACCTTTTCGAATTTTGTAGAGTACATGTTTTCAAAGTATGATGTGAAGATTCTCTGGATTTCCTTGGTGTCCATTGTTATGTCTTCCTTTTCACTTCTAATTTTGTTAATTTGCATGTTCTCTCTCTGCCTTTTGGTCAGTTTGGATAAAGGTTTATCTATCTTGTTGATTTTCTTGAAGAACTAACTCTTTGTTACATTGTTTGTATTGATTTCCTAGTTTCAACTTTATTGATTTCAGCCCTCAATTTGATTATTTCCTGGTGTCTACTTGTATGTGGTGAGTTTGCTTCTTTTTGTTCTAGAGCTTTCAGTTGTGCTGTTAATTCTCTAGTGTAACTATCCTCCAGTTTCTTTATGGGTACTTAGTGCTATGAACTTTTCTCTTAGTACTGCTTTCAAAGTGTCCCATAAGTTTGGGTGTGTTGTGTCTTCACTCTCATTGAATTCTAGGAAGTCTTTAATTTCTTTCTTTATTTCTTCCTTGACCCAGGAATGGTGCAATGATGTATTGCTCAGCTTCCATGAGTTTGTAGGGTTTCTACAATATCTGCTGTTGTTGAATTCTAACTTTAAAACATGGTGGTCTGATAAGATACATGGGGTTATTCCAATTTTTTGTATCTGTTTGGATTTGCTATGTTTCTGAATATGTGGTCAATTTTAGAGAGGGTTCCATGTGGTGCTGAGAAGAAGGTTTATTCCATGATTAATAAATGTTATCAGGAAAAAAAATATGGCTGAGCTTGTTGTTCAGTAGGAGTATACTTGCTAGCATGGAAAATCTACGGGTTTTGAAGAGAGATGTCAGTCTGTAAATATGTTTCTCTTATTGGGTAATGAGTAAAGCCCTGTTGGCCAATAGGAAAGCAAGATAGGTGGGACTAGGAGACAAGGAGGATTCTTGGAGTTGTGGTAGCAGAGTCAAGATGTAGGGACTTGAGAGAAGAGGTCTGCACCACCTCTCTGGTAAGATAAGAAAGACCATGTGGAAACACTTAGATTAACAGAAATGGATTAATATTTAAGATAGAGCTAGCCAATAGGAAACACTAGTAACAGGCCAACAGCTTTATATCTAATACAACGTCTCTGTGTGTTATTTTGGACTGACCCGGCTCTGGGACCAGGCTGGTGGGAAACTGCTCATAACAGGGACCTGTAACTCATGTTGTATAAAAGGAGGAGGATAATCAGAAGAAAGGAGGCAGAGAGGGAGAAAGAGAGATAAAAGGTGTGTGTGGGGGAGAAAAATCAAGGGGCATGGTTATAACTTTCCACAAGTTCAGAAAAACATAAAAACCCCCTATTCCACATTTTCCTTTGATACCCACCCCAGTGGATACTCTCCCCAGTGGAACCACTTTTTAATTTATTTTTTTTCATAAAAACATTTATATGTATGTATCTAATAATGTATGCCCTAAACAACGCTGCATATTTCTCTCTCTCTTCCTCTCTCTCCCTCTCTCTCCCAATATTTCTTACTGCTATTCATGTGAACATTGTTCTCATTAAATAATCATATGCCATAATTCCATTACCAGTCATCTCTCAAAAGATAGCCTACTTATTTTTATTTCTTTAAATTGCAAAAAATAAATTGCAATTAGCTAACATCTGTGAAGATACTTCCTTGCAGTGCATGGGATCAAAATCCAAGACATTGTATTTGCAGGGAAGGGTAAGTGCTCTGTTAATGAGCCACATCTCCAGCCATTGAGGTATGTCTTGAATTGATTCCTAACTTCGGTTTGATAGCAGCAGAAGTGATAAGCCAAAGAAATTTGCTTTTCTTCATTTGTTTTGTACTGAGACTAGTTCCTAGTATCTAAATAAACAGTCTGAGACTCACTGTGAAGCCCAGGCTTGCCTTGAACTCAGATCCCCTGGCTACTGGTTGGAAATTTACGATTTATA